>QXEO01000133.1:0-600000 GCA_007115705.1 Dactylis glomerata
CTAAGGAAGAACGCCTGTGAGCGCTGTTAGCAATGCTAGTCGAATCCAGAGAGGAACTGCACTAGATCTATGCGGATATGGCTACCAATGAGAAGCTATGAAGAAGCATCAAAGAGGAAGAACAGAGGGAGAGAGGAACTCACCGGAGTTTGGCCGACGGCGAAAGAACGACGACGGCGAGCGTACAGAAGAAGATCCAATCTCCCTGCAATGCTGCAGAGAGAAGAGGCGGCGGCGGCGGCGTCGTCAATGGTGATGCCGTGCGTCGTCGGGCGTCGGCGCCGGAGTAGAGCGGGTCGTCGGCGGTGCTCCTTCTCTGTCCCTCGGTCCGGCGGCAAAGCGCAAGGGGCAGGAGAGCAGAAGAGGAAGAAGGCACTGTGGCGGGGGTAAAAAGAGCAAGTTTACCCCCACCCCATATTTATACCGAAGAGGCAGGGTCGTGGGGATCGTGGGTAGTGTTCCACTCCCCCGACCGTTCCTGCAGAGAGTCGCCACGTGGCGGCACAGAGTGGGGCGGCGGTTCCGGTAACCGTGCCATGACGCAATGATGGCAAGGAGTAACTGCACTGTGAACCGTCACATCGTGGGTGACCGTTCGAGGTGGCAGGACAGTTACAAGTTTCGATGCAAAGCTGTCAGGCATGGCTTCTCGAGGAAGACTCGTCTATATGTCGGATTAACTGCCCGATGTATATGTTCCGTCCGGAATACCCTCGGGACCGGCCGGAATAAGTTTTGGAACAGGAACAGAGGCCGGGATATAATCTGATCACCGGGACATAATGAAGAAAGGTATGTTGAACCTGTCGAGGCTCCACAGCTATGACTGGGGAACCTCGGCAGCTTCGGGGACTAGTGTCGGGGGGATAACCCCCGGTAGGGTCAAGAGACTAGAAAGACACAAAGTCTATGGTTGACTTATGCCGAGTTATCAAGAAAGGGCCTGGCCGGAATATAAGAGCATCGGCCAGGCCGGCATATGTGTGTATCCCGGCTAATACTTGGATATGCCGGTATAGCCGGAATACTGGTATATGTGTGCCGGCATATACTTAGATATGCCGGCCTAACCATTTGGTGTGTTGTGCAGGAGCAGGGGAGGCCGGATTACCCGACCCTCGTAGGTCGTTGGTCCGGCATATATGTCCTGGGTATGGCCAACGGTCATATCCGGGATACTTAAGTCAACCAAGGTGTCACATCCCTACAATCAAGGAAGAAAACATCCAAGCATGGTAGCAGAGTAAGATGGCAGGGTGCACAGTGGAGGTTACCTACCCTCACTGTGCACAAGTACGAGCTCACCGCACAGAGGTAAGGCCACAGTTCAAGAGGTACAAGGTACAGGGATATGGCGTCCCATCGAGAGCAATCAGGGGCGAAGTCAAGGGTCTCTGCCATCGTCACCAGCTCCTGTTTGGAGTGTAGCCCGTGTCTTGTGGTCTTGTATGACCGTTGTAACCCTGGCCACCACTATATAAGGTGGCATAGGGAGCCCTGGTAAAGGGTTGGTCACTCTGTGTTCCTACACTTAGCAGTTCATCTTCCTTCTCTAGCAGAGAGCTTGGAAGCACCATTGTTGTGTACTACATCGACCCAAATATACAATCAGTAGAGCAGGAGTAGGGGTGTTATCTCCTTACGAGAGCCCCGAACCTGGGTAGATCAGTGTCCTCTTTCTGTCGTGCTTTTTAGCTCGTTCCCCTCTCCCGAATCCTCCAGCATCTAGTTCGGCCCCCATTTAAGCCATCCTATGGCATATGTTGTTTCACCACGACGACATTTGGCGCCCACCGTGGGGCAGATCGATATGCTGGGCGGAGTGTTCATTCGGACGGGGTCTGTGATAGCAGCTTCGGGAGTGCGCGTGGTCTCTGGCCTCGTCCAGAGGCTAGGCTCGCTCAGTTTCGTCAGTGACAACGCCGGTTGTCTCGGTGGCCGGCCGTTCCCCAGGGATGGCCGGATTATGTCTTTCGGTTCCCACGAGGTGTACGTGGGGACTGAGAGAATTTGCAGGAAGGAGGTGCTGGTGGCGTCGGATCCTCCGTCACATCGGCTGGCTCACGCTGGGCGTAGCGCTCGCTCAGTAGAGCCGGCTGAGGTGATGATGGCCGGCACATCCGTGCCGCCGGCGGAAGATGCCGGCAAAGCAGCAGCGGCCGGAGCTTCTCCTCCGGAGCCGCCGAAGGTCAAGAGGTCGGCGCGTCCTCCGTTGGAGCGTGCGGAGAACCTGGCCGGCACTTCCGGTGTGCCGGCTAGGGGCGAGGTTCTTCTTCCCATCATCGACCGGCTTCTCGAGCCGGTGCGATCCGGCGTTGATCCGGAGCAAACAAGGGAGGTCCTGGAGGGATCTCGTCAGGCCCTCGTCGACGAGGCCCTGGCCATGAACCAGGAGCGCGAACGGTTTAACCGGCAACTCCGTGAGTATGAGGCAGCCCATGGTTTTACTCCTGTAGTAATCCGGCCTAGCCGGATAGAAGAGGTTAGAACTAGAGGCAGAAATCTTAATGCTGAGATAGGAAAAGATGCTAGAGATAAGAGTCATACCGCAACTAGTACTGTGCCTAAGGTAGTCTATAGTTCGCCAGTAAAGAACCTTAGAGCGGCGGCCGAGGTAGCTAAGGATTTATCTTGTTTATCCGGCGAAGCACTGCGTGAGCAGCAAGCCCGGCTTAACCAA
Source organism: Dactylis glomerata (assembly GCA_007115705.1). Taxonomy (NCBI): domain Eukaryota; kingdom Viridiplantae; phylum Streptophyta; class Magnoliopsida; order Poales; family Poaceae; genus Dactylis; species Dactylis glomerata. The sequence continues at coordinate 2,681 of QXEO01000133.1, forward strand.
CTTTTGTCTGAAGCTACAAAGCAGCAGGAGGCCTTTAAGAAGGCAAACCCGGGTGCCGGGGCGTCTCAGTACATTGTGTCGGCGGGAGGTGCCGGTGCGAGGTCGAGGGGCCAAGCCTCGTCCCCGCATCCTAGCGCCCGGCGTGCCGGAAGTGTGACCTCTGGCCGCCGGGACAAGCAGATCCAGGTGTACGATCCGGCTGCCGCCGGAAAGCAGGCGATGGTGCAGAAGAATGTCGGCCAAGCTGACAAGTATGTCGGCAGCAAGAAGCCCGGCCAGAGTGTGCCGGCCGGGCATGAAGCAGGCGCGGCCGGTGGTGGCCGGAGTAACAGTGCAGCCCGGCGTCAGCAACAGGGCGCCGGAGGTGCAGCGCAGCAGCAGGGTGCAGCTCAGCCGAGATATCGGGAAGATGATGGGAATTCCGCCCTAGCCAGGGCGGGATATCAGCAGCAAGATCAGCCCGGCCAGCAAGCTGATCAGTGCCAGCCGGAGCAGCAGCAGCAGATGATCGCAGGCCCAATAGCATCCCGGCTTGGACCTCGGTCCTTGGAAGCCAATGATGCACGTTTCAAGCTGGACAAGATCCACCAATCAGAGTTGGTGGAGAGACAAGGAGCTCCGGGCCCTATGTGTTTCGGACCCCGGATTATGGGGGAGCCGGTGCCTTACTTCTTCCAGCTCGCGCGTGGCGCGAGGACATATAATGGCAGTACGAAGCCGGAAGATTGGTTGGAGGATTACTCCACAGCGGTGAACATCGCCGGAGGAAACCTCAGATGGGCGGTACGATATGTGCCGCAGATGTTGGAAGGTCCAGCCAGGATATGGCTGAATAATTTGCCGGCCGGGAGTATCAACGGCTGGATTGATTTCGAAGAGCAGTTTGTGTCGAACTTTACCAGTACATACAAGAGGCCCAACCGTCCGCAGCAGCTGGCTAACTGCCGGCAAGGAGTGAATGAGACTGACCGTGACTATCTGACCAGGTGGTGCACGTTGCGCAATTCCTGCGAAGGAATCAATGAGCAGCAGGCCATCATGTGGTTCGCTCATGGGTGCCGGCATGGCACCATGCTGTGGCAAAAGCTTCAGAGGCAAATGCCGGCCACGCTGGCCGAAACAATCAAGATCGCTGATAGTTATGCTCTGGGAGATCCCATGCAGCCCAGTCTCGATTCACAAGGACAGGGGCAAACCCAGGGGAACACCAGCAATGCCGGGAGATCAGGGCAATATTATCGCACTGATAACCGGAACAAGAGAAGAGATGAAAGGCCGGATCACCGGTATGGGGCAGCACAAGTTGCAGCTGTGGAGGAAGAGCAAGGGGGCGCCGGCAGTAGCCAGCGTCCGAGATATGAGGACTATCAGCAGCCTCAGCAGCAGCCGCAGCAGCAAGCACAGCCGTTCCAGAAGAAGAATGTCTGGACCAACAAGAATGCCGGCGGAGCCGCCGGCCAGAAGAAGCAGTGGCCGAAGTATACTGTGGGTCTTGCCATGGACAAGCCTTGTGTGTTCCACACATTCCAGCCGGGAAAGCCGGCAAACCATTTGACAAGGAACTGTTCGTGGCTGGACGACATATTAGCAGGTCGTGCAGGTCCCTGGGGACCGGCTAGACCCTCTGTCCCGGCAGCTCCATCGCCGTTGACAGGTGCCAATACGATTGCAGTCCCACCTAGGCCGGTTAATCCCGGGAATCAGAGCAACGCCGGAAATGCCGGCGTAAATCAAGTTGACCAGAGCTATAATCCGGAATATAACGCCGGAGGCCCAGGAGCGGGCCGGAATGAGTACAAGGAGTATGATCAGAGCTATATGGTCTTTGAGACCGAGAGAACAGACAAGCAGAGCTTGTACCGGCGGTGTCTGGAGGTGAATGCCGTTATGTCGGCTGTGCCAAAGCTGATGTACTGGTCTGACCAGGCTGTTGGTTGGGACAGGGCAGATCATCCCCGGATCATGCCAAATCCCGGCGGATATGCTCTGGTGATGGATCCGACATTCGTCGGGCCGGCTAATAACGTAAGATTCAGCAAGGTCCTCATTGATAATGGAAGCAGCATCAACATCATGTATCGGGATACGATGGAGAAGCTGGGAATCAAGGAAAATATGCTGGAACCGAGCAAGACCACGTTCCACGGCATTGTGCCGGGACTTTCGTGTGCGCCGATGGGCAAGATCCGGATGGATGTGATGTTTGGCAGCCGGGATAACTGCAGGGTGGAAAACCTCATGTTCGAGGTGGTTGATCTGGAGAGCCCCTACCATGCTTTGCTGGGTAGACCGGCACTGGCAAAATTCATGGCCTCTACGCATGTGGCGTATCTGAAGATGAAGATGCCGGGACCCAAAGGAGTGATCACCATCATTGGTGATTACAAGCGTTCGATGGCATGTGCCACCGCCGGATCCAATCTGGCCGAGACTCTGATCATTGCAGAGGAGAGGAAGAGGCTCAAGCGAGCAGTGGAGATTGCTGAGACGGTCGTGGCCGGCAAATCTATGCCGGGCATGACAAATCCCGGTGGCAGCGTTTCTTTTCAAGTGAGTAAGGAAGTCAAAAAGGTGCCTCTGGATGAAGCTTTCCCGGAGCGCCATGCCCTGGTTGGGGCAAGTTTGGATCCCAAATAGGAAAGCGAGCTCATCAGCTTCCTCCGTGAGAATCGGGATATCTTTGCATGGTCTACTTCGGACCTGCAAGGTGTGCCGAGGGAGCTGGCTGAGCACGCATTGCACGTGAGACCCGATGCTAAGCCAGTGAAGCAGCCGCTCCGGCGGAATGCCGGCGATAGAAGGAAAGCCATATGGGAGGAAGTGGCCAGGCTCTTAGCCTCTGGCTTTATCAAGGAAGTACTTCATCCGGATTGGGTGTCTAATCCGGTTTTGGTGGAAAAGAAGAAAGACGAGCCCGCCATAGTGAAAGTATGGCGGATGTGTGTTGATTACACCAACTTGAATAAGGCATGTCCTAAAGATCCATTCCCGCTCCCTCGGATCGATCAAGTGATTGATTCCACAGCCGGATGTGAACTGTTATCATTTGTAGATGCCTATTCTGGTTTCCACCAGATCCCCTTGTATGAGCCAGATCAAATAAAGACATCCTTTATTACCCCGTACGGGGCTTATTGCTATCTCACTATGCCGTTCGGTTTAAGAAATGCCGGCGCAACTTACCAAAGGTGTATGCAAAAGTGTTTGCACGATCAGATAGATAAAAATGTGCAGGTATATGTCGATGATATCGTCATAAAAACCAAGGAGAGCAAGACTCTCATAGATGATCTCCGGGAAACCTTTGGGAACCTGAGGAGATTCCGGATGAAGTTGAATCCGGCTAAGTGCACCTTTGGTGTGCCGGCGGGCAAGTTGCTCGGTTTCCTTGTTTCCAGCCGGGGTATTGAGGTGAATCCCGGCAAGATTCGTGCCATAGAAAGGATGAAGCCGCCGACAGATTTGAGGGAAGTACAGAAGTTCACTGGGTGCCTCGCATCCCTGAGCCGCTTCATAAGCCGGCTAGGAGAGAAAGCTCTGCCGTTATATCAGTTGATGAAAAAGTCCGACACATTTGTCTGGACAACGCAAGCAGATGCAGCTTTCAAGAATTGAAACAGTTGTTGTCAACAGCGCCGGTATTAGCGTCTCCGATGCCCCGGGAGCCAATGTTGCTCTATATAGCGGCAACCAACCGAGTTGTCAGTGCTGTGGTGGTAGTAGAGCGAGAGGAAGGAGGCAAAACCGTGCAGCGGCCGGTATATTATCTGAGTGAAGTCCTCTCCACCTCAAAGCAAAATTACCCCCACTATCAGAAGATGACCTATGGTGTCTATATGGCGGCCAAGAAGCTCAAGCATTACTTCCAAGAGCATCCAATCCGGGTAGTGGCCGAGGCCCCTATCTCGGAAATTATAGGCAACAAAGATGCCAGCGGCCGGATAGCAAAGTGGGCAATAGAGCTTTCACCATATACACCGCAGTACGATAAGAGGGATACAATCAAGTCCCAGGTCTTGGCTGATTTCTTTATTGACTGGGCCGAGATACAGTATGAGCCACCATTGCCAGATGCCAATTATTGGAGGATGCATTTCGATGGGTCCAAGACAATCCATGGCTTGGGTGCCGGCATAGTTCTCAGTTCACCAAAGAATGACCAGCTGAGATACGTCCTGCAGATTCACTTTGCAGCATCAAATAATGTGGCGGAATATGAGGCACTTGTGCATGGCCTGAAGGTGTCTAAGGACATAGGAATTCGCCGGATTATGTGCTTCGGTGATTCTGACTTAGTGATTCAGCAGTGTTCCGGCATATGGGACGCGCATGATGCTAACATGGCATCATACCGTTTCCTAGTGCAGCAGTTAAGTGGTTACTTTGAAGGTTGTGAGTTCCGGCACGTTCTCCGGGCTCAGAACGATGCAGCCGATGCATTATCCAAGCTGGGGTCTTCCCGAGATTCAATCCCGCCCGGCATTTCGCTGGAGCATCTGAGGAAGCCATCGATCAAACCCTCGCCGGAGTCATCCTCCATTTATGTCCCGCCAGGTCCAGACGAAGCAGTTCCAATGGAGATAGATGCCGGAGCCAGGACGGATAACCCGGGGACTGTTTCCTCAGTCCCGGGGACTGGGCCGGCATATGCTGTTAGTACAGTATTCCGGAGCAAAACTAAAGGCAAGGGTAAAATGTGCCAAGAGGTTGTGCCGGTATACCCGGGGACTGATTCTTCAGTCCCGGGGACTTCGCAGCCCATGGAGATCGATTATGTGTCGGTCGAAATGATGGAAATAGATCAGGCAGTGTTCACTGTCAGGGAAGTGCCCTCATGGGCACGTCCTATCATGAACTTCATGGTGGATGGTCAAGTGCCGGCGGATGAAACCGAGGCCCGCCGGGTTATAAGGAGATCCAAAGCGTATACCATCATCAACAAAGAAATATACAAGAGAAGTACCACCGGAGTATTGCAGAGATGTGTCGAATCTGCGGAGGGTCTGGAGATGCTCCGGGAAATTCACCAGGGGGAGTGTGGTCACCATGCTTCGTCCAGGGCATTGGTGGCAAAGGTATTCCGGCATGGCTTCTATTGGCCAACGGCACTGCAAGAGGCAGAAAACTTGGTCCGAAATGTAATGGGTGTCAAAGATATGCCCACCAGATTCATCAGCCGGCATCTGCCCTGAAAACTATCCCAATAACCTGGCCCTTTGCTGTTTGGGGCCTGGATATGGTCGGGGCTTTTAAGCCGGCCAGAGGGAAAATGACCCATATCCTGGTCATGGTGGACAAGTTCACCAAGTGGATTGAAGTGAAGCCCATAAGCAAGTGTGATGGTCACACAGCAGTGAAATTCTTAAAGGATATAATCTTGAGATATGGTGTTCCTCATAGCATCATCACTGACAATGGGTCAAACTTTGCCCAAGGGCCATTTGCCAGATTTTGTGAGGAAGTGGGAATCCGGCTGGACGTTGCGTCGGTTGCCCACCCTTGTGCCAATGGCCAAGTAGAGAGATCGAATGGGCTAGTATTATCCGGCATAAAACCCCGGCTGATAGAGCCCCTGGAGAAAACTCCGGGATGTTGGCTAGATGAGCAGCCAGCAGTGCTGTGGAGTTTAAGAACAACTCCGAATAGATCAACAGGCTACACACCATTTTTCCTGGTGTATGGAGCAGAAGTTGTGCTTCCAACAGATGTAATACATGATGCACCAAGAATAGTGCTATATACTGAGGAAGAGGCTAAAGAAGCCAGAGAAAATGATGTTGATCTGCTAGAGGAAGCAAGGGAAATAACTCTGTCAAGAACAGCAGTATATCAGCAGAACCTCAGACGCTATCATGCGCAGAAGGTAAATCCAAGGAGATTTCAAGAGGGAGATCTAGTACTCCGGCTAAAGCAAGGAACAGAAGGCCGGCATAAGTTAACTCCTCCATGGGAGGGGCCATTCATTGTGAGCAGAGCTCTGCACAATGATGCCTATTATCTTATAGATGCGCAGGACCCCAAGAAGAATAAGGCGGACAGGTCCGGAGAAGAAACCAAGAGGCCATGGAACATAGCTCTACTGCGCCCCTTTTACTCCTGAGCAACACAATGTATGTATTTCCATATTTTCCTTTGTATGCCGGCGTGTTGTGCCGGCACAAGACTAATGAATGAAATACCGGCATCCCGAAGAAGCCGGGTAACTAGCTCCGAGGTATATTTGTTGTTTATTTACAGTTTTTTGTTATATGCCGGCTGGCTTTATTTGAATGTTTCCTATGTCGGCCTAGTAATGTGTCGGCACCAAAGGCCACTCTTCGACTCAGCTGCTGTCTGAAACCCGGCTTCATGGCTAGCAAGAGTAGATGCCGGAGATTGTCTACACATGGAAAACGGCTAAGGAAATACAAAGCAAGCGAACCGACATTTTCGTTAAAGCTAAAGTTAAAATTTAAAGTGTCGGATGATTTGAAGTCTAAGTCTCAAAGTTAAAGTACTGTATGTTCGAGGAAGCAACCTTGAGACTCATACGTCGAAAGCCAATTGAGGTAGACAAGCAGCCAAGGTTGTGAAATTGAGGAAACAGGAAAACAACTCGGTGACTTAGCCAAAAGATGATCCGGCATTAGTAACAAGCAAACCAAGATAAAACTTGTTCAGGTAGCAAACCAAAGGAAATTAAGCGTGTATATTACATCTGCACCCGGTATACCGGGGATCTGATAAAACTTAAAGTTTTTATGCTGCAAAGTCAAGGACCAGGGGCAGAAGCAGAGGCGCCCGCTGGTGGAGCAGTGGCGGTGGAGATGTCGGCTTCAGGAGTGCCGGACCCAGCAGATGGAATGGAGCCATCACCTCCGCCCGGGGTAGATGCCTGTTCCGGGACATCAGTGTCGGCCTCTTCAGCTTCATCTTCATCCTGGCTGGAGTCGGAGCCCTCAGCAGCGGCGGATGTCCCGGCATCGTCCTTCTTCTCCGGCTCACGGATATCCCGAACGAAGGCGTCGGTGTCGGCATAGTCCACATAGCTGTGGGCCAGCTCCCGTCGGCGCCGGATGTGTTCCGGATCCGTGGTCCAGATGGATCCTTCGCGCACAGTGCGCAAAATCTCCAAGTCAGCCTTTTCATACCAGGACAAGAAGTAGCTGAGAGCTTCGTCAGCTCCAACCCTCACGCCGGAATCTCGCCACTCCCGGAGGCGAACCTTGGCCAGCTGCAGATCGTTGCCGAGGTCGACGGGATCAGTGGGAGTCTTTTGTCCCGGCCAGAGGGCAGAGAATGCCTCCTGGGCGCCATATAAGAGTTCTTCGGTGTAGAGCATCATGGCGTTTTTCCGGGACTGCAGAGCCAGCAGCTGCTCCGACATGTCCCAGTTGGGCGAGTCAACCGGAACACCCCGGCTTTCTCGATCCAACTGCAAAGCCCTCTCAACGTCTTCGACGGAAGCGGGAAACATGTCTGAGGAATAGAAACAATGTTAGCAAAAGGAGAATATGCCGGAGAGAATTACACTATGTCGGGAAGGATAAAGGGAAAGGATTTGAAGCTTACTGGCAAGGTCGGCATTCAGCTGTGCAACTGTAACCTCCCATTTGGTGGCCTGCTCCTTCAGGCTATCCAGTTCAGCGTGGGCGTTGGAGGCATCAGTCTCGGAGGTGACAAGCAGGGACTGGGTTTTCTTCAGTAGGCCCTCCCTCTGTTCCTTTTCGTCCAGAAGCTCGGTGATCCGGCCCTTCAGCTGCTCAACCTCGGCCTTGTGACCGGCATCCCGGTCGTCCAGTTGCTTGGCTACATCCACTAAGGACACACAGTCCTGGTGGCGTGCCTCTAGTGCAGCTTTCTCGTCTGAAAAGATTTGAAGTCAAAACAAGGATTTGAAGAAAGAAAACAGTGAAAAGATTAAAGGATTTGAAGTACAGAAGGATTAGTTCAAGGTTAAGAGGATCCAGCATACCAGTAAGTTCCTTCACTCTCTTGGTAAGCTCGGTGACTTGTGCTTCGGCACCAGCTGCCAAATGTCAGACAAAGATTAGGTGTCGGCATATTAAGATGTACCGGCCAGAGGACTATTGAGAAGGGCAAGGTATGTCGGCTGAAATTACCTTTCTGGGACACTTCCAGCTGGAGCTTGCTGTGTGCGTCGGAAAGCTTCCGATGCTCGCACACCAAGTCATGGAACATGTCGGCACGGGCGTTATTCATGCGCTGCAAAAGTATTAGGATTTGAAGGGATATGAGATAACTAAAGCATGCCAGTACAGTTGAAGATTATACGAACTATTTATGCTATAGGAGATCCGGCACAGGTGCTGCGCACCTATCCCGGCTCTCGGTGACTAGGATTTGAAGCTCGAATCGAGCTTATATCTCGGTCAGGAGGATTTGAAAAATAATTGAGATGTGAAATTGTAGAGACCCGGCACAGGTGCTGCGCACCTATCCCGGCTCTCGGTGACTAGGATTTGAAGCTCGAATCGAGCTCATATGTCGGAAAGTTAATTGCAAAAGCAGCTAAGTGCAAAAGGTCTTGGAAAATCCCGGATGTCCGTATCCCGGACAGCCGACATTTTCGGGGACTGGGGATATCTATATGTAAAGGACTTACGTTGGTGGCATCGGCCAGGCGATGAAGTCGTTGCTGAAGACTGAGAAGTTCGCAGGCAATAGGAATGGGCTTAGCGGCCAGGATATCAGCTGGGTTGCCGGTGGCCGAAGCTTCGGCCTGTTTCTTCTTCTTGGATTCAGCTGTGTCCAGGGAGCCGGCGTCATTCCATTTCTCGCAGCGCTCCTTGAGAGACCCGAGGCTTTGGTCACTCTTTGTCACCAGGGGGATGATGCCCTCAAGTTCTGGCGTGTCGAAGAAGTTGCGCCGGTAGCCAGGCCGGGCTGCTGCCCTGCCAAGATGCAGGGCCAGAGCAGAGCTGGTCCGAGGCGTTGCCTTAGGAGGAGCAGTGGCGGCGGATGGAGTGCCGGACTTGGTCGGCTGGATCTTCAATGTGCCGGACTTGGCCGGGGCAGAGGTCTTGGTCGGCGCCGTGGTCTTGGCCGGTGCAGGAGTCGTTTCAGCAGAAGGAGTTTTGGGCACGGGCTGTTCCGGTGCGGCCGGTGCATCTTGGCCAGCAGAGGCAGGACCCGGAATAGTCCGGACTTCTGGCACTAAAGGGCCTTTACCCTTGATGTCTGCTCCGGCGTTTCCAGTTGTGCCGGCGTCGCTGGTGGGCGCGCCGGAGTCTGGTGCTTCTTGGTGGGCTCCTGTGTCCATGTGGACATCAGGAGCAGGAGGTTCCTGTTGAGCCCCCGAGTCCATGTGGACGTCGGGGGCAGAGGTGTCTTGTTCCGGCGGAGGAACGTCCTTCGCCGGGGAGGAGGTCTTGTCGGGCGCAGGCGAGGATGCCGGCGCCGGGGAGGTCGTGTGGCTGGCAGAGGGTATGTCGGAGGTAGCAGTGGCCGCGGGCTTGGTAACTTTCGGTTCGCCACTTGAGCCAGAAGCTTGTTCCGGCGCAAGAGGAGCTCTGAAAGAGAAAAAACGCCAAGTCAATAATGCAAGCAAGAGATATGTCGGAAATGAAACAAGCAGAAGGAACTTACCCCGCGGCGACAGGTCTCGGTTTCTTCAGTATGGGCACGCCGACCTTCTGCCTCTTCGACTTCTGAGGTGTGTAGGGCTGGGGCTTCACCCCTCGCTTCCGGCCGGCACGTCCGCCGGTGGAAGGAGGTCCCTGGTTCAGAGGGGCGGCGTCGATAACCATATCGTCCGGGATAGCTGAGGACGGCATTGGAAACTCGTAAGCAATAGGTGTTTCTGGAAAGGCGTACGCAAGTGGCATCGGGTCATAGTACAGCAGGATCTCCTCGTCAGAATCAATCTCACTCCGGTCTTGAGTATAATGCCGGGATGAAGAGCCCTTACCCATGGCAGCTGCAGCACGGGTGCTCCTGGGAAGCTTATCCCAATGATCCGGATCTTCAACATCCGCAACAGTGCGGCCCGCCGCGATCTTGATCCGGGAGTTCTCCATGGTTTGGAAGCTGAATTTCTGTATAAACAGCAAAGTCAAGTATTCAGACAAGGAGATATGCCGGTGGAAGAGGTATGTTGGATCAATATGATATGTGTCGGCAAACAGACATGTGTCGGCTTAAGTATCTATGTGCCGGACATGGACTTTATGTATCGGATAAGATGGTTTACCGTTGGGGCGGGCCTATCCCGGCTGTATGGTTCTAGCCCCCAGGCAAAAGTGGCCTGAGAGGACTTGCAGACATCCTTAATCCGGCGCAGAATGTCGGCCGGAGTCAGCTCGTGTGTGGAGTGCCGGGTGGGGTCCATTGGCCCGCTCATCTGGCAGATCTTGTGCGACCGGCGCTGCAGAGGGGAGACGCGCCGGCTTATATAGCAGGCCACCAGGTCTTGAGGAGTAAGACCGGCATCCCGGAGCTCGCCCTTAACCCGGTGAAGCGCATTCACCGGCATCACCGAGTTCTTCGGGTTGTAGGTCCAGTTCGTCATAGCCAAGGGTGGCTCGTCCACAAATGGCGGCAGGTTGAGCAGATCCTCGTCGGTGGTGTTCTTGACGTAGAAGAAGCTTTTCTGCCACTTCTTGCAAGATTCCAGGAGTTCCACCTTGGGGAAGTTCGAGCCCTTTCGGGACATGATGGTGGCCGCGCCGCAGAGGGTCATGGGGCGGTCCTTCTTTTCCTGGGCCGTCTCCGGCGGGTCGTCCTTGCTCCGGGGCGGCTCTTGGACGACTTGCTTCCGCAGTTGGAAGTACTTCGCCCAGCCTTGAGTAAGGGGCACTATGCCGGCATAGCCCTCGCAAAAAGCAGCGAAGGCGGAGAGGATCATCACGGCATTGGCCGGGATATGATGAGGTTGTAGGTCGTAGGTGTCGAGGAAGTCCCGGAAGAAGTCCGATGCCGGCAGGCCGAAGCCACGCTCGAAGTGGGCGATGAAGACGACGCGTTCGCCAGGTTCAGGTGCCGGCACAGTTTCTCCTGCTGGTAGCCGGCATGCTACGCCCTCCGGGACTCTCCTGGTGGAGGTGACCCAGGATATGTCGGCCGGAGTAACCTCCGACCCCTCCCAGCCGGAGCGTCCTTGGGCTCGGGCCGAGGTATCTTCCTCAGAGGCCGAGGTGCCCGTCATGCTTGAAGATGCCATCTTAGTGGCCGGGACAAGGCGTGAGAGCCGGAGTCCCGTGATGATATTCCTATCAAGGCCGGAGAAAAGAGGGAGGTTAGTCTCTCCGGCATACCACTCTCCCCAAGGTTAGCAGAAATCAAAGATCTACCGAGCCAGTTAAAACAGGAAACAAATAAGGGTAAAAATTCTAAGGAAGAACGCCTGTGAGCGTTGTTAGCAATGCTAGTCGAATCCAGAGAGGAACTGCACTAGATCTATGCGGATATGGCTACCAATGAGAAGCTATGAAGAAGCATCAAAGAGGAAGAACAAAGGGAGAGAGGAACTCACCGGAGTTTGGCCGACGGCGAAAGAACGACGACGGCGAGCGTACAGAAGAAGATCCAATCTCCCTGCAATGCTGCAGAGAGAAGAGGCGGCGGCGGCGGCGTCGTCAATGGTGATGCCGTGCGTCGTCGGGCGTCAGCGCCGGAGTAGAGCGGGTCGTCGGCGGTGCTCCTTCTCTGTCCCTCGGTCCGGCGGCAAAGCGCAAGGGGCAGGAGAGCAGAAGAGGAAGAAGGCACTGTGGCGGGGGTAAAAAGAGCAAGTTTACCCCCACCCCATATTTATACCGAAGAGGCAGGGTCGTGGGGATCGTGGGTAGTGTTCCACTCCCCCGACCGTTCCTGCAGAGAGTCGCCACGTGGCGGCACAGAGTGGGGCGGCGGTTCCGGTAACCGTGCCATGACGCAATGATGGCAAGGAGTAACTGCACTGTGAACCGTCACATCGTGGGTGACCGTTCGAGGTGGCAGGACAGTTACAAGTTTCGATGCAAAGCTGTCAGGCATGGCTTCTCGAGGAAGACTCGTCTATATGTCGGATTAACTGCCCGATGTATATGTTCCGTCCGGAATACCCTCGGGACCGGCCGGAATAAGTTTTGGAACAGGAACAGAGGCCGGGATATAATCTGATCACCGGGACATAATGAAGAAAGGTATGTTGAACCTGTCGAGGCTCCACAGCTATGACTGGGGAACCTCGGCAGCTTCGGGGACTAGTGTCGGGGGGATAACCCCCGGTAGGGTCAAGAGACTAGAAAGACACAAAGTCTATGGTTGACTTGTGCCGAGTTATCAAGAAAGGGCCTGGCCGGAATATGAGAGCATCGGCCAGGCCGGCATATGTGTGTATCCCGGCTAATACTTAGATATACCGGTATAGCCGGAATACTGGTATATGTGTGCCGGCATATACTTAGATATGCCGGCCTAACCATTTGGTGTGTTGTGCAGGAGCAGGGGAGGCCGGATTACCCGACCCTCGTAGGTCGTTGGTCCGGCATATAAGTCCTGGGTATGGCCAACGGTCATATCCGGGATACTTAAGTCAACCAAGGTGTCACATCCCTACAATCAAGGAAGAAAACATCCAAGCATGGTAGCAGAGTAAGATGGCAGGGTGCACAGTGGAGGTTACCTACCCTCACTGTGCACAAGTACGAGCTTACCGCACAGAGGTAAGGCAACAGTTCAAGAGGTACAAGGTACAGGGATATGGCGTCCCATCGAGAGCAATCAGGGGCGAAGTCAAGGGTCTCTGCCATCGTCACCAGCTCCTGTTTGGAGTGTAGCCCGTGTCTTGTGGTCTTGTATGACCGTTGTAACCCTGGCCACCACTATATAAGGTGGCATAGGGAGCCCTGGTAAAGGGTTGGTCACTCTGTGTTCCTACACTTAGCAGTTCATCTTCCTTCTCTAGCAGAGAGCTTGGAAGCACCATTGTTGTGTACTACATCGACCCAAATATACAATCAGTAGAGTAGGAGTAGGGGTGTTATCTCCTTACGAGAGCCCCGAACCTGGGTAGATCAGTGCCTCTTTCTGTCGTGCTTTTTAGCTCGTTCCCCTCTCCCGAATCCTCCAGCATCTAGTTCGGCCCCCATTTAAGCCATCCTATGGCATATGTTGTTTCACCACGACGACATGTTATCACTTACCTACTCGAGGACGAGCAGGAGTTAAGCTTGGGGATGCTTGATACGTCTCAAACGTATCTATAATTTTTGATGCTCCATGCTTGTTTTTACACCATTTGCCTATTGTTTCGTTACACTTAGTGGCACTTTTATGCATTTTCCGGAACTAACCTATTAACAAGCGCCACAGTGCCAGTTTCCTGTTTTCTGCTGTTTTTGTATTTCAGAAGTGATACACAGGAAATATTCTCGGAATTGGACGAAACAAGTTCCTGAAGTCTTATTTTACCCGGAAGCTTCCAGAGATCCGAAGAAGTGTCGGAGGGGGCCCACCAGGGCCCCACACAAGGGGGTGGCGCGGCCAAGCCCCTGGCCGCGCCGGGCCCACGTGAGGGAGCCTGGCTCCACCTCTGACGACGCCCCTTCACCTATAAGTACCCCCCGACGAGAAAAACCTAAGGCCCGATCAGATTTCCAGAACACATCGCGATACGCCGCCGCCGTCGACCCGAAGATCGGGAGGGTCCAGAAGCTCTTCCCGGCACCCTGCCGGAGAGGGGAATCGCCACCGGAGGTATTCTTCATCGCCATGCTTGCCTCCGGAGCGATGAGTGAGTAGTCTACCTTGGACTATGGGTCCATAGCAGTAGCTAGATGGTTGTCTTCTCCACCATGTGCTTCATGTTTAGATCTCATGAGCTGCCCTACATGATTGAGATCACCGTTATGTAATTCTATGATGTTGGTTTGTTGGGATCCGATGAATATTGGTGTTTATGATTAAGTTGTTGTACTGAATTATATCTTTTGTTATCTCTATGTTGTTTATGATCTTGCATGCTCTCCGTTGTTAGTAGCTATCTTGGCCGAGTAGTTGCTAGTGACTCCAAGAGGGGGTATTTATGCTCGATAGTGGGTTCATGTCTCTATTTCACCTGGGGGAGTGACAGAAACCTCTAAGGTGGTAGATGTGCTGTTGCTACTAGGGAGAAAACAACATTCATATGCTCAAGGGCATATGCTTTGTTTACATTACACACTTTGCTTAATGCAATTATCTGTTGTTCGCAACTTAATACTTCTAGGGTGTTCGGATTGATATCCCCGGGAGTGGATTATTAGTCATAGATGCAGTTGGATGGCGGTCTATGTATTTTGTTGTAATGCCCAGAGTAAATCTCATAGTGATCTTCTTGACATATCACGTTATCTCTATTCTATCAATTGCCCAACTGTAATTTGTTTACCCAGCATGTTATTTTATCTATGGAGAGACACCACTAGTGAACTATGGACCCCGGTCCTATTTTAATCATATTGCTATCACCTGTTTACTTTTCTCGCACTGTTTACTTTATTCGCATATTATTACTGTTTTCCACTCGATACACTCATAACCTTTGTTTCAAGCAAACCGGTGAGATTGACAACCTCATCGCAAGTTGGGAGCAAAGTATTTGTTTGTGTGTGTGCAGGTTCCATATCACCTTCAGTCGTCGCCGTCTCTCCTCTCCTGACCGATATTAAACCTTGGTTTCTTAACTGAGGGAAAACTAGCTGCTATACACATCATACCTTCCTCTTGGGGTTCCCAACGGGCTGGTCATTCACCACGCACAAGGACTGTCTGCTTCCACGTCAATCACACGCTAGCATGGCCCAATCCTTTCTAGAGCAAAGGACAAGCCGGTTGTGTAACTTATGATGACCAAACATTCTTGAGGACACACGGGAGTTTCTGTCAAGTGCTTTCGCTTCATACCGCTAAATAATCTTTATTGGTTTGATAAGTGTTATGGGGGTGAACCTGTGCTAGCGCGCTACCCTTACTAGGATTGATACCCACTTGTGATTATACCCCTTGCACGCATCCGCAACTATAAGAAAGTAATTAAGATAAATCTAACTACAGCCTTAAACTCTAAGATCCTACGCTCCCTGGTGCAATGGTTTCCCAACAGAGGTTTAGGTTTCTGTCACTCCAGCAACCCCACAATTAGTAGCCAAATACACAATGCATTTCACTAGGCCCATAAATGGTGAAGTATCATGTAGTCGACGTTCACATGACACCACTAGTGAAATAGCACCACAACAAATAAATATCAAACCATTAAATATTACTCAACATAATTCCACTACTAACATCTTGACTTCTCCCATGTCCTCAAGAACTAAACGAACTACTCACAAGACATCATATGGATCATGATCAGAGGTGAAATAATGATAAATAACAATCTGAACATAAACTTTAATTCAACGGTTCCACTCAATAGCATTAACCACAAGAGTAATCAACACCGGGAAAGTTTTCCCTAAGAATTTGATAAGATTCAACTCAAGATGTTACAGCGGGATGGCGTGGTGATGGTGGAGATGAAGGTGCTGGTGATGAGGATGATGGTGATGATGATCTCGATGAAGTCTAGTGTGATGATGATGACGGTGGCGACGATCTCTCCTCTTCGGGAAGGAATTTTCCTGGCAAATTTCTGCCTGCCAGAGAGCTTTTCTCTCTCGGTGTTTTCTGCCCCGTAGAGGTGGCAGTGTCTATCTCTGAGCATCCTCCTTGACTTAGGTTTTCGGGGACGATGATATACGCGAAGGGGCGATGGCAGCAGTGGGCTAGGGTGGCCTCACCACAGGCCAGCACGGCTAGGGGTGGGCCCGCACCCCCTGTGGGTGAGCCCACCATGTGGCTCCTCTCGCCTCCTCCTTCTGGCTTCTTCAGTCTTCTGGCGAAATATAATTTTCTGGTATTTTACTAGAATTTCCTGATCTTCTGAAACATGGTGTCTTGACGGTCCCTTTTCCAGCAGAATCCTGACTCCGGCAGCAAATCCTCCAATGATCATCAAACATGTAAAAACAGAGGAAACAACAAAAGTATCATCTCTAAATGTGAAATATATCAATGAATAACAGTAAATTATGATACAAAATAGTGATGCAAAATGGACGTATCAACACCCCCAAGCTTAGACCTCGCTTGTCCCCAAGCGAAAACTGAACTCGGTAAACGTGACCACAGGTTTATGGAGTGAAGTGTCGATAATCAAAATACGGACAAGAAGCATCACGTTCACCAAGGCACAAATTATAATAGACAGCAACTTCCCTTCATATAATATAGACTTGCAATAAGTAAAAGGAAATCACAAATAAAGATGCACAAGGTAAATTATAATTGGTGATGGCAAACCTTAGTTCTTGGTCAGAGAACAATGAACAAACTATACTTATTTTTGAACGGAGCCTTTATAACATAGCCATTATAGCAAAAACCATATGCTCAACGAAACAAACTCTTTGCAATCATAGAAAGCTTTCAAAGATATATTCCTTCAGATAAAAGCATTGTACTAAACAAAGCAAGATAGTAAACATGATTGAACAGATCAACATATGGATGAGTGAAACATAACAACTCAAATGCTTGCTTGAGATAGAAGGGAATAGGTTGACTCAACATAAAAGTAAAAGATAGGCCCTTCATAGAGGGAAGCAGTGATTTAACATGCGCTAGAGCTTTTCATTTGTAAAACAGAGATAAAAGTTGTTTTGAGAGGTGGTTGCTCTCATCAACGACTAGCAACGGAGTTCTTGATATCTTCCATACTAAACAAGTGAGAGTGGTTCCGAGATGTTGATTAATTGGCACAGTTGTGCTCTTTTATAGCTTGGCACTCCTTCCCACCTTTTCCGTTCTCAAACCATGGCTAACCGATTCCATCGGGTACCCACCAACTTTCACATACCATGGAGGAGTGCCTTTTTCTTTTCTTTTCTTTCTTTCTTTTAGATTACAATGGTCTGACCAGCTCCCTTGCAAATTAATGATGAGCAGATGAAGCTGCCTAGTCGAGGGGTACTTAATTTAGTATGGAAGATAACAAACCAAACCACTATGTCCTTATGAGCTAAAAACAGTGGCACAAAATGAGAAGTATTTGAAGGTTTTTGAAAGGTAGCACATGAAAATTTACTTGGAATGGCTTGAAATACCATGCATAGGAATTTATAGTGGACTCTTTGGAAGTAACTTAGTTTTTTTGGGAATTGGATGCACGAGAAGCATTCCCTCTCAGTACAGGTTTTTGGCTAGCAAGGCTGGGTAGCAAGCATAAGAGTTGCCTGAAACAAACAAACATACATACAATAGGAACAATCATGCAAACTTCCTTGAAAGTACAAACGATTTTAACTTGAGAATACTATTGCTTATGAGCCAAACATGAAGGAAAGCTGAAATGATGTAACTACCAACACTTCTTTCTTCTTTTCTACTCAAACATCAAGGTAATGTTGCTACTGACCAAGCTAAGTTTACCAAAACCAACTAAATTTACTCATGCTCCCAAAGTGATACCAATACTAATCAACAAGACTAATCATATAAGAAAAATTGCAAACTAAAATAAAGTGTGCGGAAAGTAAACGATAAAACTTCTCATTAATATTTCATTACCGCAACTCACACCAAGGGATACATAGATAACCAACTAAGGAGGATACTTCCACACTGCAAACTATTCTATAAGATAACTTCTCTATTCATGATATGACTCTACTTGAAAAGTAAATGAGTAAAAGATAATGATGTGATACCGCGGCACTCCCCAAAGCTTGGAACAAGCCAAGGGGATGCCTATACCAATGACGAATTACTCCTTCGGCGGTGGTGGTGCGATCATAATTGGAGCAAGGAAAAGTTCCAGCATCTTGCAAAGCCTGAGATTCTCTTCTTGAAGCCTCTCTATCTCCCTGTCCAAAACTCGGTACTGGGCACAAAGCTCATCATTGACCAGAAGACCCTCTTTTATTACCGGCAGGAAGTTTAGATCCAAGACTGGTAGTGTTGGTCCCTGCATATTATGAGAAAAGGCACGTCCAGCGTTCATTGATCCTACAAAAGTAGGGTCTCTTGCCCTTGATCCTCCAGCCACTTGTTCTTCCTTCAGCTTGAGGTCTTGGTGGTCCTCTTCCATAGGCTTTTTGCCCTTGTCGTCGCTTGAAGAAGCCATGATGCTCCTAGAACTGAGAACAACTCCTGACAGAAACAGCTCGAAACAAAAACACGATGAGAAGACGATATATAGACCTCGGGCAATCCAGGATATAGGCGAAAATTAAACAACGAAACGAAATCACAGGAGGAAACCGGGACGAAAACGAGCTCCGGGGTGGTCTCACCACAGGGTGGTGCTGCCTGGAGTGGGCCCACGCCCCCTGGTGGTGAGGAGCCACCAGACTCCGTCTCCTGCCCGTTTTTGTCTCGTGATTTTTCATATTTAATAAAAACAACAAAAATATTAATGGAAAATTTTAACATGAACCTTTTCTGACTAGAACTGTTACCTATTCGACAACGAACTCTGCAGGTTCCTGCATATTGTCCTGGATGAATTCTTCCGGAGTCACCGTTTGAATAACATCAACATCTTCATTATAAGAATCTCCAGCAATATAATGTTTGAGTCTTTATCCATTCACAACTTGTGTAGCGTTATCTTTTAACGGAGCAATCTTTATCGCACCTGAGCGGTACATCTCTTCAATAACAAAGGGTCCTTCCCATTTTGAGAATAATTTTCCTACAAAAAATCTGAGACGGGACCTATACAATAGAACTTTCTCACCAATATGAAACTCTCTCTTAAGAATTCTCTTATCATGCCATTGCTTTACTTTTTCGTTGAAAAGTCTAGCATTTTGATAAGCTTTGTTTCTCCACTCATCTAGAGAACTTAAATTAAGCAACCTTTTCTTACCAGCGAGTTTAAAATCCCTATTAAGCTCTTTCACTGCCCAAAAAGCTTTGTGTTCTAATTCTAAAGGCAAGTGACATGCTTTTCCGTAAACCATCTTGTAAGGAGACATGCCCATGGGGTTCTTATAAGCAGTTCTATAAGCCCATAAAGCATCGTTTAACTTGCTAGCCCAGTGTGGGACAATCTAGTTTGGGTACATACGGACTTTGAGGAGTGCTTTGTAGCCCTACGCATGATTAGCGTTCGTTTTCCATTGGAGAACTGTTTTGAGTTGCATATTGATGATAGTATCTATTGGTTCAATTATGTTATATTTGTTGAGAGTGTGTCCACTAGTGAAAGTATGATCCCTAGGCCTTGTTTCCAAGCATTGCACACCATTTACTTACTGTTTTGTTACATGTTTGCTCGCAGTGATATTTATTTCAGATCACATTTGCTACTTATAATCATCACTACTACTTGTATTTCACTATCTCTTCGCCGAACTAGTGCACCTATACATCTGACAAGTGTATTGGGTGTGTTGGGGACACAAGAGACTTTCTATATCGTAATTGCAGGGTTGTTTGAGAGGGATAGCTTTGACCTCCTCCTCCCTGAGTTCGATAAACCTTGGGTGATCCACTTAAGGGAAACTTGCTGCTGTTCTACAAACCTCTGCACTTGGAGGCCCAACACTATCCACAAGAACAGACGTGTGCATAGACATCAAGCTCTTTTCTGGCGCCGTTGCCGGGGAGGTAAGGTAAAAGGTACTCGCATCCTCCTGTGTGAGTGCTCGGAGTTATTTCCTTTAGATTCTGCAATTACATCTTTTTGTTTCTTGTTTTTATTTTCACTAGTTAGGCTTAATGGAAAACAAAGAGTTCTTTAGTCTTTTTCCTGAGTTTAGATATGAAGTGTTTGAAGAGAAAATTGAAAAACCTTTGGAGCTTAATTCACATGCTAATAGTGTTGTTAGTATGAATGCTTTCAATACCGTTGTTGCTAATGCTATAGAAAAGTCTAAGCTTGGGGAAGCTGGTTTTGTTAAGCATGATATTTTTAGTTCCCCAGCTTTAGTGGAGAAAGTTTGCTGTGATGATATTTTATCTCCCCTATGTGAGGTTCCTATGCCTGTTACCTATGTTAGTGATCATGATTGGGAAAAGCACTCTACTTTTGATATTGAAAATCTTTTTGGTACCAATTCTAAGGTTAATAATTGTTGTACCATTAGTACTATCCATGTTCCTTCTTATGATGATATGTTTGATGAATATGCTTTGCGAAATAGCTGTTCTCTAGCTTGTGATGATACTAAGCCTCTAGTTTATGATGGTTATGATGATGAGTATAATATTTTCAGTTCACCTACTTGTGAGGAGAAAACTAGTTATAATTATAATATGCCTCCTGTTTTTGATGATTATGGTGATGAGAATAATTATTCTGTTGAATCTGCTCCTATTACGATTGTTCATGTGGGAAGTATTAATTCTTTTATGCATGTGGCTCATGATAGGGATGCTTTATGTGATAGTTATATTGTTAATTCAATTCATAATGCTACTGAAAGTTATTATGAGAGAGGGAAACATGGTTTGATGGATCTCAACAATATTGAGTTTCCCCTCTTTATGTTGCTATTCTTGAAGTTTTACTTGTTTTGCCTTTCTATGCTTTGTGCTTTGCGCTTTCATGACTTGTCTCTTTACAAGACTATTTTTCATAGGAAGTGGTTTAGATTTAAATGTCTTTCACATTTGCTTTTTGATGCTCTCTATTGCTTTAAGTTCCTATATGGCGCCTTTGTCTCAAGCTCTTATATGGCGCCCACATGAGCATCTTTGCAAATTACTGCGCCTAGCTCAAAGGCATTAAAGAAAAGCACTCTTGGGAGATAACTCAATGTTTTACTTTCTAGTAATTTTTCTTTTATTTGAGTCTTAGAAGTTATTACTACTGTAATAACCGCTCCTTATCATTTTTATTTCGTTTTTGTGCCAAGAGAAGCCTCTAATTTGAGTGAGGTAAGATTTGGGGATGTTGCTGTCCTGAAATAGTTTTCAGTGCTGCACCGTAAAAATTCGTGAAAATTCTCTGTATATCTTTTGGACCTGAGATTTCTTATTCATATGCCCCAGGTTATATCCAAACTTTCATTAGTTGAACACTTTTCGATTTGAGTAACAGAAAACCCTCTAAAAATCGACCTTTATCAGCTGTTCTATTTTGACAGATTTCTGCCACTATTTGTGTTTGCCTCTCGATCGCTTTCTTTTTTAGTTCTTTTGATCATGGAACTTTTGGGGAAGTTGCTACAGTAGTATATGCTATATATGTGGTGGTTTTGTGTTGAAATCTGAACTGAAAAGGGTTGATTCATTATTATGTTTATGCTAACGTTGCTAATAGAATTGTGTTTAGTTTTGTATGAAGGAAGTTTTCAAGTGTACGGATTGGAGAATGATGAGATGAGATGAAGAATGGACAAAAGCTCAAGATTGGGGATGCCCATGTCACCCCAAGAAATATCCAAGAAGTACAAGCGTCAAAGCTTAGGGATGCCCCCGAGGCACCCCTTCTTCATCGGCAAAAATTAGGTCACCTTTCAAGACACTATATTTTTATTGCTTCATGCACTATGCATTTTTCTTGGAGCGTCAGTTGTTTTTGTTTTCAGTTTTGTTTTGCTTTGTTTGCTGCAATAAATGGTTAGATCACATCATGCTTCTTTTGGAAGAGATGAACTCGCTTTTCATTTGCCAAGAACACTCTTGTTTTCACTCTTATCATTCAATGAGTGTTCTCTTTTTCTGCTACTACGTTTAGCTTGCATTTTTCGCCTTGATTTTTGTTCAGATCTTAAGGTGTATTTGGACCTCTGGTATATGTTGGTTTTCCTCAAAAGATTTTCCTCAAAAAGGTTTGAATGGTGTTGGAAAAGAGAAAAAGTTTTATGCAAAAAAGTGGTACAAAAAGGAGCTTGTGACTGCGGCTCAGACTTTTTCATGTCATGCTTGATGTCTTTTTGATAGTATGCTTAGTGGTTTTGCTGTAGCATGACTTGTCTCAAATGACTGAGATTGCTTAATGAGCCTTTGAAAAAATCATGCGTTGTTTTTATTATATGGAAGCATTTATTTGGTTTTCTCCTTTGATGCTTTATTTGGGTTGACTTGGCGCATGCTTATACCATGTTGACTACAAAATAAGTCACCTATAGCCTTTATGATCATTTGGTTTTTGACTTGTGATACCACTTTATGCTTCTTTCAATGATGTTTTGTCGCTATGCATGATTATGGCCATTATTGCTTTCTTAGTTGGTCGCTCCCAGTCTTTTGCTAGCCCTCATTTTGTACTGAGTATGAGCTCTACTCGTGCATCCAACTCCTAAAAACCAAGTTTGCCATTGTGTCCACTATAAATTCCTATGCATGGTATTTGTAAGCCATTCCAAGTAAATTTTTATGTGCTACCTTTCAAAAAACCTTCAAAATACTTCTCATTTTGTGAGACTGTTTTCGGCTCATGGGGACGTAGTGGTCGGATTTGCTATCTTCCATATTGTCTTATTCCAAAAAGAAAAAAAAAGAAAGAAAAAAAGACACTCCTCCATGGTATGTGAATGTTGGTGGGCACCCGATGGAATCGGTTAGCCATGGTTTGAGAAAGGAAAAAGGGTGGGGAGGAGTGCCAAGTTTTATAAAAGAGCACAAAAGTGTCAATCTCTCTCTCAAAAACTTGCTTTATTTTTGTATGGAAGATAGTAAGAACCCCAGTGCCAGTCGTTGACAAACACAATCACCTCTCAAAATCAACTTTTATCTCTCTGTTTTACAAATGAAAAGCTCTAGCACATGTTTAATCACTGCTTCCCTCTGCGAAGGGCCTTTCTTTTACTTTTATGTTGAGTCTCCACCTTCTACCTTTATGCACCGTCTAAGACAGCATAGTTGCCATTCTGAGTATAATGTGTATTGTCCCAAAGTTTATCATTGATTGATTCATGACTATGGTTTCACTTGTTCTTAAATTACTTGTATCTAGTCACCCTCTTAAACTTGAAGGTGTCCTATACATTTATGTTTTGCTATTCCATGAGGGACAAGCTGAAAACCATTTACTATGTTTTTCCATATGATTTGAACACACGTTTGACTTTCATTGTTTCATTGTTCATGATTTTTGCTTGTGTTCTATTTCATGTTATAACATGGTTGCTAAGTTTCTTCTATCAAGATTATGTCTTTCATGCCCATGTTTTAAGTTCTTATGATCCCAGCACTCAATGCTTTCATAGATGATCAAGATTGTGTAGGTGCATGTCACCTCAAAAATTATTTCTTTTGTTATCACTTACCTACTCGTGGACGAGCAGGAGTTAAGCTTGGGGATGCTGATACGTCTCAAACGTATCTATAATTTTTGATGCTCCATGCTTGTTTTTACACCATTTGCCTTGTGTTTCGTTACACTTCGTGGCGTTTTTATGCGATTTCCGAAACTAACCTATTGACAAGATGCCACAGTGCCAGTTCCCTGTTTTCTGCTGTTTTTGTGTTTCAGAAAAGCTACACAGGAAATATTCTCAGAATTGGACGAAACCAAAGCCGAACGTCCCGAAATTCACCGAAGCTTCCAGAGAACCGAAGATGAGACGGATGGGGCCACGAGGGCTCCACACAATAGGGCGGCGCTGCCTGGCCCCTGGCCGCGCCCCCTACGCGTGAGGGCACCCTGGCAGCCCCCTGACGACGCCCCTTTGCCTATATAAAGCCTCGGGATGAAAAACCCTAGGGGAATCGGCATTTTTCCCAGAACAGTTCCGCAGCTCCGCCGCCGTCGAAGACAAATTTCGGGGGACAGAAGTCTCTATTCCGGCACCCTGCCGGGACGGGGAAGTGCCCCCAGAGCCATCTCCATCGGTCTCTATTACCGTCTCCGCTGTCTCCATCGACCTCACCGCCATCTCTATCAACCTTGCTGTCTCCTATGATGAGGAGGGAGTAGTTCTCCCCCGGGGTTGAGGGCTACACCGGTAGCTATGTGGTTCACCTCTCTCTCCCATGATGTGATCTTTATGTGATCATGAGCTTTGTATCTAGTTGAATTGGTAGATGTTATTATTCAGATATTATGCTACTCCTATGCTTTATTATTGTACTCTCCGGAGATACCTCGTATCATGGTGTAAAGGTGACTAGTGTGTGCATCATGTGTATCTTTTTTGGTTAATGTCTCTATGAATTGTTGGTGTTTGTTGAAACCATCTAGTGCGTTCACGGTGATAGTGTGGGACAATCTAGTTTGGGTACATACGGACTTTGAGGAGTGCTTCGTAGCCCTACGCATGATTAGTGTTTGTTTTCCATTGGAGAACTGTTTTGAGTTGCATATTGATGATAGTATCTATTGGTTCAATTATGTTATATTTGTTGAGAGTGTGTCCACTAGTGAAAGTATGATCCCTAGGCCTTGTTTCCAAGCATTGCACACCGTTTACTTACTGTTTTGTTACATGTTTGCTCGCAGTGATATTTATTTCAGATCACATTTGCTACTTATAATCATCACTACTACTTGTATTTCACTATCTCTTCGCCGAACTAGTGCACCTATACATTTGACAAGTGTATTGGGTGTGTTGGGGACACAAGAGACTTTCTGTATCGTAATTGCAGGGTTGTTTGAGAGGGATAGCTTTGACCTCCTCCTCCCTGAGTTCGATAAACCTTGGGTGATCCACTTAAGGGAAACTTGCTGCTGTTCTACAAACCTCTGCACTTGGAGGCCCAACACTGTCTACAAGAACAGACGCGTGCGTAGACATCAGTCGGCCTGGGCCGTTGCCCAGCCGACCAGGCTGGCTAGCCTATGTGGCCGCGGGGCCCTTTGGTCAGTCACCGTGGGTCAAGTTGACCCCGGTGCAAAAAGTTCCTGCAGCCTTTTTCAATTTGAGAAAATAACAGAAACTTGCAAAATTCATAGAAAATTACCTGTTTGTCAGAAAAATGCAAATGACCTATCAAAATGTTCAGAAAAATAAGATCTACATTTTGGTATCAAAATCATGCATGCTTAAACTACTTTGAACCCTGCCTAATTAGAAGAACATAATCAAACCTTTCATAATGTGCGGGGTTTATGGAATTGTAATGTTTTATGCATTCCAACCCCATTTAAATTGATGATCCTTTCATAGGGCTTAATTTCAATCTCTTTAATATGTCATGCCATCATCCTTGTTTGCGCATCAATGCCATGCCTTGATTGTTGTTATTCGTTTCCGGTGATTGCTTCTTTGCGATAGAACACGAGTTCGAGATCGAGTGGACAACACCGAGGACCAATACTTGTCCATGGAGTATTATTGAAGAAGAAGAATCCCGAAGATCTATTTCTATTTTGAATATCAACCAGCAAGTCTAGCGTCTGATCCTATGTTTTCAAAGTATTTCAATTCTTGCTCTGTCGTATACGATTCAAATGTCTTTTATCGGTAGTTTTTTTTCCGATAAAGAGCGCTTTATTACTTAATAGTTATTAAGCATACACCCGGCCTCTGCATAGCAAAGATGCACACGGCCCCACAAGGTCTCAAAATTGGAGAAAAAAGAAAGAGGCAAAATTACATATCATAATGAGCAACTGTAATCTCGCCTAAGCTGGAGCATCAATCCGCAAGCTATGCGGCCATCCATGTTGGGAGAAAGTATCCCTCGCCGTAGCTTCCAAACGTGCACAGACCTCCATAAAAAGGTCTCGGTCCTCCAAACGCTGAAGAGAAGACCACAAACGGAGAGTACCAATAGCTCTGTAGATAACCTGCAAAATGGAAGAATTTTTATTGTTAAACACAATATCATTTCTACATAGCCATAGCGACCAAATAAAGGCAATCGCTCCCACCCTAATATGCTTTTTCAACCTATTATCAATGTCATTTAACCAGTTCCCAAATATATTGGTGATACTGCGTGACGGAAACAAGGTTGAAGCTACTTGGATGACTGACCATATAGATCTGGCGAAATGACATTGGAAGAATAAATGTTTTATTGATTCATTCTGATGATAAAAACATATTTTTTACTTCCATGCCAATTTCGTTTTGCAAGATTATCTTTAGTTAAAATAACTCCTTTACGTAGGTACCATCCGAATACCTTTATACGTAACAGAATCTTCAACTTCCAAAGCTTATTACTATTAACTGAATCGATTGGCACATCGGGTAAAATGAGAGCATTGTACATAGAAGCTACTGAAAACTTGCCATTCTCATGCAAGTTCCAACGGAATTCGTCATGTCCAGGTTGCAGTTGGATATTTGCCAAACGCTGGAGTAAGGCATGCCAAGAAACAAGCCTTTGGCCAGACAAATCTCTTCTAAAAGCCACATTCGGAGGAGATGCCTCCATAACTTTGGCTATAGTGTCACCTTTGTGACGTACAATGCTATACAATGCTGGGTACTGTTCACGAAGAGTGGCATTACCAAGCCATTTATCTTCCCAGAACCTTATCTCCGACCCATCCTTAATAGAGAAAGAACCTAGGCCAAAGAAAAATTTCTTTGTTGCCATAAGGCTAGCCCAAAAATGCGAATCACCCGGCTTCCATAGAACCTGAGATAATGCTTTTGGACCAATGTATTTCCTCTTAAGAATAGATTGCCACATACCTTCCTCAGTAAGCAGCTTAAACAGCCACTTCCCCAGTAGGGCAGTATTCTTGACCTCAAGGTTATGAATACCAAGCCCACCCTGGTCTTTCAGAGAGTACATGACACTCCATTTAGCCAATCGATATTTCTTTTTCTCACTGTCCCCTTGCCAAAAGAATCTATACCGGTAATAATCCAGCTTATGTAAGACTCCTTTAGGCAAGAGAAAGAATGAAATCATATGCAGTACCATATTAGATAGTACTGAATTAATGAGTATCAGTCTTCCTCCTAGAGACAGCAATTTACCTTTCCAACTACTAAAGCGCATTTGTAGTCTTTCCTCGACTAGTTTCCATTCGGCAAGTGTAAGTCTCCGATAATGAATCGGAATCCCCAAATACCTCATAGGAAACTGTCCCTGCCCACAACCAAACAATTCGGTGTAGGCATTGACTTCGTCGAGAGCTTCACCAAAGCAAAACAATTCGCTTTTATGGAAATTTATTTTTAGACCAGATAGTTGCTCAAAAGCTGAAAGGATTAATTTTAGATTCTGAGCTTTCTCTATGTCATGTTCCATAAAAAGAATCGTGTCATCGACATATTGAAGTATAGAAAGTCCACCATCAACAAGATGGGGAATCACACCTTCAATAAGACCATCGCTCTTTGCACGCTCAATCATTATGGCAAGCATATCCGCCACTATATTAAATAGCATAGGCGATAACGGATCCCCTTGCCTCAACCCCTTCAATGTCTGGAAGTATCTACCAACATCGTCATTGACTTTTATGGCAACACTACCTCCAGACACAAAGGAGTAGATCAAAGCACGCCACTCATCAGAAAAACCTTTCATTCTGAGGGTTTACTGAAGAAAAGACCACTTGACCTTATCATAGGCCTTCTCAAAATCAAGTTTTAAAATAACCCCATTCAGCTTTTTGGAATGTAGTTTGTGAATTGTTTCATGCAAGGAGACAACTCCATCAAGGATATTTTGTCCTTGCATGAATGCAGTTTGAGACGGTCAAACTACATGATCCGCAACCGTGTTTAGTCTTAAGGTGGCCACTTTCGTGAAAATTTTGAAACTAACATTAAGAAGACAGATGGGTCTATATTGCTGGATCCTTTCTGCTTCATTAACCTTAGGTAACAAAATTATCTCACCAAAATTAAGACGAAATAACTCTAATTGTCCAGCATGAAGACAGCTGAACAAGTCTAGAAGGTCTCCTTTGATAGTCTCCCAGAAGGTTTGGTAAAACTCTGCTGGAAAGCCATCCGTGCCCGGTGCTTTGTTGTGTTCCATTTGGAAAATAGCCTTCCTTACTTCCTCTTCTGAGTACTCAGCTGTAAGGAAGTTGTTCTCCGCATCTGAAACTTGGGGAATATCATCCGTTCGAGACTCATCCATATAGAAGTTACCTTCTTCTGGTGCCCCAAACAGATTTTTGTAATAATTGGTGATATAAGCTTTTAGGTTGTCCAGTCCCACAATCGTTCCTTCATCCTGAACGAGAGAGTGAATTCGTTTCTTCCTATGTCTTCCATTGGCAACACTATGGAAGTAACGAGTATTCGAGTCTCCTTCAAGGATAAACTGACTTTTGGAGCGCTGGTACCATTTTAATTCCTCCTCACGAAGAAGGCTTGCTATCTTAGCATTTGACTGATTTTTTAATTCAATCTCTTGTGTAGATAGAGGGCCAATCTCAGCCAAGGCTTCCAGATCATCAATGATGGTTGAAAGCCTTAGCTTCTCCTTCCTAAGAACACCAGATACATGTCTCGCCCAACCCCTGAGGTGGCTGCGAAGGGCACGTATCTTATTGTTCCACCTTAGAATTGGAGATGAAGCGGAATTAGGTCGATCCCATACAAACTTGACCATATCGTGAAACCCATCCCGCTGCAACCATCCAAGCTCAAATTTGAACTGATGATTACTTGGCAGTTTTGGTAATCCGATAGTCAAAAGTATGGGAGCATGGTCTGAGAATCCCTCAATACGCTCGAGAGCACGTACGGACACCATTGGGAATTTATATTCCCAGTCGGCATCCATTAGTACTCTATCAAGTTTCTCATAAGTGGGATCCGGAAGACTATTGGCCCACGTGAATTGTCTTCCGACCATTGAAACCTCTCGCAAATCCAAGCTGTCAATGACAGCGTTGAATAGGAACGGCCAATGATCGTCAAACCGGCCCTTACTCTTTTCATGACGATATCTTAGCAAATTAAAATCCCCCCAATAATCGTAGGGTATGGATTATCCTTTGCTAGATTAACCAACTCACAAAGAAAGTCAGCCTTAAATTCATCTTGTGCAGCCCCATAAACAGTAACCAGACTCCATGTGAAATTATCAGCTCTGTTACGAATGTGGAGTTTAATATGATAATCTCCACACGAACGCGCTAATATTTCCATAGTGTCCGATCGTACTCCAAGCAGAATGCCCCCCGACCTACCTCGGGGAGGCTGCGAGGTCCACTCAAAATTTGCCCCACCAGAAAGGCGGTCTAGCAAACGTTGAGGGAAATCTCTTCTGCCCATTTCCGAAATAGCAACAAAATCTAAGTTATGATCAGAAATGCAATGAGCAATATGTAGATGTTTAGCCAAGTCACCAAGACCTCTGCTATTATTGAACATACCATTCATTTAGACACAACTTTTGATTTTGTAGCATTAACCCTCCTGGAAGTTTTATTGTTCAGAGATTTCTTTGATTTTCGTACAGATGCTTTGAGTTCATGCAAGGAACCAAGCCTGGTTTCATCAAAGTCAATTTCTGAAACAACCCCAACTAAACTAGAGAGCAGCTGACCATCTAATGTGGCATTCGCTTCCTCTTCGTCTAGTTCAGAAATATCCACTACATCTCGAAGCTTAGGGTCAACCGTTAAACGATCATACTCCATATGCCTCAAAACATTCGCGGATATGATCACTTCATTATCATTTTTTCCTAGCTTTATACCAACAGTATTCAACTTGGAAGAAATAACAGGAGTAGGTAAAGAAATAAATGAAGAAGGCTTGGAATTCATACCACTGTAGTCAAGATTCATGTCGGCCTTGCGCCGCATGGCCTTCTTCATGGTATCCTCATCGGTAGCGATGGAGCCGTCCTTCGCCACCGCGTGCCTGGCGCTACGCCTCATCGGAGGCACACAAGGGATAACCGGCGGTGGAGACGATGGGGGAATGCGTCTCGCCGGAGACGTCGGGGGTGTATAACACCCAATATCCCACGAGAAAGGCACCTCCACCACTGCCGATGATGGTAGTGGTGAAGACACCATCTTGGCAGCCGGCTTGACGATGGGAGACGACACCGGTCAGGGCGAGAACGTCGAAGCAGGGCCCCCACCCCTCCCAACCATGGATGGAGAAGCCAAGCTGGGTGCGAACATAGGCCCAGCAGACGTCACAGCAGGCAGACCACCTGGCAGCCCATCAGCAACATGGACCGCACCCGGAGAAGACCTGGCTGGCGGTGTTGCGGGTCGAAGTGGCGAGACCAACCCTCCAGCATTGTCAGCGCCCAGAGGGCCGAACGCAGCCTCTGGTCGGACCCCAGCAGGCCCGTCAGCAGCAGCAGATGCCCCAGGCGACGGAGGAAGGAAAACAGGTCCAGCACTACCCACAGGTGATGGTGCACAAACAGCGTATGTCTCCGACGGCTGCATGCAGGGACGCGACCCCTGGGCCACGACAGAGACGCGAGAAGTCCAAGCCATGGACGCATCAGATTTCGGAGCTGCGATTAATTCTGGCGATTCTAGACGAGCCTTCGCGACAATCTCCTTTCCACGTGGAGTCAAAGGGTTGGGATTCAATGGTGTAAACACAAAACTCCCCACGGAACCACCGAAAGAAACACCCACCGAGCCACCCAAGACGGTCTTGCCATGAGACGGACAGGTCGACAACTGCGGCTGATCAATATCCATACGAGCACACAAAGAAGAAGCACCACGTCCAGGAGCATGAGAATCATCGCTGTCCGGTCATGGACCCTCCTTGCTAACGTTGTGATACGTCTCAAACGTATCTATAATTTTTGATGCTCCATGCTTTGTTTTACACCATTTGCCTATTGTTTCGTTACACTTAGTGGCATTTTTATACATTTTCCGGAACTAACCTATTAACGAAGTGCCACAGTGCCAGTTTCCTGTTTTCTGCTGTTTTTGTGTTTCAGAAGTGATACACAGGAAATATTCTCGGAATTGGACGAAACAAGTTCCTGAAGTCATATTTCACCGGGGAGCTCCCAAACATCCGAAGGAGAGAAGGAGAGGGGCCACGTGGGCCCCACACACAGGGGTGGCGCGGCCAGGCCCCTGGCCGCGCCGGCCCCGTGTGAGGGGGCGTGGGACCCCCTCTGACAGTCCCCTTTCGCCTATAAGTACCCCCTGACGAGAAAAACCTAAGGGCCCGATCAGTTTTCCAGAATACATCGCGATCCGCCGCTGCCGTCGACCCGAAGATCGGGAGGGTCCAGAAGCTCTTCCCGGCACCCTGCCGGAGAGGGGAATCGCCACCGGAGGTCTTCTTCATCGCCATGCTTGCCTCCGGAGCGATGAGTGAGTAGTCTACCTTGGACTATGGGTCCATAGCAGTAGCTAGATGGTTGTCTTCTCCACCATGTGCTTCATGTTTAGATCTCATGAGCTGCCCTACATGATTGGGATCACCGTTATGTAATACTATGATGTTGGTTTGTTGGGATCCGATGAATATTGGTGTTTATGATTAAGTTGCTGTACTGAATTATATCTTTTGTTATCTCTATGTTGTTTATGATCTTGCATGCTCTCCGTTGTTAGTAGCTATCTTGGCCGAGTAGTTGCTAGTGACTCCAAGAGGGGGTATTTATGCTCGATAGTGGGTTCATGCCTCTATTTCACCTGGGGGAGTGACAGAAACCTCTAAGGTGGTAGATGTGCTGTTGCTACTAGGGAGAAAACAACATTCATATGCTCAAGGGCATATGCTTTGTTTACATTACACACTTTGCTTAATGCAATTATCTGTTGTTCGCAACTTAATACTTTCGGGGTGTTCGGATGATATCCCTGGGGGTGGATTATTAGTCATAGATGCAGTTGGATGGCGGTCTATGTATTTTGTTGTAATGCCCAGAGTGAATCTCATAGTGATCTTCTTGACATATCACGTTATCTTTATTCTATCAATTGCCCAACTGTAATTTGTTTACCCAGCATGTTATTTTATCTATGGAGAGACACCACTAGTGAACTGTGGACCCCGGTCCTATTTTTAATCATATTGCAATCACCTGTTTACTTTTCCCGCACTGTTTACTTTACTAGCATTTTACTACTGTTTTCCACTCGATACACTCATAACCTTTGTTTCAAGCAAACCGGTGAGATTGACAACCTCATCGCAAGTTGGGAACAAAGTATTTGTCTGTGTGTGTGCAGGTTCCGCGTTGCTGCTGGCCGAAGACGAGTCAACAAGTATCATTAAACGGCGCCCTTGTTGGAGTGTCACTAAGCCAGTCCGCATCACCTTCAGTCGTCACCGTCTCCCTTCTCCTGATCGACATACCTTGGTTTCTTAACTGAGGGAAGACTAGCCGCTACACTCATCATACCTTCCTCTTGGGGTTCCCAACGGGCTGGTCATCACCACGCACAAGGACTCACTGCTCCCACATCATCACACGAGTAGCAGCTAATTTTCTGGCGCCGTTGCCGGGGAAGGAAGAGAAGACTTCTGCGAGGGGAGTTCTTCGCACACACATTCTTTACTTTGTTATTTGTTTTGCTTTACTTTATTTTATTTTACCTGCATTGCTTTTTATATCAAAAACCCAAAAAAAATTAGAATTCTTGGTAGCTGTTTTTACTTGTTTACTTTTGTTTTGCTGAAATGGGTACTCCTGAAAACACCAAGTTGTGTGACTTTGCTAGTACGAACAATAGTGATTTTATCTGCACTCCTATTGCACCAACTGTTCCTGCTACTACTTTTTATGAGATCAAGCCTGCTTTATTGAACCTTGTTATGAAAGAGCAATTTTCTGGTGCTAGTACTGAAGATGCTGCAGCTCATCTCAACAATTTTGTTGAGCTATGTGAGATGCAGAAATAGAAGGATGTTGATAGTGATATTATTAAGCTCAAGTTGTTTCCTTTTTCTTTGAGAGGAAAGGCTAAAGATTGGTTGCTGTCTTTGACTAAGAATAGTATTGATTCATGGGCTAAGTGTAAGGATGCTTTTATTGGTAGATATTATCCTCCTGCTAAGATTATATCGTTGCGTAGCAATATTATGAAGTTTACTCAGTTTGATAATGAACATGTTGCTCAAGCTTGGGAAAGAATGAAATCTATGATTAAAAATTGCCCCACTCATGGACTGACTACTTGGATGATCATCCAAACTTTTTATGCAGGACTGAATTTTTCTTCAAGGAACCTACTTGATTCAGCTGCTGGAGGCACTTTTATGTCCCTCACATTGGGCGCCGCATCAAAGCTACTCGACAACATGATGGTAAATTATTCCGAATGGCACACCGAGAGAGCTCCACAAGGTAAGAAGGTAAATTCTGTTGAGGAAACCTCTTCCTTGAGTGATAAGATTGATACAATTATGGCTATGCTTGCTAATGATAGGACTCATGTTGATCCTAATAATGTTCCTTTGGCCTCTTTTGTTGCTCAAGAAGAGCAAGTTGATGTGAATTTCATTAGAAACAATAATTTTAATAACAATGCTTATAGGAACAATTTTGCTAGTAACAATTATAGGCCGTATCCTTCTACCAATGGTAATGGTTATGGCAACTCTTATGGTAACTCCTACAACAACACTAGGGCCGCGCCCTCCGAGCTTGAAGTAATGCTCAAGGACTTCATCAGTAAACAAACTGCTTTTAATAAGTCTGTTGAGGAAAAGTTAGGCAAAATTGATATTCTTGCTTCTAAAGTTGACAGCCTTGCTCATGATGTTGAACTTCTGAAACTAAAAGTGTTTCCTAATGATGTGAATGTGAGCAATATTGTTGCTGCCGCTAATGCTACCCAAGTTAGAATTGATGAAAATATTAGATTGTTAGCGGAATTGCATGCCAGGTGGGAAAGAGAAGATGAGATGGCTAGAGAGATGAAGGTATGTACTATTACTACCTCTAATGATGTTGCTCCTACTGATAGCAATCCTCTTACTTTGATTGGTGTAGAGAAAACTCCCACTCCTTGTGCTAAAAAGCCTAAAACTGCCAAAACTTTTTCTCAAAAGAGTGCTGAAATTTTTCAGAGTGTGGGAGATGATAGCTCTACTTCCTTTAATGATTTTGATGTTGATGGCTGCAATATATCTGAAGTTATTTTGTTCTTGCAAAAGCTTGCTTTGACTCCCAATGCTAGTTCTTTAAATATTGCTTTTACTAAGCATATTACCAATGCTCTCATAAAGATTAGGGATGAAAAGTTGAAGCAAAAAGCCTCTGTTCCCAAGAAGTTAGAAGATGGTTGGGAACCCATCATTGATATGCATGTTAATGGTTATGATTGCCATGCTTTATGTGATCTAGGTGCTAGTATTTCTATCATGCCTAGAAAGATTTATGACATGCTTGATTTACCACCACTAGAAAAGTGTTATTTTGATGTTCCTATTGCTGATGTTGCTAAGAAGAAACCTTTGGGAAGGATTAATGATGTTCTTATTGTGGTTAACAATAACCTTGTTCCCGTTGATTTTCTTGTTATGGACGTTGAATGCCATGCTTCATGTCCTATTATTTTGGGAAGACCCTTTCTTCGAACTGTAGGTGCCATTATTGATATGAGGGAAGGCACTATCAAGTATCAATTTCCACTAAAGAAAGGTATGGAACACTTCCCTAGGAAAAGAAAGAAATTGCTTTTTGACTCTATTCTTAGAGCAAATTATGAGCTTTATGCTTCATCACTTGATATTACTTGATTCGCAATTTTCTGCGCCTAGCTCAAAGGCGTTAAAGAAAAGCACTCTTGGGAGATAACCCATTGTTTACTTTTCAGTACTTTTTCTTTTTCTTGAGTCTTGGAAGTCATTACTACTGTAATGACCGCTCCTTATCTTGTTTATTTCGTTTTTGTGCCAAGAGAAGCCTCTAATTTGAGTGAGGTAAAGATTTGGGGTTATTGCTGTCCTGAAACTGTTTTCGGTGCTGCACCGTAAAAATTCGTGAAAATTCTCTGTTTATCTTTTGGACCTGTGATTTCTTGTGCATATGCCCCAGGTTATATCCAAACTTTTCTTAGTTGAACACTTTTTGATTTGAGCAACGGAAAATCCCTCAAAAATTCGTCCATTATCAGCTGTCTAGTTTTGACAGATTTCTGCCAATATTTGTTTTTGCCACTTTATCGCTTTCTTTTGAGTTCTTTTTGATCATGGAACTCTTGTGGAAGTTGCTACAGTAGTATATACTTTATATGTGGTAGTTTTGGGTTGAAACCTGAAGCTAAAAGAGGATGAATATATTTTATGCTTGCACTAATGTTGCTAATAGAATTGTGTTTAGTTTTGTATGAAGGAAGTTTTCAAGTGTAGGGATTGGAGAATGATGAGATGAGTTGAAGAATGGACAAAAGCTCAAGCTTGGGGATGCCCATGCATCACCCCAAGAAATATCCAAGAAGTACAAGCGTCAAAGCTTGGGGATGCCCCGAGGCACCCCTTCTTCATCGGCAAAAATCAGGTCACCTTTCAAGACACTATATTTTTATTGCTTCATGCACTATGTGTTTTTCTTGGAGCGTCAGTTGTTTTAGTTTTCTTAGTTTGCTTAGTTTGTTTGTTTGCTGCAATAAATGGTTGGACCCCAACAAATTTCCTTTGGAGGAGATGTACTCGTTTTCATTTGCAAAGAATGCTCTAGTTTTCACTCTTATTAATCGAGCATTCTAGTTTTTCTGCTACTGCTTTTGGTTTTCGTTTTCGCCTTGATATGCGTTCAGATCTTGTCATATCTTTTCATCAAGGTGCATTTTTGCCTCTGAACTTTATTGGTTTTCATCAAAAGAGGTGTTTATAAAGGTTTCAAATGGTGTTGGAAAAGAGAAAAAGCTTTGTGCAAAATAGTGGTACAAGAAGGAGCTTGTGTAGACTGCGGCTTAGGCTTTTTCATGTCATGCTTGATGTCTTTTTGATAGTATGCTTAGTGGTTTTGCTGTAGCATGACTTGTTTCAAATAACTGAGATTGCTTAATGAGCCTTTGAAAAAATCATGCGTTGTTTTTATTGTATGGAAGCATTATTTTGGTTTTCTCCTTGATGCTTTATTTGGGTTGACTTGGCGCATGCTCACACATGTTAGACTCTTCCAAAGTCGCCATTAGCCTTCATGATCATTTAGTTTTTGACTTTTGATGCCATCGTATGCTTCTTTTAATGTCGCTTTGCATGATTATGGCCATTATTGCTCTCTTAGTCGGTCGCTCCCAGTCTTTTGCTAGCCCTCGCCTTGTACTGAGTATGAGCTCTACTCGTGCATCCAAATCCTAAAAGCCAAGTTTTCCATTGTGTCCACTATAAATTCCTATGCATGGTATTTGTAAGCCATTCCAAAGTAAAAAATTTGTGTGCTACCTTTCAAAAACCTTCAAAATACTTCTCGTTTTGTGACACTGTTTTTAGCTCATGGGGACGTAGTGGTCGGATTTGCTATCTTCCATATTGTCTATTCCAAAAAGAAAAAAAAGAGAAAAAAAAAAGAAAAAAGGCACTCCTCCAATGAATGTGAATGTTGGTGGGCACCCGATGGAATCGGTTAGCCATGGTATGTGAAAGGAAAAGGTGGGGAGGAGTGCCAAGTTTTATAAAAAGAGCACGAAGTGCCAATCTCTCTATCAAAAGCTTGCTTTATTTTTGTATGGAAGATAGTAAGAACCCCATTGCCAGTCGTTGACAAAGACAACCACCTCTCAAAATCAAGTTTTATCTCTGTTTTACAAATGAAAAGCTCTAGCACATGTTTAAATCACTGCTTCCCTCTGCGAAGGGCCTTTCTTCTACTTTTATGTTGAGTCACCACCTTCTTTCTTTATGCACCATTAAGAGAGCATAGTTGTCATTCTTAGTTTGATATGCATTGTCCCAAGGTTCATTGATTGACTCATATTGTTGGTTTCACTTGTTCTTAAATTATTTGTATCTAGTCGCCCTCTTAAACTTTGAGGTGTCCTATGCATTTATGTTTTGCTCTCTTTGAAGGACAAGCTGAAAACCATCTTCATGTTTTTCCTTATGATTTGAACACACGTTTGACTTTCATTGTTTCATTATCATGATCTTTTGTTTGTGTTCATTTGCATGTTTACAACATGGTTGCTAAGTTCTTATTGTCATGATTATATCTTTCATGCCCATGTTTTAAGTTCTATTGATCCCAGCTCATCAATGCTTACATATATGATCAAGATTGTGTAGGTGCATGTCACCTCAAAAATTATTCTTTTGTTATCACTTACCTACTCGAGGACGAGCAGGAGTTAAGCTTGGGGATGCTTGATACGTCTCAAACGTATCTATAATTTTTGATGCTCCATGCTTTGTTTTACACCATTTGCCTATTGTTTCATTACACTTAGTGGCATTTTTATACATTTTCCGGAACTAACCTATTAACGAAGTGCCACAGTGCCAGTTTCCTGTTTTCTGCTATTTTTGTGTTTCAGAAGTGATACACAGGAAATATTCTCGGAATTGGACGAAACAAGTTCCTGAAGTCATATTTCACCGGGGAGCTCCCAAACATCCGAAGGAGAGAAGGAGAGGGGCCACGTGGGCCCCACACACAGGGGTGGCGCGGCCAGGCCCCTGGCCGCGCCGGCCCCGTGTGAGGGGGCGTGGGACCCCCTCTGACAGTCCCCTTTCGCCTATAAGTACCCCCTGACGAGAAAAACCTAAGGGCCCGATCAGTTTTCCAGAATACATCGCGATCCGCCGCCGCCGTCGACCCGAAGATCGGGAGGGTCCAGAAGCTCTTCCCGGCACCCTGCCGGAGAGGGGAATCGCCACCGGAGGTCTTCTTCATCGCCATGCTTGCCTCTGGAGCGATGAGTGAGTAGTCTACCTTGGACTATGG
The DNA here is from genome assembly GCA_007115705.1 of Dactylis glomerata. Lineage (NCBI taxonomy): Eukaryota > Viridiplantae > Streptophyta > Magnoliopsida > Poales > Poaceae > Dactylis > Dactylis glomerata. The sequence continues at coordinate 40,352 of QXEO01000133.1, forward strand.
GTCCATAGCAGTAGCTAGATGGTTGTCTTCTCCACCATGTGCTTCATGTTTAGATCTCATGAGCTGCCCTACATGATTGGGATCACCGTTATGTAATACTATGATGTTGGTTTGTTGGGATCCGATGAATATTGGTGTTTATGATTAAGTTGCTATACTGAATTATATCTTTTGTTATCTCTATGTTGTTTATGATCTTGCATGCTCTCCGTTGTTAGTAGCTATCTTGGCCGAGTAGTTGCTAGTGACTCCAAGAGGGGGTATTTATGCTCGATAGTGGGTTCATGCCTCTATTTCACCTGGGGGAGTGACAGAAACCTCTAAGGTGGTAGATGTGCTGTTGCTACTAGGGAGAAAACAACATTCATATGCTCAAGGGCATATGCTTTGTTTACATTACACACTTTGCTTAATGCAATTATCTGTTGTTCGCAACTTAATACTTTCGGGGTGTTCGGATGATATCCCTGGGGGTGGATTATTAGTCATAGATGCAGTTGGATGGCGGTCTATGTATTTTGTTGTAATGCCCAGAGTGAATCTCATAGTGATCTTCTTGACATATCACGTTATCTTTATTCTATCAATTGCCCAACTGTAATTTGTTTACCCAGCATGTTATTTTATCTATGGAGAGACACCACTAGTGAACTATGGACCCCGGTCCTATTTTTAATCATATTGCAATCACCTGTTTACTTTTCCCGCACTGTTTACTTTACTAGCATTTTACTACTGTTTTCCACTCGATACACTCATAACCTTTGTTTCAAGCAAACCGGTGAGATTGACAACCTCATCGCAAGTTGGGAACAAAGTATTTGTCTGTGTGTGTGCAGGTTCCGCGTTGCTGCTGGCCGAAGACGAGTCAACAAGTATCGTTAAACGGCGCCCTTGTTGGAGTGTCACTAAGCCAGTCCGCATCACCTTCAGTCGTCACCGTCTCCCTTCTCCTGATCGACATACCTTGGTTTCTTAACTGAGGGAAGACTAGCCGCTACACTCATCATACCTTCCTCTTGGGGTTCCCAACGGGCTGGTCATCACCACGCACAAGGACTCACTGCTCCCACATCATCACACGAGTAGCACGTTGTCGCCCTTTTTCTTCCAGAAGAAAGGCGTGAAGCCGGGATCATGAACGAAATCAGGCTTCTCTCTGAGAGAAAATAAATCATAACCCTTCGACTTGATCGTAGCCGTCACCCAAAGACAAGCAGAACCCCGAGCCTCATTAAATTTATCAAGATATTTGGGGTCCATCTTGGCAATGAGGATACGCACAACCCCAAGAATCCGAAGAGAAACCAAGTCAACATCCAGTGTAGTACCAACCAGAGAACCGACTGCCCATAACCCAAGAAAGTGTCTCACAGTGTGTGGTACACCGTCGACGTGAACCCACACTTGTTGAAGCTCGAAGGTATGTGGGACATCTTGAGCATGCCAAACACTGAAGGTCATCTGAGCATTGGAATTAGGTACCCCCAACTGGAAACCATCGACTCTCTGAAGATCCTCGACAGTGGGAAAGCTCACAAGAAAAGCATCATCTCCATGCGGAATCGCTTCCCACTTCCACCTAGAACTCAATGGGAAAATTCTGGCCAAAACACTCTGAATTTCCTCAACGGAAGCAGGACCACCTGTAATCTTGATTAGAGCAGTAGGCAACCCTTTCAGAGCAAGATGGGCCTTGTACACACTGTCGGGCAGCCGCAAACACAAGGACTCCTCGCAAGCAGGACCAGCAACAAAAGCTTGCGGCTTAGGGAGCTTCAGCGTTGGACAACGTAGAGTCGGATGAGATGCAGTATCACAAACTAAACAGTAGTGCTGAGCTTTGCAATCCTTAGTAGCATGAGTGTCAACAGAGCATTTCCAACATTTGTCGGGCTTAACAGCTGGCTCATCAGAAGAACCCCCGGTCTGGACAACTGACGGGAGATGATCCGTAGAAGGACCAGTCGGAACAAACACGCCTTCAGAAGGAAGTGCAGCAGCAGGCATGAAAGGAAACTGCGTTTGAGCCAACGGAATCTGCGGAGGAGGCACACCCTGCCCAGGAGTTCCACCATTCTTCTTTTTCTTCCGCTTGTTCTTGGCCACAGTAGCATTAGGAGCAGGCGCGGCCGACAGTTGTGGCGGGAGGCCAGCCGGCTGCTGGTAAGGAGCCGCTGAAGGAGCATTGAACATTGGAGGAGCATATAATGGTGGACCCTGCTGATAGGTCGGATGCTGCTGAGTATACGCAGCGGGCATGTACGCCGGCGGACCCGGCTGGCGAGATGGGGCCTGCAGCGACTGCAGAGGGCGCTGCACCGGCGCGAACGGCGCCCCATACATGGGCGGCATCCCGACTGGGAGATGACCAGCAGAGCTCGAGGGCGGAAAAACCTGCCCTTGCGCGGACCCAACTGAACGGCCGGCCGGCTGCGGCGCAGACATGGGAGTCAGCGGACGCGCCCCCGCCCCTTGGGACGCAGCCACGGAAGGCTACGGAGGTCTTGACGCACCAGGACCACTCGAAGGCGCCGGCGGCCTCAGCCCTGCCATCCGAGGCACCGACGAGGCGACGGCAGCGAAAGACCTAGCCGAAAGAAGCGACGTAGGCGATGGGGACGCAGAGCTTGACGGAGATCTTGATGGGGACGAGGCAACGAAGTCTGGTCAAGGAAAAGATCGTGTCGATGCAGGACGTGGCCGAGACGATGTTGGCGCCAAGGGCGCAGGTCTTGGCGATGAGGACGCAGGGCTTGGCGGAGACGATGCAGTGCTTGGCGGAGATGATGCAGGGCTTGGCGACGGCGTAGGGACGCACTGAGTATCAGGGGCGAGTGGAACTGAGCAATTCGGATGAACCCTAACTCCTTTCGGGGTCCAGAGGGATCTGAACCGGCGGACGAGATGGCCCCACCCAAATAGATGCACCAGATCCTCCGCATGCACGCAATCAGTAGCCTCATGTGATAGCGCGCCATCAACGCTCGACGGAGGCGCGTGATTGGCGGCCAGAGGGACCCGATCCGCCAGGCCTGACACCGCTGTTGAGCACCCAACCTGCCTGCCGACCTCCAGACCCAACGGCGCCGACGAACCGGCCGCCGGAAAGGATGCCGAAGCCGATGCCTTGTCGAGGAACTGACCAAGGATGGGAATTGGGGTGACTCTCCTGCGAGGAAGAGGACCCCGCCATGGCCCCATCCGAGGAGCATGAGCCAAATGGATCCCGATCAGAGAAGAGGAAGCTCCTCTACGAGGTGAACCCTTCATCGACGAAGCCCCCGGCGATCCCGTCCTCTCCACCGTACCATGCACATCCGCCGACCTGCAAAAAGAAGCAGACAACGTACCTTCCGACGATGATGCAGGCCGCCGTGAATTCTCCCAGAATTGAGAAGCGGGCGTCGGGTAACCAATTTCACGCCAAAAATCAGTCACCTTCTCCGCATCCGACTTCTACCTTCGGCTCACCGGAGTCCAGCCGTCATCAGCATCTCCATCCAGCACCTCCCTCGCCACCTGAGCCGGGATACCCTCCTCATCGATCTCAGATCCGCTGGAATCTGACGCGAGACAGGAAAACCTTGACCCATCTGGCGATCTAGATCCCGACGAGGCAGCTATGGGCGCCAGGGTTAACCGGCGCCGGCGACCAGCCATGGCAGCCCGCGTTGCCGGAGTCCTCCGCTGCTAGATGAATCGATCGCTTTGGTGCCGATCGAGCCTCGGGAATGCCAGCGGCAGCCGTGCCGTGCCTTCCGTCCTCTCTTTTATCGGTAGTTAGAGTTATCATATCTTATGCATGCTCTTGTCGCCTAAATTCCCTGATCCACTTCTCCTAGCATAACTAGGTCTCGCTTATGTGCATTGCTTGAGCCTTTATATCTTCTATGCTTAGCCATGCTTAGTTGGTAAACTCCGATCCATCCGGTTGATGAATCCGAGCTGTGAATGAAACTAGTATGATAGGTTGACGTGGTATGATCAGTGAGTTGTGTGATTAAACATGCTAAAGGCTTGGATGAGCCGCCACAGGGGATGTGGTTATTTGACTCATTCTTGCCGACCCTAGGACCCGAGTTCTCGCCTCTTGAACCAAGACCGAGCGTACAACCACACGAGGCCCTATAATGGCACCCTCTTGACTAACTAAGTTGCCTAGTCTGTTCCATGAGTCACATAGTTCGGGCTTTCCATTTGGCATAAGCATAGAAAATGTTTGTGAAAAGGTGCATAGCATATAGGGCGTGGTCGGGTTCAAGCGGAGTGCGGCTTCGATCTTGATCCCTGCGCACAACCTTAAGGACCGACTTCGGTACTTGACCCGTTACGGTGGAACAATCCTTAGGGTGTGACTCATGGTCTAGGTGAAAGTAAGGTAAAGGTCATGGTCGACCACCCTCTACCGGCCTTCCACGGACGAGGGCTAATGATTCTGGTGTTAAGAGTCGGTTGGCACGTGTGGTTAAAGTTGTGCACCCCTGCAGGGTTAAATATTTTCGAAAAGCCGTGTCCACAGTTATTGACAACTTGGAAACGGACGTGATGATCATAGAGAACTTTAACCTAATCGTAAAACTTGGCAAATAAAGTGTGCTTAGGATGATTCCTCTAGGTTGAAAGAGGGGGTGATCCTAGTGGATAGGTTTAGCTGATGTTGATTCGGTGGATTTGAAAGATCAAGTTATTTGGTGGATTTAAAAGATATTACAATTGCTAGGTGGATCTAAATAGTTGTTGTTGTTCGGTGGATATAAGAATGATGGTTCGGTGGATGTCTCAATGATGATCGAAGATATCGCTCTCTTATCCCCTTTTTAAAGGTTCTAGATAGATGAGCTTCTCTTCTTCCTTGTTTATGGAAATAAAACTCGCTTTATGCAAAGAAACTCCAAAGAAGGCCTTTCTAGCCTACATGTAGCTGATACGTCTCCAACGTATCTATAATTTTTGATGCTCCATGCTTGTTTTTACACCATTTGCCTAATGTTTCGTTACACTTCGTGGCACTTTTATGCATTTTCTGGAACTAACCTACTAACAAGTTGCCACAGTGCGAGTTCCCTGTTTTCTGCTATTTTTGTGTTTCAGAAGTGATACACAGGAAATATTCTCGGAATTGGACGAAATAAGTTCCTGAAGTCTTATTTTGTCCGGGAGCTTCCAGTCATCCGAAGGAGAGTAGGAGGGGAGCCACAGGGGCCCCACACGCCAGGCCGGCGCGGCCAGGGCCTGGGCCGCGCCAGCCAGGCGTGAGGCCACCTGGCTCCACCTCTGACATCGCCCCTTCGCCTTTAAAGACCCCCTGACGGGAAAAACCTAAGTACCCGATCACTTTTCCAGAACACATCGCGATCCGCCACCGCCGTCGACCCGAAGATCGGGAGGGTCCAGAAGCTCTTCCCGGAACCCTGTCGGAGAGGGGAATCACCACCGGAGGTCTTCTTCATCGCCATGCTTGCCTCCGGAGTGATGAGTGAGTAGTCTACCTTGGACTATGGGTCCATAGCAGTAGCTAGATGGTTGTCTTCTCCACCATGTGCTTCATGTTTAGATCTCATGAGCTGCCCTACATGATTGAGATCACCGTTATGTAATTCTACATGTTTGGTTTGTTGGGATCCGATGAATATTGGTGTTATGATTGAGTTGCTGTACTGAAATATATCTTATGTTATCTCTATGTTGTTTATGATCTTGCATGCTCTCCGTTGTTAGTAGCTATCTTGGCCGAGTAGTTGCTAGTGACTCCAAGAGGGGGTATTTATGCTCGATAGTGGGTTCATGCCTCTATTTAACCTGGGGGAGTGACAGAAACCTCTAAGGTTGTAGATGTGTTGTTGCTACTAGGGAGAAAACAACATTCATATGCTCAAGGGCATATGCTTTATTTACATTACACACTTTGCTTAATGCAATTATCTGTTGTTCGCAACTTAATACTTGTGGAGTTCTCGGATTGATTCGCCACAAGTGGATTATTAGTCATAGATGCAGTTGGATGGCGGTCTATGTATTTTGTTGTAATGCCCAGAGTAAATCTCATAGTGACCTTCTTGACATATCACGTTTATCTTTATTCTATCAATTGCCCAACTGTAATTTGTTTACCCAGCATGTGTTATTTATCTTATGGAGAGACACCACTAGTGAACTATGGACCCCGGTCCTATTTCCATCATATTGCTATCACCTGTTTACTTTACTCGCACTGTTTACTTTACTCGTATACTTCTACTATTTTCCACTCGATACGCTCATAACCTTTGTTTCAAGCAAACCGGTGAGATTGACAACCTCATCGCAAGTTGGGAACAAAGTACTTGGTTGTGTTGTGTGCAGGTTCCGCGTTGCAGCTAGCAAAGCAAAGCTTGGACGAGGCGCCATATATAAATTGTCTGAAGCTGTCGCTAAGCCAGTCCGCATCACCTTCAGTCATTATTGTCTGCTTTTCTCCTGATCAACAAACCTTGGTTTCTTAACTGAGGGAAAACTTGCTGCTATATTCATCAAAACCTTCTCTTGGGGTTTACCAACTGGCCAGTCATTTACTTCATTAACTACACGCCAACAAGTTTTCTGGCACCATCGTCACCGTGCCCCCATCAAGTTTTTCTGGCACCGTTGCCGGGGAAGAGTGGAAGACTTCTGCGAGGGGAGTTTTCGCACGCACATCCTTTACTTTGTTATTGTTTTGCTTTACTTTATTTATTTTACCTGCATCATTTTATATCAAAAACCCAAAAAAATTAGAATCCTTGGTAGTTGTTTTTACTTGTTTACTTTCGTTTTGCTGAAATGGCCAATCATGAAAACACCAAGTTGTGTGACTTTACTAGCATGAACAATAGTGATTTTATCTGCACTCCTATTGCACCACCTACTCCTGCTGCAAACTTTTATGAGATTAACCCTGCTTTGTTGAACCTTGTTATGAAAGAGCAATTTTCTGGTGCTAGTACTGAAGATGCTGCAGCTCATCTCAACAATTTTGTTAAGCTATGTGACATGCAGAAATATAAGGATGTAGAAAGTGATATTATTAAGCTCAAGTTGTTTCCTTTTTCTTTGAGAGGAAAAGCTAAAGATTGGTTGCTGTCTTTGACTAAGAATAGTATTGATTCATGGGCTAAGTGTCAGGATGCTTTTATTGGTAGATACTATCCTCCTGCTAAGATTATATCTCTGCGTAGCAATATTATGAAATTTACTCAGTTTGATAATGAACATGTTGCTCAAGCTTGGGAAAGAATGAAATCTATGATAAAGAATTGCCCCACTCATGGACTGACTACTTGGATGATTGTCCAAACTTTTTATGCAGGACTGAATTTTTCTTCGAGGAACCTACTTGATTCAGCTGTTGGAGGCACTTTTATGTCCCTTACCTTGGGCGCCGCAACAAAGCTACTCGACAACATGATGGTGAATTATTCGGAATGGCACACCGAGAGAGCTCCACAAGGTAAGAAGGTAAATTCTGTTGAGGAAACCTCTTCCTTGAATGATAAGATTGATACCATTATGGCTATGCTTGCTAATGATAGGACTCATGTTGATCCTAATAATGTTCCTTTAGCCTCTCTGGTTGCTCAAGAAGAGCATGTTGATGTGAATTTCATTAGAAACAATAATTTTAACAACAATGCTTATAGGAACAATTTTGCTAGTAACAATTATAGGCCGTATCCTTCTACCAATGGTAAAGGTTATGGTAATTCTTATGGTAATTCCTACAACAACACTACGGCTGCGCCCTCCGAGCTTGAGGTAATGCTCAAGGACTTCATCGGTAAGCAAAATGCTTTTAACAAGTCCGTTGAGGAAAAGTTAGGCAAAATTGATATTCTTGCTTCTAAAGTTGATAGCCTTGCTCATGATGTTGAAATTCTGAAATTAAAAGTGTTGCCTAATGATGTGAAAGAGAACAATGTTTTTGCTACTGCTAATGCTATTCAAGTTGGAATTGATGAAAATATTAGATTGTTAGCGGAATTGCATGCCAGGTGGGAAAGAGAAGATGAGATGGCTAGAGAAATGAAGGTATGTACCATTACTACCTATAATGATGTTGCTCCTAATGCTAGCAGTCCTCTTACTTTGATTGGTGTAGAGAAAACTCCCACTCCTTGTGTTAAAAAGCCTAAAACTGCCAAAACTTTTTCTCAAAAGAGTGCTGAAATTTTTCAGAGTGTGGGGGATGATAGCTCTATTTCTTTTAATGATTTTGATGTTGATGGCTACAATATATCTGAAGTTATTTTGTTCTTGCAAAAGCTTGCTTTGACTCCCAATGCTAGTTCTTTAAATGTTGCTTTTACTAAGCATATTACCAATGCTCTCATAAAAATTAGGGATGAAAAGTTGAAGCAAAAAGCTTCTGTTCCCAAGAAGTTAGAAGATGGTTGGGAACCCATAATTGATATGCATGTTAATGGTTTTGATTGCCATGCTTTATGTGATCTAGGTGCTAGTATTTCTATCATGCCTAGAAAGATTTATGACATGCTTGATTTACCACCGCTTGAAAAATGTTATTTTGATGTTCCTATTGCTGATGTTGCTAAGAAGAAACCTTTGGGAAGGATTAATGATGTTCTTATTGTGGTTAACAATAACCTTGTTCCTGTTGATTTTCTTGTTATGGACGTTGAATGCCATGCTTCATGTCCTATTATTTTGGGAAGACCCTTTCTTCGAACTGTAGGTGCCATCATTGATATGAGGGAAGGCACTATCAAATATCAATTCCCACTCAAGAAAGGTATGGAACACTTCCCTAGGAAAAGGAAGAAATTACTTTTTGACTCTATTCTTAGAGCAAATTATGAGCTTGATGCTTCATCACTTGATGTTACTTGATTCGCAATTTTCTGCGCCTAGCTCAAAGGCGTTAAAGAAAAGCACTCTTGGGAGATAACCCAATGTTTTATTTCTAGTACTTTTTCTTTTATTTGAGTCTTGGAAGCCATTACTACTGTAATGACCACTCCTTATCTTGTTTATTTCGTTTTTGTGCCAAGAGAAGCCTCTAATTCGAGTGAGGTAAAGATTTGGGGATGTTTTTGTCCTGAAACTGTTTTCAGTGCTGCACCGTAAAAATTCGTATAAATTCTCTGTATATCTTTTGGACCTGAGATTTCTTGTGCATATGCCCCAGGTTATATCCAAACTTTCGTTAGTTAAACACTTTTTGATTTGAGCAACATAAAACCCCTCAAAAATCCGTCCTTTGTCAGCTGTTCTGTTTTAACAGATTTCTGCCAATATTTGTGTTTGCCGCTTTATCGCTTTCTTTTGAGTTCTTTTGATCACGGAACTTTTTAAAAGGTTGCTACAGTAGTATTTCCTATATATGTGGTGGTTTTGAGTTAAAACCTGAAGCAAAAAGAGGTTGATTATATGTTATCCTACACTAATGTTGCTAATAGATTTGTGTTTAGTTTTGTATGAAGGAAGTTTTCAAGTGTAGGGATTGGAGAATGATGAGATGAGTTGAAGAATGGACAAAAGCTCAAGCTTGGGGATGCCCATGCATCACCCTACGAAATATCCAAGAAGTACAAGCGTCAAAGCTTGGGGATGCCCCCGAGGCACCCCTTCTTCATCGGCAAAAATTAGGTCACCTTTCAAAACACTATATTTTTATTGCTTCATGCACTATGTATTTTTCTTGGAGCGTCAGTTGTTTTAGTTTTCTTAGTTAGTTTAGTTTGTTTGCTGCAATAAATGGTTGGACCCCAACAAATTTCCTTTGGAGGAGATGTACTCGTTTTCATTTGCCAAGAACACTCCGTTTTTCATTCTTACAATTTCACCGGGTGTTCTTCTTTTTCCGCTACTGCTTTTGGTTTTCGTTTTCGCCTTGATTTGCATTCAGACCTTGTCATATCTTTTCATCAAGGTGTATTTTTGCCTCTGATATTTATTGGTTTTCATCAAAAGAGGTGTTTATAAAAATTTCAAATGGTGTTGGAAAAGAGAAAAAGCTTTATGCAAAATAGTGGTACAAGAAAGAGCTTGTGTAGACTGCGGCTTAGGCTTTTTCATGTCATGTTTGATGTCTTTTTGATAGTATGCTTAGTAGTTTTTCTGTAGCATGACTTGTCTCAAATAACTGAGATTGCTTAATGAGCCTTTGAAAAAAATCATGCGTTGTTTTTATTGTATGGAAGCATTATTTTGGTTTTCTCCTTGATGCTTTATTTGGGTTGACTTGGCGCATGCTCACACATGTTAGACTCTTACAAAGTCACCAATAGCCTCTATGATCATTTAGTTTTTGACTTTTGATGCCATCTTATGCTTCTTTTAATGTCGTTTTGTCGCTTTGCATGATTATGGCCATTATTGCTCTCTTAGTTGGTCGCTCCCAGTCTTTTGCTAGCCCTCGCCTTGTATAGAGTATGAGCTCTACTCGTGCATCCAACTCCTAAAAGCCAAAGTTTTCCAAAGTGTCCACCATACATACCTACTAGCAATTTGCTATTCCAAGTAAATTTGACTTGCTTTTATCTTCTCTTCAAATTAAACTCTTACCAGTGTTATGCGAAATTCGGTCAGTAAAGCTCTCACGAACCGGAAGGCACACTTTACTTTTTCCTGTTCTTAAAAATTTGATATTGTGGTCTCTTATGTTGAGTTGTTATGCTTGCAAGTTGTAAGTTGGAGACTAGCCCAGCCATGCAGTCATGGGCAAGCTTTCAACATTGCACTTCTTATTTGAGTTGATATCGTGATCTTTTGTTTATGGATGCCCGCGGTGTGAAATGAATTGGGAATCTTGTGGGGATCATGGAGTTTGTATATGTGTTAGGGAAACGCCGGGCCGCTAATCTAAGCCATGCATAATTCATGGTGGAAATTTGCAGCATACCCATGGTGAACATTCGACGATGCATCTCACAATAAAAAGCTAAACAAATGGCAAATAAAAGAGATGTCGAGGTGTTCATTGTCTGCTTGTCCTATCATTTTGATGTGGGCTTGTTCCATGTCATCGGGCACGGAGGTACCCCATTGGCGGTTCTCAATGATATGCATATACTTACAATGACAAGAGCCTTGCTTGGGACTCTAAGTAAAGTAGCATGAGGTTTGGGTACTCGTATTCACGGGACACGAGGTTTTCAACTTATGATTTGTCAATCATATGCATCATAATTGTTCTCGCATTAACTTTAACCATTCAAGATGCTTATGATGGGGGCAATGAGAGCTCAAAGCCGGTAAGTACCATAATTTTTGAAGGTTATAAAACTTGCAATCACTGCTTCCCTCTGCGAAGGGCCTTTCTTTTACTTTTATGTTGAGTCACCACCTTCTTCCTTTATGCACCATTAAGAGAGCATAGTTGTCATTCTTAGTGTAATATGCATTGTCCCAAAGTTCATTGATTGATTCATATTGTTGGTTTCACCTGTTCTCAAATTATTTGTATCTAGTCGCCCTCTTAAACTTGAAGGTGTCCTATGCATTTATGTTTTGCTCTCTTTGAAGGACAAGCTGAAAACCATTTGTATGTTTTTTCCTTATGATTTGAACACACGTTTGACTTTCATTGTTTCATTTTCATGATCTTTTGTTTGTGTTCATTTGCATGTTTACAACATGGTTGCTAAGTTCTTATTGTCAAGATTATATCTTCATGCCCATGTTTTAAGTTCTTATGATCCCAGCTCACAAATGCTTACATACATGATCAAGATTGTGTAGGTGCATGTCACCTCAAAAATTATTCTTTTGTTATCACTTACCTACTCGAGGACGAGCAGGAGTTAAGCTTGGGGATGCTTGATACGTCTCCAACGTATCTATAATTTTTGATGCTCCATGCTTGTTTTTACACCATTTGCCTAATGTTTCATTACACTTCGTGGCACTTTTATGCATTTTCCGGAACTAACCTACTAACAAGTTGCCACAGTGCCAGTTCCCTGTTTTTTGCTGTTTTTGTGTTTCAGAAGTGATACACAGGAAATATTCTCGGAATTGGACGAAACAAGTTCCTAAAGTCTTATTTTGTTTCGGAGCTTCCAGTCATCCGAAGGAGAGTAGGAGGGGAGCCACAGGGGCCCCACACGCCAGGCCGGCGCGGCCAGGGCCTGGGCCGCGCCAGCCAGGCGTGAGGCCACCTGGCTCCACCTCTGACATCGCCCCTTCGCCTTTAAAGACCCCCCGACGGGAAAAACCTAAGTACCTGATCACTTTTCCAGAACACATCGCGATCCGCCACCGCCGTCGACCCGAAGATCGGGAGGGTCCAGAAGCTCTTCCCGGCACCCTGCCGGAGAGGGGAATCGCCACCGGAGGTCTTCTTCATCGCCATGCTTGCCTCCGGAGCGATGAGTGAGTAGTCTACCTTGGACTATGGGTCCATAGCAGTAGCTAGATGGTTGTCTTCTCCACCATGTGCTTCATGTTTAGATCTCATGAGCTGCCCTACATGATTGAGATCACCGTTATGTAATTCTACATGTTTGGTTTGTTGGGATCCGATGAATATTGGTGTTATGATTGAGTTGCTGTACTGAAATATATCTTATGTTATCTCTATGTTGTTTATGATCTTGCATGCTCTCCGTTGTTAGTAGCTATCTTGGCCGAGTAGTTGCTAGTGACTCCAAGAGGGGGTATTTATGCTCGATAGTGGGTTCATGCCTCTATTTAACCTGGGGGAGTGACAGAAACCTCTAAGGTTGTAGATGTGCTGTTGCTACTAGGGAGAAAACAACATTCATATGCTCAAGGGCATATGCTTTGTTTACATTACACACTTTGCTTAATGCAATTATCTGTTGTTCGCAACTTAATACTTGTGGAGTTCTCGGAATGATTCGCCACAAGTGGATTATTAGTCATAGATGCAGTTGGATGGCGGTCTATGTATTTTGTTGTAATGCCCAGAGTAAATCTCATAGTGACCTTCTTGACATATAACGTTTATCTTTATTCTATCAATTGCCCAACTGTAATTTGTTTACCCAGCATGTGTTATTTATCTTATGGAGAGACACCACTAGTGAACTGTGGACCCCGGTCCTATTTCCATCATATTGCTATCACCTGTTTACTTTACTCGCACTGTTTACTTTACTCGTATACTTCTACTGTTTTCCACTCGATACGCTCATAACCTTTGTTTCAAGCAAACCGGTGAGATTGACAACTTCATCGCAAGTTGGGAACAAAGTACTTGGTTGTGTTGTGTGGAGGTTCCGCGTTGCAGCTAGCAAAGCAAAGCTTGGACGAGGCGCCATATATAAATTGTCCGAAGCTGTCGCTAAGCCAGTCCGCATCACCTTCAGTCGTTATTGTCTGCTTTTCTCCTGATCGACAAACCTTGGTTTCTTAACTGAGGGAAAACTTGCTGCTATATTCATCAAAACCTTCTCTTGGGGTTTACCAACTGGCCGGTCATTTACTTCATTAACTACACGCCAACAAGTTTTCTGGCACCATCGTCACCGCGCCCCCATCAGTAGCTAATAGGTTATTAAGTCTTGCTGAGTACCTTTTGTACTCAACCTTGCCTCGTTGATATTTTTGCAGCAGTGTAAGTTTACCATCGAAGGTTCTGGACGACATCGACATCGACGAGTAGCTTGGGATTCCCAGGCGGCAGCCTGGAATCTATGGATTGGGACGTCGCCGTTATGCTCCAGGCCTCTTAGGCCATTTGGTATTGCTATGTCTAATAGCATAACTTCGCTTTCGTTGATTGATGATTGACAGGTCAGTGGCCTCTGCTTGTAATTTGCTTCTTGCTCTTTTAAGAGCTTGCTATATTACTTTTGAGTTGTAGAGTCACTGTTGTGTTACCGATTCCCTCACTGTAAGGCTCTCGAGCTCTCGGTTAGGCCTATGTCAGATGAAGGTCTGGATTTGTCTAGCCTTGATCCCGGGGGTCCCCACAGGCTTTGGTATCAGAGCAGGACCGTCTGTAGGAAAACCTTGCTATTGGTCAATGTTCAATCTAGTGTTTGAGAAAACTATTTGAAAGCTAAAAAGTATATGCGAAAACTCTAGTAGGCTTCTTTTTACTCCGTATCTGGTATCGCTCTAATTCTGAGTCACCTTACCTTGTGTTGATTTGAAAAGTTTATCTATCTCTTTTTGTCTTTCAAAACCTAGGTGCCTCTTGGTAGGTCGTTTAACCATTTGACCTAGGGTTGAATTCTCTAGAGTCTCGTGTGTATTCTTTGCTCCGTCTTTCTCTTATGTCAGTTGAGAGATCTCTTTCCATCATGATCTCTCTACTTTGTGGATTCCAACTCATGATCTCTGTTTTAGGCTTTGAGGTTTCCTTTCGCCTTGTATGCCTCCTTCTTCTTTGTTTGCCTACTTCAGAATCCTTACCTTGTTCTGGAAGCTACCTTTTTGACTACTACATGATAGTGTTCTTTGTGTCACTCAATTAGTAGTTACTCCTTTCTCTTTGTTCTAACCCTTGGACTTGAACCGAAGGTCCCGGATTGTGCTGGATTCCAGTACATGAAGCTGGCCTTTGACCCAAGATCCATTCCATTGAACCCTTCGTGTTAATGAGCCTACATTAACTCAAACTGTCTAATTCCAAGCTTGTGGTTGTTGTCGTGATCGAATCGCAGCAATAAGGGACTTCCCCTACCACTAGCTATGGTAGAGGTTCTATCATGGAACCAAATGGATCACGATAAGTGTTCTCTTTGTGAGTCCCATCTCTATGTTCGTGACTCTGCCACACCTTCCCTTTATGCATTGTTTTCTGGAAGTGTTGACCTATGCATCTACATCCATGGATCCTCCTGAAGGTCTTCCTCATCTTTAGTTGCCTTCCAACCTTTGTCTGCTAGTTAGCAACCAAGTTGTAATTATGCATTGGATTATTTTGATGCATTTCACTCTTGTGGTTCATCAAGATATTTCTCTTCGAAGTATCTGGAGAAACAAACTCCAGTACCTCGTCCATTTCTAAGACCAGGTCAAAGTGTTGTACTCCATAGAATGTGAGGTATGCAAACCTTATGTTCTATTCTACCTTGGAGTATCACACTCTTTACACAAAATGGTCGTGCTGAGTCTCATGGCCTTATTTGATGAAGTGGTGCTCTTACACATCTTTACTCACCCTTCCTCCGAGCTGGTCATGCTTGGAATGTTGGGTATGCATATTGATGTGGCCATTCGATTTTCTTAGTAATTCTTATTACTTTGAAATTCAAGGACATTTGCGTCATTCCTAGCTTGACTGGTTAACCAATCACCAAGCAAAGTTTGATTGTGTTGCCAAGTACATTAATTCAAGGTACACATCTTTGGTCAAAGAGTTAGGTTTGTGCCGAAGCTCTTAAGACCAAATCATCTTGCCTTAAAAAAATCAAGTTCCCTCTCGAACTAAGTGACATATCGGTGGTTCGTGATATTCTAGATGTCTTTCTATAAGTATCGCCATGTTGCCACATGACCGTGTTGTCAAGTTCATGAGTAAGCAGGTTCTCTGAATCGCTCCTTCTCCAAGAATCTATGTTGGATATCCTGAACTAGTTGGTTGAGCTTAAACAACAACTTGAAGAGTTGAAAGACAAAAGCTCTATCTAACTTTGTTCCTTTCCTAAAAGGATGTCTAGCTTGTTTGTATCGAAGCAAGATAGTATGTCCTCTTTGGATATGTCATCTTCCCACCTTTGATTTGATATTGGGCTATCGTCAAATCAAACTCAGTCCCACAGACTATCTTGATGATGTTTCTACTCGTGGTGTTTCACTGTAGTACATCTTCACGCCATTGGGTCTGACCAATATTTTTGCCTTGTTCATACAACATATGAGTCCATCTTCTTGGAGTATCTTGATAATCTTGTTGTTAAGCCCATTGACGACATTCTTATCTTCTCCATGTTCGAGGAGTTCATGTTGAACAATCGGCGCTAGTGTTGGAAACTTTTGAGAACCAACTTCGTGTCACCGCGAAGCATGTGTTCTGGTTGTTGGAAGAGTCTTTCTCTGGTTCACGTGCACTTCCGTAGATGTTGTCGTGGATGATCCTTGATACTTTGCTAATCAGTCTTGTTTCCTTCCTTTGTCTATACCCGAAGTTCTAATCAGCTCACACATTGTGTGAATTCGTCAGTCACATGAGGACCCTAAACTTTTAAAATCATGTTCGTAAGTGGTCTCTTCATGCCAAAGAGTTGGATCCCAAGTAAGCAGTTATCCTCCCGTGTTTCTCTGAATCTCTGTTGTCTACTCATCCTGGTGGTGTGAAGTGAATCATAATCTCTGGCGAAGATTTTGATAGACTTGGATGAATAAAGAGGTTCCTCCATATCTGCAACTATGTCGAAGAGCTACTATGATTCCAAAATCAAAAGTTCCTCTTGTTGCATGATTCAAGTGTGCTTCTATGACTCACAGTGTGCTACTACGAGTCACCCATCTTTAAAGAGTGCCTCGTCATGGTATCAAAGGCAATGCAACTCCTTGCTACCTTGTCCATTCGTATTCTGTCAAGAGTGGAACCATTGGCTACCAACATTGAAACTTCTTCAATTCCCTCTGTCACCTTGATGTGTTTCATGCTGTCATCTCAATAGATGTTTACGAACACTCCATCCATGAGTTGAGCATGACATACTTGATCTTCTAGAAAATCCATCCTTTTAGAGTTATTCCCTCTTTCCTTTAGTGCAGTTTAGCAACAATCACGAAGGAAGGAAATAAAGCTTCATGATGACATGGAACAACATCTTCAACAAGAAGATCACCGTGGGATCCACAAGATCATTGAAGACTAGTGTACCCTTGTTTCCTTCTCTCTTATACTACCCTAGGAATCTCGGGACGAGATTCTTGTAAGGGGGATAGATCTGTAACATCCCTCTTTTAGCTAATTATATTTAGGAGTTGATTTGTGCATCATGAGCATCATCTAATATGCACTAAGAAATTTTCGCATTTAAATTTAAGTTGGAAACCCTACAACTGAACCAAATTCAATCTCTAATCAAACAATTGCAAAATGGGTTCAAGTGTTTTAAAGTGACAAATAAAATTCATTTGGGGTTTTGCTAATTAGCAGAATAACCCTGGAGTTTTCAGAAGTTTAAAAAAATGCAAAACATGGATTTTATACCAAATTTTGGGCTATTTTATTCTTTCCCTGGAAAACCTGCAAAGCCAGGGGGCTTTTTGCAAAGAGGACTTGTCTTCTTCGTTGGGACACAGGGAGCACCTGCGTGGAGCTCCCAGGAGACCCCGACGCCACCTCCTGCTTGCCACCTCCTGCTTGCCGCCCAGTCCACCGAGAAGAAACCCCTGGAGGCCCCCCAGGGATGCCACGACCCCTTCCTTCCTCTCTCTCCTTGGTCCTCGTTTTCCCTCTTTCTCTCCGTGCTCGCTCACAGTAGCCGGAGCTCGCCGCCTAGCCCCGCCGTTCCGCGCTCCCCCTTGCTCCTCCGAGGTGCTGAGAAGATCCCCGTCGCCGTCCTCTACCTCCCCGTTCAAGGAATTGACCCGAGGTGCCTCTAATTACCACCATCGTCGTGGATACCTCGCCAGAAATGAGCTCCACCGCCGCCGAAATTCGTCAACTCCGGCCATCCTCCGGCCAAGGCGACCTCCCCGGCGCTTTCCCGGTGAGCTTCTGGTCTGTCCGCCCCCTTTTCCCCTCCTTCTCCCGCGCCGGAGCACTCGCCATGGCTGGCCGCCGGCGGTGCCTGGGAGCCGGTCGGCCTGGGCCGTTGCCCAGCCGACCAGGCTGGCTAGCCTATGTGGCCACGGGGCCCTTTGGTCAGTCACCGTGGGTCAAGTTGACCCCGGTGCAAAAAGTTCCTGCAGCCTTTTTCAATTTCAGAAAATAACAGAAACTTGCAAAATTCATAGAAAATTACCTGTTTGTCAGAAAACTGCAAATGACCTATCAAAATGTTCAGAAAAATAAGATCTACATTTTGGTATCAAAATCATGCATGCTTAAACTACTTTGAACCCTGCCTAATTAGAAGAACATAATCAAACCTTTCATAATGTGCGGGGTTTATGGAATTGTAATGTTTTATGCATTCCAACCCCATTTAAATTGATGATCCTTTCATAGGGCTTAATTTCAATCTCTTTAATATGTCATGCCATCATCCTTGTTTGTGCATCAATTCCATGCCTTGATTGTTGTTATTTGTTTTCGGTGTTTGCTTCTTCGCGATAGAACACGAGTCCGAGATCGAGTGGACAACACTGAGGACCAATACTTGTCCATGGAGTATTATTCAAGAAGAAGAATCACGAAGATCTATTTCTATTTTGAATATCAACCAGCAAGGCAAGCGTCTGATCCTATGTTTTCAAAGTATTTCAATTCTTGCTCTGTCGCATACGATTCAAATGTCTTTTATCGGTAGTTAGAGTTATCCTATCTTATGCATGCTCTTGTCGCCTAAATTCCCTGATCCACTGCTCCTAGCATAACTAGGTCTCGCTTATGTGCATTGCTTGAGCCTTTATATCTTCTATGCTTAGCCATGCTTAGTTGGTAAACTCTGATCCGTCCGGTTGATGAATCCGAGCTGTGAATGAACCTAGTATGATAGGTTGACGTGGTATGATCAGTGAGTTGTGTGATTAAACATGCTAAAGGCTTGGATGAGCCGCCACAGGGGATGTGGTTATTTGAATCATTATTGCCGACCCTAGGACCCGAGTTCTCACCTCTTGAACGAAGACCGAGCGTACAACCACACGAGGCCCTATAATGGCACCCTCTTGACTAACTAACTTGCCTAGTCTGTTCCATGAGTCACATAGTTCGGGCTTTCCATTTGGCATAAGCATAGAAAATGTTTGTGAAAAGGTGCATAGCATATAGGGCGTGGCCGGGTTCAAGCGGAGTGTGGCTTCGATCTTGATCCCTGCGCATAACCTTAAGGACCGACTTCGGGACTTGACCCATTACGGCAAAACAATCCTTAGGGCGTGACTCATGGTCTAGGCGAAAGTAAGGTAAAGGTCGTGGTCGACCACCCTCTACCGGCCTTCCACGGATGAGGGCTAATGATTCTGGTGTTAAGAGTCGGTCGGCACGTGTGGGTAAAGTTGTGCACCCCTGCAGGGTTAAATATTTTCGAAAAGCTGTGTCCACGATTACAGACGACTTGGGAACGGACGTGATGATCATAGAGAACTTTAACCTAATCGTAAAACTTGGCAAATAAAGTGTGCTTAGGATGATTCCTCTAGGTTGAAAGAGGGGGTGATCCTAGTGGATAGGTTCAGCTGATGTTGATTCGGTGGATTTGAAAGATCAAGTTATTTGGTGGATTCAAAAGATATTACAATTGCTCGGTGGATCTAAATAGTTGTTGTTCGGTGGAGATAAGAATGATGGTTCGGTGGATGTCTCAATGATGATCAAAGATATCGCTCTCTTATCCCCTTTTTAAAGGTTCTAGATAGACGAGCTTCTCTTCTTCCTTGTTTATGCAAATAAAACTCGCTTTATGCAAAGAAACTCCAAAGAAGGCCTTTCTAGCGTACATGTAGCTAATAGGTTAGTAAGTCTTGCTAAGTACCTTTTGTACTCAACCTTGCCTCGTTGATAGTTTTGCAGCAGTGTAAGTTTACCATCGAAGGTTCTGGATGACATCGACGAGTAGCTTGGGATTCCCAGGCGGCAGCCTAGAATCTATGGATTGGGACGTCACCATTATGCTCCAGGCCTCTTAGGCCATTTGGTCTTGCTATGTCTAATAGCATAACTTCGCTTTCGTTGATTGATGATTGACAGGTCAGTGACCTCTGCTTGTAATTTACCTCTTGCTCCTTTAAGAGCTTGCTATATTACTTTTGAGTTGTAGAGTCACTGTTGTGTTACCGATTCCCTCACTGTAAGGCTCTCGAGCTCTCGGTTAGGCTTATGTCAGATGAAGGTCTGGATTTGTCTAGCCTTGATCCCAGGGGTCCCCACAAACACCCATCTAATAAGCCTAGGCTTAGCATCCTTCTTCGACATAAGATATCTAATAGCAGCGTGATCAGTGTAAATAGTAACATTAGAATCAACAATGTAAGGTCTAAACTTATCACATGCAAAAACAACAGCAAGAAACTCTTTCTTAGTGGTAGCATAATTCTTCTGAGCAGCATCAAGAGTCTTACTAGCATAATGAATAACATTTAACTTCTTATCTATGCACTGTCCAAGAACAGCACCAACAACAAAATCACTAGCATCACACATAATTTCAAAGGGTAAATTCCAATCAGGTGGTTGAACAATAGGAGCAGTAGTTAAAGCCTTCTTAAGAGTTTCAAAAGCTTCCTTACAATCATCATCAAAAACAAATGGTACATCTTTTTGAAGAAGATTAGTAAGAGGCTTCGAAATCTTAGAGAAATCTTTAATAAACCTCCTATAGAAACCAGCATGACCACGAATACTATGAATACCTTTAACATCTCTGGGACAGGGCATTTTCTCGATTGCTTCGACCTTTGCTCTGTCAACTTCAATACCTCTTTCAGAAATTTTATGTCCAAGAACAATTCCTTCATTCACCATAAAGTGGCATTTCTCCCAATTTAGAACAAGATTAGTTTCTTCACATCTCTGCAAAACTTTATCAAGGTTATGCAAACAATTATCAAAAGAAGTTCCATAGACGGAGAAATCCTCCATGAATACCTCCACAATTTTTTCACAAAAACCATGAAAAATAGCAGACATGCATCTTTGAAAAGTAGCAGGAGCATTACATAAACCAAACGGCATACGTCTATAAGCATAAGTTCCATAAGGATAAGTAAAAGTGGTTTTCTCTTGATCTTGCTTTTTAACAGCAATCTGAGAGAAACCAGAATAACCATCAAGAAAACAAAAATGAGTTTTTTTAGATAACCTCTCTAGCATTTGATCTATAAACGGTAAAGGATAATGATCCTTTTTATTAACTTTGTTAACCTTTCTAAAATCAATGCACATCCTATAACCAACTACTACCCTTTGAGGAATAAGCTCGTTATTCTCATTGGGTACAACAGTGATACCTCCTTTCTTAGGAACACAATGAACAGGATTAACCCATCTACTATCAGCAATAGGATAAATAATACCAGCATCAAGGAGCTTCAATACCTCATTTCTTACCACTTCCTTCATCTTGGAAATTAAGCGGCGTTAATGTTCAACAACTGGCTTTGCATCCGGCTCCATGTTAATAGCATGCTGACATATAGTAGGAGAAATCCCTTTTAAATCATCAAGAGTATATCCCATAGCTCCTCGGTGTTTCCTCAATATTTCCAATAACCTTTCTTCTTCCTTTCCTGAAAGTTTAGAACTGATAATAATAGGATATATTTTCTTATCATCTATATAAGCATACTTAAGATCATCAGGTAAAGGTTTTAATTCAAAAATAGGATCTTCCTTAGGTGGCAAAGTGGTACCAAGATCCTCCACAGGTAAATTATGCTTAATCAATGGTGGTTGACGAATAAGAATATCATCAATCTCTTCTCTTTCTTTCCTGAAGACATCACTTTCATGGTCCTCCATAAATTGCTGCAAAGCATGATTATGAGCAAGAGCAATAGAGGCAAGCTGTTCAACTCGAAAATTTTCATTAGGCAATTCATTTTCATAAGGAGTTTTGGCGAACTTAGAAAAATTAAACTCATAAGATTCTCCATCAAACTTAGTCAAAATTTTCTCCTTCTTACAATCTATAACAGCGTCACAAGTATTCAAAAAGGGTCTACCAAAAATAATAGGACAAGTTTTACTAACTTCAGTACCAAGTATAAGAAAATCAGTAGGGTATTTAGTCTTACCGCATAAAACTTCCACATCTCTAACAATACCAAGTGGAGAGATAGTTCATCTATTAGCAAGCTGAATAACCACATCAATCTCCTCTAGTTCACAAGGGGCCATTTCATGCATGATTTCTTTGTAAAGCTCTAAAGGAATAGCACTTGAACTTGCTCCGATGTCACATAAACCATAATAGCAATGATCGCCAATCCTGACAGAAATAATAGGAACACTTGCTTTCCTAGGCCTACTAGGATGTGAAACAATGTTAGAAGCATCTTCACAAAAGACAATATGTTCATCTCCTACATTTTTAGTAACAAGGTCCTTAACTATAGCTACATGAGACTTAATAGTAATTTGCTCATCAGGTTCTACAGCTTTTTTGGTGCTTTTATTAAGCACGCTTATCAAAGTGGAATGCTCCTTTATCTTAGCAGGGAAAGGTGTTTTCTCAAAATAAGGTTCAGGCAAAATGCGATCAACAGTACAAACTTCAGTAGTTTTAGCAGAAATATGACTAATAGAATCTTTATAAGGCACATGATACTTGTTCCAATCTTTCTTTGGAACATCAAGATAAGAGGCAAATGCCTTAAAACAGTTAGCAAGTATCTGAGAATCAAGACCATAAACAGTGCTAACATTATGAAAGTCATCGGTTCCCATGAAAGCTTTAATGCATTCATAATCATAATTTATACCTCACTTCCTACCTTTGTCGTTCTCCCATCCTTCGGCATTTTCTTGAATACGGTCAAGAATATCCCATTTAGCTTCTCCTTTCATATGGGTAAATGATCTGAAGCAGGAAGCATCCAATAAATCCTTGTCATGAAGAGCAAGCCTCGCATAAAAGTTATCTATAACAATATTACTGGGGAGCTCATGAATGGGACATTTGAGCATTAGTAACTTTAATCTCCCCCACACTTGGGCAATACTCTCTCTATCATGAGGCCAAAAGTTATATATACGATTACGATATTTATGAATTTCACTTGGAGGATAAAATTTGGAATAAAAGAGAGGTACAATTTCCTCCCAAGCAATAGATGGACCATCCTTTAGCAGCCGATACCACTCCTCAGCTCTGCCTTTTAGTGACAAAGAGAATAGCTTCCTCTTAACCTGGCTTGATGAAATACCTGCACACTTGAACAACTCGCATAATTCATGTATAAAGAGTAAATGATCACCCGGATGGACAGTTCCATCTCCTGAATAGCAGTTATTCATAACACATTCAACAATTTTCATAGATATTTTAAAAGGATCTAATTGTGCAGGAGGTGGTTCATCTACTACCTTAGCAGAGGCAGTAGTGTTCCCAAATAGGGAACCAAATGGAGAGTTCTCCATGGTAAAATAAGATAAAAATAAAAGGCAGCAAATAAAAATAAAAACAGTACTCACAGCGGAGGTTACCTTTACCAATTCCACTCTTCAATAGCGCTTCACTCCCCGGCAACGGCGCCAGAAAATAGTCTTGATGACCCACAAGTATAGGGGTGTATCGTAGTACTTTCAATAAATAAGAGTGTCAAACCCAATGAGGAGCAGAAGGTGTTGACAAGTGGTTTTGATCAAGGATTCACTGTAAATACTAGCAAAGAGGTTTTTAGGGGTATTTGGTAATGCAAGTAAATAAAGTACGATTAAATAAAAGACAGTAATAACAATTGCAGCGAGTGGCCCAATCCTTTCTAGAGCAAAGGACAAGCCGGTTGTGTAACTTATGATGACCAAACGTTCTCGAGGACACACGGGAGTTTCTATCAAGTGCTTTCGCTTCATACCGCTAAATAATCTTTATTGGTTTGATAAGTGTTATGGGGGTGAACCTGTGCTAGCGCACTACCCTTACTAGGATTGATACACACTTGTGATTATACCCCTTGCAAGCATCCGCAACTACAAGAAAGTAATTAAGATAAATCTAACCATAGCCTTAAACTCTAAGATCCTACGCTCCCTGGTGCAATGGTTTCCCAACGGAGGTTTAGGTTTCTGTCACTCCAGCAACCCCATAATTAGTAGCCAAATACACAATGCATTTCACTAGGCCCATAAATGGTGAAGTATCATGTAGTCGACGTTCACATGACACCACTAGTGAAATAGCACCACAACAAATAAATATCAAACCATTAAATATTACTCAACATAATTCTACTACTAACATCTTGACTTCTCCCATGTCCTCAAGAACTAAACGAACTACTCACAAGACATCATATGGATCATGATCAGAGGTGAAATAATGGTAAATAACAATCTGAACATAAACCTTAATTCAACGGTTCTACTCAATAGCATTAACCACAAGAGTAATCAACACCGGAAAAGTTTCCCCTAAGAATTTGACAAGATTCAACTCAAGATGTTACAGCGGGATGGCATGGTGATGGTGGAGATGAAGGTGTTGGTGACGAGGATGATGGTGATGATGATCCCGATTGTGACATCCTGACCCAGAGCTTAATAGGATTAATAGGATACCCATATCAACAAGTTGCAACTTCTTTTCCGGGAACTCACTCCAAAGGAACTCTGGGTTAAGCGTGCTTGGCCCAGAGCGATTTGGGGATGGGTGACCGACCGGGAAGTCCTTCCCGGGTGCGCATGAGTGAGGACAAAGTGCGTAGAAAATACTAGTGTTGGTTTGTGGGGCCAGTCTAGAGATCCTAGAGAGCTGCTAGGGGTAACAGGCCCGAGCCACGGGGTGGTCGGGGTGTTACATTTGGTATCAGAGCCGACCCTTGCGGTAACATGGGCGTGTGCGGGTCAGGTGTGCAGACATGTGGCCCGTCGTGGCACATGGGTCAGCACTGGACGCATGGGCGTGTCCAAGAGGGGAAGTTCCTGGACTGGGGTTGACCGACGAGGACGTCGGTCTTCTAAGGGGGTGAGTGTGTGACATCCTGGCCCAGAGCTTAATATGATTAATAGGATACTCATATCAACAAGTTGCAACTTCTTTTCCAGGAACTCACGCGAAAGAAACTTTGGGTTAAGCGTGCTTGGCCCAGAGCGATTTGGGGATGGGTGACCGACCGGGAAGTCCTTCCCGGGTGCGCATGAGTGAGGACAAAGTGCGTAGAAAAGACTAGTGTTGGTTTGTGGGGCCAGTCTAGAGATCCTAAAGAGCTGCCAGGGGTAACAGGCCTGAGCCACGGGGTGGTCGGGGTGTTACACCGATGAAGTCCAGTGCGATGATGATGACGATGGCGACAATCTCCCCACTCTGGGAAGGAATTTCCCCGGCAGATTTCTGCCTGCCGGAGAGCTTTTCTCTCTCGGTGTTTTCCGCCCAGCAGAGGCGGCGGTATCTATCTCTGAGCCCCCTCCTTGACTTAGGTTTTCGGGGACGATGATATACGCGAAGGGGCGATGGCAGTAGTGGGCTTGGGTGGCCTCACCACAGGCCAGCGCGGCCAGGGGTGGGCCCGCGCCCCTTGTGGGTGAGCCCACCCTGTGGCTCCTCTCGCCTCCTCCTTCTGGCTTCTTCAGTCTTCTGGTGAAATATAATTTTCTGATATTTTACTGGAATTTCCTGATCTTCCGAAACATGGTGTCTTAACGGTCCCTTTTCCAGCAGAATCCCGACTCCGGCAGCAAATCCTCCAATGATCATCAAACATGTAAAAACAGATAAAACAACATAAGTATCATCTCTAAATGTGAAATATATCAATGAATAATAGTAAATTATGATACAAAATAGTGGCGACGACACATGGTCTCGTTGAAGACTGTGACGGTGAGCGTGTGCCCGCCGTCGTAGTTGAAGACGACGAAGTGGCCGACCATAATTTCATGGGCGCGGCAGAACCTCCTCTAACTGCTGGCTAGGTACAACATGCCAGTGTGGTCGAAGAGGACCTCCGCGGTCCAGTAGACGGTAGCGCCGTCGCGCACCTCTGCATCAGGACCTGGTTCTGCTGCTCGTCCACCACCTCGATGGACTTGCGGGGTAGCATGATCGTGTCCTTGTCCCGGCCATGGTAGAGGGTCACACCAAACTCGAACACGTCAGCAAGCTCGGGCTTGGGCGTCGAGGGGGAGACGGAGAAGGCGACAGAGATGGCAGCACAACGCTGCTCTCGCCGCGCCGTCCATGACGTCGTCCACGTCCACGGGTGGGTAGCGGCGACAAGCTCTGGCCGCCAGCACCACGAACCCCTCAACGGATCCCTTGCCAGCTCCCTCCACGGCCAGGGCCCAGTGGGCGCCCTAGCCTCCCTCCCCTCGATCTAGTGCCTCCGGCCATGGCTTAGCTAGCGCCGCCCTACGCATGGTGTGGAGAAGGTGGAGTGTAGAAGGGAGAAGGCGGCGAGCGGTGTGCAATAACTGGAGGGGCGACAGCCAGTTTAAAAGGGCATGTGGCATTGGATGTCGACGCGAAGGCCGAAACACTGGCATTGATGTTCCTCACAGGCGGCGGGCGGCGCTGCAGAAGGCCAAGCGGTGCGACCAGCATAGCTCCGGTCGTTGGGCCGCTGCCATGCGGGGCCTAGACCCACGCAGAAGGACAAGGGCAGATAGTTCACCTGTCCGCGCCAACACATTGGTGACCCAAATTTAGTGGACCAATGCGTCGGACCGAACGCATCAGTCCAGTTGCGTCGACCCGCTGGGAGGCCGCAAACGATGCGCCGATGGTCAGACTAGTTTGAACGCACGCGAACCAAATACGTCAGCCCGCTAGAAATGCCCTTAGATCTCTTTGAGGCCCTGTTTGGTTGAAGGGCCCAATAACCCAGGGAACCAATCCCCCATCCGATATATCCCTGGTTGCTCGGGATCACCTCCCATATGGGGAAAAACTCGTTGGCTCCCTGTTGCGGTTTGGTAGCAAGGGGAGAGGGAGATGTCCCAGCCTCCCAACCACAAAAGTATCATCAAAATTTTGGGATGATTGATGATAATTCAAAATAATACATCAAACAATTCTAATTTTTTCGATAGTGTCAGACGCATAAAACAAATAGATAATTGTTCATTCATTGAAGAAAATCAAAATAATAACAATTCTACAAAACTGGAAGTCCAAGAAGACACATTATTACACAAATAATTCAAACAAGATTCTAACATCTTCAGCTATAATGATAGCATCTTCAAGTCTTCTACCATCAGCCTCTTGTGATCAGCATGGTCTTCTTTCCATGGCTTTCTTCTACTGTCCTGATGAACCACGTCCTGATGAACCATAGCTTTATCATTAACATCACTGTACTAGTATCTATCAATATCATGTCACGGACTCCTGATGGAGTAAGCGAATCAACCAGAAGCTAGCACTGGGTTCTAAACTTTTGTGTCCTTCTAAAAGTGCAACAAATTAATACAAATCACAATGATGTACAGTCAAGGTTCTAAAGTTGGCATCAGACTGCATAGTCACTGAATGGCAGACACTATTTCTCAATCAATTGGCAAGACTAACAAATCAACGGTACAACTGTCACCTAAACAATGTCGCCATATACATGAAAAAAGGACTTATTACTCTCAAGTTAGCTAGGCTAGGTAGCTAAGAACAAGGAACACGAACAATGCAAATCAGTATACAACCTGGATTCTACAAACCATGCAAACACATCAGGAACCACTACAACACGCTTGCCGTTAGAACGACTTCATATAACCAGCAACACTATCTCAAACAGGAATAGTCAAGAATGCAAACATAAATGAGGCAGCTCTCGAAGCATAGGAATATCACAAGAGGTTACCATTTTCCAACTGGTGATGACATAGACATAGACCATAATTAGTATTAGTACAGTAAGAATATCACATGAATATCATTTTCACGTTACATATTACAGGGACTTTCAAATTTGACACGCCTCACCTAAAAAGTAGTGGGTTTTTATATCAAAAGCTAGCAGAAATTCGTCAAAAAAAGGAGCAGTTATATTCATAGGATAATTACAATATCTTAATTCGCTGAAAAATGCCAGTAGATCATTAAGATACTGCCAGTAACATTACAATAGCTATGCAGGAACAAAGTTTCATCAGTTCATGGTACTGAAAATATAGGCTTGCTATCATCTTTCAGAACCACACTACAGCACTAAAATAGGGATAAAGTGCAGATTCATGACAAGCTATAAAAGTGGAGTGCAAGATACTAGAAGTAGTTTAAGGCAGGTTGTTCTATGCACGGTGCAGTTGCTTTACTCCTCTGGAGAGAACTCCAGCTTGGAGGGATCCGTGAACGTATGTGCGCATGCAGGAATGCGAAAGAAGTGATACAAACAATTC
Organism: Dactylis glomerata; assembly: GCA_007115705.1. Classification (NCBI taxonomy): domain Eukaryota; kingdom Viridiplantae; phylum Streptophyta; class Magnoliopsida; order Poales; family Poaceae; genus Dactylis; species Dactylis glomerata. The sequence goes on from QXEO01000133.1 coordinate 68,421, forward strand.
TGGAGCAAGATGAGGACAGAAGTACACTGATCAGTTGTCTGCTTTGGCGTTGGTGGTTTAGAAGAAATAGAATCAATGCAAGGGAGAAGGTTGGGTCGTATGATGAGCTAATCTATCAGATCCTTCAGTTAAAATCCGAGTCGCTGCAGTTCTGTCGGACACGACACGAAAAGGACGACACCAGTGATGTCAATCAGTGGAGGAGACCTAATGGCGATATTCTGAAGATTAACACTGATGGGGCATATTAGGATTCCACTGGCCAGGGTGGTTGGGGATTCGTCATTCGAGACAGCAGCGGGGAAGTGAGAGGCTCGGGGGCAGGCTATCTGTCACATATCGCAAGTGCTGCGCAGGCAGAAGCTGAGGCATGCATTCATGCACTGAAAGCTGCATCTGACTGGGGGATGGTAGCGATCCATGTGGAAGCTGATTCACAAAATCTGATAAAGGCGCTACAAGGTCCCAGTTTCGATCGTGCACCAGAAGGGATATTATACAGAGATATGCGCATCTTCATGAATCTGAACTTTAATTCTGTGTCTCTAGGTTATGTCCCGAGAAAATGTAATAATTTAGCTCATGCCCTCGCGGCATATGGTGCTAGTCGTCAGGATATGAGCCAACTGTGGCCAGAGTCACTTCCAAACGATGTAAGTGTACGGGTGGCCAGCAGTTTAGCTGAGCCTGTTAATTAATGGAATCAGGTGTTCCATCTCAAAAAAAAAAGATACTAATTAAACTTGCACAATGACAAGATTAACAGATCCAACAGCATTTGGTATAGTAAGCTGCTTTAAAATAGGACAGTTTCAGTAACTGCTTTTCGGACTATATTAGTTTCAGTATATAGTTATAACAGTATCTATCAACAAGAGAATACATCCAAAGGTTTAACAAATCGGAAGGTCATCGTCAAAAACTAAACAGATCTGACGCCAGAAATATTTGCACAAACATGATGTTAAAAGGCTGAAACAATATTTCACAGGCAATAAGGCCTAGAACATACTTACATGTAGTACTAGAAATGCTAGGAGAATGAATCATGAAGCTAAAATTATTTATTCATGTGGATGAACACTCTCATTTTTGTGAGTAAGCACAAACATTGGTTTCTGATCACTGCACATCCATATGTACAAACAGGAATCTAAATTAAAAGCAAGGGGCTTGTGTCTCTGACTCTATGTACATCACCTCTGTTTAGCTCCACTTCTGCATATTTATGTTCTTTCAAAGTAGAATACTAAAATTGCCATAATTCACCGGTGCTCTATGGATAAAGAAACTGATTGAATGTATTTAGAGAATCGACAAATCAGCAACAGTGCAGACTACTTAAACACGAAGAGGAAGAAGGTCAGTGGATCTCCTTTTCGGTTATGTAATATTCATATGTTCAGATTTCAGAAAATAATCACTGGAATTCTGCCATGGAATAATTCTCCAAATGCAGCCTAGAACTAATCAGACCGCCGTTGGCTTCAAAGAACGTTAATTCTCAGATCCGGGGAGAAAAGTAGGATACAAACCAATCGGGACTGCCGGCCATCGTCGTGCGTTGTCGCCGGCCGGAGGGGACGGGGATCTGCGGCGGAGCAGATCTTGGAGAAGAACAACCGCCGCTGGAGAGGAGAGGAATGCGGAGGCGCTGCGCTCCGTGAAGGCCTGCTCCGGTCGCCGGTGGAGGAAGATCACGGGGATGGGAGGTTGAGGCGTCGCCTCTCCCGTCACCTTCTACATCGCCAGAGGAGAGCGATTGGGGGTTTCCATCCCGACCTCCAGAGTCGCGGACGGTCCCCCCTCCCCCCTCTCGTGCACAACCAAACGGTGCCGTGGGCTGTCCCGGGAAAATTAGCGGAACCTCTAGGGAAAGCAAACAAGCCCTGAAGATTGCAAGTCAGACAAGCTGATGTCCCAATACAAAATCAGCAGAGGCCCAAAATCAGAGCTAGCATTAGAAGTTTAAACAACCTTCTCCGAGTCGTAAAACCTAGATAGTCTGGACTCTGGAGCCTCCGCAATGGCGGCGTTGCTTCCTCCAATGACAAGGATATCCAATGAGGACAGCAGCAGCACCGCCCCTCCCGTCTCCACCGGCAACGGCAGCTTCCTGCACGAGGAATTGATCTACGAGATCCTCCTGCGCCTCCCGGCGAAGCTGCTTTGCCGCCTCCGCGCCGTCTGCCGCTCGTGGCGGTCCCTCCTCTCCGAGTCGTTCTTCGTCGCCGCCCACAGTGCCCGCCACGGACCGCTCGTCGCCGCCTTCAAGCGGGAGCCGGTGGGCGTCCACATCCTCGGCGCGTCCGGCCACACCATGAGGCAGATACCTCTCGAGGACCACCCTGGAAATCAGTACGCGAACGTGGCGTGCACCAACCTTGACATGTTCTGCCTCATCGGCGCGGACAAGCGGCGGCGCCCCCGCGTTCTCGACCCGGCCACCGGTGTCATCTCCCTCTTGCCCGATGACTTGGAGTTCCACAATGACGACAACTTCGTCAGGTTTGCGTTTGGCCGAGCCTTAAGGAGGCCAAGGTGCTGGCAGTCACCGCATGGCACATGATAGTCAGCTCCTGCAAGATCCTCACCGTCGGCGATGCCGCCGAGTAGAGGGAGACAGGTTGCGAATTTTTGAGGAAAAGAACCATCTGCCAATGAAATGCTAAAAAAGACCACCTGTCAAAAAAATTGTCAAAAAAGACCATCCCTCAGTGGCGGCATGTCTGGGCAAGCGACACGTGTCACTTGCCGCCTGGACCAAAGCCGGCATGCACCTGCTGCCACCCCTAAAGCCGGCAAGTTGACTTTCGCCACTCGAGTGGGCCCTGCCGCCTGGGCTAAATCCGGCAAGCTGACATGGCATGCTGCCATGTCAGCTTGCTGGATTCAGCCCAGGCGGCAAGGCCCACCCGGGTGATGGAGATCGACGGCGACGGCTGTCAAGCCAGCTTGCCGGCTTTGGGGGTGGCGGCAGGTGCATGCCGGCTTTGGCCCAAGCGGCAAGTGACACGTGTCGCTTGTCCAGACATACCGCCACCGAGGAGTGGTCTTTTTTGACAATTTTTTTCATAGGGGGTCTTTTTTGACAATACGGTGGCGCAGGTAGTTTCTTCTGTCAAAAATTCGACAGGTTGCCCCCCGACTTCACTTGTATATTCTTCTAGATGTGTGGCCCTTGTCAAGGGAGTCCTTTATTTCGTTTGCTTCCCCAACGATCACATCGCGGCATACGACCTCGAGACGGAGACATGGCGGCCGGATCTCCTCCCGCTGCCAGTCGAAGGGGCCGTCACCTTGGTCGAGCTCAGTGACAGCTTGGTTGCAGTCTGCAGCCATAAAAACTATCGTCGGATAGTAGCAGGTCCTAATCTCTACTATATTAAGAGTGGTGATGGTTGCCTGGTAAGTTGTTCTATCATGCCCCCTACGATAAAAATGATGAGATACGGTCGGGATATCATTCCACGCGAATGGGCGAGGCCCATCCCACGCACACGACCACCCTTCCCACAACTCCTCGCACCAGCACGATCAACGCACCAGCACGATCCGTTCGTTGCCGGCTCCAACCTCTCGCACGGCCCAGCCCCCAACTCCACCTCCTCTTCTCCTCCCCGCCGCTCCTGCGCCCCCGCTCCTCGCCGACGCTGACGGTTCCATTTCCGTCGAGGAAGGAAGCGCGGAGGAGGCCACCGAGAAAAGCGACAAGCCCCAGATGCTCAACGGAGGGTGCTCGTGGGCGTGGCCATAGGGGCGCTGTTGCCGCAGCTTCCGCCTCCGTCGGCGAAGGAAGAGCAGAGAAGAGCGACAAGGCCCGCAGGTGCTCGTGGGTGTGGTCATCGCGGCGGGGGCGCGCGGCGTGGTCGCTGGCGGCTGGGTGTTTGCCGCCGCCATGGCTGGCCCCTACGTCGCCGGGGCCCACGAGAACTTTGGGCTCGTCCGCAGCACTCCCGTCCTGTTTCCTCTAGACGGGAGAAGGAAACAAGGGACAAAGACCGACGGTTGGGAGTTGGAGCCGGAGAACACGGTGCTCCTCGATTTGTCCCTGCAGGAGAGGGAGCAGCAGGCTGCGGGGAACATCGACCAGAGGGTTGCTGTCCGGCCTCTCGCCTCCAACCAAGCCCGATGGCGTCCAGTTGTCTGACATCGACGCCACGACCTCTGAATTCCCAATCACTCAACTGCCTCCATCGTGTGCTAGCCAAACCAGGTATTTGCATAAACAGCATGTGCATTTGTTAATTTGGCAAAACGTAGTAGGCAGTACAGAGTAGAGTTAAGTGCATGGTCTGGATAGTTAGATTTGTTATTGGGTTGATGACGGTAATTTATTTGATCAACTGCATACTAATTTCTCTTCCTGACCTCGATCTAGATCTGTATCCATAATGCATGACTGATCAACTTTCTGAAAGTTATTCATGTTAATCTATGATTTTTATATACGCATCCAACATCACTATCATTACTTCCTTTTTCTTGACTTCCTCTGTATTGTATTGATGCAGACTTGCAGAGATGTTTAATACAAATCAATTAGTGCGCAGTTCCCCTGGACTGATGCCGGAGATGCTTGCTGCAGGCCAAGTTCTTCATCTAGCCGTGGGTTGCTGATGTATTTGGGAAAAAGCCTAACTATGTGTATGTTCTCGGTACAGTTTTGTTGAAGTTATGACCCCAGTCTTCTCCAGAGATGCATGGAGATGTGTATGGCATATGATTCAGGTATATATCGTAATTCGGTCGTCTTCAGTCTCCTACTTTCCACCTCACGTGTTCAAATATCTGCTTGTAATCGCAGAATGACTTGGTTCATGGATGTGGTCTGAATTTTGCTCTGAGGAAATGTCTGGAGGTATGAACATCTGCACCATCCTTATGTCAAATGTTTCCAAAATTAGTGGAGCATCACTCTGTTGGTCGTTTTGATTACATGATATTAATGATATCTCACACAGAAACGAACTTACTTTATTGCTTCTTCTACTGGACCCTCTTTGTAGCCTTTAAGAACTGGCATGGTTCTTTTCTTGAAGTAGTTTGAACCATTTAGTTTATAAAATAGTTAATTACGGTTCACGATTATAGTATGAAATTGGTCTATTTTTCCTGCTGCATAAACACAAGGTCTCTCATATTGTATGTCTTTAGCTTTCTAATTTTTTTATCATACTTCATAAGAAAACTTCGATTAAAAAAATGTCATTCTTTGTTTGATGTCTACATGTCACACAATTAGTGTTGACTATGGCAGTGATTGAGCTAAGTTATATTGCTTTTTCTGTAAGTTCATTCTCCATATTTCCTTTGAGATGATTCACTATCCATTTTGTGGTATCAATACTCCAAATAATGGAATGCCCAACCTTCATAATTATGCCCATTTTTTTCTGCAGAAGATATGGCAAGCGTATTTATTAATTATACCGAGCATTAGTATACATATAATATCTGCAATATTTTCACTTCAAGAGCTAGCTAGGTGTGTAGAGTTGTAAGAACTAGCCAACTAATTGCAGCTATTACATATTATATGAGAGTGTTCATTCCACTCGCATTTATGTTCTGTCGCCACAAGTTTGTTTTAACAGATAGTAAGTAATACAATGAATTAGCTCTTTTCGTTGCCAGATTTTCTTGTTCTCAAAGGTGAATAGTTTAGGTACCCATGTTGCTCTAGGCTAGGGGATAGTGAGTTCAGTGGGTGTGTGTTGATTGGATAGTGCATTCCTGCGTGGTGGAGCTGATCTACCTTGAGTGCAATCCAAACTTTATACATTGATCCGATACATGTGACTTTTGTTGTTGACTAAATATAGTACCTCCTCAAGCAGGGCCTCACTACTCAGTGTACTTATTTCTGCAACATCTCATGTGGATACTACTTATTTCTCCTATTGATAGTACACAAATAGTTTCTCGATGTTGACTAGCTCACCCTAGAATTTATGATATACATTTCAAAGGCATGCATAAGTGCCAATTATAAAACTGAAAAAAAGTAATATTACCATCTCTGAATGTTCTCCTTTTTGGTTGTTTCAGTGTTCTGTTCTTACACTAGACATAATGAAGATTCAGCTGTAAACTCTAAATACCCAGAGATAATGTTAAATGGGCATAAATGAAGATCTTTTTTTGTTTGGGTTTCCCTCTCATTTAGAACATCATATAATCATGACACCTATACTTATTCATTGGGAGAGCTACATGACCTGGAGGAGCTTGTGTGAGGACCAATTTAGGAGCGAGAAGTAGTCGAGTAGATAGGAAGAGTGCCTTGAGGTCAATGCTATCATGCTAATATTATGGTTACACATACTCTATGTTTTTATTTCCTGATACGTGTGCTCATTCCACTCATCATTAGTTACTGTCGAAATTGTCGAAATGACCTCTCAGTTGTTATTTGAACTTTCTGAGATCTTATGAACGTTCCATTGTGTGATCAAGCACGTGTAGGATAGCAATGTGATGTCATTGAATTGTTTTCTTTATCAAAAACTCATAATACTAATCATTTTTTCTGCGTTCCATAGATGGTAAACACAGTTTACAACTGATCCTTTTCGAAGATAGTGGAAGATACAGTTTTCAACTACTTTTTCGAATGGAAGTGTGCAAAGTGGACTGCCAAGGAAATGCCTAAAATCATCATGGAGGAAGAAATTCAGAGCAAATTATAATGTATTGCACTTCTGTCGGTTTGGTGGTATGTGAGAATGGTGGTTGGGGCTTTACTCAGAGAAAACAGAGGAGAAGCATTGGGTGTATGAGCAAGAAGAATAGGGCGTGCTATAGATGTGTTGCACTGAGACAGAAGCTTGTTTCTGAGGAGTCAAAGCTGCAGCAGCGTCGGGCGTCTCAAATATGCAGTAGCTAAGCTCAATTTCAGTAATAAAAAATTCATGTACTTCCCTAGAGGCCATAATTGCTCATACCCCTGTAAAATATAGTGTCCAGTGACTCTGTTGAGCACTCAGTTTCATGGAATCAGCTTTCCGTTTCAAAAAAAATAAAATAAATTACAGCGGAAATCCAGGCCTTTAATTGCATGCATCAGAAAACTCATAAGTCAATGTCTGGTCCAAGAAGAATTCCACAGACTGGGAATGCCACAGACATGTCATAAGTTGTATGCAATACAAATATTGTGAACACAAATTTCATAATAAATGTATCTAAGTATAAATTTGTTAGACCGTTGCATCGTACGGGCATTCAGCTAGTGATAGTGATATCTTTATGGAATTGTTGTTCCTCACAGACACTGAGAAGGTTCTCTGGTCGAAACGTTACACGATCACCATGCCGTACCAAGGTATTCGGAGAACATGCGAATCAAGTACCTGTCATCCCTTGTGGGCACTCGATAATGGGAAGATTGTCTTCTGGGTGTCGCACTACTTTACGGGTAAGGAAACAGGGGAAGTACATTTGCTGCGGATGTACGATCCCAGAACAAACACTTACACGGATGGAGCCGAGATGCCAAGCTATACCTTCGCAGGTGTGTTCAAAGGTAGTTTACTTGCTGGACTTCCATGGATCAGGAATTAAAAGCGGGTTGCTGATTATCGTTTGAAGGCTATGGTACATTATACCGATGGGTGGATTCAAAATGACAGAAATCTCTTACAGTTTTTGCAAATCATTTTACTCCCGCCGGTTCAAAGTATTATTGTGTTGTACATGTTCTGTCGAATATTTTAAAAAATTAACCATTAGTATCATGGCAAATATGTAAGGAATGTTAAAACTTTATATTTTTTGCCAAGAGGAATTTTCCAATGTATTATAGTTAACATTGGTTTCATACATGTTGTTGTAGTGATAATAACATAAGAAGATGGGTCATCGTATACGTGTGAGAGTTGACCAATGATCTTTTATCCAATTGAGATGTGTGTAATCCTGTTATGGGGAGAGACCACAAGTACGATTAAGTCACTCGACATCGACGCCATGTCATTTGAAGATGTATAGACATGTTGTGGATTTCCTTGAGACCCTTCCTCGTGGCGAATTACGTAATTTGTTGCCTCGAGAAGCTTTCATATGAAGATGTATCACCTAAATGTATCTCTTACTCAATACGAGGGATGAAAATTTTGAATTATGGGTTACCTTTCATATGCTTTTGGACTTGTACAAAGGACCTACCTTGCCCTTAGGACCTACACGAACAAAGCATCAACCCTTTGGTCCATACTAACAAAGACCTACCTTACCCTGAAAACAAAGGTAAAGCGAGGATATTTTAGACGTGTAGTCTAACTTGGTCCATGGACTTGTTCTATGAAGACATGCACATCGCTAGAGTCAGTTACTAAGCGCCAGAAGTCTAGCATATGTATTTTGCATTGATATTTAGAGAACCCGGGTCTTAATTTGCGTCGCTGCTTAAAAAATGGCCGGGAACAGCTCAAAACGACCGGTATTAAATTCCTAGTGCTGGGGGATAAGTGCCCTGTTGTACATGGCATTCACTTCTATGTCTGATCATGTGTTAGATATATGACATAGAGGAAAATATGGAGATGATTATGTTTCTTTGTATTGTTTAGTTATTACATATTTTCCTTACATATCATCTTTCATTTTATAAGGGTGGGGCTTGATGCCACTATACCGTTGCCCGTGTGTTCAAAGGTAGTTTACTTGTCTTCCATGGATAAGGAATTAAGTAGGTATATGACTATTGTTTGAAGCCTATGGTACCTTATATGATGGAGGAGAGAGTGATTTTTGTAGACCGAGCTACATGTAGCTCGTTTTTAATAAAATCAAAAAAATTATAAAAGTTTTAAAAAATTGAAAAAAAAAATCAGATGTAAACAATGTTGTGATCTACCAACATACAAAATTTGAACTCAAGATACCTTATATTTGGGGATGCATAAAAATGATAAATTCTGAGATTTTGAAAATCTGCATTGTTCACTATTATAGATGTCAGATATTGTCATTTTTGCATAGCTCTGAATATAAGCTAGTTTGCATACGTGTAGATTTAATTTCAGATTATTTTTAAAACTCTAAAGAGTCATTTTCGTTTTTTTTAAAGCTATATGTAGCTCGGGCTAGTTTTGTGGTTTCCGATAGGATGGGTGTATACTTTGAGAACTAGTGACGGACATCTTATAACTTTTCCACAAAAAGGAAGACATCATCTTACTCACTCTAATTCAGAGTGAGGTGTTGTTTTGTACATACCTTTGGCAAATATTCAAGAACTTACTATCGTTGTGGAAACGTAAACAGAAATCTGAAAATTATATGTGTGTATTTGTGCCAAGAAGTATATCCCAAGATATTATAGTTATCGCGGTTTCATACATGTTCTAGTGAAAAACAACATAATAAGAGGGATTGATGGAGGCGGCAGCGAGATAAAGATAAGAGAAGGGAGTAGTGTCCGACAACCTTTTCCAATCGGAGGGAGTTGTATAATACTGGCACTTTCGAACCAAATTAAAAATTCATATGCTTCCTTTCTCATGTTCTACACACAATGCGTTACAAACTTAGAGAATTATTAGTAATCGATGTGCATCTGCCATCAATTGGTTGTGTGTGCGAGAACTCCGGCTTGCGGCAGGTCGGTAGGTTTGCTGCCAATTTCTCATGACTACCCTTCTCGTTTACCTGTGCATATATCTCTTTACTAAAATCTCAACTGAACTCGTAACAAACTCCGCGCCCATGAGAAACTGCGCGCCTTCTCGTCCAAATCCGAGACACCATCCTGATCCGCTCCCATGGTGATCGGGGCAAAGCAGGTAAGGAGTTCGATCCAGTGGCCACCATGGCCACACTGGCCGCCCTGCGCGCGGGAGCACTGCGCATTGGCCCGCCTCGTGGCCGTCGCCGCCGTCTGCCTCCTCGTCGCGGCCGGCACCTACTACGCGCTATGGTCTCCTGCCGAAGCCCACGACGAGACGGCGCAGAGGTTCTTCGACATTTGGCGCCGTCGATCAGCGGCAAGTAGAATTCTCTGGCTTGAACTGATTAATCCGATCTTTCATAACTCTAACTGATTAGTACGTGCAATCCGCACGACGACGAAGCAAGTCAGAATTGATCCTAACTTCTCGGGAGATTTTAACTGCCCATTGAAGCAGGCGCTTGCGGACGACGGTGATCTGGAGGCGGCGCTCCGCGGCGCGGCCGACGCGAACAGGACGCTGATCCTGAGCGTGCTGAACAAGGCGTACGCCGAGGAGGACGGCCTGCTCGACATCTTCGTGGAGAGCCTGAAGCAAGGGGAGGGCACGCAGAAGCTCATCCGCCACGTCCTCCTCGTGGCCATGGACGGGACGGCCTTCCGCCGGTGCAGGAGCCTCGGCGGCGTCCGGTGCTACCGGCTCCCGGCCGCCGCCGCTAGGAACGGAACCGACGATCTCTCGTCGGAGCAGCTATACATGTCAGACGGCTTCATACGCATGATGTGGCGGCGCATTCGCCTCCTCGGCGACGTGCTCAAGCACGGCTACAGCTTCATATTCACGGTACTTCCATCGATCGAGCTCAAATATGGCCACATAAACTTTGTGCCAAAGTGTTAATTATGTGATAATTTCGTAGGATTTGGATGTGATATGGCTGAAGAACCCCTTCCCGAGCCTGAACCGCACCTTGGAAGAGGACCTCCTCATCAGCTCCGACCGGTTCAACGGCCGGCCGGACGACTACATCGGCAATGAGTTCAACACCGGATTCTTCTTCGTGGCGACGAGCAACCGGACGGTGGCGCTCTTCGACGAGTGGCACGCGGCGCGGAACCAGTCGGCGGGCATGAAGGAGCAGGACGTGCTGAACCAGATGAAGCGGCGAGGCGCGTTCGGCCGGCTGGGCGTGAGGGCGCGCGTCCTGGACACAAAGCGCTTCAGCGGGTTCTGCCAGGACAGTCGGGACGCCCGGCAGGTGGCCACCGTGCACGCCAACTGCTGCCGGACGATGAGGGCCAAGGTTGCCGACCTTAAGGCCGTGCTAGACGCCGCCAGTCGGCTCAACAGGACGGCGGAGCTGAGGTGGCCGGCGCACTCGGAATGCGCCAAATCGTGGAGGTGAGACGCGAGGAAGTCGTCATAGGAGGGTTTTGCATCTCGCCTCTCGTTTCCGCCGTAGCGTCGTACTACTAGTTTACTTGACTGCTGGTACATCAGCAGACCAAACAGATGTTCAGGACCATTGTACATAAAACATGCTTCTCTTGAAGAAAGTTGCTATTTTAACTACTACCTGTTTGTTAACCCATTAAGGCAACTAATGATAACAGGCGGCAGGTTCTTTGACAGGTAAGCTCTTATAAAGAGTCCACACTTTTTAATGTTGAATTTCAACAGTAAATCATAGCATGATTTGTTCATAGATACAAAAGTAACAAAATCACATACAGATGATAGAAAGTGGATACAGAGAAAAGTGAAATTGTATTACTACAACAGATGGCATATATGACAGGATTGAACTGATATTAAGCATACACAGGAAACCTGCATTTATTGCACTTTATAGGCAGAAATCCTGCATTTGAGCTCTATCCAACAACAAACTAACTGCCATGTTGATATCTATTCATACTATGGAAGCATTTTTTGAGGGGCAAAGTGTTGTAACAGCTGATACAAGCATACAACTGTCCTTGGTACAGGTGATTTCAACACACATGTAACCCAGCACAGATATCCTTCCGATAGTATGTGCCTAAAGAATTACATTCTTAACTACTGTACAAGAATAGGACGTGTGATGGTTCCACCAACCTTTGCTGGGCCATGTCTATTATCCCCTGACCAATATTGCTGAAAATTTATGCAACCTGCAAAATTTCTTGGCGCTTGATCTCAAATACCTTTTGCAGCGCATCCTCAACAACCTGAACAAGAAGAAAGTAAGAACCATGATTACGCGGTTTTAATTTTCTGATATGCACTAAAATGTTGTGGACAAGCACAGCCTAGGTAGTGCATACGAGAGAAGCACCTAAACCAGATGAGCAACATTACCTTGTCTGGAGTTGAAGCACCAGAAGTAACGCCAATTGTGATAGGCCCTTGTGGTAGCCAGTTTTCTGCCTCAATGAGCTCACCATGCTGTCAAACAGTTCACAATTTGGTTAATTTTTTTTTCTCAAGTTCCTTTTTTTTTTTTTGCTAAACCTCTTCTCTCAGTAAGATTTTCTACCATGTTCTGGAAAAAGTAATTTATTCACAAGTAAAGAAAAAATCTACAGAGGTATCAGAAAGTACATTTAGCTTGTAGGCTATCCTGTTTCCTGGTCCAATCCTTTGTTCACTGTCAATCCAGTAGGACGGAATTCCACTGAGTTCTCCAATCTCTTGCAAATGAGAGGTGTTACTGGAGTTCCATCCTCCAACAACTAGAATAAGGTCAACTTTGTCCTTCACCAGCTGATACATTGCATCTTGTCTTTCCTGAGATATGAAGTTGACAAGTGTCATTAATATTGTATATGTTCAAGTGGTTATATGGCTCTGCTGTATTTCCCAAGGGAACACTTTTCTTAGACACCAAAACACAGTAAACTACACCCAATCATACAAGTATAAAGGGTTTTCACGATAAAAATAACTATTCTCCATTCAAGAAAGCTTGTAGTGATTTTCTTGCAAGGAGCTTCATAACAACATGGATTACATTGGGTACATAAGTGACTGTCACGGTAATGATTGACCCTATATTTTTCTTTACTACAACTATAATATGCAACTGTCCCACCCTCCTTAAAGATTTAATTTTTCAGTGCGACAATACGAGATGAAAAATGGCATATGCCCCAACTGCTCCTCTCCCCTAATTGGATTTATCACACATGGAGTATTACGGGTGTAGTTGGTGTTAAAGTGATTAATGACAACATGTAGTCATGTACTGCAGAAAGCATATGTTCAAAAGAAAATTACCTGTGTGGCATCACAAATAGTGTTGAAGGCAACGAAGTGATCATTGGCATTCTCAACTCCAAACTTACGCAGCATAGTCTTCTCAACAAGTTTTCCTGTCAATTGTAAAGCTTATTAGTCAAAATTGGAACTAGCACCAAATTTGTAGTGTATAAAATCACATGGCCATAAAGGTAATAACAGCTGTTAGTAAAACACACCAATTTCTTCAGTTTCTCCTTTAAGCATTGTTGTTTGATTTGCAATACCAACTTTTTCCAAGTCAGAATCAGGATCGAATCCTGGAGAAATAGCGTTCTTGAATTTCTGCACGTGGGCCAAACAATTCCATTAAACATCAGCATTTATTTCCAAGATAGCAGTAATAAGAGGATAATTTAAGGAAAAAAATGTACCTCAAGGAAGTCCTCTCTTGTTGAGCTAGACCCATCAAGTTGGCCACCAAGTATATAATCACATACGTACATTGCCTGTTTCAATCGATATTATCAATTTGTCTTAAGCCATACACTGGATTCAAAACAATAGCAAAATACAAAACCATTAGATGTACCTCGCCCATATTCTTCACAATGACATACTTCCCTGCAAAAGAAGCAGTGGCAACAGTCTCTTCATGGGAATATTTTCCGTGAATAATAGAAGTATAGTCGCCCTTCTTATGCTTTTCAACCATGTTCCACACCTATAGTAAATTACACGTTTCATTAGCCTGATATATGTTTTGACTCTTGACGAACACAGAGTGCCATCCTATGAAAGAGCAAGGTCGTTTCGAAAAGGAAATGTACCTTTGAAACCCAAGGGCATGTTGTATCAACGATCTGCACATTCTTCTCGTTTAGTGTGTACATCTCATCCACAGCAGCTCCAAATGCAGGCAAGACGACAACATCACCTTGTTCGATAACATCAAAATCCTTGATGCCAGCGTTAACAGGAATATCTTTGACGCCCATGTCCTCCAATCTCTGCACGGACAACCACAGGAATTTAACGCATATGAAATTCAAAGCCATTAGACCGACAGACATGACTCAAAATGAACAAGGTTAGGCATTCCCTTTTTTTTCTTTTCCTTTCCTGACAACAACATGAATGAATACCTAAAAACACAAGTTAACTGTTTGAGTTACTTTGAGCTACAGCACAAAAGGAACCTTGTCGTGATTGTCTGGAGTATGAACACTTTTATCACTAGAATTTATTCTCTACCGCTCAATTTGCTAAAACCTTATTATATGTAGTACCTTAGAATGGTGGAGAATAATGAAACGGCCCCTTAATTTATCCCCTCGCACGCAGCAAGACCAGATTCGTCATCTATGAACAGGACACTCATCCCCACGAGCTTATGCCAAATAGTAAGACGAACTTAGTTGGTTCAAAAGTAGTACCTTGTTGACCGTGGGGTTGTGGATGATCTCGTTTGTGATCCAGATGCGCTCCTCGGGGAACTGCTTGCGCGCCTCGTAGGCGATCTGCACGGCGCGCTCGACGCCCCAGCAGAAGCCGTAGGCCTCGGCGAGCTTCACCGTCACGGGGCCCCAGCTGTACTCGTTCCCGTTGTCCTTGAGCGTCTTTATCACATCGCCTGCACGCAAGATTCACCCCCAATCGATCAGCTACAGACGTTTCGGGAAGAAATCGCGAGCGAATTAGCTACTGGTGCTGCTACTAGTTTCGTGGCGCTTACTGGTGTACTCCTGACTCATGAGCTCGAGGGTCTCCTTCTTGTGGCCGAAGCCCTTGCGGTTGTAGTTGTCGCTGCGGGTGAGGTTGTGGCGGAAGGCCTTCTTGTCGAAGTCCGGGTCGAGGGAGGCCGACGCGGACGCCGCCGGGGGAGAGGCGTCGCAGCGGACGGAGGAGGGCGCGCGCCGGCCGCCGCGGCGCGGGGAGGTGGTGGAGGAGGAGGCGGCCGCGGAGAGGAGCGCGGACCGGAGCTGCGTTGTGATGGTCGCCATCGCTTGCTGTCAAGGAAGCTGGGCGTGTGGAGGTGAGCTGCGGGGAGGAGAGGAGTGGGCGGACGACGCCAAGTGCCCGCGACTGCGAACACAATGGGGATAGGTGGGCTGCGTTTGGAATGGGGATCTACACCTCTCTTGTGATCACCTTATCCCTCGACCTCGTGTTTTGTCCTGTCGAAATTTCGACAAAGTACCCTCGAATTCGTGAGTATCACAGAAAAAGAGTTTACTCGTTCAGTCCAGAAGAAAAATATTTTGCACAATAGTTTTGGTCAACAGTTAAGAGTTTTGACCACATAAACTTTCAAGAGTACAGTACATATCAGGGAACAATTATAATAATGGCAAAGGTAATAATAAAAAGTTTGGACAATACGACTTTCGTCACAGTTCTGAAGAAAACGCGAGCAACTGAAAAGTAGGTTTTGTTTTATAACTTTGACAATGTTTCCTACTCCCTTCGATCCATTGTAAGTGTTATCAGCGCCACTTGTTATGGGATCGCATGGAGTACTTGTTAATCCACATGGCAGTGCATATATGGCTCAGAGGAGATGCATTTTTGCCAATCATCCACTCGCTCACGCATGGAAAGCAGTTGAAATAGACTCAATCGAAGGATAGGAAGGAGTTGAATCGCGGGATTGATAACGTGAAGTACTTGTTAATCCACATGGCAGCTATTGTGAATCTCGCCGATTGCAGTATTGCACTCCTCGAGTTGAATCGCGGGATTTACAAAAAAAAATGTTGCACATGGAGCCTCCCAAAATGCTACCGCATTCAATCTAGTTTTTGCTATTTAGTACTCTCCAATGGGCCTTTCACGCTCATTTGTAACAATCGATCTTTTGAACCTCCTTTTATTAATAAGAACAAGTGAGATATGAATGAAGTTAGCAAATTTGAGAAAGTGGGTTGCTAGGATTGACAAGATGGACTTGTTTATAGTTTTTTTCTAAATGCTATCTAGTTAGTGTGGTAGCTTCGTCAGGCAGGAACGGATGCTTGAGTGTTTTTTATTTTACCAAAAAAGCTCTCTTTTCTCGATTGACTTTGATCATTATATTACTCAACTTTTAGTGAACCATGCATTTTATATGTCTTTATGGCAAGTGATATTAAATAGCCACCTGGAGTGAAATACCAAAGAACAGGAGGACCTGGCTGCAAGAAGCGCAAACACCAATCTAGCCGTGAAAGCGAGGCATATTCCGTCACACGGCGAGTCCGGGCTCCGGGTGCCCTCGTCCTGTCCTCTTGCGCGTCTGCGTCAGAACTGTCCCGGCCGGAAGGCAACGGCCAGCACCAGCCACCAGCAGGTGAAAATTCTCCAGAACGATCGTCGAAGTAGGCGAGCACGACGCTTCCCTGACCGCCAAAATTTCTGAGGACTCAGAGTGCTCGTTCCTGAATATTTTCACAGCTCTTTTTTGTAGTATCTTGGGGCTGTTGTTTTAGCACTTGCTGAATTTTTGTGGGCGGTGATGAAAGAGAGATGGCTCGGCGGCCAAGCTGCCGCCGACACGTTTACGGGGGCACTCGGCCGGCACGCGCTGTGTGCTGCCGAAAGCACTAGCGAGAAATCGTAGAAGAATGGTGTATGCTTTTCTCATTTCTGGTCGTGGTTGGTTGCGTTGGATCGGATCGGATCGGATCGAGCCCAAATCTGCCGGCGATCGATCTCAGCAATATCTTGAGGTTAATTACAAATAGTTGGAGCGCAGACAAGAAAACTACGCTGCGAGCTTGCGGTTTGCTAGGTTCCAGATTTTCTGCTCATTGTCAAGCCATGCGTACGACTCTCCCAGCCACGCTTTGCTGATGCGAAAATGGTGACCATACGGGCGTTGAAATCGCGCAACACGTGAATAGACCCCGTACGTGCTGAAGAGAAGGGAATAACACGTGAAACGGACTAGGAGACATGTGGGAAGCACAATGGTACCCTAGTCTAAATAGTACAGTGCTTCTTCCGGGGCTCTCATCGATCCGACGATCACATGTATGCTAGCGAGATTTGGGCGTATACGTGGCAAGGTGTTTCATGCTTCACGCTACCTTGTAATGTCGTTGCTCGATTAGGGTTTGGAAAAGCATCAAAGGTGTTTGTGTATTATGACGAAACTATACAGTATCAATATATTTGAAAAAAAAGTTGATGTGTGTTTGGATGGCTGCCAATATTTTAGCATGCCAACCGCACTTGCAACTCTAGTCATTTTTTAGCCTATGTTTGCCATTTCATGGGCAAGTAAGACATCAACCTAAATTTTCGCTAGACAAATCCTTGGTAGAGCAATCCTGGACCAAAACCAAACACACCCTTAATGCTTGGATGCTTGGTCGAGGAATGGTGGTACTTCTTTGTCTGCTGGCCGCCATCGCAAAGGCGTCACCATAACTATCATGTTAGTCACTTGGGAGATATGAAAGGAAAGAAATGTGAGGGTTTTTAGGCAAGCCTCGTTGATCCCCAGTTTTGAGTGAAAGTTGGCTTGTGTTATAAGGGTACATGGTTTTTTCTCCTTATAACACTACACCATGGACCAAATATGGGGGCACATTTTCTGCCGGGAAAGGTCACCTAAGCCAGCGGTAGAACTGCCGGCAAAGACTTTTCCCCGGCTGTCTTACCAGCCAGCTATAACCCTGCCGGTAAAGCTTTTTCCCGGCTGTTTTTCTTTTACCGGCAGTTCGTCTGCCCTCCTAGCTATTCCTTTGCCGGCAGTCTCAATTCTTTCCAGGCAGGCAGGTTGGCCAGCCGGTAAGGATATGTGCCGGCTGTTCAGTGGATTCCCGACTGTTTAATTTTTGGACAGCATGCATACTGCTCTCATACATCTGCCGGCAGTTTCTTCAGTATTACAGGCACATGCAGTTGCATTGCTTTAAAATTATACAAATGAGACACGTTCAATCAAATATAGGCAGGCTGTGACACAAAATAAAGCACTTGTTTCACAAGTCAGCATTGATAGGATTCATGCACTTTTTCCACAAGTGAACATAGCCATAGTATATGGTTACATCCACGATACAAAGACCGAGTCTAAAGTATATGGTTACATATCACGATAGTGCACAAGAGATTAAACATGTTCTAAGATAGTCTACATCGCTATGAACAAAAGCACATATCCCTCAACTACACATTTTGTGAACCAGATGAAGCAGGGACCCCGATCTTTCGCAATAACTCCTGAAAAATGAAAGTGATACATGGGATCAGAATCTTGTCCACCCATAAATAGATTCACAATTGTTTGGAAGATTTCACAAGCACAAAACCAAATTATGAATGCTTCGTCATCTGAATAAAACTTTCAAAGCAACACAAAGTAGTAGGTCTTAATTTTCACAATGAATATTAATAGCATGTAAACATCTTCACCAAACTCAATTACTCACTAGACACTGAATCAAACCCAAAAATGGACATCACCTAGGCAAACAAAAATGAATGAACCACTGGTTTCATCAATCAATAATTCACACATCAAAATTTGAGGCAAGAATGAAACAAAATCAATGAATAAACCGCTGGCGTCGCCCAAAGCCACATCTACCACTGACCACGTAAAACGTAATGTGGGTGACTGCCTGTTGGCTGCTGCAATGCTGCCCTGCTGCCAAGAAGATCAAACCGGAATGTGCACTGCAGTAGCTAGTCAAACTCACAGCCACATCAGAGAAGCAGTACTAAAGCATGCATGTGTATATAACTATACTTAGATGTGCAAGCTGATGGATTGATGCGCATGTAAGTATCGTGCCATTGTTTATAGTTAAATACTAGGTACAGGTTTATTACTCAAATGCAATCTGGTAGCTATAATAATAAATCTGGTAATTACTCCTTAAAACATGCATAAAAGAATGGACCAAGATAGAGTGACAAGGAGATGTACATGGCGTATGAAACTATAGGCATAAGAAGAGACAAGTTCAGAGTTCGGAATTCAAATAGCTATAGGCATCAGAAGTACAGTACGCATAATGAAACTAGATGGACTTGAGTCCAACGTCTAATGGTATCAATAAGCATGCTTCATACATGGAGAGGCAACGATGATCACATTTAGTAGGAAATCAAACATGCTCACAAGCAGTCACTTATGTGCATTATAGACAATACTGATTTATGAACTTGCACCAAACATGCAGTCACTTAGGCAATCAAACATGCTCAATAAAAGGCAGATTCATTACCTTTCATTCTTCTTGTGGAGGTGAGGCTTGCTTTGCCATGGATTTTTGCCCCTCTAGCTGCAAATAAAGTGAATATTGGTAAGAAACATGACTTAACCATTGCAGCAAAAGAAGGAAACTAAAGAACATATGCTTACATGCTTATACAACCAGACAATTGATCTTCCTTGAGCTAGTCCAATGGTGGTAACTTTACCAATAGGACGAGGCAATATGGCATCTTTTTTTAGTATGTAATTGATGACAACTTCACAACATTCAGGACCAAGCTCCCGACCCCCTACTATCTTCTTTCGATCAGTTGACAGAATCGTAGCTTTCGCAACAGGGAGGCTATGGTCTCTGAAAACATTGTACAACGTCACCTCGTTTCCTTGCTGAAATATGAAACAAGGCATGAGTGAGAACTAAGCAGCAAGACTTTGCACTCATACAAAAAATTCAGAAACTAGAGTAGGAAATAAAACAGACCTGATGATTTTGTTGTGTAACTGACGCTCCCAGCTTCTTTTGCACTTGCACTTGTTCTTTCTTCTTTTGCAGTTGTTCAGATTCCTTCTTCTTTTGTAGGAGTTGTAGTTGTTCAACCTCTTCAGTATCCTTCTCCTTCTGTAGCTCTGTTTCCTTCCTCTTTTTTTCAAGGATTTCTGCTTCCCTCTTCTGAAGTTGGGCTGCCTTTGTGTTTTCAGTCAGTGTGGCTTCCTTCTTCTTAATGGCTTCCTTCTTCTTACTGGCTTCCTTCTTCTTACGCAATAGTGCTGCTTCTGCTTGCATTCTTTGGAATTCAACATCTCTTGGTCTAAACGTTCCTCCTCTTGATCAAGTAAATATTGTTCATCATCCCAAGCAGCAGATTCTCCCACACTATCATCACGCTCAAGGTTGAGCATGCTATTATTGTTTCCAGAAGTGGATCTTCCTCAGTTTACTCACTTCTTCCATTAGCGCATCAATTTGGGCTTGTGTATCATTTTTATATTCTTCTACTTGCTCATTTAGAAGTTCATTCGCCCTCCAAGCTTTCTCTGCCTCTAGCTCAGCCATCTGCAGCCTTGTAGATTTCAGCCTTTGAGCTCCAAGCATACCTAGAGCACCGGCATTTGGTCCCAAGTCTACGCACCGAACATACCCATTCTTCTCTTTCCCCAGTACATGTGCCAAGATATCACCTTGCTGAATGGTTTTCTCTAGAAGTTTAGGATTTTCATCCATTACACGCTCTATGTTTTTCTACAATAGGAGGGTTACAATAATTAGCAAATGTTAATGTTAACTAGGAAGCATGCTACTTTCATTTGTAGAAGAACTTACAATTACTTCGATTGTTTCCTCAGTTTGAGGTTTTTTCTTTTTTTGGTGTGTTCTGATGAACACTTCATCTCTGTGAGGAGCAAATCCATTCTCCTTGTGCTACATTCATTATAGTAGGAAAATAATCACCACTAGTATGTAGATTGTGCTTAAGTATGTTAAAAAGTAAGGCATTATATACCATTTCGGCTGTAACACGTGCATGACTCTTGCTTCCTGATGTATGCAACACCTTCTGCTTTTTCCTGTTTTGCTTTCCTTGTTCACTCCGTTTCTATGAAAAAAGAAGAATGTAAAAGGTTTTGTCTTCAGCTTGCCCACATATATTTGTAAAACAACAAAAGATAACTATTTTGTTGTCAGCTTGCCCACATGCATTAACTACATATTGTAGCTCAACATATGAATAGAACTACAAAAAGTATAATATGAGTTAGAACAGTACCTTCGCTTCTTCACTTCTCTAAAATTTCACAAGCCATTGGCTGTCAGTAGGAGTTACTCTCGTATCCTTTTTGAGAAGAGAATAGAGCTCCTCATCAGTTCTTTCATCTTCATAAATCCTCTCTTTTAAATTTGCCTTGAAATCCTTCCACTTCTTGTGAGCACTTCCCATGACATAGTCTTTTAGCTTGTCATCCACAACATAGTATTTCTGGTTCCACACAAGCAAGTATTTGTATTAGTATGCTACTATATAATAATGAAGGAAGATATTTATATATAGTACAACAACCAAAGCATACCCGCAACTCTGTCATTATCTCATTCTTCTTTTCAACATCTACTTGCCTCCAATCAGCATGTCCAAGAGGGATATGGCTTTTTACATGTGTTGCTATAAAGTTGTTAAATTCTGAGGCATTGACACCATCTGGCTGTCCTTTGTCATTAAATGGAACTGGAACTGGTGGTTGGCCTTTTCTATCATAGACCCTATGCATTTTAGTGCGCTTTCAGCCACTTCTTTCTTTTTGTTGGTCAACCAAACCATGCCCTAAGACATGAAGAAAGATTAGACAGTGATAAACAAATTTAAATGAGGTTCTAGACAATAACAATACATATTTACTGCCAGCACATTAAGCTTACCTTCATCCTCTTGTTCAACAACATTATTTTCATCATCGTCTTCATCATCTGAATCGTGTCTAACTTTTGAACGCAGCACTCGGTCTGATTCCAGAATAGTTTCATCCAGGGATCTCTACAAATGAAAACAACATTATGTCATAGCTTGTTTGAAAATGATGATAGACAGTACTATTCTAAACATTTATGGACAATCATACATGCAAAAACTCATTAATTTGTACATCACCTTTTTCCTCTTTTTTTGTACTGGCTTGGGCTGCTGCATTGTAGACACCTGACGAACAAGAGCACGAAGCCCAAAGCTCTGTAGTTTCTCGGAGTTTTTTGTGATTTCTATTGCACGTACATCCTCGTATGAAGCAACCTCATCTTCTTGTTCTCTTTCCATTGTTTTTCCTCTTTCCACTGTCTTTCCTGAAAAAGACAAGACCAGAACATTATTACATTTATATTCAATTTGAAGCAGCTAAATAAATAATAAAACTAATCATCACACACTTTGGTTTCTCCTTTGTAGAAACAACAATTCCTTCTACATCAGTCCTAGTTTGGGGTATGTCTCTCAAGTCAATGTTGAGGCATACATTAGCATCAATATTATGCACTTTAGATTCATCGCCTTGCTGAACATTTCCGTCTCCCACACCAAACATATCATATAGGTCTCGCTGATTTGGTGGTTGTCTAACAGCCCACCAATCTGTAGCAACGGGATCTTCAACATAGTACACTTGATTTGCTTGGGAGGCCAGAATAAATGGTTCATCACTCAACTTATCCCCTATGTGGATTAGATGCTTGTGGTTCACATATGTGATTCCAAATTTATCAACTTTAACCCACTTGTCTTCTACACGGTTGTCAAACCAATCACATTTAAATACCACCATATTTCCTTTGCGGTTGTAGCTCAAGTCTAAAATTTGATTTATGACACCATAATATGTTCTTTTTCCATTTCCAGGTACTTGTGAAACTAAAGCCACCCCGCTGTTTTGGGTAGGCCTACCCTCATCATACGATTTTGTATGAAAATTATAGCCATTAATAGTATAACTACCATACGACCTTGCCACCAATGAGGGCCCCTCGGCTAAAGTTTGGATCTCTTCAGAAACTTGTTCACCACTATCAACAAGTTGTGCCACAAACAACTTAAACCACTCATGGAAAGTGGCATGATGAAGTTTGTCAATCTGAATGGCATTTCGATTACCACTTGAGGAAAAATGCTCTTTATGCTTTCTGTAGAAGTTAATAATAAAAAGCTTATCATTCAACAATGCATGCATACTCGCACCTAGATTTGTAAAAATCAAACACATGGAATAGCATACCTCAAGTATGGCGATATGTGTTCATAATTGAATAATACATATCTATGTGCTTGAAGCCATTCCTTGCGCTCCAATGTCACAACATGCTTTCCAGCCAAAAACCGACCCTTATGGTTGAAGAAAGGCATACTACTACACTCATGCTCAATAACATCATTTCTGCCTTTTCTTTTAAATTTAGTTTCACATCCTTCTAAATACCGAGAACAAAAAGTAAGACACTCATCGAAAATATAACCCTCAGCAATTGATCCCTCAGGATGGCTCATGGTGCGAACATATCCCTTTATGGTGCTCAAATACCTATACAAGATGTACTAAACATATATCAATTTATTTGTTATACAAACCTATATGACAATACATGTTTCAAGTTTAGAAATGACCTTTCTATTGGGTACATGTTGCTGTACTTCACTGGACCACCAAGCATCACTTGGAGTGGAAGATGAACCATCAAATGAAACATCAAATCAAAAAACGATGGTATAAATATGACCTCAAGAATGCTAAGTGTTTCAGCTATTTCTTCCTCTAGCTTCTCCATATCACTTATTCGAATGACAGGAGAATAGATTTTCTTGAAAAAATCATTCACACGGATCAATGCAGCATTGACTGCCTCTGGCAAGGTTCTTCTATCTGCTAGTGGAAGCAGTTGCTGCAAGAGAATGTGACAGTCATGGCTTTTAAGCCCAACAATCTTTTTCACCTTAACCTGAACATTCTTTCGTATATCGGACGCAAGACCATCAGGGAACCTGATTTCTTTGAGAATTTGGCAAAACAATCTCTTTAGCTCAGGACTCAATGTGTATGGGGCAGAAGGCAAATAGACAGTGTCCTCCCCTACTGGAACAGGATGGAGAGCACCTCTTATGTTGTGTTCCTCAAGGTCTCGATGAGAGTTTGCATTATCTTTGGTTTTTTGGTCAACACCTAGAAGTGTGTTAATGATGTTATCACAAACGTTCTTTTCGATGTGCATGGCATCAAGATTATGAGGTTGCAGCAAGTCTTTCCAATATCTCAACCTGAACCATATGGATCTCCTTTTGAAAATTTGTGGTGGATCACCACGCTTTCGTTTGTTGGTGGGCTTTTTTCCAGTAGGGTCCTTCCCAAATACAGTCTCCATATTTTCTGTAAGGGCATCCACTTCCTCTCCGGTAAGTGGTACATGAGCAGTTCTGGTTTCCACCGTGCCATCAAAGAAGTCCTTATCTGCTGTTCTAAATCGGTGATTTTCATCTAAGAACCTACGGTGACCCATAAAGCAGGTTTTCTTGCCTTTGTTCAAATAAAGAGAGCAAGTGAGAGAATGACACTTTGGACAGCCATATTCACCTGAGGTAACACAACCAGCTATCGTATTTAAACCCGGCAGATCACTAATAGTGGAATGAACAGCGGCACGCAACTGGAAGTAGTCAGATTTGGAGGCATCATAAGTTCTAATTCCCTCTTCAAAAAGTGAATGAAGGTCATCAATAAGTGGCTCAAGGAAAACATCTATATCTCTCCCAGGTGACTTTGGGCCAGGAATTAATAACGAGAGGATGAAGTTCGGTTGCTTCATGCACAACCAAGGAGGTAGATTCAATGGAATTGCAATAACAGGCCAAACGCTATAGGCACAATTCATTGATCTAAAAGGGTTGAAGCCATCTGTTGCTATAATCAACCTAATGTTGCGAGAATCTGCAAAAAAATCTTCATGTTCATTATCAAAATGCTTCCAAGCCGGTGAATCTGCAGGATGCCTTAAAAGGCCATCTTTTGTACGCCCTTCATCATGCCACCTGCAATCTGTTGCACTCTTGGATGATATGAACAAGCGCTGCAGCCTCTTTGCTATTGGGAAATAACGAAGAACTTTTCTAGGGACTTTGTGTGCATGTCTCCCATCAGGTTTCTTCTTTTCAGATTTCCAGCGAGAGGTTTTGCATTTTGGGCACCTATCAGCATTTTCGTACTGCTTCCAATACAAAATGCAGTCATAGTAACATGCATGGATGCTTACATAATTAAGGCTAAGACATTTTATCATTTTCTTAGCTTCATGAAAGTTTTTAGGTAATTTTGCCTCTCTTAGCAACCCTAGCTGCATATCAAAACTCTTATCAGTCCAACCTCCAAGAGCTTTGTTGTGGAGCATCCTAACAATAAAACGTAGCTTTGAGAAAGAGGTGGACCCTGGATATAACTCTTCAGCTGCATCACCTAATAATTTCGTAAAAGGATTATTTTCATTGTCCTGGTCACTCTGAGCGGCCTCATCATCACTATCACTCAAATCGCTAAACTCGTGTCTCATATCCCTGATCAGTTCAGCCATGTCATCTAACTCTTCTAACTCATCCTCATCCTCAATCTCATCACATTCCACATCAACATCACTATTTGGTGGATACGAGTATGATGCCTCCCCATGATATTCCCATCTTCTATAGCCAGTCACAAACCCATCGCATACTAAGTGCACTTGAACATCACTAGCTTCAAGCCAAGAACAATTCACACACTTTCTGCAAGGGCATAATATAGTGTTCCCTTTTGCTGAATGGGTAAAAGCAAACTTAATAAATCCTTTAACCCCATTAATGAAGGTTTCGGTGTGCCTATCCTCATCCATCCAACTCTTATCCATATTTATAACAATTATTTAAATAACCCCTAAGACAAATAAATATATTAATACACAACAATTTGCACATGATGGAATAGAAGTGCATACAACCAAGCAACCAAAGAACTACCATCAGAAGTGACTTACTTGTCTTAGTAGAAGCTCAGGCCAATAGTGTCCAGTCCACTTCTATCTACACTCCACTAAGTTCCCTCGGTGTTCAACAATTAACCTATGGAAGTGAATCAATTAGCATGGTAATATTTAGAAATAAATAGAAATAATAAATGAAGTTACCCTCATGCAAGCAATTTACATCTAAGGGGCAACCATCACAACCAACAGTTAAACACACACACACTATATGTCACTAAAGCTACTGCCCATATCTCAGATAGAGCAGTATGACAATGCAACACAGCACTAATGAATACATCGATAACCAAGGCATTTTGATAGCCTGTCCCTGTAACTGTAATGTGCAGCACTAGTTAGCTAGATAATTGTTGAGTAACTAGCTAGATAATTGTAGAGTGAAAATAACATGGAAGTGCATCAAAGAGTACTGCTTGATTGAGATAATCATCACAGTGAAAAGCTCACCTGCAATTAGTTCTCCCCCTGTTGTTGATCTTCTGGAGAAGGGACAGACTTGACTAGTTGTTGATTCCTAGCATGACACGAAAAAGGGTCAACATTCGCTAACTTTACCACCGCTCTGGCTTAAAATAAAATCATTGAATACACTTCAAGACAGAAGTACCATAAGAAGAATAAACACAGGGACAGAAAACCAACGACATCAATCATAACACAAAAAGGGCTCTAAGCTGCTGCTAGTACCCCTATTCCCGTCCTGGAGCTAACACCAAAGTTGACATAGCAGATTTAACTGAATACATCTATCATGATTATCAGCAGCTCGGTCTGCAATTGGTCTGTTAAATCTCTAGCGTGCCACAACTAATAAGATACCATTCCTATATCAATTTACAATAGAGCAATATTTTTGTACTCATCTAAATAATCCTTCCATTAAACATGCACTTGTTACAGCAAAACAAGATATACGTGCTGGCCACAAAATCCAATTCGGAGCATTTATACACGTACTCTACTGACTGGAAATAGGATTGGGTAGCAACTCAGCTAGCTTCAAATCCGGTGTGAGTAATTGGAAGACGCGTACTGCTTCCAAATATAATCAGCAGGAACACGTTGATGTGGCATGAGGATCCGCATACCTCGCACTGAATCAGCGCCAGACAAAATCAAACAGCTGCAGACAGAGAAGAATCGGAAGAACAAATGGGGAGGGCTAGGGAGGTGGAGGACGCGCCAGTGGGTAACGGCGACGGTTCAGTAGGGGCTCACACGGGAAGAAAATGGGCAAGGAAAAGGGCGTGTGCGAGCTCACCGAGGGGACGGGGCGAGGTGGAGAAGAGGCGTCGTCCCGACGGCGTGGACGCGTGGTACACCTCCTGGAAGGCTGTCGTCCCGGTGGCGTGGTGTGCAAGACAGAGTGCTCCGGCGTGGGGCAGGTCGAGGTGGAGAAGGCGTCGTCCCGGCGGCACGGTGTGCGAGGCAGAGTGCGCCGGCGCGAGGCAGAAGAACGGCGCGAGCGCGGAGGCGGTGAGCGGCGGCGCAGGTGGGGATTGGGGAAAATTCCGATTTGATTTAGGGTTTTCGGGGTGATGTATGTCACATGTCTAAGTCGACCCGCGCGCCAGATGTGAAATATTTTTCACACTACGCGCGCATAGCGATGATACTCCAAGTTGACGTGGGAGCAGACTGTCCATGTGCGTGGTGGATAACTAGCCCGTTGGGAACCCCAAGAGGAAGGTATGATGAATATATCAGCTAGTCTTCCCTCAGTTAAGAAACCAAGGTTTATCGATCAGGAGAGGAGAGACAAACGACTGAAGGTGATGCGGAACCTGCACACACACAACCAAGTACTTTGGTCCCAACTTGCGATGAGGTTGTCAATCTCACCGGTTTGCTTGAAACAAAGGTTATGAGCGTATCGAGTGGAAAACAATATAGTATGCGAGTAAAGTAAACAGTACGAGTAAAGTAAACAGGTGATAGCAATATGATGGAAATAGGACCGGGGTCCACAGTTCACTAGTGGTGTCTCTCCATAGATAAAATAACACATGCTGGGTAAACGAATTACAGTTGGGCAATTGATAGAATAAAGATAAACGTGATATGTCAAGAATATCACTATGAGATTTACTCTGGGCATTACAACAAAATACATAGACCGCCATCCAACTGCATCTATGACTAATAATCCACTCCCGGGGATATCAATCCGAACACCCCAGTAGTATTAAGTTGCGAACAACAGAAAATTGCATTAAGCAAAGTGTGTAATATAAACAAAGCATATGCCCTTGAGCATATGAATGTTGTTTTCTCCCTAGTAGCAACAACACATCTACCACCTTAGAGGTTTCTGTCACTCCCCCAGGTGAAATAGAGACATGAACCCACTATCGAGCATAAATACCCCCTCTTGGAGTCACTAGCAACTACTCGGCCAAGATAGCTACTAACAACGGAGAGCATGCAAGATCATAAACAACATAGAGATAACAAAAGATATAATTCAGTACAGCAACTTAATCATAAACACCAATATTCATCGGATCCCAACAAACCAAACATGTAGAATTACATAACGGTGATCTCAATCATGTAGGGCAGCTCATGAGATCTAAACATGAAGCACATGGTGGAGAAGACAACCATCTAGCTACTGCTATGGACCCATAGTCCAAGGTAGACTACTCACTCATCGCTCCGGAGGCAAGCATGGCGATGAAGAAGACCTCGGTGGCGATTCCCCTCTCCGACAGGGTGCCGGGAAGAGCTTCTGGACCCTCCCGATCTTCGGGTCGACGGTGGCGGCGGATCGCGATGTGTTCTGGAAATCTGATCGGGTACTTAGGTTTTTTCCGTCGGGGGGTCTTTATAGGCGAAGGGGCGTCATCAGAGGAGGAGCCAGGCGCCCTCACGCGGGGCCCACGCGGCCAAGGGCCTGGCCGCGCCGCCCCTGCGTGTGGGGCCCTGGTGGCCCCCCTCTGACTCTCCTTCGGATCTCTCGAAGCTTCCGGGTAAAATAAGACTTCAGGAACTTGTTTCGTCCAATTCCGAGAATATTTCCTGTGTATCACTTCTGAAACACAAAAACAGCAGAAAACAGGAAACTAGCACTGTGGCAACTCGTTAATAGGTTAGTTCTGGAAAATGCATAAAAGTGCCACTAAGTGTAACGAAACAATAGGCAAATTGTGTAAAAACAAGCATGAGGCATCAAAAATTATAGATACGTTGGAGACGTATCAAGCATCCCCAAGCTTAACTCCTGCTCGTCCTCGAGTAGGTAAGTGATAACAAAAGAATAATTTTTGAGGTGACATGCACCTACACAATCTTGATCATATACGCAAGCATTGGTGAGTTGGGATCATAAGAACTTAAACATGGGCATGAAGATATAATCATGACAATAAGAACTTAGCAACCATGTTGTAAACATGCAAATGAACACAAACAAAAGATCATGAAAATGAAACAATGAAAGTCAAACATGTGTTCAAATCATAAGGAAAAACATACAAATGGTTTTCAGCTTGTCCTTCAAAGAGAGCAAAACATAAATGCATAGGACACCTTCAAGTTTAAGAGGGCGACTAGATACAAATAATTTAAGAACAAGTGAAACCAACAATATGAATCAATCAATGAACTTTGGGACAATGCATATCACACTAAGAATAACAACTATGCTCTCTTAATGGTGCATAAAGAAAGAAGGTGGTGACTCAACATAAAAGTAGAAGAAAGGCCCTTCGCAGAGGGAAGCAGTGATTGCAAGTTTTATAACCTTCAAAAATTATGGTACTTACCGGCTTTGAGCTCTCATTGCCCCCATCATAAGCATCTTGAATGGTTAAAGTTAATGCGAGAACAATTATGATGCATATGCTTGACAAATCATAAGTTGAAAACCTCGTGCCCCGTGAATACGAGTACCCAAACCTCATGCTACTTTACTTAGAGTCCCAAGCAAGGCTCTTGTCATTGTAAGTATATGCATATCATTGAGAACCGCCAATGGGGTACCTCCGTGCCCGATGACATGGAACAAGCCCACACCAAAATGACAGGACAAGCAGACAATGAACACCTCGACATCTCTTTTATTTGCCTTTTGTTTAGCTTTTTATTGTGAGATGCATCGTCGAATGTTCACCATGGGTATGCTGCAAATTTCCACCATGAATTATGCATGGCTTAGATTGGCAGCCCGGCGTTTCCCTAACACATATACAAACTCCATGATCCCCACAAGATTCCCAATTCATTTCACACCACGGGCATCCATAAACAAAAGATCACGATATCAACTCAAATAAGAAGTGCAATGTTAAAAGCTTGCCCCATGACAGCATGGATGGGCTAGAATCCAACTTACAACTTGCAAGCATAACGACTCAACATAAGAGACCACAATGTCAAATTTTTAAGAACATGAAAAAGTAAAGTGTGCCTTCCGGTTTGTGAGAGCTTTACTGACCGAATTTCGCATAACACTGGTAAGAGTTTAATTTGAAGAGAAAATAAAAGCAAGTCAAATTTACTTGGAATAGAAAATTGCTAGTAGGTATGTATGGTGGACACTTTGGAAAACTTTGGCTTTTAGGAGTTGGATGCACGAGTAGAGCTCATACTCAGTACAAGGCGAGGGCTAGCAAAAGACTGGGAGCGACCAACTAAAAAAGCAATAATGGCCATAATCATGCAAAGCGACAAAGCGACATTAAAAGAAGCATAAGATGGCATCAAAAGTCAAAAACTAAATGATCATGAAGGCTATTGGCGACTTTGTAAGAGTCTAACATGTGTGAGCATGCGCCAAGTCAACCCAAATAAAGCATCAAGGAGAAAACCAAAATAATGCTTCCATACAATAAAAACAACGCATGATTTTTTCAAAGGCTCATTAAGCAATCTCAGTTATTTGAGACAAGTCATGCTACAGCAAAACCACTAAGCATACTATCAAAAAGACATCAAGCATGACATGAAAAAGCCTAAGCCGCAGTCTACACAAGCTCCTTCTTGTACCACTATTTTGCACAAAGCTTTTTCTCTTTTCCAACACCATTTGAAATTTTTATAAACACCTCTTTTGATGAAAACCAATAAAGATCAGAGGCAAAAATACACCTTGATGAAAAGATATGACAAGGTCTGAACGCATATCAAGGCGAAAACGAAAACCAAAAGCAGTAGCAGAAAAAGATGAACACATGAATTTTAATAAGAGTGAAAACTAGAGCGTTCTTGGCAAATGAAAAGCAAGGCAACTTCTCCAAAAGAAAATTTGTTGGGGTCCAACCATTTATTGCAGCAAACAAACAAACTAAACTAACTAAGAAAACTAAAACAACTGACGCTCCAAGAAAAACACATAGTGCATGAAGCAATAAAAATATAGTGTTTTGAAAGGTGACCTGATTTTTGCCGACGAAGAAGGGGTGCCTCGGGGGCATCCCCAAGCTTTGACACTTGTACTTCTTGGATATTTCTTGGGGTGATGCATGGTAATCCCCAAGCTTGAGCTTTTGTCCATTCTTCAACTCATCTCATCATTCTCCAATCCCTACACTTGAAAACTTCCTTCATACAAAACTAAACACGATTCTATTAGCAACATTAGTGTAAGCATAACATATAATTAATCCTCTATTTGCTTCAGGTTTCAACTCAAAACCACCACATATATAACAAATACTACTCTAGCAACCTCCCCAAAAGTTCCATGATCAAAAGAACTCAAAAGAAAGCGATAAAGTGGCAAACACAAATATTGGCAGAAATCTGTCAAAACTGAACAGCTGACAAAGGTCGAATTTTTGAGGGGTTTTCTGTTGCTCAAATCAAAAAGTATTCAGCTAACAAAAGTTTGGATATAACCTGGGCCATATGCACAAGAAATCTAAGGTCCAAAAGATAAACAGAGAATTTATACGAATTTTTACGGTGCAGCACCAAAAACAGTTTCAGGACAGCAACATCCCCAAATCTTTACCTCACTCAAATTAGAGGCTTCTCTTGGCACAAAAACGAAATAAACAAGATAAGGAGCGGTCATTACAGTAGTAATGACTTCCAAGACTCAAATAAAAGAAAAGGTACTGAAAAGAGAACATTGGGTTATCTCCCAAGAGTGCTTTTCTTTAACGCCTTTGAGCTAGGCGCAGAAAATTGTGAATCAAGTAATATCAAGTGATGAAGCATCAAGCTCATAATTTGCTCGAAGAATAGAGTCAAAAGTAATTTCTTTATTTTCCTAGGGAAGTGTTCAATACCTTTCTTGAGTGGGAATTGATATTTGATAGTGCCTTCCCTCATATCAATGATGGCACCTACAGTTCGAAGAAAAGGTCTTCCCAAAATAATAGGACATGAAGCATGGCATTCAACGTCCATAACAAGAAAATCAACGGGAACAAGGTTATTGTTAACCACAATAAGAACATCATTAATTCTTCCCAAAGGTTTCTTCTTAGCAACATCAGCAATAGGAATATCAAAATAACATTTTTCAAGCGGTGGTAAATCAAGCATGTCATAAATCTTTCTAGGCATGATAGAAATACTAGCACCTAGATCACATAAAGCATGGCAATCATAACCATTAACATGCATATCAATGATGGGTTCCCAACCATCTTCTAACTTCTTGGGAACAGAGGCTTTTTGCTTCAACTTTTCATCCCTAATTTTTATGAGAGCATTGGTAATATGCTTAGTAAAAGCAATATTTAAAGAACTAGCATTGGGAGTCAAAGCAAGCTTTTGCAAGAACAAAATTACTTCAGATATATTGCAGCCATCAACATCAAAATTATTAAAAGAAGTAGAGCTATCATCTCCTACACTCCGAAAAATTTCAGCACTCTTTTGAGAAAAAGTTTTGGCAGTTTTAGGCTTTTTAACAAAAGGAGTGGGAGTTTTATCTACACCAATCAAAGTAAGAGGATTGCTAGAATTAGGAGCAACATCATTAGAGGTAGTAATGGTACATACCTTCATCTCTCTAGCCATCTCATCTTCTCTTTCCCACCTGGCATGTAATTCCGCTAACAATCTAATATTTTCATCAATTCCAACTTGGATAGCATTAGCGGTAGCAAAAACATTGCTCTCTTTCACATCATTAGGAAACACTTTTAATTTCAGAAGTTCAACATCATGAGCAAGGCTATCAACTTTAGAAGCAAGAATATCAATTTTGCCTAACTTTTCCTCAACAGACTTGTTAAAAGCAGTTTGCTTACCGATGAAGTCCTTGAGCATTACCTCAAGCTCGGAGGGCGCGACCCTAGTGTTGTTGTAGGAATTACCATAAGAGTTACCATAACCATTACCATTAGAAGGAAACGGTCTATAATTGTTACTAGCAAAATTGTTCCTATAAGCATTGTTGTTAAAATTATTATTTCTAATGAAATTCACATCAACATGCTCTTCTTGAGCAACCAGAGAGGCCAAAGGAACATTATTAGGATCAACATGAGTCCTATCATTAGCAAGCATAGCCATAATGGTATCAATCTTATCATTCAAGGAAGAGGTTTCCTCAACAGAATTTACCTTCTTACCTTGTGGAGCTCTCTCGGTGTGCCATTCGGAATAATTTACCATCATGTTGTCGAGTAGCTTTGATGTGGCGCCCAAGGTAAGGGACATAAAAGTGCCTCCAGCAACTGAATCAAGTAGGTTCCTTGAAGAAAAATTCAGTCCTGCATAAAAAGTTTGGATAATCATCCAAGTAGTCAGTCCATGAGTGGGGCAATTCTTTATCATAGATTTCATTCTTTCCCAAGCTTGAGCAACATGTTCATTATCAAACTGAGTAAACTTCATAATATTGCTACGCAAGGATATAATCTTAGCAGGAGGATAGTATCTACCAATAAAAGCATCCTTACACTTAGCCCATGAATCAATACTATTCTTAGTCAAAGACAGCAACCAATCTTTAGCTTTTCCTCTCAAAGAAAAAGGAAACAACTTGAGCTTAATAATATCACTATCAACATCCTTATATTTCTGCATCTCACATAGCTCAACAAAATTGTTGAGATGAGCTGCAGCATCTTCAGTACTAGCACCAGAGAATTGCTCTTTCATAACAAGGTTCAATAAAGCAAGCTTGATCTCATAAAAGTTTGCAGCAGTAGCAGGTGGTGCAATAGGAGTGCAGATAAAATCACTATTGTTTGTGCTAGTAAAGTCACACAACTTGGTGTTTTCAGGATTGGCCATTTCAGCAAAACGAAAGTAAACAAGTAAAAACAACTACCAAGGATTCTATTTTTTTGGGTTTTTGATATAAAGCAATGCAGGTAAAATAAATAAAGTAAAGCAAAACAATAACAAAGTAAAGGATGTGTGTGCGAAAAACTCCCCTCGCAGAAGTCTTCTCTTCCTCCCCGGCAACGGCGCCAGAAAATTAGCTGATACTCCAAGTTGACGTGGGAGCAGACTGTCCTTGTGCGTGGTGGATAACCAGCCCGTTGGGAACCCCAAGAGGAAGGTATGATGAATATAGCAGCTAGTCTTCCCTCAGTTAAGAAACCAAGGTTTATCGATCAGGAGAGGAGAGACAAACGACTGAAGGTGATGCGGAACCTGCACACACACAACCAAGTACTTTGTTCCGAACTTGCGATGAGGTTGTCAATCTCACCGGTTTGCTTGAAACAAAGGTTATGAGCGTATCGATTGGAAAACAATATAGTATGCGAGTAAAGTAAACAGTACGAGTAAAGTAAACAGGTGATAGCAATATGATGGAAATAGGACCGGGGTCCATAGTTCACTAGTGGTGTCTCTCCATAGATAAAATAACACATGCTGGGTAAACAAATTACAGTTGGGCAATTGATAGAATAAAGATAAACGTGATATGTCAAGAAGATCACTATGAGATTTACTCTGGGCATTACAACAAAATACATAGACCGCCATCCAACTGCATCTATGACTAATAATCCACTCCCGGGGATATCAATCCGAACACCCCAGTAGTATTAAGTTGCGAACAACAGATAATTGTATTAAGCAAAGTGTGTAATGTAAACAAAGCATATGCCCTTGAGCATATGAATGTTGTTTTCTCCCTAGTAGCAACAACACATCTACCACCTTAGAGGTTTCTGTCACTCCCCCAGGTGAAATAGAGGCATGAACCCACTATCGAGCATAAATACCCCCTCTTGGAGTCACTAGCAACTACTCGGCCAAGATAGCTACTAACAATGGAGAGCATGCAAGATCATAAACAACATAGAGATAACAAAAGATATAATTCAGTACATCAACTTAATCATAAACACCAATATTCATCGGATCCCAACAAACCAAACATGTAGAATTACATAACGGTGATCTCAATCATGTAGGGCAGCTCATGAGATCTAAACATGAAGCACATGGTGGAGAAGACAACCATCTAGCTACTGCTATGGACCCATAGTACAAGGTAGACTACTCGCTCATCGCTCGGGAGGCAAGCATGGCGATGAAGAAGACCTCCGGTGGTGATTCCCCTCTCCGGCAGGGTGCCGGGAAGAGCTTCTGGACCCTCCCGATCTTCGGGTCGACGGTGGCGGCGGATCGCGATGTGTTCTAGAAATCTGATCGGGTACTTAGGTTTTTTCCGTCGGGGGGTCTTTATAGGCGAAGGGGCATCGTCAGAGGAGGGGCCAGGCGCCCTCACGCGGGGCCCGCGCGGCCAGGGGCCTGGCCGCGCCGCCCCTGCGTGTGGGGCCCTGGTGGCCCCCCTCCGACTCTCCTTCGGATCTCTGGAAGCTTCCGGGTAAAATAAGACTTCAGGAACTTGTTTCGTCCAATTCCGAGAATATTTCCTGTGTATCACTTCTAAAACACAAAAACAGCAGAAAACAGGAAACTGGCACTGTGGCAACTCGTTAATAGGTTAGTTCCGGAAAATGCATAAAAGTGCCACTAAGTGTAACGAAACAATAGGCAAATGATGTAAAAACAAGCATGGAGCATAAAAAATTATAGATACATTGGAGACGTATCAAGCGACCGGACCCGCGCCAAAAATTTTGGCATCTCGTGACTGTACGAGACGGCTGTTTCACTTGCCGGGACATACTTTTACTGCCTTCTTATGTCTGTATTATTGGTGGCAGTTAACAGCCGGCATATCAATATTTTTCAAGGCGAGTAAACTGCCGTCTATAATGTATGCCGGCTGTTTATTTCTCCCGGCAGTTAATTTGCCTCCTAAAGTCGATTTTTGCCGGCTGTTATTTGCCTCCAAATTTGGTCCATGGTGTAGTGTTAGATCCCTAGTCTTGTAACTTGTGTCAAAACCTACAAGGATTTGATAGACATGGGTGTGCGTGAATCCTTTATGAATAAAAAACCATGTTCCTCAATCGTAGGGAGTGTTGATGTCTAGCCCCCAGCACTCCGTAGTTGGAAGTTCTTCCACACTTTCAAGTGAGGTTGAAGTAGATCTTAATGTAGATGATTATGGACGACATCGATTCGGTCTATGGTTGTATCACGATGCGGACCTAGACGATCGTGTTTGTGAAGAAGTCTATGAATCCGAGTCACCTAGTCCGGTGCGACGATGAAGTCCCCACCATTGTTGATGAAGATTGGACCCATCGAGATCTGGACGCACCATCCCCTACTTGGCACACCAACTTGGCAAAGATCTGATCAGGTTAACACACGAGAGAGACAAGAGTTATACATGTTTAGGCCTAGGAGATATTATTCGGGTTAGATCCTACTCCTATTTGTGACATGATATACTTTGTATGTTCATGGTGGTGGTGTGGCCGTTTGAGGCTTGATGGTATATCATGCCTTTCAAATGATCCCTCCCCCACTATGTCAGTGGGGGGAGGGGTATGGTAATAGTATATTCCTAGTTTAATACAAACTAGTCCTTGATGGGAATATGCCCTAGAGGCAATAATAAAGTTGTATTATTAATATTTCCTTTGTTCATAATTAATGTTTATGTTACATGCTATAACTGCATATTGGTTCCAAATATGAGATTTGGAGGAAAACCTAATTACACATGTGGAATAATAAACAACAAAGAGATCCCTAGTCTTGCCTCTATGACTAGTTTGCATATTATCTGATAGTCTTGTTTTCCTGACTATGGGCATAAGTAAGTTGTTACGAGGTTGCCGATAATAGGTGAGAGCATATTGTTCGGGGAGAACAATCTATTGGACAAGACCCCATTGATATACCACGAAACTAAGTCGTCAATATGTTGTTGGTATTTAATCATGAAAGACATTGTCATTTATATGTTTTGAAAGACCATGAAAGAAATAGACGTGGGTAACGAAAGATTGTTTTCACTACACTTAACGTTATCCGTATAAGGGTGATTAATAAAGTGTTGGTGAAGTACTCGGAAAGTACACTATAGCTCTATTGTCTTAAGATTGGGATTTACTACTCTGACGGTGGAGAGATATTCTCTGGGCCCGTTCAGTGTTATGATGTTCGTCATCGTCTGGCCGGACATGTGACTAAGACGTTAGTCACAAGGACATCGATAACATGCATAGAGTAAAGAGAGCTCGCCGGGTAATGAGATACAACATAACAGTTTCATCTCGGGTGATGCAAAGTATCGCTAAGTAAACTAAAACCTTAATGGACATTGTAACGGTTCACACGATAAAGATCTTCGTGCTATATGTAGGGATCATTGCAACGATTTAAGAGCACGCATATGATCATTGCCATGGAATGGTGTCCAGGGCATGTCTACATATATCCGAACACAATGGGTCACACACTTAAGAGTTTCGCGTCTATTGAATATGAGTTCGGTGTTTTGATTGAAGAGAGAGGGAGACTCCGAAAGTGGTTCAGGAAAGTCTCAGAATGGTTCCACTATATCACGGATGGTTCCGGAAGGGTCCAAAACCCTACTGGTGATATATAGAAGGTGTCGAAATGAAATTAGGTCAAACCGGAATATTTATGGAAGGTCAAAATATTTTGGAAGGTCAAACCTCAGAGGTGGACCACCATGGGCTCGGGGCCGCATGGAATATTCTAGAATATTCCTATGAATCTTGCTCAAAAATCCTTTCGTATATTCCAGGGCACAATCGTAAACCACACAAAAAATCATAGATTTTGGTCATTTTGTGGTTGCAACTTCGATGAAGAGTCTCAAGCCGCCAGAGATGCAAAGCAGGGGTATGAAGATTGTGTGGACTGATGGTAGGAAGATGGGGCAATGGATCCACAAGCCATTGCCAAGTTGATAAACCAGCCCATAATGGCCGCCGTTGATGCCATGGCAGGACACATATGGCATCTGTTGTACGGGCTGAAGTGAAAGTATCTAGTTAAGAACATATTTCTCTCCACCTTTGACCAAGAATTGGGAAAGAGGAAAACAAATGAATGGGGGGGGGGGGTGGATGTTTTTTATATCATAGTTGGTATTGGAATATTGCTCCAAGAAAAATGTGTTTTGCATTGTGCTGATCTGGGTGCACATCTTCTCCTTACCACTTAGAGAGATGAACCGGGAGACCTCGTATACACACTGGATCTTAGATTGGAGAATATATGGAAGGTGGAGGTAGGACATGATGGTTTGGCACTAGGAAAGCACCTCAGGGTTGACATCAGTGAGCCCTTGATGTATGGCATTACTCTCGACGCAGGGAAGCAAAGGTCCTCGTGTAGATTTGAGTATGACTTCTTCCCAGACTTATTTATCCTGCTCAATCACATTGATCGAGAGTGTAAGATAACTTTAGCTAGGGGTGAAAAAATACGGCATAAATAATGCATGTAGAGAATGCATGCATGTATATGCATGTCAAGTTTGAATCTTAAATATACAAGCATGTAACTTCTGCCAATAAAATGTTCAAGTAACAATATCAGGACTGGTTTTTACTATTCAAAGAAATACAAAGTTCCATTTTCATTTTTTGTAGGCCATATACAATCATATTTTTTCTTGAAAAGATGCAGAATAAGTATCAATGTGATATGTACATGTGATTTATTTCAAGTTTTCAAACACTTATAAATATCAATTTTTGAAAATTGGGTCCACCTTGACCCATGTTCGTGACTATTTTCATTGTTAAACCTTCTTTCATGATTAATCAGATGAGGCAAGTTTTTTGCCTGCATCTCAAAATAAATACTTCTAATTAAGGGTGTTTCAGACGCTTAGATTTATGTACGAGAACCATGCTTGATATTAGATCGGCCTTGTCCGCTCCATGAGATTAAGCCCAAATGGTCCAAACTCCAAACCATGGTATTCTCTGTTTAGCTCTGAGCTGATAACCATCGTACATGGGCTCATTCGATCTCCCATCAGCCACCAGGGAGAGCGACCAGTGTACTGTATGGCGTATCGGCGTTAGTTTGTTACAGCCTTACAGGAACTGATGGCCACGGCCCGGAATACTAGCTAGCTATCGCTTGATCCGTCACATAAAGGCTTAGCTACTGCGCTAATTAAGCCCACTGACCGGTTTTTTTTTTGGTTTCATCATGTTCTTTTTATTCTCTATTTACTTTGCTCTTTTGAATTTTGTTCTTTTCTACATATTTTATTCTCCTTTTCCCTTAATCTATGTTTATAAGAAAATCCCCTAGAATTAGTTGTTATAAGTCATCAGCAATTATTTTTAAACACATGCACATTTGTTCTGAAATACATGAACTATTTTGGTATCCATGCAAATTTAAAATTAAAAAATAGTATTATGTTATTTTTTGATTTTAGTTTCAGATTTTTCACTCCCTTCTTTTGGGTTTATAAGGACCAAAAAGTATTTTAGGTCCTCATCTCACCAACAAAGTATGTACTACCTGCCATAAAATATTTCATTCGATTTGTATCTGAAAGAAATTCCATGATGATAAGCTGATGTTGGAGATGGTGAGAAACATCATGTTGAATGAAAAAGTCGGAAAGAAGTAAAATTATGAGAATGGTGCCTCTTTTTGATGATTCATATGTGGCTAAATTCCATGGTAAAATTCAGAACGGTGGATGTATTCACGCAAGATTTGAGCAAGACGGAGAGAAGTCAAGGTATATATATAAATGTGAAGCAAAGAAAATAGTTTAATTGTTTTCATTAGCAGTGACACAAAAGGAGTGACCGGAGGCAATACAAAAGAGATCCTTCCTATAGTAACATAACAAAGAAAATCAAACAGAAGTGCGACACTAGTTACGCCATGACCACACACTCCGAGGACTTTTATTTCGTTTACATGGAAAGAAAATGAAAAGAGATTGCAGGTTGCAAGAGGAAATACAAAATGGAGAATGTTAAAGTGTTATTCATGATTACGTCATTAGTTGTCTTGTGGATTCAGGTGTGTCATTTCACATACATCATATAAGGGTATTTCACATCGTACACCAATGGCATCACATGTTGTGTGAACATGGGAAATATTGTTTTGTATTGCTATCACTCTACCAGTAGGGTCAGGATTAATCCAAGCCAGGTAATACTTTTTAGAGTGAAATCCACTTTTCACCTCCTAGTTATGCATTTTGACACTAATTATCTAGCAAATGTGTAAAAATCCATCTCACTGGGAAAACCCATATACATTAGCCTTTTTTTTAGAGATTTTGACGCTCTTATTCTGATGGAACTCTATTGTGCACGGTGTGAGGTGATGATTGAGGCTCAGAGATATGAAAACAACGACGAGGAATTGACTGGACATGATTGTCAATAATGCCCTCTAAGATTACATATTTATCAGGCCACATCGACCTAACATGGCGGCCTTATCAAAGAAAACATTTTTTTGCTAAAATAGGGTAAATTAGTGTTCAAAGATTCTTGTATAATGTATTTTGGTGGAATTTTCACAAAGACCTTATTTGGTATTATTGTATTTTTTAGGGATTTGTAGGAATAATTCCTGTCAAGTGCCTGCTTACTTCTAAAAACATGTTTGGCTCATGTATATTCTCTCCAATACCTAATACATTAACCATCCGTAGTGGACTGATTATACGGCGATTTCAAGGGATTGGAGGGAATGCATGTAGGGATTTCACCGAATCCCCTCAAAATGTCTATTATCATACAAGGCCTGAATGAGGTAAGCATGCCCCAGAAATATACAACAAGAAGGTAAAAATGGAATTCATTATATTTTTTATGCTTATTCTGTTCTTGCTATCACCGTGACAACGTTGGCTTAGCTGCTCCGTCGTGCTCTCGCTCACCGTAGCTAGCAAGCCATCGACATATCCGTGCACAGACTCCAACACCACGGTACCAATCTGCCCGGCCACCAGCGTCTAGCGACTACCTGAATGCTAGGAACAAAAGCGGAGCAAACGACAGCCGGACTAGCTTCAGTGCCGCCTGAATGAGACAGCTGCTCCATCCGATCCACGCACCCGGACAAACCCAAAGACTGAACGTCCCGACGAGCGCCCAGCGCGCGCAACCGC
The DNA here is from genome assembly GCA_007115705.1 of Dactylis glomerata. Classification (NCBI taxonomy): domain Eukaryota; kingdom Viridiplantae; phylum Streptophyta; class Magnoliopsida; order Poales; family Poaceae; genus Dactylis; species Dactylis glomerata. Next base: position 109,490 of record QXEO01000133.1, read on the forward strand.
TCTGTCGGCCGGCCGGTCAGTCATAGTCCCGCTCCCAGAGATAGCTCGACAGCTCGATCGATCGCCGTCCTCGGAAACGGCGCATTCCCTTTGCCCCAGCCTGCCGCTGCAGCTAGCAGACGCAGGTACAGCGCGCAGCGGCAGTGGCAGGCAGGAGCGGCATGGCGCCTTGGATCCGCCGCTCGCTCGCCGCACGCCGGACGCCGCAGAGGTCGCCTTGGATCGACCGCGCCCCGGCTTTATTTCGAAAAAATTCCAGAGGCAAAGGCAGGCTCAGCGAGAACGGCAGGTATGCGGACAAGCGCTGCAGCCGGATCGTTGGCTGCCGTATCATCATCGGCTCATCATCGTGCAGGAACTGCATGTGGAAAGACTGTGAAGTACTGCGTAGTACGTGCCTAGCCAGACAAGGTGAACGCACCAGCCGTACGTCCGTCCTGCGCCACGCTGCATCCGCCGGCCTGCCTGCTGCCGGCGTGCTGTGCATCCCTTTTGTTTTGCCAGCCAGCCAGGGCAGGGCAGGGCAGGGCCAGGCTCCGGGCTACAAACAAACCGTAGCGGCGGACAGATTCCTCTGCGTCGCTGACAGCGCGAAAAACCACGCGCTGCTGCTATCCTCCCTCGAAATCCGTTCATTCTACACTGAATGGCCAGATATATACTCCAGGGTAAAACTTCCCGTCAGGAGCTCGTATCATTGGCCATTCATGACGGAGGAGGAAGAAGAAGGAGCCACTGCGGCAGGCATCATTACTTTGCTCCGCCATATCTGAACTTTTCTGATTCGTGCATAGCACTGTAGATTCTGATCTTCCTAGGTCGATCTTCAGTTTACAATATATAGAGCATCCCTGACTACTGAATGCATGTATTTTTCGAATTTCTAGGGTAAAAATTGATACGGCAGGTGGACTATGGGCCTGCATCGGATGCTTTGCTGCCCAAAGGCGCCAAATCAGGCCCACACAGGCTACTACATTCCAGGCCCACTGCCCAAGAGGCCAGAGGATCAAAAAACAAGCACAGCCACCAGCTGTGCGTATTTGGCACATGCTAAGTTATGTACTGTATATCAATCAGTATAAGCCAGCGTACACATAATTTGCATTAGGTATTGTTCCATGGTGGCCTGGGTATTTGGCACGTCGGTCCCCCACCGGCGTTGGGCTTAGCCGCACAGCTCAAAGCAGTTGTCCATCTCTTTGGGACGGGACCAGATGCCCTCAACTCCAAGCTACACTACACAGGCATGCACACCGTCCCGGCCTAGCCTAGCTGATGGTCCCGGCTAGCCGGTGAGTGAGTGAACCAACCAGAATCGCAACAGCAACTGGGAGATCTCCTGTGACAAGCCCCTCTGGCCTTCCCACCCAATTCCTTAACTAATTAAGCTCCACTTACTAGCACGCCAACGCCAACGCCAACGCCGAGAGATCGATGACGGATTTCGACGGGAAACGGACGCACTTAAATACGTACGATCAATCAGGTACTCTTTTCTTCATAAATTACGTCGTCTTAATTTCTCGCAGAGAACCCATATTGTCGGGGCCTCTAGTTAACCGCGAAAGATCATAGGATTGTATATCTTGCATGATCACATGATCAATGAAATATCAACCGGTGTCTTGGTATAATTCTTGCTGTAGTTTTAGTTTAAACTAGCAAGGTGACCCTCGCAAATGCGAGGACATCGTCTTTCTTATATTGAAAGAGCCTGCTAAATAATTTTTATCCATAGATAACACACTATTTGATACTCCCTCTGATTGAAAATACGTATTGGTGACTTTGTACTGACGTAGTATAAAATTTCTACTAAGTCACCGACACTTACTTCTGATCGGAGGGAGTAACAAATTATAACGAAGACTCTAAGTCTTACAGAAAAAAGAGTCTACCACCGCTAAAAAATATGGTGTCCTAATTTTTCTTTCCATACTTACCTATTTTATTAAATATGTGATGTTTAAGACATGGTTATAGTCTCATGATGAAAATTTGACCAAGGGTTAAAGGATGATCATGATATCGAGCTCTAATCAGATTCAGTTCCATTTATAATGAGGCACTCTTTTCTTCATCAATTGCGTCGTCTTAATTTCTGGAATAGCCCATATTGTCGGGCCTGTAATTTACCGCCAAAGATTGTACGATTATATCTTGCATGATCACATGATCTATAATTGAAGTGTTGATTGGTATAGAGAAAAAGTATACTTAGCTACTACCTCCATTTTGAAATATAATTTAGCATCTAAAATATACTATATTTTAGAACAGAGATATTAGATACTTTTTCCGGTAAAGGGAATATATTAATATTGAGATATACCAATTACATCCAGACTCTGCAACAACGCAATACTCTAATGGCAGTACAGATGCACACATCCAAAAAAAGAAAGTAAAAAAGACCTGCTATTGTATTCCAGTAACAAAAATACATCCACCACCAAGACAAACCTGAACTCCAGGCTCTCCAAATACGACGTATCCAAGAAGGAAACAGTGCACAAGCGCCGTCGTCGCCTGATCAAAGATCTTAGGTTTTCACCCTAAAGATAGTCCTTGTTCTCAAAACAATGTCTTCCACAAATTAAGGCCAGACCTTGAATTTTTACCCTAAAAGGTAAGACTCTGAACTTCACCTGTCGCCAACACTTTCATACTGCTTCTGCGAAACCCAAAACACAAAGCAAGTCCCTCAATAGTGCAGAGACTCAAACCTTCATTGCTAGTCCTCCAATCCGGTCTTTATGATATTCTTCGCCTCTGACTTCATCATGGACCCAATCTCACCTGATGGCAACAAAGAATAGAGCTTCGCGCCGCTCCCTCCAGAACCAAACGGTCGGAATAAAAGCATGGGTGCACACGACCGAATATGACCCGATCCAGCAAACATAAGGCATAAGTGCACTATTACATTAGTCGGCAGAGCCTTCCGGAATTCCACACTCCGGCCAGATCAAGAAGGGGCTGCCTCAGGAAGGTCTCCATCTTTGCACAAGAGGAATCCTCAGTCAATCACCTTTATTAGGCAGATCGGCAGCCCCCCACGTTGTCGTTCGCCGATCGACCTCATTGGTGGAAGATGAGGGTGCCACCGACCACACCTAGGGCTGCCGCCCCAAGGCGTCCTCGTGGTGCGGAGCAAGGCCCAGAGATTATCGCGTGACGCCACTAGCCGTCAACGAGGTTCAGATCAGGATGCCCGCATCACTAGACCCAAAGGGCCCAGATCGGGTACGCCACCGCCGCCTCGAGCCCCCGCCGTCTGCAGTAACGCTCTTGACGTTTCCCGACCACCACTGCCCGCCACCACCGCCAAAGATTGGAGATCGGGGTCCGCTGCCGCCACCAGTATTCCGGCCAACCGAGGAGATGTTAGCTACTATACTTACTTTGTTCTATAATTCTAGTTGTGGTTTTAGTTTCAATCTAAACCACAATGGCTGCTCATGAGATTATTCATGATGTGGCTCATAGTGCCCAGTCTGGTTTCATTTTTAAGCTAGACTATGAGAAAGCCTATGACAAAGTGAACAGAGAATTTATGTTTACAATGTTGGAGAGTAGGGGCTTTAGCCCCAGATGGATTAGAACTCTTAAATCTCTTCTGCATAAAGGTTCTGTGGGTGTTAGGATTAATGATGTAAATAGTGACTTCTTCTTAACTGGTAAAGGGGTCAGGCAAGGAGATCCCATCTCTCCTATCCTTTTTAATTTTATGGCTGATGTCTTTACCAGAATGCTTATTAAAGCTGCTAACCATGGACACATTAGTGGTCTCATGCAGAGCATGACAAGTACTGGTGTGATTAGTCTACAGTATGCAGATGATACTTTGCTTTTCCTTGAAAATAATTTGTCTTCTGCTACAAATTTAAAGTGGCTTTTGTCCTGTTTTGAACAAATGTCTGGTATGAGGATCAACTTTCATAAGTGTGATCTCATTGCCATTAATGTTGAAGAGCAGGATGCTCAACTGGTCTCTCAGTCTCTTTGTTGTAAACTAGGGCAGCTCCCCTTGAAATATCTTGGGGTTCCTTTGCACTATACAAAGCTGAGAAAGGAAGATGTGCAACCTATTGTAGATAAGTTGTTGAAAAAAGCTGCTGGCTGGAGAGGCAGATTATTAAATCATGCTGCCAGGCTAGAGCTGGTTAGAAGTGTGTTAGCTAGCATTCCTCTTTATTTGCTGAGTGTTATCAAGTTTCCCAAATGGGCTATTACCTTGATTAACTCCCAGATGGCTCATTGTCTATGGGATGATTATGAGGGGCATCATAGATATCACTTAGCTAATTGGGGGTTGGTTTCACAAAAGAAAGATTTTGGGGGATTAGGGATTCCTAATTTGGCTGATATGAATATGTGTTTACTTGCTTCTTGGATTAAGAGATATCATTTGAATGACAATAAACTGTGGAAACAAATTATTGACCACAAATATAAGGTTAATGAACCAAATATCTTCTCCTGCCCTCCTGCTGGTGCTTCTCCTTTTTGGAAAGGAGTTCTTTGGGCTGCTAAAGCTGCAAAGATTGGGTATCAGTGGAATGTGGGTGATGGTAAAAGGGTTAAATTCTGGGAGGACCAATGGTTTGGAACTTCCAGCTTAGCCATTCAATATTGGGAAGTTTACTGTCTTGCCAATGAGCAAAATTGCTCCATTTCTGAACTTTGGGATGGTACTAACCTGAAAATTACGTTCAGAAGATGTTTTGATCATAAATTGATGTTGCAATGGTTGGAAATTATACAAATTGCTCAAACTTTACAGCTTTCCTCTGAAAGTGATACTTTGGTTTGGAAATTTGAGCCTAATGGAGTGTTTACTGTCAAATCTATGTATGCTATAATCAACTTTAGAGGGATTATCCCATTACATGTGCACTCTGTTTGGAAGCTTAAACTTCCTCCAAAAATCCATTTCTTTCTGTGGTTACTGGTACATAACAAGATTCTCACTAGGGACAATTTAGTTAAAAGACAAACAATAGATGATTTGACTTGTGCTTTTTGTAATGAGCTGGAAACTTGTAATCATCTATTTTTCGACTGTGTTGTTGCTAAGGCTGCTTGGTCTGAGCTTAAGCTCTGTACTGAGAATGTGTCAACAGTAGTTGATATCAACTCTCTTGCTAAGTTTTGGAATATGAAGAGTGACCTTAGTGCTCTTAATATGCTCCATGCTGGTCTGCTTTGGGTGATCTGGCTAACCAGAAATGACATGTATTTCAAACGAGATAATTGGTCTGGAATGCAGGTAATCTGGAGGAGATTAGCCTGCACCCTTGCTCTGTGGGGCATTTTGCTCACAGGGGCAGAAAAAGAGAGGCTGGATCGCTGGGTGAAGTATCTGGATGGGGTGGTGCGTGCCCCTCCGCCGCTGTTGTGGCCGGATCCTGGCTAATTCCGGAGAAGAAATCGAGGACAGAACTGGAGGTGAGCCTCCACAATCAGTTGGAAGGTGCTGATTTGAAGATCACAGCTGGTGACTTGGCGAGGACCCTAGTGGCCAATGGTTTGATGCTGTTTGGCGATGGGGAGAACTTCAAGGTGATCAAGTCCTGATGCTGCGTTCATCTGTCAGTTCATAGTTTCGTTTTGACAGCTTGTAGGCTATGTGCTGTGCCTGGAGGTCTTTTAGTTGGTTGAAAACTTGTAATAAGTGGTGCTTAGAACCTGTGACTGAGGCTGCACTTTGGCATGCTCTCCGTGATCTGTAACTTGTGGTGTGGTGGTTTCTTTAATGGAACCGGGGCGAGGCCCTCTTTATCTAAAAAAAAATCTAAACCACAATAACAACATGAATTATGCAACCGAGGGAGTAGCTCCCACATGGAAGTAAAAACAAGAGCTCTTGGTGCGGGAGTGCATGCATGGCGGCAGAGCGGCCCACGTCGACGATCGGCTGTCGGCTTTAATAATTTATTATGACCAGTGCCGTTATGGGCCTAGCCGCAGGGCCTACCACGGCGGCAAGTTGTTGCACCGGTGGTGTGTACGTACGTGATTCCCCTTGTCCGGCCCTAGCTGCCATAGCTTTCTTCTCCCTCTTCCTCTCCCTCTCACACACACATCGCTTTCTTATCTTCAGTATTCTCCTCTGTTTTCCCCTGTGGAACCGGTGTGAGAGAGTGAGAGTGACAGCGAGATCCATGTTAATGGCGGAAGAGGGTGAGTTAAAAGGAAATGGTCTAGAGGAAGGAGATGGTCGATCGGTGGGCGGGAATGTGGGCTCATCCATGCATGCAAAATGCCCAGGCCAGGAGGGGCATGCATGTAGATGTAGCCCTACAATTGTTGTCTTAAAAGGGCTAGGTGATAAGTGTAGTACTGACTCTGAGGAAGAAAGTGACTAACTGGAGGAAGATGTTGGGGGCATGCAGGTGCCACCCAATTGGAAATATATTATAATCACCACAGTGATTGGTGTGTGGGGGCTCTGGTTGGTCAGACTCAGATCGGATGGATGTGGCAAACTGTGTTTGTACTGGTGGGCGCCCTCGATCGGTCCTCCTCTCGCAAATGCTAGATGTAGCTAGGGCGCCCACACTTGCATTGTGGTCGTAGTAGTATCTGGCTATCTGGTATACATGTCTGATCTGCCCTACCCCCAGAATTGACCACTCAGAGCTCTACTTTACATGCTACACTTCATGCCTTAGTTTTCGCTTTCAGTCATCCCCTACATATATACCGGGACCTAGCACCTGCAGTGACCCTGAATTTATCGTTAGGTTTCTTACTGAATGTGAAAAAGAAATTAGCACTGGCTAACTGTTTTAAAACTGGAACTGAGTATCTAGCTATCAGTCACCGGAGTTATTGCACGCATCTAAATTCTTCTGTAAATCAACAATTGATCTTGGCACAGAAAATATATTTTTTCCCATAGTGCTGAATAATCGCTCGTATTGATTACATTGACAAAATTTTCTTTCCAGATTCTTCAGGTGCACCAAATTGATCGATCCAACATTCACTGCCACGAAATTATGAGGAAGAAGAGAAACAGTGACGCGCGATGAGCATGTGGACTAGAGCTGCACATGCGGCATGAATATCTCTCTAACCTGATGAACAAACTGTCAATGTAGCTCGCCGTCCCCGGCCCGGCAGTCACATCCTGTCCCATGTGCCCGCAAATCTTCAGGAGCACACACGTTCGCTGAGCTACACACACGATTACACGAACATATCCAAACAAAGTCGCCATCATGCAATACGCGAAATGATCGATCCAGCCTCAAACAAGTAGGTATTTGATCATGTGTGGTTGTTCTCATTTCTCAGGCTGAGGGCGTCTGTAATTGCCTACATCCTATACAACGATACGATGCATTCGAGCGTAGTTTAATCGGCAACTGAGACACTACAGGAATGAAGCTATATGCCGAGGGCTTATAGCCGTCGGCGTATAGGGCATTGCCCTCGGCGTACGCTACGCCGACGGCAGCCCTCGGCGTAGCCCCTCGGCGTACACCTCCCTCGGGAGAAGAAGCGTGGCCGTCGGCGTAGGCCTCACCCTCGGCGTATAGGAGAAGTGCCGACGGCTGGACGGTGCCCCTCGGCGTATAGACCGTCGGCATCGCACTTCGGATGGACGGAGAAGGCGGACGGCGTTGTCCCTACGCCGACGGCATTGCCCTCGGCGTATGGGTGCACGTGGCACCACCTCGAGCCCCTCCACGTAGGCCAGACGCCGACGGCCTTGCCCTCGGCTTAGGGTTGCACGTGGCACCACTTCGAGCCCTCCACATAGGCCAGACGCCGACGGCCTTGCCCTCGGCTTAGAGAGGCTAGACGCCGACGGCCTTGCCCTCGGCATAGGCCGTGCCATTTGGGCACATGGCATCCTCTACGCCGACGGTCTTGCCCTCGGCGTATAGGTGCACCATTTTTTTTTTCTTGCAGTTTTCTGGTTTTTGACAGTGCAACTACACAGAAATACATATATATTTTTACATGCCATACACATAAATTCATTGCAGGTGCCATACACAAATACATATATAAATTCATAGGGGAGAGGTGCTAGCTCACCGGGAGGAGCGCCATCGGAACGAAAGGCGAGGCACCTGGATTGAGGCGAGAGACGGCGGCCATTGCTTTCGTTTTGGCTTGAGGGGGATTCCTTGAGGGGAGGCGCTTTAGACCAACCACAATGGTGGTGCGGTTCAAAGAAATAAACGAATTGACGTAGGAAATAAACGAAGCGGCAGCCATTGGTTTCGAAACTACCGCACTCTGGCGTAGGAAAAGCATAGCATCTTTGAACAACTTCTCCAAAATATGTGAGACATAAATTTACACACATGCATGCGATAACACTTATGGCCCGTTTGGATGTATGCATTCAGCCTTGATATTGGGCATTGGCTGACCAATACATTCACGCTCTGTATTCGGGCTGAATATCGAGAAGGCCCGAGTGATGTGTAGCGAGGTAGCTCCCGAATGTTTAGCCTTTTACCTCGACATTGTTCTGTATTCGGTCCGCTCGCTTGCTCTCCCCGATCCAACGAACTAGCGAGAGGAGGCGCACCCAGGCACCGAGCAGCGGCGGCGTAGCTACCCTCTCTTCCTCCCACCTTCCTCCTCCAGCGAACGGCGCAGCGGCCCTCCAGCGAGGCACGGTGCAGCAGCAGGGGGCATTTTAAATTTTCTGAGGCTATATGCCGAGGGCAGCCCTCGGCGTATAACCTACATACGCCGACGGCCTATATACGCCGAGGGTGGCCGTCGGCGTATGTCTGACGCCGTGACAGCTCCGGCGGCCCCTCAACGTGCACGGCCATGTGTCCACCCTATACGCCGAGGGCCGTTATATGCCGAGGGCTGCCGTCGGGGTATCTATGGCTACGCCGAGGGTTTATGTACGCCGACGGCCTTCTTCGCAGGGTGGCCTGGAGCACCCCTACGCCGACGGCACCGACCTTTGGCCGTCGGCGTAGGTGAAGGCCGTCGGCACCTTGCCCCATTCCTGTAGTGAGACATGTGCGCCACGGAGCTGCCCCTTTCTTTGCAAAGAAGGTTTCCCCCAATCAGAGCTAACAGATTATGATTGGCCGGCACCAGCATCAAATCATGCATATAGACTATATCATCTGCTTAATATATACGCACTTACGCAGCAAAGAAGAACAGGGATGAACGGAGCTAAAGGTAAAATTAGCTTTGTCCAAGAGATACTGTCTTTTTTTTTTGCGGGTCCAAGAGATACTGTTGACTTACTAGCATTTTACAAGCTCTTTCTAAGCGCCTCGCTGGATCGATTTCTTTCTTTCCTTTCTTCCCTCTTTGCAGCTAGTTGCAGATGTGCGGAGGACCGGTATGAAAAGGCTCAGTTCCGCTGTGTATTGTGCCGCACTAGTAGAAAAGGGCCGCCTTGATCCATTCGTGGGGTGCGATTAGATACGCTGATTGGGACATGGTGATCGTCGACGGTAGGCCGGCCAGTTGCCAATGTTAGAATATTGCAGGTATAATTATAGATTTAGTTTTTGCATGTCTACTTGCTCGATGATCGATCTAGAGGGCCGACGTCTGCAAATTTAACATTTGCTTAACTATGTGTCTTCGATTCATACTATATACCAGTACCTGCATGTGTGGAGCTGGCAGTGTCACTGTATTTGTTTTGCTGGTGACAGTCCCGTCCTAAACAAAGCGAAGTGCCATTTTTTTGTACACCAGCTTCAGCTAGTTCCAGACTAGCTAGCTAGTTTAGTGTAATGGCATTGTGGTGTCAATAGTTCATACCAAGGTACAGTTAACAACAGTATCTCTTTCGTCCTTTCGTTGACCCGAGTGCGGACACCTTCATGCTACTTTTCCTCTCGGGAGCAGATTCACCAGCAGAATTTTCTTCCGAGGAAGAACAATGGCGATCGAAAGGGCTGGCCTGTCCGGATTACACGTCACTGTCGCGCGCGTGACATGATTGGGGGTGTGGAAAAACAATGAGCAAAATAGATCCTGTCAACGACCTTCCGTTTCTTTATATGTCAAAAAAAGTGTGAACTTAACTTCTCCTGTACCTGTAGTGGTATCACACGTTTATCCGCTTCATTCAAGAATCATTTTCGCATCACTGAACCATCGGAGTCCCTTGTGTTTCAGTACCGGATTAAAGGTAGCTTTTAGCACCGGATAGTTAGTTCCGGTTGGGTAACCGGTGCTAAAGATAGTTATGGACTGGTACTAAAGGCCTGTTTTCCACCGGTGCGTACAAGTGATGTCCATGGTCCATGCGATTAATGATGATAATATTATAGTAACTCAAAATCTTTTTCTTCGAAAAGGGAAGCCTGGGCCTCTGAATCCACATGATGCATACATCCATATTCATTGCCTTATTTTAGTTCAAATCATAGTGTCTACAGCTCAAGGATTACATAGAATCGATACATGAATCAATTAGCGGAAAAAATTAATCAAGAAAAGTCATAGCATAAACATGTGATCATGTTATCAAGACGTCAACCGTACCGGTTGAATAAATTTTGTGCAATCCTTCCAAACGACTGCATCCAAAATCCATGGTTGGCCGCTTCTCCGGTGGTTGGAGATAGGACCACAAACGGGTCTAGTGCATGGCCAACGGGATAATTAACCTGCAATAAAGAAGTAGCTCTTGCATTGTCAAAACAAAATCATTGCAAGCATGCCAACCCAAAGTAAATTCAATATGAATTTGAGCCTTATTTTCAATTCTAGTCAACTAATTTCTAAACATATTTGTAGTACTAGTTGAAGGTGATAAATAAAAATGCCTTGTAAGTATGGCAAAAGATCACGAAACAAAAAAGTGTTGTATTGTTTCATCTGAGCTAGTCACTAAAACAAACACTTTTTGTTTCCTGCCAATTCCTCTTAGCCAGTTTTTTTACAAAGACTTTTCTACGAGAAACACATCAATATCTTTATTTTCAGTGGAATCTTCATCTCCCAAGTATATTATGGAGAAATCTAGTGTAAATGTTCATGAGATCCTCGATACATAGACTTCACCAAAAAAGATCTATATGCAAGAGCATCATGTCACCTAGACATGTGTCCTCCAAGAAGCGAGTGTTCAACCCATTACCAACCACAGAAGCCTCTACTAAAGAATGATTTTTAAACTCCCATAAGCCCTTACGAGATGGGCGAGTCAGTAGGTTTTTGTTTAACTTGTGATAAGGAGTTAGATTCTAAGTACTTGTTTTGTAGCATCATTTAACACACCCCTTCCTCAATGAGAAGATTAAATAGCCACTTGGTAAGTAAGTATTTTTTATATATCTAGAATCCCAATTGAAATAACTTGTTGATCTTTTGGTCTAAATATTATATTCCATTTTGTTAGTTGACATTTTCTTTTATGGCCATCATGTTGCCAAAAAGTTTCAATGTAGAAAATCTAATCTTTCTGAACTCCGTTGGGAATATCTAGAAAAGATATCATGAACATTGATAGACTAGTGATAAAAGAATTAGAGAATAAGGTGATCACCATATGAAGAAATTTCCCATCCAACATCCAATCTTTCATTCACAACAGTCTTACACTAACTTCCATTCTCCAATTCATAATTTTCTGTAATGAATAGGTACACCAAGATATCTACAGAAGAGATCCTGATTCAACATACTTCGCTTTACTAAAACAAATGTTTGTATCTTGTAGAGGTTTATCATGAAATCAGATAATTGTTCTGAAGTGTTTAACTGTCAAGTGGTTACTTGGCCTCTCAAACAGTTGGAAGTTCCTACGACTTTTGCTTCCTTAAAAATGTTAATTGGGATTCTCCTTGATGGGAAAGTTATCAAAAGACTTGATGCATGGATTGAGAACTCATGTTCTTCTAGTGGTAGGTTGATTTTCTTAGATTCCTCCTTAGCTAGAATTCCATCTTATTACTTGTCTATGCTCCTTTTAAATAAAAGTTTTCGTTGATAAGTTAGATAAACCTAGATGGGTTTTTTCCTAGGGAAAGAAAAATGTGGTCAAATAGACCAGATTTTGTAGGTCTAGAAGTAGAGGAGGCTTGATTTAAAAACAATAAAGACACACAACTTCATTCTCTACAACTGGTGGTGGAATTTGGAAATTGCCAAGTTCATGTGTAATAAAATGTTAACACTTTGAAACCTAAAACATGTAATCCCCTTGCTGGAAGCACTCCTAGTAGTTAAAGATAACTACTTCACTGGTTCCACTAATTATTTTCAAAAGTAAAAATATAAATAGATTATGAAATGACTCGTGGTTAGAACTAACGAAGGGTAGTTTTCGTGATCCAAAGTCAATCTTGGTTTGGAGGTCGGGGACGAGTTTATTTGTTCGGCGAGGAGGCTCGGGTCAACAAGGTTGGATCAACAACACAATGAAGATGAAGAACTTCTCATGGACTTTATTATCAGTGGAATCATGAAGGATTGTACAAAGGTTATAAAGACTATGATCTTGATGGGCTTATAGAGTTTGTCACACGAGGCTTACAAGTGGAGTTTATGGCTATGAAGTCTACGGCGGAGACACTGGCGTAGATGCAGAACCCTTGTGTTGATGAATGGTCTTGAGTAAGTACATATATAGGTGTCGGTGGTAGGTGTCTCCATGTTCCATGCTAGGTGACGAGGGTATGACCCCTCGGTCCTCGATATTTGCCTACCTGGTTCCTGCCAAGGAAGAAGCCCGCTCGAAGGATACCCGAAGCCCGCAAGGCCCAGCACTTCGACTTGGAGTAGAAGGCAAGAAATACTTGTAAACCCTAACTGGCTGCATATATAAAGCCACCAAGGGCGCCCCCTAGAGAGGAGAACTCGCATAGGCTACAATACAATCTCGCATAGATGCCTGATCTCGCATAGATCCCACGCATAGGCTAGCCACGCCATCTCCTTCCACCTTCGCCACTTCCACCCACCTCACGCCGGAGCGCTCGATACCTAGAGCTCTCTGCCTCGGCTAGATCCAATCTACGCCTCCATTGTAACACCATCATCGCCATCACCACATCAATACAAAGTCAGACAAGCAGGACGTAGGCCTTTTACCTTTCGAGGGGGCTGAACCTGGGTAAATCCTCGTGTCCCACTGCTCTCGTCTGATCGCCGTCGAGTTCGCCAGGTTCCCAATTCGCTTCCTAAATCGAAAGCCGTTCGACATGGGCATTGCCGGGGATAAACCTCGTCAATTGGCGCCGACCGTGGGGACGACGGGATCTGGATTTACGGACTCGCCGGCTCTTTCTTCATCTTCAACAACATTCAGATCACATCTGACATCGACGACATCGAGATCCAATCTACGAGACAAGTTCATAGTTCCGTCAGCGTCCGGTGCACCGCCTCTTTGCGATCCTAAATTGTGTTCGCTGAGATCGACAAAAGCTATGTCATCCGTGATCCGTTGCTCTGCTGCTGCCAGTCACATCGAGTCCCGAGATTGCCAGCGCCGCCCTGCTCTTGTTCCTGCGTAGACACGTCCGGTAGGACTTCTGACCCACTGCAGAATCATCCTCAGCCAGTCGATATCAATTCCGTGTATGAGCTGCGCGTGAATTGCCGTGGAGTACCAGATCGTTTTGGAGCACACGCGCAACGCGAAGGAGCTAGCTAGATCGTTTTGAAGCACTACATCGATCAGCCAATGATCAAGTCCCAAGGCCACTTCCGTGCTATGATTTCTCATGTGCCACATGCATGGATCGGTCCTTTGCGCCGTGAACACCAGTACATGGATTAGACACTACAGCTAAAGAAGGTAGCGGCCGATGCAACCGAGTTGAATAAAAAGGATAGCCTGCTACACATAGATCCTGGAGGTAAAGATTAACAAATCCAAGCACAATCAATCAAGTGTCGTATCGTGTCGCGTCTATCAGCGCTCAGATCGCCAGCCACAAGAACATCAAGTCTTCGAGGAAAAAGGGATCGACACCAAGCTACATACAGCGGGACGTCAAAGTTCCGACGAGATCGATCGAGAGGATCGAAGGCGGCATCTACTTCGGCCGCCAGCGCTTGGGATCTCCGCGTAACCTCATCATCGCTACGCAGCATCGCGACGTAGATTCAACAGGACCAACATCTATCGGCAAGGCTACGCTTCAAATCGGGAGCATTGGATCGACATAACTAGCTCGTTCACGTTCAGAATCAAGTCAATCACGCCAGACAACTCGGACAGCCAGAATTCGATTGACCTATTTTGCGATGCCCTATGCGCGCAATTACCAGCGAGAAAGCCAAGCAACGGATACTCATCAGGTGCTATTTATCTAATCTACTGTTACTATTATAGCAAAACTATTTAGTACTATTCAGCTCTGATAGTCGCACTGGTCCAACTCGTGCATGATTTGAATTCCTACCTTGTGTTCTGAATTTAAATTCAGTATATTGTTAATCTCTTAATTCCTGGCTCATGCGAGGAACCTGACTAAGGATGGGTTGGCAAACAACTCGGCTGATGAGGCGAACCGCGCAAAGACTCATCGATCTACGATGGCGTCAAAGTCAGTCACGATATATTCGCTGACGCATCTAACGCCAATAGGCAAAACTTATCAGGTGATATCCATCTAATTATTTATCACTTATTATTAACTCTATGAGAAATTTCTCGGGTCTGCAGTCTACTCTACTTTGTGTGTAGATTGATTTACAAACGCCGCGACCGGCAGCATCGACGTCGCAACTCCGCCGCGCCAAGTCTGCCGCTGCTACTTCATTGACTGCGGTCCGAGCAACCTCGCCGTCGCCGCGCTCGGGGGCTTGACATCGGGACTCTCCATTGCACACTCGCCTCGCTCGGGGGCTCGCCGTCGCGTACTCAGCACCGCTCGGGGGCTCGACATCACCTCGTCTCTGTGTGCGAAAGCTCACGCTCATGACTTTCGAATCGAGCGTCAAGATCTTCGACACCATCGACATGACCTTCGAATCGAGCATCAAGATCTCCGACTCCGTCGCCATAACCTTTGAGTCCGTCATCGGGATTTTCGACTCTCGCGCCAAGGTCTTCGACTCCGTCACCGCGATTTTCGAGTCCGCCATCATGACCTTCGAGTCTGCCGACATGGTCTTCGACTCCGTCATCAAGAAATTCGACCCCACCGTCGCCATGAAATTCGACCTCTACATCGACAAGAAATTCGACCTCTTCATCGACAAGAAATTCGACCTCGGCGTCTGAAGAAATTCGACCCCGACGTCTCAAGAATTCGACCCCGACGTCTCAAGATTTCGACCCCGGCGTTCCGAGAAATTCGACCCCTGCGTCTCAAGAACTTCGACCCTTGTGTCTCAGGAAATTCGACCCTTGTGTCTCGAGAAATTCGACTCAGGCGTCTCAAGAAATTCGACCTCGGCGTCTGAAGAAATTCGACCCCGGCGTCTCAAGAATTCGACCCCGGCGTCTCGAGAAATTCGACTCCTGCGTTATAAGGAAATTCGACCCCTCCATCGCCGAGATCTTCGACCCCGCCGTCGCCGAGATCTTCGACCCCGCCATCGCCGTGATCTTCGACCCCGCCGTCGCCATGATCTTCGACCCTGCTGTCAACAACAAATTCGACCACCACGTCAAGATTCTTCGACCCCTGCAGAGCCGAAGACTTCGCCCAACACTCTTCGACCCCTCGGAGCCAACGCTTCGACGATTTTTCTGACAGGTAAAACAGCCTGATCCTGAACTGCAATAACTTTTGCTAGGAGTGTCCGAACGACATGAGACCACCGCCATTGGAAAGAGGACGACGAGAGCTACGCCACAAAAGCTAAGTATTCCTCAACTATGAATTGACTACTTTCATTACTTTTATGTATGCTTTCGACACTTTCAGTGACCTATACTCGGGGGCTTTGCTTTTACATTGTACATATGCCTATTTGCCTAATGATGGTCGAGTGCGAGGTATCTATCTCCTCGACTGCAGGGATCAAATTCATCGCAAGCACGTTCAGACACAGTGTCGAAGATAAGTCCACAGTTAGCAACACTGTTGGCCCGGCAACACAGCTATATGTGCTCTGCTGAGATAATTCCGTACATACGGACGCAAGTCCACAGTTAGCAACACTGTTGGCCCGGCAACACAGCTATACATGCTCTGCTGAGATAATTCCGTACATACGGACGCAAGTCCACAGTTAGCAACACTGTTGGCCCGGCAACACAGCTATACGTGCTCTGTTGAGATAATTCCGTACATACGGACGCAAGTCCACAGTTAGCAACACTGTTGGCCCGGCAACACAGCTATACGTGCTCTGCTGAGATAATTCCGTACATACGGACGCAAGTCCACAGTTAGCAACACTGTTGGTCCGGCAACACAGCTATACGTGCTCTGCTGAGATAATTTCGTACATACGGACGCAAGTCCACACTTAGCAACACTGTTGGCCCGGCAACACAGCTATACGTGCTCTGCTGAGATAATTCCGGACATACGGACGCAAGTCCACAGTTATCAACACCGTTGGCCCAGCAACACAGCTATACGTGCTCTGCTGAGATAACTCCGTACATATGGACGCTTCAAGTATCCTAACGGACGCGTCGGGTACCATGCCTTTACCCGTTGCACTTCGGGGTCTCGCTGTTTCCACTCAGTCATTCACTCGGCGTTAGCAACACGCTCGGGGGCTGCGCCTTACAACCCGATGCTAGCAACGCTCGGGGCCTACGCTTACATGCTAACCTTAGCATTCGACAACGACATCGCCTACAGCAAGCATTCGACCACGACATCGCCTACAGCAAGCATTCGACAACGACATCGCCTACAGCAAGCCTTCGACAATATCATCACCATGATTCGGCCACCGTGTGACTCCACCAACCACGACATGCAAGAGCTTTATTTGGTGCCCTCACACGCGACATACAAGACTACGACATCAAGGAGAATCTCGGATTAGAGTCCCTGCCATAGTCTTCGACTATCCCAGGCACTCGGGGGCTACTGACGAGGGTATGACCCCTCGGTCCTCGATATTTGCCTACCTGGTTCCTGCCAAGGAAGAAGCCCGCTCGAAGGATACCCGAAGCCCGCAAGGCCTAGCACTTCGACTTGGAGTAGAAGGCAAGAAATACTTGTAAACCCTAACTGGCTGCATATATAAAGCCACCAAGGGCGCCCCCTAGAGAGGAGAACTCGCATAGGCTACAATACAATCTCGCATAGATGCCTGATCTCGCATAGATCCCACGCATAGGCTAGCCACGCCATCTCCTTCCACCTTCGCCACTTCCACCCACCTCACGCCGGAGCGCTCGATACCTTGAGCTCTCTGCCTCGGCTAGATCCAATCTACGCCTCCATTGTAACACCATCATCGCCATCACCACATCAATACAAAGTCAGACAAGCAGGACGTAGGCCTTTTACCTTTCGAGGGGGCTGAACCTGGGTAAATCCTCGTGTCCCACTGCTCTCGTCTGATCGCCGTCGAGTTCGCCAGGTTTCCAATTCGCTTCCTAGATCGAAAGCCCTTCGACATGGGCATTGCCGGGGATAAACCTCGTCACTAGGTCTTCGTAGTCTTGCATGTTAAGTCCCCTCCAATCTTGATGTGATGTCATCCATTAGATGTAGCTCTTCCAAAAGTCCGCTTGTAGCTCATCAGGTAGGTCGGTTGAGAGATATGGATACAAGCCTTTACATTGGTGGTATCGTAGTCATCGTGGATTAAAGAGGTGCAAGTAAGGGTACAAGCTGGCTCCACTTATCTTTGATAAGAAGATGATCCTTTGACTAAAAAGTATCATATCCTTTTGGAAAGTTGGCAATATCATGGCATCACAACTGAAAAGTCATGGCTAAGAATTTATCTCTAACTTTTTGAAGAAGAATGCAACCTACTTTGTTATCTCAATGGGAGAATATTGTTAAGAAATCTAACAAATTCAGTTGAATGGTGTGGATGATCTTGTATCTTACAAAAATAGACAATTCCTTGGTGAAGTCTATGTACTAGCTACTTGAAAAAATTCTGGTTAGGGCTCATACAACTAGATATAGAAGGCTAAAATGACTTTAAAAGATAAAATGCAACTTATTTAGAAAGCCATTCTCACCCAGGATACACAATAGGAATAAAAACAGGGTTGGTTCTCATGTTTGTTCTTTCTTCACACCTTCTTTGTTTGTGACTTACTAGCCATATTTATATACAAAAAATTAGATGGATGGGGAGATTATTTGTGCAAATACTCAATAGTAAATGAAGAAGGAAACTGATCATGTTGACAGAGTCTCCAATGATGGTGGACTGCATGATAGAGTGATCCATAGGATTACTGGAGTCTGATCTTTGCTATGTCTCTCTACGTGACATGGTAAAGTTTTGGTTCTCTAGCTCATGGATTATGATAGTGTTTTGGTTGCTTAAGAGTTGTTCCTTCATTGGGTTGCCTTTTTTTGTTATGAATTTACAGTTTGGTGTTATCCTAGAATATAATATTTCTACTCTTTTTAGTGTAGGTGGTAGAGTTTTTCCCTTGTAGTGTGAGCTCGAGGGTGAGCATTCGCAGCAGGTTTTCGCACCAGTGCTTTTCTATCTTTCTTGTACAACTTAAGTTTTTTATGTTGTAGCAAACAAATGTATTTCCACACATAAACTAATGGAAAGGCAATCATTTCCTGGTTGGAAAAAATAAAAAATAGATTGACACATTTACGTTTGCCTTTCGGCTTGCACTTTGCAACTATTTTGTGATCAACTTGTATACTTGCCCCATCAAACAATTTATTTGACTCATTTAACTCTAGATTTTTTATGCTCAGTTAAACTTTGAAATGACCATACCCCTTGGATACCACATTGGTAGTTTGTCTGCCTAAATGATCCTAAATTTTATAATATATCAAAAAACTTTATATACGTGTATTGTGCTGTGAAATTTGTCTGCATAATTTATTCTAATAATATGAACATTTAGACATGTGCAAGGTAATATATCACTTTCACTCTAGCACATATTTCGTATACTCATGTTGTGAAACAACTGTTTACGCAAAATTTGTAACAAAAATTTACATGTATATGCCTACATGTATGTTTTTTATCATTGTAGAAACACGCCTTCGAGTTTACGAAGTTATATTCTTCGTTATTAGATAGTTTTATGAGTATCTGTATATGTTTTCCATTGATTCTGGGGATTTTCTAAACAATCCCCTTTCATTTGGTTTTAACACTGCGAAGCGGATTTTCTTATTTTGCATGTTTTTGACTTTCAGAGACCTTCCAGATGTCAGACTCAATATGTTGCCACATCATTTTTTCAGGATTTCGAGGATCATGAGAAGATGAAGTCAATAGGGAACTCAACGAGGAGTAAAAGAGCCAGCGCCATGCGAGCCAACTTCCAGGCCACATGGTGGGGCTCATCTCCCCCTAATGCGTTCTTCCAATGCAATATTGGTCTCCATGGACTGGACTTGACCTAAAACCGACTATGTAAAGGACCCCCCCCCCCTCCGGCGATTTCACGACGGGGCAGCGGAGAAACACAAAATACACCAAACGGATCTACAGACTGTGGGAATAAGAGGGGAGCCCCTGCCAGATCCACTCTTGGTTGCCCCTTTAACTCCATCAACACCATCTCCTTCAGCAACATGATGAAGAGGGAGTAGTTCACCCCCTGGACTATGGGATTGTGAAAGTAACTTGTATCAGACTCTCTCTCCTGCTTCATAGATTATGTTCACATGATCTTCCTATCATTATTGTGACCATATTTGTATTACCCATATGGTGGATCTTATGTTTTATGAGATACAAAGATGTATATGTTCTAGATGTATGAGTATATGTATATGTTACCATGTTCTTGTGTGCTTGTTCCGATCAAACTAGTGTGCACATGGCGTGTGTGGGGGATATGTGCTAGTTGGAGCAATCTTGTAGTAAGTTTGGGGAAGTGACATAAATCTCTGAGCTAATATGATTTTTACCTTTTTATGGTTGCCTCACTAGGGAGAAAGAATTACCTTGCATAAACATTCAGTGGACAAAGGATGCCTTGTTTACAAGAATGCATATGTGTTTTCAACATCATGTTACAATTGTTAATGCAATACTCTGTTAAGTCCTAAATTTGACATGAGGTGGACTTCCTTGTAAAAGGAGTAATACTGAATTGATCTTTTATGGTTGGCTCTATGTATGGACGTGATATCCATATTTATGCTTATCAATGACATCTTATGTGTTTGCATGCTCTTAGCTTATTATTTGTGCTTTATTACCACCATGTCTATGAGAGGGGGAGATCAAGTGAAACCATGATCCCGGGTCCAGTTTTTAGCCATAAGAAGTTCCCTGGTTACTTTTATGATAATTTACTTGTTGTTGTTAAACCTAAAAATCACAAAAAACTTTGTTGCTTACTTTGTTTCATTTTGGTTTTGTAAACTTTGAGCAGTTTTTGCCTGACAACCACCATAGTTAGTTGGGGATGCAAAACTGTTTGTTTGCTATTGCAGGTTGCTAGAAGAGCGAAGAAAGTAACCAAATGAGTCTTCCCCGAGAGTTCAGTGTAAACCCCGAATCACCCTGGTGTGAAAAAAATTTCTTGCTGCATCACTCTGCGCTTGGAGTCCCAACGAGTGACACTTTAAAGAATAGAGCCATGTCATCAAAGATCTTATTTAAAGTGATATGAAAATGCTATTCTAAGAGGGTTTAAATGATCCCCCCTTGCAAAGAGTTCTGGCCAAGCTAATAGTCTACACCAAAGAGACATGTTAAGGAGAGTAAACTATCCGCTTCAGCATAATGTCTTTAGAGATGCCTCCAATTATTGTTGACAATTTTTAGGATTAGGAACCGTATGTGTTTGATGTGATAAAAAAATTATTATAAAATATCATATCATTATTAATTATCCTTAGACAAAATGCCACTATGTGTTGTCAACCACAAAAAGACTTTTATGTTAAGAGGGACCCTAACGAACTAGAGCTTCTGTGTGGCCATTCTACATGTTAATGCTTTAAATCCAAGTAAATAGACCGTATATAGAAAGTATCAGATTTGGTTAACAACATCTAATTGAGTCGTCGGGCAATATATAAACACAAAATTTTCACATATCATAATAACTTTTCTCCACGACTCCACACCCATAGCACCCTTCTAAAAGGAATAGCACTAAAACAACTGTCCGTGACATTAGCTACACACTTATATTATAATTATAAGTCAAAATGTAAAATCTTAGAAATGCAATTTGACCCTAGGGTTCATAATATTTGAATCCAACATACTTTTACTTTATTATATTCATAAATTTATGTTTTGTATATTAATATTTATGTTCATATTAACTCATAACAAAAGATTCGGCATAAAAAGGGATTGTATGAGTCATTGAAGTGTAAAAACACAAGAAATATGTATTTTATGTTGTATTTTTCTATGCAAATAAATAATTTTTATGTCATGTTTATTCTTTCTTATGTTCTTCTCGGCTTCAGAACTAAGAAAAAATTACATCACATAAAAATCGTTTTTGATTGCAAAGATAGAGGGTGTTATTCTACACTCCAAGGAGTCAAATAGCGCGTCCTTGTAAAACCTAGGAAACTTAGTCATCAAAGCACTATTACTAATGCAGAAAAATTCCTAGAACCTAGTCTACCACCATTACCTACTTTTTTTACTTACAAAAGCTAAATAGAACACCTTTGATTCCCATAAGGCCTTGCCAGAAATACGATTTCCCGGGTCTAGCCCTACAGTTGGACAATAAATTATCCTTATCATATTTTTCCTCAGCCATAAGCCTTCAATAGTCTCTAGTTTCCCCAACCATTTACTCAACAAGCACTTATTCACAACATACAAATCAACCACACCCAACCCTCATACTCTTTTGGTCTATTAATTTTGTCTTTCCTAACTAAATGATATTTTGACACTATTTTAACAACATTTTCATATAGAAATTAAACGTCTTATCTAGACATTTTAGCAACTTGAACATAGAAAGCATACAGTAAGGAATCTTTGGCAAGATTTAAGCAACACTAGTCTCCCTCGGTAAGAGTTTTGTCTCCTTTACATGCATGAGTTTTTTTTCCATTTTGTCCTCAGCATCCCTACAGCCTAATTACATAATCATACACAGTTCGAAGGTACACCAAAATACCTAACCGGAATTTTACCCTCTACACATGATAGTGACACAATCAACACATCTATCACTAGCTTTACCAAAACAGAACAATTAATTTTACAAAAAATAATTTTTTAACCAGACAACTGCTCAAAACGACATAGAACGAATTTCAAATTCCTAGCACTCATATGACTATGTTTAAACATAAATCGCCAGCACATTGTAATCTAAAATACTGATACTAGAATCTACCAAGTCAGCCAACACCCCATCAATCAAACAACATTCACTTGCTTTCTTAACCATAAGAGTGAGGATGCATATCCACAGCAATATCGTTGAACAAAATGGGAGGCATAGGGTCCCCTCGTCAAAGTCTTTTTTTAGTTTCAAAGTGAGGGCCTATCAAATCATTCACCATCACCGCAACCTTGCCATGTTTCACAGATTGCATTGCTCACCTAATAGAACTCTGTGGGAACCCTTTATCAAGAGGGCTAGTCTTGGTAGGTCAATTCTCATACTACTATTGTTCTTCGACACAAGAAGATGGAAATTGCCCAAACCAGAGTATCTCGTGCATAATGTCGTGGCAACCAACCAAAAACATGTTGTTTCATTGCTGGCTGCTGGTGACGTTCATTAAGTATCCTCCGGTGCAACCTAATTTAGCACTGTACTACCTTGATCACAAGTAGCTAGACCAAGGAGGACCATACGCTGGCCATAGTCCTGGATACTCACATTTGTTCCGATTCTGCATTGCTCGATCGACCGACGACATACGCCGGCCGATGCGCCGGATCGTCGATCAATTAATCCCGATTGTACCGTAGTTTAGGCTATAGTATCGCACTAGCCAGGTGGAGGCGCGATCAGAACCGAAAGAAGCAGCAAACCGACGCAGGTGCACCTAAACCTAAACCGCGCGTTGTGCCGTACTAAACCCCATCCGTACGAGTTAAATGTGCGGTCCGATCGGCTAGCTCGGTCCTCAACTAACCCGTGCTAGGTTAGACTTGGAGCAAAGCTCTTAATTAACTTAGGTGGTACTGGCACTTCAGTTCGTAGCGAGCACGTGCAGAAAATTAACCAATATCTAACTCCACAGATAGGTGTATGTGTCAATCCATAGTTTATTAATTCGACTAAATTCTCAATATATACATTTATGAATGGGCTGGTCGATCGACGCTTTAGAACAAGAGCACCTACATTTTGGAGGTTGGTCGGATCAAATTAAGATGAAATGTAATCTAGGCTGCATATGGGATTGTTCAATCGGAGCTCTCAGTTCCGGTTGGGGCCCTCGAGGTTTGTGTGTGGTTGGGGCCTACCCGTCCATGGAATGGAGCTGGACACCGTCTAAAGCAGCTGGGAATATCAGGTGAGCTGACCAACGGCAGGCAGGCTTGATTAAGGGGGCAGGTTAATTGGTTGCTTGAAAGAGCAGGGAGAGCTGAGCTGATGCTGACGGTGACGAACTGATGGAGGCCGGCCTATAGCGCACGCGGGGGAGGCGCATCCTCACGTGACCCCAGATGCCCAAGGACAGTGGTGGGCAACGCTCTTGGATGCTGTTGGACTGTGTTGGCGGGGTGGTCCTCCTCTCTTCATTTTCTTCTCCGTCTCTATGATTTTCTGCCCCTCTTTGCGAAATTATAGAGCGAGGGAGAAAACGACACTTCACAATTTGTTGTTCTTATAAAGAAACATATTAGTATATGAACGTGTGCCATTTTTTATATATTTGGAATAGATACATGTTTAGTACTACTACTATATACTTGCCCCTTGCTTGGTGTCAACTGATGGATGCTGTTGTGTTGGTGAGATCGATCGAGCTCTCTATTTCTAATCGTCAAATCATGCGCACGAGGCGAGTTTTAAAATCTGAAAAATAAAGACCCGACGGCATCCATCCTCAAGACTCAAGTCAACCAGATGGTAAACATCAGCTGCCTGAACTGAAGCTAGCTAGGCTCCATATGCGTACCAATCCGTGCTAGCGAGTGGTAGTACTCGATCCAGAAATCAGAATGTCTGCCCACTGCGCTGCCTCCGTCAAGCCCTACTGTTGCCTTTTCGTCCTCCTAGTAACTTTCAGCTAGGAATAGATGGATCGATCGATCAACCTCTCTCCTCCTTAAATGAATCCTCAAACTGCCATTCGTAGATGCCAGGCTGATTGGACCTAGCAGAATCTATCCTTTCTCTTTTCGATCTTCCTCTGCCGCCACAGCAGGGTCAACCACAGGAAATATCATGCCCTCTGCTACCAAACTAGCTACAGTTTACACTGCACTGAAACAAAGCAGCTCGATCGGATGCGTGACTTCCATTCACTGTGTTCTGCCTTCCTCGTCGGTCTGGACAAGCCATTGCAGCAGTACTAGTAGTAGTCACCATCTCTCACATATAGGTGTGCACCACTAGACACTAGTAGTTGATGTAGCTAGGTACTAAAAGTTTTACGAGTACTTTTCAGCGTGGCAATTGCCTCCTCTCATTTTCAGCTCAGTCCAATCGGTACTGAAAATTGTCTCCACGACTACTGTCATGTTTCACTGAGAACTGTCTTCAGATAAATTACCATATGCTGCAAGAAACAGGGAGATGACAAAGAGATGTATGTTACACGCTGCTTTGCTGAGCAAAGTACCTAAGTTTATATCTTGTCACTGGATCATCTCGGGGAATCAATAAAAAGCATAGGAAGAAAAGAAAAGAAAGAAAGGGAGGAAAAGAAAAGAAAGCAACAGGAGGTCCCCCGTGTGAAAGCGCGAGGAGAAAGAGGAATAACCAGAAAGCGCTCCCGATTTGAAGAGCCACCCAGATTACTCTTCGACGATCGTTCATCCAATCGGAGACGAAGGCAGCGCTAACAATGGCGGAGCAAACCGTCGACATCTTTTCCTCGGGGCGGGCCCGACGCCACGGGCGGGGCGGGGAGATAGCCGCATGATCACTGTGGGAGAGACTAGGATCGGTCGAGTTTGGTGCCGGGTCGAAATCAGAGCGGCCCAATAATTGATCGGGACGCCACCGGAAGGGAAGGAAACGGGCGGAGCAGACGGACGGATGTTCACCCGCTCCCAGCGGCCGACATGGCCCGCCCCTGTGGCTCGCTGGACCACAGCCGCAATGGCCGCACGATCCGCATCCGACGGCCGCGGCGACGCGATTGAGACAGTCCAGCAAAACAAAGGAACACGCGCTCGAAGCAAGCAACCGAGGGCTCACGCCGGCCAGCCACCTTATCTTCTCTTTTAAGCCGGAGCCGAGCATCATCCATCACAGGCCTCGCCTCGCCGCCGCTCGAGAATGACTAATCTGCCCCCCTCCGTCCATTGGCGCCGTGATGAAGAAAAGTCAAGATGGTCGGAACAAATGTGGCTTATACTAATTAATCGCATCCGCCATGGTTTGTTTTGTGTGATGGTCGAGCTCGATTTCGCTCTCGTCCGATCCTCCCCAACTGCCTCTTGATTGCTATACTGTTGTTAACTCAACAAGATCAAGCTAGGGAATTAAAGGCTTAACAGCACGTTTAGCAACTTCATCAGGTCAACACGGAAGAAACACGGATGGGCAATAAAATAGTTACACTAGTTAGTATGGTACGGAGATGTATTGATTAGGCCGGCATGCAAGCTGCACTGTGAATTTGAAGCAAGAGATCGAGGGTTCACGTAACTTAGGGCATCTTCTGCAGCCCAATGTATTTGGAAAGTGGCCATCCGAATTGGTTTAAAAATGATCGGGCCTAAAAAACATATCCTAGCGGGCCACTGGTGGAAAAAGGGCCATTAATCCCGGTCTGTAACGGCCTTTAGTCCCGGTTTCCAAACCGGGACTAGCAAAGCGCGATTAAAGGCCCTCAGCCATTAGTCCCGGTTGTAAACGAACCGGGACTAATGGCCGTCCACGTGGGCAAGGCTGGGAGCGCCGTCTCGGGGACCTTTAGTCTCGGTTCGTAATCAGAACCGGGACTAAAGTCTTCTGTTTTTGTTTTTATTTTTATTGCTGTTTCAGATTATAGGTTTAGGGTTTATGCTTAATTAGCACTAGTGGGGACGGGGCCTCCAGTCCCGGCCCGTAAGGGGCTTTAGTCCCGGTTTGCAAACCGGGACCCCAGCCGCGGGACTAAAGGCTGAACCTTTAGTCCCGGCCCGCTTACCAGCCGGGACTGGAGGGTGTCCACGTGGGCACCTCGGAGCGAATCAGGGCCAGGACCTTTAGTCCCGGTTTGTAACACAGACCGGGACTAAAGGGCATCTGCAGTTTTTTGTTTTTTGCTTTAGGGTTTTAGGGTTTAGGGGTTTTAGCTGTTCGGGGGATTAACGTGATGCCTCGTTTGGTGTCTTGGTGTTCGGGAATTAGTTTATGCATATATATAAGATTAACTTATCTTACAAGCGAGCATATATATACAATTATATGGAGATCAGAATTATCGGGACAAGAGCCCGTCTATTCGATTACATGGACCAACATCAGTAATGGCCCCTAGCTACACTAAATCGTCCTTTGTCGTCTATAGCTTCTATCCTCAGAAAGGCCGCTAGCTCCTCTGCAACAGCAATCGCGCGTTGCTCTGGTAGGTACTTCTCCCGCATGGCCGTGTACTATATAAGAAGAGGAGATGAATATGAATATCAATCATGATAACAAAGAATGACGAGTAAAAATAGAGGTGTGAATGTTTATTGCTTACATCGTATCTGTAATCCTTGTGCTCAGAGGTAAACGTGCGAATGGTCTCGCAAACATAGTATCCACATAGATGCGTCCCCCGTGGCTGCTGGTCGCACTTTACGAGAATAGAATATATATAATCAAAATAATAATCTAGCATTACAAATGTATTGAAAATAGAAGTATATCATACTACTACTTACCTGAGCCGCTCTAAAGGTCAGCTTCTCATCCCGGATACCGGGAGTCACGCACTTGAACCGCTTCCAAACCCTGCCCGACAAGGAAAATGATTTGCTAAGTTTTTCATTAATTGATATATCAGAAAATCATCGAAAGAGACCGATAGAGCGCAAGAATGATTGAAATTACCCTTGGAGCATGTCCTGCAGGCTTTGGAACTGTTCCAAGGGTCTCGATAATGGGTCGAAGGCATCAACTCTTCCCTTATCAATTTGAATGTCCAATAGAATCCAGTGGAAGCTGCACATATATATATATATGTGTCAGTAACTTATCAATAACACTCATAAGTGAATGGACACAACAGAGTAAGACCCTCACTTGAAGTTGTATGGAAACAGTATGTGGTCACAGAAATTTTGATCTGTTAGAAACCTTAGAAGGTTTTCCTCTGTCTCCTTGGGGTTATCAGTTAGCGTCTTTATATGTATTTTATCTGGGTCAATAAACCCAATATTTAGGATGTTCCTACTTTTACATTCCAGAATCTTCATTCTGCATAATAGAGTACAAGTCAGAACGGAACAAGTTATATGTAGACAATGAATTGAAATAACTGATCAAGTTATATGTAGACAACGAATTAAAAAACTTACAGACAATAGCAACTCATAAGCGATTTGTCGAGGGCGTCGGCATTGTACATCTGGAAGAGTTCATCAAAGTCGATATGGATGTCTTCGGGGCGGCCGTAGTACTCCCGTGGGACACGCGCCACGATCATCGTTCTCCCATTCTTTGATTCACTTAAGTACCATGTATGCAAGTAACGCATATTTGTTGGGAGATCATCCAACTTATCTTTGCTGACCAAAGGCGCTCCCATGACAAACTGTGGCTTAGGGGCTACCACAGCCTTGGGTAACCTGTCGTCTTGGGAAGCCAGAACGTCTTCAACCGGGATACCCCATTCAGTCGCCCACTTCTTTGCTAATTCCAAATCTTGCCCCTGCACCAGAGAGGGAACATTCTCGGGTAACACCCTAAGGGGTGGGATCGACTGTTTGGCCTGTTGTCCAAGCTGAGGAACGTCTGATCTTTTTTTGCTTGTAGTTGAACTTGATTTGCTCCCACTTGCACTTGCACGTGATCTGCTCTTTTGCCCTTCCTTCTGCAATGTGCGTGTATAGTCGTCAGGCTTATGGTGTAAGTCATACTGTGATGGAAGGGTCATGAAGTATTTTGCATATGCTATTTGCTTCTCAGTGTATTCCGGGCGGGGCTCGGGTTCCTTCTTTTTCATCTGCGCCTCATAATGTTCCTTTGCTATCCTGGCGTTTTCCTCGTCGGTACGATCATAAGGTCTGATAGGAAGATTAGCATGAGGTACCTTTGGGAGGGGCGACAGTTTGCGCTTTGGGGAGCTCCATCGCTTAGAACTCATCGACGGAGCGTTCTTGCTGGCACGCTTCCGCTTAGTATCCTTAGCGGGGGGCGGCGGAGACGGCCGACCCAAGTCCGGCGGCGGTGATCGATCTGGACTCATGTTGTGGTGGCCATCGTCATGTGGAGGGCTTGGAGGTGATGGAGGTGTAGGTGACCTGCGACGACTCGGAGGCGGTGTTGTCCTTGGGGCCGAGCCTGGAAGCTTGATGTAGTTCTTGTCCCATAGGATGACTCCACCCAGTACTTCTCCGAGTGTCCTCTCATCTTCGGGTCCAGCCATGTCGAGCTCCATATCATGAAACCCCGCCATGATTTCATCCACCCCGACTTTAGCAAAGCCAGCTGGAATCTCACGGCCATGCCAGCGTGCATCAGGGCCAGAAGGTAAAGCTTGTCTGACGGCCACCTTCATGGATATGTTCTTGAATTTCTGATGGAGTTCACATGATGTTGACTCCTTGATTCCATCCACGGGGTAGCCGGGACCGCCCTCTATCATTCTTCGTGCATCGTCGGGCGGGGCCTCAGATTCAGCCACGCTGCTTTTCCGCTTAGATGGGGCGCCGGTAATATCGAGTGCAGGATCTTCCTGGCGCGCTACTCCTCTAAGCTCGTCAATCTGCTTCTGTTGCTCGTTAAGCCTGGCAAGCAACTGGTTGAACTTGTCATTCTCCTCATCCTGCTGTCGCTTCTTTGCTCTCGCTCGGCTTCTGTAAGTGTCTTGGTCTCTGGCAAACCCAAGCCACCACGGGTAAGAAGGACCGAAGCCTCGCGTTCGTCCTCCATGTTCGTCATTGCCGAGGACCAGTGTGAGCAAATCTTTCTCTCTATCTGCAGTGAACTGTCTTTTTCCCTCTTTAATTTCTTTCACTATTTTTTTCCAATTCTCCCTGGGTATCCTAAGACCGTCACTGCAGATGAGGTCCCCTGTTTCTTCGTCGTACGAACCACCATGCGCAAGGAACCAATTCCTTGCTCTCAATTCCCACTCATCACGGATGGGTTCAGGTACGATGCCTTTAGCTAGCAGATCTTGCTCTTTCTTATCCCACTTTGGGATGGCAGTCTCATAGCCCCCTGGCCCCAGCGTGTGGTGATATTTCTTCTTGTCGGCATTTTTCTTGTTCTTTTCTGATAATGCCTTGGCATCTTCTGACTGCTTGTACTCCTGAAATGCCTTCCAGTGATTCGCCTGCTTGGCTAGATACCCCTCGAATACTGGCACTTTCTTTGTCTTCAGATAGTCTTTCCATAGCTTCTTCTTCCAGCTACGGAACAGTTCAGCCATCTTCTTTAGAGTCCACTGCTTGACTTTGGCCCTCAGTTTATTTGCGGCGTCTTGATTCTCACATTCTGGCAGGTTGAAATGTGACATGATATCATTCCAAAGATTATCTTTGTACCTTTCGGCGACATAGTCACTATCGGCTGCCCCTTTGCGCTTGTTCCACTCCCGAACGCTGATCGGGACGTGATCCCTAACGAGAACTCCGCATTGCTTCTTGAATGTGTCAGCAGCATTCTTAGGAAGCTTTGGTTCGCCCGTAGGCAATATCACCTCAAAGGTGTAATGCGTCCGTGCGTCCAACTTTTTAGTCGGGCCTCGTTTCGTAGCTTTGCTCGATGTGGAGGCCTAAGAGGGAGAAACATTCGTCAAATGAATGTATATGTATACAATATAGAGCTATCTCCAATATTTTTCACATATTGCAAGTGATTGTCGAACTTCATATGTATACCTCGCCGGACTTTATTATTTCTCCACCGGCTTCTCCATCAGTGGAGCTATCACCTTCTCTGTCATTGGAGCTATCTCCTGCCCCATCGGCTTCATCTTCGTGTCAGTCGACCTCCATTCCATCTCCGGAGGGGTTTAGATATGACGACGGAGATTCAGCTGGTTCAACGTCGGGGGCGTCTTTGATAATATCTTCGAGAAGTTCTTCCTCTTCGAGGTTCCTGCTATGTGGATCCATAGTTTCTGCAAAATACGGACATTTGATTAACTAATAAACTAACAAACTTAAAAATACTAACAATATATGATGCTAGATTATTATTCTTTTTCTATTTGCAAAGTAATTCTATTTGCAAAGTAATTCTATTTCTATTTGCAAAGTAATTATATTTCTATTTGCAAAGTAATTCTATTTCTATTTAATTCTATTTCTATTTGCAAAGTAATTCTATTTCTATTTGCAAAGTAATTCTATTTCTATTTGCAAAGTAATTCTATTTCTATTTGCAAAATAATTCTAGTTCTATTTGCAAAATAATTCTATTTCTATTTGCAAAATAATTCTATTTCTAATTGCAAAGTAATTCTATTTCTATTTGAAAATTAATTCTATTTCTATTTGCAAAGTAATTCTATCTAACAATTCTATCTAACATAACAATTTCTATTTCTATTTCTATTCTATCTATCTAACATAAATTTTTAACATAAAATTTCTATTTCCATTCTATCTAACATAAAATTTCTATTTCTATTCTATCTAACATAAAATTTTAACATAAAATTTCTATTTCCTATCTAACAATTAATTTTCTAACCCTAACATAATAAAATTTTAATCTAACATAAAATTTCTATTTCCTATCTAACAATTAATTTTCTAACCCTAACATAATAAAATTTTAATCTAACATAAAATTTCAATTTCCTATCTAACAATTAATTTTCTAACCCTAACATAATACAATTTTAATCTAACATAAAATTTCTATTTCCTATCTAACAATTAATTTTCTAACCCTAACATAATAAAATTTTAATCTAACATAAAATTTCTATTTCCTATCTAACAATTTTTCTAACTATTTCATTTTCTAACAAATTTTCTAACTATTTCATTTACTAACAATTCTTCTAACTATTTTATTTTCTAATATTAGTACTAACAAATATTAATAAATCTAAAAAAACAATTTATACCTGTAGGGGGCGTCGGCCGGCGGTGGTCGTCGGGGGTGGCGCTGGCTGTCGTCTTCAGAGGCGGCGTCCGAGGGCGGCGACAGGGGGCGGCGTCTGGGGCGGCGCTGGCCGTCGGCGTCGGGGGCGCCTCGGGCGAGTCGGCGCGCGCGCGGCGCTCGGGGGGCGTCGGGCCGGGATGGCTCTCGGCGCGCGTCGCGGGCGGCGGTCGGGAGGCGGCGGTCGGGAGGCGGCGACGACGTTCAATCGGCGGGGCGACCGCAGCAATCGGCCCGGAGCACTCCTCGCGTCGGCGTCGATCGGTCGTCGTTTTTCCTAAGTGTGAGAAGAGGAAGAAGAAGGAGAGGGCGGCGGCTTTTATACCCCCCCCTTTAGTCCCGGTTGGGGGCTCAAACCGGGACTAAAGGGTGCCTTTAGTCCCGGCTGGAGCCCCCAACCGGGACTAAAGGGTGGTGGGCGGTTGGCGCCCGAGCCCACCCCCTTTAGTCCCGGCTGGTGGCTCCAGCCGGGACTAAAGGTGCAATAAATGCGCGCCAAAGCTACAATTTTTTCAGGTTTTCATTTCAAATATCAATTTTGAATTTTGAATTGAATAACTAATGTATATTTTAGAATCTGATAAAACTATGAATATGAAAAGTGTTTGAAATTGAATAACTAATTCAAAACTATTTTCTATTTTCAAAATTAATTATTTTAACTATCCAAACTATTAACTGGTTTGCCATTTTCAATTAAAATTATATTAATTAATATTATTTTTGTATATTTTAGAATTTGACAAAACTATGAATATGAAAAGTGTTTGAAATTGAATAACTAATTCAAAACTATTTTCTATTTTCAAAATTAATTATTTTAACTATCCAAACTATTAACTGGTTTGCCATTTTCAATTAAAATTATATTAATTAATATTATTTTTGTATATTTTAGAATTTGACAAAACTATGAATATGAAAAGTGTTTGAAATTGAATAACTAATTCAAAACTATTTTCTATTTTCAAAATTAATTATTTTAACTATCCAAACTATTAACTAGTTTGCCATTTTCAATTAAAACTAGTGAGCCGGCTTTTTTTCTAAAGAGCGGTGATGACCGATCCATACCATTATTCACATCCAGCCATCCATGTAACCGTGTCTGTCGTAGCCATGGAGAATCTTCATCATGCATTACATAAAAGGTTTAATACATTATTACATTATTGCACCAACATTCCTATCTATTATTTCTGTTTTCTTCTGGGTCGTAGCCATGGAGAATCTTCATCATTCAGTAGGATGCTTGGGTCAATTTTCACTTTGAAGGGCGGAATTTCATGAAACTTATTATAATCTACTGACATGTCTGTCTTGTCATCTACTCCCACGATGTTTCTTTTCCCTGAAAGAACTATGTGGCGCTTTGGCTCATCGGACGATGTCTTCTTTTGCTGATTTCTTTTTCTCGTTTTTGTAGACATGTCCTTCACATAGAAAACCTGAGCGACATCGTTGGCTAGGACGAATGGTTCATCCATGTACGCAAGATTGTTGAGATCCACTGTTGTCATACCGTACTTTTGGTCTACAACTACCCCGCCTCCTGTCAGCTTCACCCATTTGCACCGAAACAAAGGGATCTTAAAAGTAGGTCCATAGTCAAGTTCCCATATCTCCTCTATGTACCCGTAATATGTTTCCAAACAGTGCCCATTCTCGTCTGTTGCATCAAAGCGGACACCACTGTTTTGGTTGGTGCTCTTTTTATCTTGGGCAACCGTGTAAAATGTATTCCCATTTATCTCGTACCCTTGGAAAGTACATATAGTAGAAGATGGTGGCCTGGCCAAACAGTACAGCTGATCTCCAACGGTGTCATCATTCATGAGATGTGTCTGCAACCAACTGCCAAAAGTCTTCTCGTGTTCCCCTTTAATCCAAGAGTCAGTCTTCCCCGGGTTTTCGGAGCGTAGAATATTCTTGTGTCTCACGATATACGGAGCCACCACGGTGGAATTGTGTAGAACTGTGTAGTGTGCTTGAGAGAAAGAATGTCCGTCCATACATACTTTTGCTTTCCTTCCTAGTGTGCCTTTTCCTGTCAGCCTACCCTCATACCGAGATTCAGGAACACCAATCGGCTTAAGGTCAGGAAGAAAGTCCACACAAAACTCAATGACCTCCTCTGTTCCATAGCCCTTGGAGATGCTTCCTTCTGGCCTAGCACGGTTACGAACATATTTCTTTAAGACTCCCATGAACCTCTCGAAGGGGAACATATTGTGTAGAAATACAGGACCGAGAATTCTAATCTCTTCGACTAGGTGAACTAGGAGGTGTGTCATTATATTGAAGAAGGATGGCGGGAACAACAACTCAAAGCTGACCAGACATTAGACCACATCAATCTGTAACCCTGATAGACTTTCTCGATCGATTACCTTCTAAGAAATTGCATTGAGGAATGCACATACCTTCACAATTGCCAGGCGAACATTTTCCGGTAGAATCCCCCTCAATGCAACCGGAAGCAATTGCGTCATAAGCACGTGGCAGTCATGAGACTTTAGGTTTTGGAATTTTTTGTCTTTCATATTTACGATTCCCTTTATATTCGACGAGAAGCCAGTCGGGACCTTGATACTGAAAAGGACTTCAAAGAAGATTTCCTTCTCTTCCTTAGTAAGAGCGTAGCTGGCACGCCCTTGAAACTGCCCTGGATGCATGTCATCTCTTCCTTTATGACGTTCCTGGTCCTCCCGTGCTTCCGGTGTATCTTTTGACTTCCCATACAAGCCCAGGAAGCCTAGAATATTCACGCAGAGATTCTTCGTCAGGTGCATCACGTCGATTGCGGAGCGGACCTCATAGACTTCCCAATAGGGTAGCTCCCAAAATATAGATTTCTTCTTCCACATGGGTACGCGCTTATCAGGGCCGTTAGGAACAGGTTGGCTGCCAGGACCCTTTCCAAAGATTACTTTTAAATCTTTGACCATATCAAATACTTCAGCACCAGTACGGATGACAGGCTTCCCCCGGGGTTCTGCCTTGCCATTGAAATGCTTGCCTTTTTTCTTTAAGGGATGCTTGGGCGGAAGAAAACGACGATTGAACGGGTACACATTCTTCCTACATTTGTCCAGATATATACTTTCTGTCTGATCTAAACAGTGCGTGCATGCATTGTATCCCTTGTTTGACTGTCCTGAAATGTTACTAAGAGCAGGCCAATCATTGATGGTTACGAAAAGCAAGGCTCGAAGGTCAAATTCCTCTTGTTTGTGCTCGTCCCACACACGTACACCTGGTTCGGCCCACAGCTGTAAAAGTTCGTCAACTAATGGCCTTAGGTACACATCAATGTCGTTGCCGGGTTGCTTTGGACCTTGGATAAGCACTGGCATCATAATGAACTTCCGCTTCATGCACAACCAAGGAGGAAGGTTGTAGATACATAGAGTAACGGGCCAGGTGCTGTGACTGCAACTCTGCTCCCCAAAAGGATTCATGCCATCTGTACTCAGACCAAACCATAAGTTCCTTGCGTCACCTGCAAATCTCGGGAACTCTCGCTCGATTTTTCTCCACTGCCGACCATCAGCGGGGTGCCTCAACTTATCGTCTTTCATACGATCTTCCATGTGCCATCGCAACAACTTCGCATGATCTTTATTTCTGAACAGACGTTTCAACCGTGGTATTATAGGAGCATACCACATCACCTTGGCAGGAACCCTCTTCCTGGGTGGCTCGCCCTCAATCTCACCAGGGTCATCTTTTCTGATCTTATACCGCAATGCAGTGCATACCGGGCATTTATCCATATTCTCATACTTCTCACCGCGGTAGAGGATGCAGTCATTAGGGCATGCATGTATCTTCTGCACGTCTAATCCTAGAGGGCAGACAAGCTTCTTTGCTTCGTACGTGCTGGCGGGCAATTCGTTCTTTCTTGGAAGCATCTTCTTCATCAGTACCAGCAACTTTTCGAATGACGAGTCAGTCACACCGGTCTCTGCCTTCCACTTCAGCAATTCCAGTGTGCTACCCAGCTTCTTCTGGCCATCTTCACAAGTTGGGTACAACAATTTGTTGTGGTCCTGTAACATCTGCTCGAACTGCAACCTCTCCTTTTCTGTGTCGCAGCCTCGCCGTGCTTCAGAAATGACACGGCCAAGATCATCAGCGGGCTCATCTGGTTCCCGTTCTGCACCCTGATCTTCTTCTTCATTGTCTTCCATTGCGGTATCAGCATACTCAGGGAACATAGATCGGTAGTTGTCATCATCGTTCTCTTCTTCTTCATCGTCGTCTTCCATCATAACCCCTCTTTCTCCGTGCTTGGTCCAAACATTATAGCCCGACATAAAACCGGACCGAAGCAGGTGGCTCTGAATGACTCTTGAGGAAGTGTAATCCTTCTCATTCCGACATTCAACACATGGACAAAACATATAGCCACCACCATGCTTGTTCGCATCGGCCGCATCTCGAAAAGAATGCACGCCTTCTCTGTAAGCAGCGGTGCGTCGATCACCGTACATCCATGGATGGCTCATCTGTGTCATGCAACAGTATATCAAACACAATCACGATCCTAAAAATTAGTACCGCACGGTCTAAACGAGGAAATATAGTTGCTAACCTTTTAGAATAAGTGGAAATAAAGAGGAAGAGGCTTAAGCGTGGCTCGGGCACCTCATATCGTAGTTGTGTTCGGTGAACTGAAGCGGCATCGCTCTAACACACATTTCAACAAACACCTCTAGTGCATCCAAGCAAAAAGGTGAGCTAGCACACACCCACACTCATCCATCCAAGAAAAATGCAAGGAAGAGGGGAGAGAGGGGCTGCGGCCAATATATAGGCAGAGGACTTTAGTCCCGGTTTGAGACACAAACCGGGACTAAAGGGGGCGCACATGCGGGCCGCTCAGCGCATAGCCCTTTAGTCCCGGTTTGTGTCTCAAACCGGGACTAAAGCCTCGTTACGGGCCGGGACTAAATCCTTCCGGGCGGCTGGCGAATTTGGGGCGACGTGGCCGGGCCTTTAGTCCCGGCCCAGATGGAGGCCGGGACTAAAGGGTCCAGGCCAAAGGCCCTTTTTCCACTAGTGTAGGGTTCATTTGAATTTCAAACGAGTTTCCGTACCTATATTCTACGACTAGTACATACACATTACATGTTGGTGCATACATATATAATATTATACGATGTCTTGCGACTGTATATACTACAATTTCAAACAAGTGTATGTACAACTATTTTTCAAACAAGTTTCAAAACAAACTAAGTTACATGGAGATCACTAAATTACAGATAGCGTTCGTCGTCCTCCACATAATGTTCTCCTTTCTCATCGAGGACCTCCCTCATGATGAATCTCGCCAACTCCTCTTGAATTGCTTTTAGGCGCTGGGTTGGTAGGAGCTTCTCCCGCATCACTAACAACTTTAAGAAGATCGATATGGATATATATATAAGTTGGATGAAACTCAACACAATTGATTATAATAAAAGAAAACTATGAATATTATTTACGTACATCAAAGTCCGTGGAATGTGCTCTCCGCTCACTGGTATACCACCGGATGAACTCGCAGACGTAGAATCCACAGAGATTGGTCCCCGGTGGTTGCACCAAACCCTTTTTCTTTTTAAAAGTTAGATGTTCGTTGAATTCACCTGTTACCGACCTTCTGAAACGTGTCCAAACTCTACAGGGCAAAGAAAATGAGCAAATGAGTTATTAAATACTTGATATCAGCAAATTAATGAAAGGAGCTGATATAGTCGGGTAATGATTGAAATTACTTTTGCAGCATTTCTTTCATGTCGTTAAACAGGACGTCGGGCTTATCCAATGAGTCCATGATATAAACAGTTGATGTGTCCAATTGAATCTTTAGCAGAATCCAGTGATAACTGCAGACACGCATGCATAACTCATCAATTACACTTAACATCGAGTAAGCAAAAATGAATGTCTAGAAGATAGAAACACTCACTTGAAGTTGTAAGGAAATAGAAGTTCTCTTTTAAGACTTTGCTTGAAAAAAAATCTGAAGAGGTCCCTCTCCACGTCTCTGGGGTGATCTTTTAACATCCTTTCATTAATGATATATGGGTCAATGAACCCAACGTCATGGATTCCCTTTTTTTGCATTCAAACATCTTAAATCTGCATAATAGCATACAAAAATCATACAGTTAATGAAGATATAGGCAATGAACGAGCTTAGCTAGATACTTGAATATAAATCACTTACAGACAATAGCAACTGATGGTAGACTTGTCGAGATCGCGCTGATTGAATATATGAAACAATTCGTCCATTGGAATATGTAAGATGTATTTTTTGAAGAAATGCTCCTCTCTAACGTCCAAGAGGATCCAACGTTTGAAGTCCTTTTTTTGTATATGCACCTTGTACCAGCCGAGCAGATTTCGCATATGTGTTGATAGACCGCGTTCGTCCTCAGGCTTGATCAGAGGCCCTCCCAGTACATATTGCTCTACTATCTCTCCCAGTGGCGCTTCTTCAAGGCCTAACATAACTACAAGAGGCACATTCAAGAGGTCCGCGTTCTGTTTTGCCTCCCTTACAGTTAAACCCAATAGTTGAGCAGCTGCTACTACTCTGGGGTCCAATAACAATTGGTCCTCTTCCAAATCGGCTCTGAAGGACGTATCGATATCGAGGGGGCCGACTATGAGCGGGGCGACCGATTGATTCTTCTGTTCTCCAAGCTGGGGAATTTGTTTCCCGCTTCTTTTTGCCTTGGCCAAGTCACTTTGCCTTTCAATTTCGTGTTTATAGTCTGATGGCAGATTCATCTTATATTGGGGCTCTGCAGTAAGCATAGCATAAGCCCAGTCCTTTTGTTTCTGCGTGTATGTCGGCTTGGGCTCAGGCACTTTCGGTGCAAGAAATGCCTTCACTTCGGCGCGTACTATCGCCTCGTTTTCCTCGGGAGTCCGGTCATAAGCTCTCTTGGGAAGAGGCTTTAGCGATGGCTCTGGTATCTTCGTGGTCTTATGTACTACCTTATCAGTAGTACTAACCGTAGCGGACCTGCTCCGCTTTTTCCCCGTCTGAGTAGTATTGGGGGGCGGCTTCGCCTGACGCGCTGGAGGTGCACTGGGGGACGGCGTTGGCTGACGCGCAGGAGGTGCACTGGGGGACGGCGTTGGCTGACGCGCAGGAGGTGCACTGGGGGACGACGTTGGCTGACGCGCGGGAGGTGCACTGGGGGACGGCGTCTGCTGACGCGGCGCCCGAGGTGGACTCGGGGGTGGCGTCGGCTGACGCGGCGCCTGAGGTGGACTCGGGGGCGGCGTAGGTGGACGACATTCACCGGGGGAGGGTGGACTTGGATTCCTCGGAGTCGGTGGCCTTGGCGCTGAGCCTGGAAACTTGATGTATTTCTTTTGCCATAAAACGATTTGGCGCTTGACATCTCCAAGTCTCCGATCCCCTTCAGGTGTAGAAAAATCAAGCTCCAGGTCCTCGAACGAGCTGACTATGTCAAGCACTGAGACACGATCGACACGGATCAATCCCGCTTGAGCATCCTCCATTGCCTTAATAAGTTTTACTGTGGGAGTAAAGGTCTATTTCCGATGAACACACTGCCCTGTTGCCGGGTCTAACGATCCTCCATGTCCGTACCACCAGTGCTTGGCCCTTTCGGGCCATCCCTCTGTACCTGGAGTGATTCCTTTATTCCTCAATTCATTCTCCATAGATTCCCACTTGGGCACTGCTCTCACGTAGCCGCCTGGCCCCAAAACATGGTGATGTTCCTTCTTTTCAGCATTTTTCTTATTTTTTTCGACATTTCCTTGGCTCTCTCAGATGCCTTGAATGCCACAAATTCAGGCCACTGTTGTCTCAACTTCTCGTATGCTCCTTCGAACACTGGAGTTTTATTTTTTGTGATATACTTCGCGTATAACATTTTCTTGAAGCCCCGGAATGCTTTAGCCATCTTCTTGAGAGCGAACTGTTTAACTCTCCTTCTCCTTTCACGTCCACCCGGAATTTCATTTCCATCATCATCCTTCTTGGAGTACTCCAGAGGTAGAGTGTAATTTTCCATGAGCTTCCTCCAAAGGTCTTTCTTGGATCTTTTGTTCACAAAAGTAGCTCCAAGGCGTGCCTTCTTTGGCTCGTGCCATTCTTGAACCGTGATCGGGATCATGTCCCTAACAATCACTCCGCATTGATTTATAAATTTTGTTGCGTGTTGTGTTGGCTCCAACGGTTTGCCATCTGGAGATACTACATCGATGGTCAGCTTCTGATCCGCACTCAACTTTTGGCTCGGACCTCGTTTAGAATACGATTTGCTCGATCCGGAGGGCTGAAAAAAGAAAAAGTCGTTAATACAAATGTGCATATTCCCTTCGTATCACCAAAAGCTAAATCTATATACCTCGCCATCGGCGTTTGTTTGCAATTGTCGTTCGGCATCGGTGTTTGTTTGCCCTTCGTCGTCAAACATTTCTATCTCCATTCCGTCACCGGAAGGGTTAAGAAATGATGAAACATCATCTTCAATTTCAGCTTCTCCGGCACCTTCTCGGCCGACTCCTTCTCGGCCGGCTACTCTGGGGTCTTCTCGATCGGCACCTTCTTGAGGCACATATACATTCTCACGTATCATGCCAAATAAGAATTCTTCGGGGTGGCGTGGGTCATTTTCACCGTCCATGTCTCTTCTAAAGACAGGTAAAACAAGTTAGTAACACATATTTGAGCAATAACCAAAAAAAAGGGGGCGTTGGCCGAGCGCCGATGCGGTGGGGGGAAGACCCCCTCACCGCGTCGGCGCCCGACCAACGCCCCCTTTTAGTACACATATTTGATCAATAACCAAAAAAAAGGGGGCGTTGGCCGAGCGCCGACGCGGTGGGGGGAAGACCCCCTCACCGCGTCGGCGCCCGACCAACGCCCCCTTTTAGTACACATATTTGATCAATAACCAAAAAAAGGGGGGCGTTGGCCGAGCGTCGACGCGGTGGGGGGAAGACCCCCTCACCGCGTCGGCGCCCGACCAACGCCCCCTTTTAGTACACATATTTGATCAATAACCAAAAAAAAACGGGGCGTTGGCCGAGCGCCGACGCGGTGGGGGGAAGACCCCCTCACCGCGTCGGCGCCCGGCCAATGCCCCCTTTTAGTACACATAAATCTAACATTTCAAATATTCTAACAATTCTAACCTAAAATACTAAATAACAATTCTAACAATTCTAACCTAAAATTCTATCTAAATTCTAACCTAAAATGCTAACCTAATATTCTAACTAAAATGCTAACCTAAAATTCAAACTAAATTCTAACAAAAAATACAAAGGGGCCGGCGGCGGCGGCCGGTGATCTCCTCACCTTATTACCGAGGGGCTCGGGGACGGCGTGGGCTCGGCCGGGGATGGCGGCGCGGCTCGGGGACGGCGGTGCGGCCTAGGAGGCGTCAGGGACGGCGGCCGGCGCGGCGGGAGGCCGTCGGGGACGTTGATCTGGAAGGTAAGGCGTCGGGGACGGCGGCGCGGCGCTCGGGGAGGCCACGGGGACGGCGGTGCGGCCTAGGAAGGCGTCGGGGACGGCGCGCGGCGCGGCGGGAGGCGTACGTCGGGGACGTACTGGAAGGCGTCGGGGACGGCGGCGCGGCTCGGGGAGGCCATGGGGACGGCGGCGCGGCTCGGGGAGGCCACGGGGACGGCGGCGCGGCTCGGGGAGGCCTCGGGGACGGCGGCGACGGCGAGTTTTTGGCCAACCGCAACAATCGGCGGCGTGTTTTGCGTCGGGGGCCTCCGTCGACTGGATCGAAAATTCGCTAAGTGTGAGTGGGGAAGAAGAAGAGGGGCGGCGCGGGCTTTTATACCCCCAGCCTTTAGTCCCGGTTGGTAGATCCAACCGGGACTAAAGGGGGGTCTTTAGTCCCGGCTGAAACCACTAACCGGGACTAAAGGGTCTTTAATCCCGGTTGGTGGATTCAACCGGGACTAAAGAATTTTCGGCGGTTCGCGCCTGATTTCCAGACCTTTAGTCCCGGTTGGTGGAACCAACCGGAACCAACCGGGACTAAAGGTATAATAAATGCGCGCCAAGGCCTTATATTTTTTCAGATTTCATTTGAATATGAAATTTGAATTTCAATTTGAAAAACTTCTATATATTTTAGAATCTGACAAAACTTTGAATATGAAAAGTGTTTGAAATTTAATAACTAATTCAAAACTATTTTGTATTTTCAAAATCAATTAATCTAACTATTTAAACAATTAACTATTTTGCCATTTTCAATTAAAACTATATTGATTAATATTCTTTTTGAATATTTTAGAATCTGACAAAACTTTGAATATGAAAAGTGTTTGAAATTGAATAACTAATTCAAAACTATTTTCTATTTTCAAAATCAATTAATCTAACAATTTAAACAATTAACTATTTTGCCATTTCCAATTAAAACTATATTAATTAATATTCTTTTTGAATATTTTAGAATCTGACAAAACTTTGAATATGAAAAGTGTTTGAAATTGAATAACTAATTCAAAAATATTTTCTATTTTCAAAATCAATTAATCTAACTATTTAAACAATTAACTATTTTGCCATTTCCAATTAAAACTATATTGATTAATCCTCATAACTCTCTTCCATGGCTTCCATCGTATCTCTAACCCCCCAGGAGGCAGAGGCGCTTTGCGCCTCAAACTACCCCTGCCCGCCGGGCTACCGCGTCCCCACCGGCTGGATGCTGAGCGTCGGAGGCATACCGGTCCCTCCTGTCCCTCTAGGTGTGGCGCGCCAGATGGCCATCACGAACCACTACTACTTCGAGCTCACACCAGAGCAGCGGAGGAATCCCCAGTGGCATCCCGACTACAGCCCGACTTGGGACGCCTTCTTCATCAATCGGCGTGAGAGTGCGCTTGCCAGGCACGAGGAGGACGGCCCGCCTCGTTCGAACTTCAACGAGGCCGGCCGTCGGCTGTGGTGGCGCGGCCGGACTCTCCAGAGCGTCATGGCCTACCGTGGCCCCTGCCTGCGCTACCCTTAGTCTCAGCCCACACGTGCTCACCGGCCGAGGTTCGACTACCGCGACCCCGATGCCAGCGACGACGATGTCGGCGACTATGACGACTACAGTGGTGACGTTTATAGGGCTAGGCACGACTATGACTGAATCACTCCAACATTCGAAAACAAGTTCGGTCGATTGTGACTTAATCTGACCATGTACTTTAATTCCAGTTCAATCGTTTCCCCGCCTCTCGTGAGTGTTATTGTGATACATGATTAGAACAATATATTACATAAAATGTTTAATACATGATTAGAACAATACATGATTAGAACAATACATGATTAGAACAATACATGATTATACATGATTACACATCATTTCTTCGCTAGTGTCCCTTGCTTACGATTGTGGCATAACCATGGAGAATCTTCATTATTTAACTTGAGGCTTGTGTCAGTGTTCACTCTGAAGGGCGGAATTTCACCAAACTGATTATAATCTTGTGACATGTCTGTCTTGTCCTCCACTCCCACGATGGTTCTTTTTCCTGAAAGAACTATGTGGCGCTTTGGTTCATCACATGATGTATTCGCTTTGG
This sequence comes from Dactylis glomerata, assembly GCA_007115705.1. NCBI lineage: Eukaryota > Viridiplantae > Streptophyta > Magnoliopsida > Poales > Poaceae > Dactylis > Dactylis glomerata. The sequence continues at coordinate 152,526 of QXEO01000133.1, forward strand.
TTCTTTTTCTTGGTTTGCTACTCATGTCCTTCACATAGAAAACCTGAGCCACATCTTTGGCTAGGACGAATGGTTCATCAAGGTACCCTAGATTGTTGAGATCCACCGTTGTCATTCCGTACTGCTCGTCCAATTTTACCCCGCCTCCTGTCATCTTCACCCATTTGCCCCGAAACAAAGGAACCTTAAAGTTAGGTCCATAATCAAGCTCCCATATCTCTTCTATGTAACCATAATATGTGTCCGTTCGCCCTTTTCTAGTTACTGCATCAAAGCGGACACCACTATTTTGGTTGGTGCTTTTTTTATCTTGGGCGACCGTGTAAAATGTATTCGCATTTATCTCGTACCCTTGGAAAGTCAATATAGTCGAAGATGGTAATTTGGCCAGCAAGTACAGCTGCTCTTCAACAACAGTGTCATTCATGAGACGTCTTTGCAACCAAACGCCGAAAGTCGCCATGTGGAGCTGTAAAACAAAGGACTCAGGCTCCCCTGGGTTTGCTTGGCGTACAATATTCTTGTATTCCTCACTGTACGGAGCCACCAAGAGGGAATTTTGTAGAACTGTGTAGTGTGCTTGAGTCAACGAATGACCATCCCTACATATCATTGGTTTCTTTCCGATCGTGCCTTTTCCACTAAGTCTCCCCTCATGACGCGATTGAGGAAGACCAATCGGCTTAAGGTCGGGAACAAAGTCAGCACAAAACTCAATGACCTCCTCTGTTCCATATCCCTTGACGATGCTTCCTTCTGTCCTAGCACGGTTACGAACATATTTCTTTAAGACTCCCATGAACCTCTCAAAGGGGAACATATTGTGTAGAAATACAGGGCCGAGAATGGAAATCTCTTTGACTAGGTGAACCAGGAGGTGCGTCATAATATTGAAGAATGATGGTGGGAACACCATCTCGAAGCTGACAAGACATTGGGCCACATCATTTTGTAACCGCGGTAGATCTTCTGGATTAATTACCTTCTGAGATATTGCATTGAGGAATGCACATAGCTTCACAATTGCTAGTCGAACATTTTCTGGTAGAAGCCCCCTCAATGCAACTGGAAGCAATTGCATCATAATCACGTGGCAGTCATGAGACTTTAGGTTCTGGAACTTTTTCTCTGCCATATTTATTATTCCCTTTATATTCGATGAGAATCCAGCCGGGACCTTGATACTGTTCAGGCATTCAAAAAAGGTGATCTTCTCTTCTTTAGTAAGAGCGTAGCTAGCGCGACCTTGAAACAGTTCCGGATGTCGGTCTTCTGGGTCTTTCACACGTTGCAGGTCCTGTCGAGCTTCCTTTGTATCTTTTGTCTTCCCATACACACCCAAGAAGCCTAGCAGGTTCACGCAAAGATTCTTTGTCACATGCATCACGTCGATTGCAGAGCGAACTTCTAGGAATTTCCAATACTCAAGCTCCCAAAATATAGATTTCTTCTTCCACATGGGTGCGTGTCCGTCTGCGTCATGCGGAACAGATTGTCCGCCAGGACCCTTTCCAAAGATTACTTCTATATCTTTGACCATATCGAATACATCATCACCAGTATTTTCCTTAGGTGGCTCCCGGTGATCTGCCTTACCGTTGAAATGCTTGCCTTTTTTTTTCTTACGGCATGAATTTTGCTAAGAAATTGACGGTGCGATATGTACACATTCTTCTTACAATTAGCTAAATATATACTTTCAGTCTCTTGTAAACAGTGTGTGCATGCCTTGTATCCCTTGTTTGTCTGTACTGAAATGTTACTAAGAGCAGGCCAATCATTGATTGTAACGAACAACAACGCTCGTAAGTCAAATTCCTCTTGTTTGTGCTCATCCCACACACGTCTGCCTGGTTTGGCCCACAGCTGTAAAAGTTCATCAACTAATGGCCTTAGGTACACATCAATATCGTTGCCGGGTTGCTTCGGACCTTGGATAAGCACTGGCATCATAATGAACTTCCGCTTCATGCACAACCAAGGAGGAAGGTTATAGATGCATAGAGTCACGGGCCAGGTGCTATGACTAGAGCTCTACTCCCCAAAAGGATTGAAGCCATCTGTACTTAGACCAAACCGTATGTTCCTTGCGTCACCTGCAAAATCTTTAAACTTATTGTCGATCTTTCTCCATTGAGACCCATCAGCGGGGTGTCTCAACATCCCGTCTGACAAACGGTCCTCTTTGTGCCATCGCAATAACTTGGCATGCTCTTTGCACCGAAACAAACGTTTCAACCGTGGTACTATAGGAGCATACCACATCACCTTGGCAGGAACCCTCTTTCTGGGGGGCTCGCCCTCAACATCACCAGAGTCATCTCCTCTGATCTTATACCGCAATGCAGTGCATATCGGGCATTCAGTCAAATTCTCATAGTCACCACGATAGAGGATGCAGTCATTAGGACATGCATGTATCTTCTGAACCTCTAAACCTAGAGGGCAGACAATCTTCTTGGCTTCGTACGTACTGGTGGGCAATTCGTTATCCTTTGGAAGCATATTTCTCATCATTTTCAGCAACTTTTCAAATCCAGAGTCAGATAGACCTTCCTCTGCCTTCCATTTCAGCAATTCAAGTGTGCTGCCCAGCTTTTTCAGACCATTTTGGCAGTTTGGGTATAAGGACTTTTTGTGATCCTCTAACATGCGATCCAACTTCTCCCTCTCCTTATTAGTTTCGCATTCTCTCCGTGCATCAGCAATGGTCCGACCGAGATCATCAGGGGCCTCATCATGTGTCTCTCCTTCAGCTTCCCCTTCAGCTCCCCGTTCAGCTCCCCCTTCAGCTTCTCCCATGAAAGTATCACCATATTCAGGGAAACTAGGATAGTTGTCATCATCCTCTTCTTCATTGTCTTCCATTGTAATACCTCTTTCTCCGTGCTTGGTCCAACAATTGTAGCTGGGCATAAAACCGTGTTGAAGCAGATGCACGTGAAGGGTTCTTGATGAAGAGTAATTCTTCAGATTCTTACACACACTACATGGACAGACAACAAAACCATTCCGCTTGTTCGCATCAGCCACATGGAGAAAATCCTGCAAGCCCTTAATGAACTCGCTTGAGACTCGGCTACCGTACATCCATTGCCGGTTCATCTGCATCATTATATAAGTATATAATAAACCAAATTAATACAAGAAATAAACTCACATTGCATATAAATCATATATACTCCCACATTACTCTCTAACGTTACAAAAATTATTGCAAATAAATCCTACTCAAAAATTATTATTGTAAATCACATAAGCTCACAATTACTCCCACATTACTTTCTAACATTAATTACTCCACAAATCCCTCAATTTTTTGAGCATAAAAAAAGCTATATATGTGCATGACAAATTTCTACTTCATACTCATTTTGGTCAACATATAAGTACACCACCTCTACACATGTGCAAACTAAGGAATTAATTTAAGCTCAAATGCTATATAAATCAAATAAACTCCTATAATTACTCTCAATTTATAGCCACAAATCTCACCACATCTAGAGCATTATATGAGCTAAATTAGCAATTAAAGATGAGAGAGTAAAGTTGCTAACCTTTTGAACCAATTAGATAGATGAAATAACTCAAAATCTTGGATAATTTTGATAAAAAAATCGGGCATGACCTCTCCACTCAATCCACGCTTCTGACCACCATTAGTGTACTGGCAGGCTCGGGGGAAGAGAAGCTCGATTTTGTAGGCGAAGGCCTTTAGTCCCGGTCTGTGTTAAAGGCCGGGATTAAAGGTCATCCTTTAGTCCCGGTCGTTAACACGGGCCGGGACTAAAGGCCGCCGCCCGTGGGGTTCCCGCCCGGCAACCCTTTTGTCCCGGTCCGTGTTAACGACCGGGACTAAAGGTCCATTACGAACCGGGACTAGGTGCTGGCCGTGCCCCAGCGGCACGAACCGGGACTAATGCCACCTTTAGTCCCGGCCCAAATAGTTTGGGGACTAAAGGTGGCGGATAGAAGCCTCTTTTTCCACTAGTGGGCCAACGCAAAATGACTAGGGCATCTGCAGCAAGGTGTTGTGTCAGTGCGTGTCCTTCTCCTTTGGCCCGGGGCCAGCGCATCAGCGACCATGGCCGCTTCGCCTTCTGCGATTCCTTCAATGGCATGCACGAAAGGCTGCAAACGGCCAGTTCCAACTCTGAGCTGCCTTCAATGGTTGACCTTGGACCGCTCAGCGCCACTTCCAACTATGCACCACCATCAATGGCATGCACACCATTGATGGAAGTTGCTTCCTTCTTCCTTTCAAAAGGTTCGTCCATGGGTAGTAGTGAGCACCGCGCCCACCCCCTGTCTCACCAAATCAGGCCAACCTTGTCTCCCTATTCCCAGCGCCACCACAATGACTGGCTGGTGGCTCTTTAAGAAGGTGCCGATTCTCGGGGCCTCATCGTCGAGGAAGAAGACGCCGCCCAAGAACCAGCGCACCAGGCCCTACATGAATGTAAACCTTGCCAGGGCGTTGTACGAGCAGAACCGGTCGGTGAGCGTGTGTGACGTCCACCTCCCCGGCGGGTGGCTCCTCAATGCTAGGAGGGTGTCGGTCCCTTTGGTGTCACGCCGGGGAAGGGAGTGGCGTGACGAGATACACCGCCGCCAGGCCATCCTGCCATAGGATTGATGCATGTAAAATGCATCCATGATCTTTTTAGTTGTTTAAGTCATATTCTTAGTTATCTGATAGTTCTATAAGGACCTGGACATGTTTTTCATTGATTCCGGGGATTTTCGACATGGCCCCATTTTGTTTGGTTTTAACACTGCAAAGCATATTTTTCTTGTTTTGCATGTTTTTAACTTTTAGGGACCTTCCGGACGTCAAACGGACCCAATCTTTTTGCCAAGTCATTTTTTTCAAGATTTCGAGGATCGTGAGAAGAAGTCAATAAAGAATGCGACGAGGCGAAAGTTAGGGAACACCATGCGGGGCCACTTCCTGGCCGCATGGTGGGGCCTAATGATACGTTGCAAACGTATCTATAATTTTTGATGCTCCATGCTTGTTTTACACCAATTGCTTTATGTTTTGTTTACACTTCGTGGCGTTTTTATGCATTTTCCGAAACTAACCTATTAACAAGATGCCATAGTGCCAGTTCCTATTTTCTACTATTTTTGTGTTTCAGAAAAGTTACCCAGGAAATATTCTTGGAATTGGACGAAACAAAAGCCAAAGTTCCTATTTACCTGACACGAAGATGGAGTCCAAAGGAGAGACGGAGGAGGACCAGGAGGTGGCCACACCATAGGGTGGTGTGGGACACCCCCTGGCCGTGCCACCAGGTGGTGTGGGCCCCTCGAGCCCCCTCTGATATTGCCCTTCCGCCTATAAATTCCCTTCATCGTGAAAACCCTAAGGGAGAGAACACTTTTCCATAAAACATACTGCAAGCCACCACCGTCGTCGACCCGAGATTGGGAGGGTCCAGAAGGTCTTCCCGGCACACTGCCGGAGAGGGGAATCATCACCGAAGGCCTTCTTCATCACCATGCCACCCTCTGGAGTGATGCGTGAGTAATCCACCACTGGACCATGGGTCCATAGCAGTAGCTAGATGGTTGTCTTCTCCTCCATGCACCTCATTCATAATCAAGATCATCTATATGTAATTCTACATGTTGTGTTTGTTGGGATCCGATGAATATTGAGTACTATGTCAAGTTGATTGTTGATTTATCATGTCTATGTTATTTATGATCTTGCATGCTCTCCGTTGCTAGTAGATATCTTGGCCAAGTAGATGCTAGTGACTCCAAGAGGGAGTATTTATGCTCGATAGTGGGTTCATGCCTCTAGTAATCTGAGAGAGTGACAATAACTTCTAAGGTTGTAGATGTGTTGTTGCTACTAGGGAGAAAACAATAATCTTTTGTTCAAGGATAACTATATTGTTTACATTACACACTTTGCTTAAGGCGATAATCTGTTACTTGCAACTTAATACCCAAGGGTTGTTCGGATGATATCCTGCGAGTGGATTATTAGTCATAAATGCAGTTGGGTTACGGTCTATGTATTATGTTGTAATGCCCAAGTGAATCTCATAGTGATCTTCATGACATGTAAATGCATTGTTATGCATTCTTTATTTTGTCAATTGTCCAACTGTAATTTGTTTACCCAGCATGTTATTTATCTTTATGGAGAGACACCCCTAGTGAACTGTGGACCCTGGTCCATTCTTTTACATTTATATTACCATCTACTGCAAGCACTGTTTACTTTCCGCAAGCATTACTTTACTTCAACGCAAAAAAATATCTCTTTCCACACTATACGTCTAATCCTTTGTTTTCAGCAAACCGGTGAGATTGACAACCTCACTGTAAGTTGCGGTAAAGTAGTTTGGTTGTGTTGTGTGCAGGTTCCACGTTGTTGCTGGCACCGTCAACCACGCACCAGATTGTTTTCTAGCGCCTTGGCAAAGTCACCTAGCAACAACCTTCAGAAGTGGTTTCTTTCTCCTACTGGTCGATTAAACCTTGGTTTCATACTGAGGGAAAACTTACTGCTATGTTCATCATACCTTCCTCTTGGGGTTTCCCAACTGGTCCTGTGAGACATCACCTAACTCCCCATCATGCATCCTTTCAACACAATCTTGGTCTCCACCGACTTGCCTTGACCTAAAACCGACTATAAAAATGACCCCTTGAGCAATTTCGTGATGGGGTGGCGGAGAAACACAAAATACAGCAAACAGATTTGCAGACTGTAATGATAGGAGGGGAGATACAACCGAAGCCACTTATGGTTGCTCCTTCGACTCCATCGACATCATCTCCTTCAGCAACATGATGAAGAGGGAGTAGTTTACTCCTAGACTATGGGATTGTGGAAGTAACTTGTATCAAACTCTCTCTTTCTCTCTCTCTCTCTCTCTCTCTCTCTCTCTCTCTCTCTCTCTCTCTCGTGCTTCATAGATTAGAGTCACATGAGTTGTCTATCATGATTGTGACCATATTTCTATTAACCCTATGTTGGATCTTATGTTTGTGAGATTATTTATAAGATGCAAAGATGTTTATGTTTTTGATGTATGAGTAGATGTATATGTTACCCCATTCTTGTTTGCTTGTCTTGATCAAACTAGTATGCATGGGGGGTGTGTGTGTTGGGGGGTGTTCATTAGTTGGAGCAATCTTATAGTTGGTTTGGGAAATGATAGAACTCTCTGAACTGCTATGGTTTTTACCTTTCTATGGTTGCCTCACTAGGTAGAAAGTATTACCTTGCATAATCATCCAGTGATAGAAAGGATGCCATGATTTCAAGGATGCATACGTGTTTTCAACATCATGTTACAGTTCTTTATGCAATACTCTGTTAAGTCTTCAATTTGACATGAGATGGACTCCCTTGTCAAAGGAGTATTAGGGAGTTGATTTTATATTAATTCTATGTTAGAATGTGATGCCAATATTTATGCTTATAATGACATATTGTATGTTTGCATGCTCTTAATTTGTTGCTTGTGCATTATTACCACCATGTTTATGAGAGATGGAGATCAGGTGAAACCATGATCCCTAGTCCAGCTTTTAATCATAAATTCTTTAGTTACTTTTGCAATGTTTACTTTTAGTTTTTTAAACCTGAAAATTACCAAAAAACTTGTTACTTGTTTTGTAAACTTGTGAGTTCTTGGTGCCTGACAACCACCAAAGTTAGTTGGGGATGCATAGTTGTTTGTTTTCTATTGCAGATTGCTTGAAGAACGAAGAAAAGGAACCAACCTCAGGCCTCCCCGAGAGTTTTATAATTACCCCAAGTCACCCTTGTGGGAAAAACTTCTCTTGCTGCATCACTATCCACTTGGAGTCCCAACGAGTGGCATTTTTAAAAATAGAGTTGCTGCCATCAAGAATGTTTTCTGGCGCCATTGTCGGGGAAGCAGCAGGAGGTTCTTCACCTTTGTGAGCTTTTTTCGCTTTAGACTTTGCAAGTAGCTTTTCTTTTCAGTTTTTTTCTTTTTGTTGCTTTTTACAAAAAAATATTTGTAGAAGTTTGTGTCTGCATGCAAGCATGAACAAAAATATTTTTGTCACCACTCCTACGCCCTTGTCTAGTCCTCTTGAGTTAGACTTCATCAAGTAAAGGCCATCTATTTGGATTTATTTAGTGAAAAGAATGATGATCCTTTATGGCATGTGTAAAAGTTTGCTAAACGATGTGAGGGACTAAGTGTTTGTGATGTTAGTAATGTTATCATTAAAGCTATATTCTTTCCTCATACTCTTCAAGGAAAGGCTAAATGGTGGGTAGTTAAGTGGTATATGAAAAGCTCGCGGTCTAACCTTAGGTCTCCTTTTATTGGAAAATTTGGAGACCCTAAGATCACTGCTGGGATGAAAGGAGATATTAGGAGTTTAAACAAAGAGAGTATGAGATTCTAACTGATGCTTAGGAGATATTTAGATTTCTTATTAAATCCATTCATGGTCTTTCTGATTGTATTATCTTACACTATTTTTATCGTGGTTTGGAGGAAAATACCAGGACCTTGGTGGATGGAAAAGAAGATGAATCACTTATGGAGTGAACTATTGGAGCAGCTCATGAATTTTTAGATAATTTATTGTTTGAGATAAAAGTGCAAGATAGCTTGGTGAGATCTAGGATTTTAAGTCCCCTACCCTTAGGCCCTGTGGCTAAGAAGAGAAAAGAAGTAGAAAAGAAGGAAGAAGAGAGACTTGAGAAAATAGAGAAGGAAAATAAAGAAGAATATAGTAGGCGAGTAGAGGAAATTAAGATGTTAGATAATATACCAATCGATCCTTTATCATCTCTTGAAAACTGAACTTTTGATGAAATTATCTCTATATTGCAAAATCATGCTTTGTGATCCTCTTGTTGATTCTAACCAAGCAGGTTTTGGTTCTTTTGTTGCTAATCATGTTATCAAAGAAAAGCTTGATAGGTATCATAAGGAGTCCATGGTCCCACCTAAGCTTGGGGATGTATGGGAACCAAGGATTTATCTCATTATAGGTAAAATCACATGGCATGTTATACTTGATCTTGGGTCTAGTGTTTCAGCTATTCCCAAATCTTATGTGATCATCTTGATTTACCACCTATTGAAAATTGTGATATTGACTTGAAACTTTCTAATTGCTCCATCACTAATTCTCATGGTAGAGTTAATAATGTTCTTGTTGAGTTACACATGACTATTGTGCCAATTGACTTTATTATCATGTGCACAGAATTTAAGAGACGTAGTCCTATAATTCTTGGTAGACCTTTTTTAGAACTACATGTGCTATCATTGATGATAAACGGAATGTAAAGTTTCAATTCCCACATAAGAAGTGCATGGAGCAATTTCCAAGGAAGAAGGAAGGACTGAAGAATTGCCCTCATGGTATGTGCAGTTCCTGAAAATTCAAGGTATGAAGCCTAGCTATATGGCTATAAAGAAAGCGATTTATGGGAGGCAACCCGGTCGTTGGTTTTTTTGTTTTCGGTTTGCTTTAGATTTTTATTTTGTGTCTTTGCTTTGGTTTATTTTGTTAGTAAATTGCAAAGATTACCCATTTGGATACAAAAGATGAAATATTTTTGCGAGCAGCTATTTTCTGCGCGTTGCTGTTTACGAGAAGAATCATTGAAAAATCTATGTAGATAAGAATTGAGAAATTCTTGTTTTGCTGGATTCGTCTTTTGTCCTCTGTCACGCCGTAAAAGGACATGATTTATTGAATTTTTTAAGCGAGGGAAAGTATTTTTAAAGTAGCAACTATTTTTCTGGAGAGATTCTGCCATTGTTTTGTTGGGTGCTTCTTTTGAGTTTCAATTTTATTCTTTTTGTGTCTTTTTAGCTTTCTAAGATGTTATTCACTTTAGAAACTCTCTAGATATGAGGAACCAAATTTTTGGGTGTTCTTAAGATGGCAATATTCATATCTTTTTATGCACTTACTATCTAACCCCACAGAAAAAGATTGGGAGATGTTTTTTCATAGGGGAATGAAGCCAAGTTAAACCAAGGAGAATATAAGGATGGTCAATAACGTAAGCTTTGGGATGCCGACGGCATCCCTCTACATCAACAAAAATCTCGGTTTGCAAATCTTCGAACTTTTATTTTTTGAGCACTATGCGAGCTTTGGTAAGCTTGGAGCGTCAAGTATTTTGTTTTTGTTTTTGGAGTTGCATATATATTTTTTGTAGACCATCTTTATTTGTGAGCCTATTAAAATATATTTTATCTCTGAAAGAAAAGAGAGAAGGAAAGAAAGTTTAGTCGAAGAAAAGATTTTAGGAAAGGAGAAGGTAATAGCTACAAGTATGAAGGAATGATTGCTATGACTCTAAAGTGTAATGAATTCATTGATACTTATGAGTTGATTGCAGTGCTTGTAATTTTAGTTGTAGCTCTTATGTATCAATTATTATAAGGTTTTATAATTTGTTTTGCATCATGAGCTATTTTGATGAACAAGGTTGTATTCTTTTAGCGGTCAGCTTTCAAGCTAGTGGTTGCTGTGAGAAAAGAAAAGAAAAAAGAGAAGAGAGGTGATCTTTGTTAAGAAAAGGTTGCTGTGAGAAAAGAAAAGAAAAGAAAAAAGAGAAAAGAGGTGATCTTTGATGGCACAGCCCCAGTTTGGGTAAGATGATGAGTGTATGATCTTTTTGACGTAGTGTTGTGATGAGAGTCCAACATATAAACCATGTCATCATGGTGGACGTTTTTCAACTCTTATTGTTGAACCTCATGTCATTTTGGTTTTGGACACTAGTCGGTGTGGACTGACGATGTCAAGTGGTAAATGATTATATATATATATGAGATCTTTTGACCCAAGCCTTGACCACTAAACGGTAAGCCATGCTGTCATGCTGGAAGTTTTTCAACAGCCTAAACTATAAAAAGTTGGAAGCAAACAAAGCTATTTTTCTTGTCATTTGAGTATGGATAGTCATCGGCGGAGACGTGAGGTGTGGTTACTTGTACAAAGGTACATGAGGTACTTAAGGTTAATTGTATCTTAAGATATTATGCATATGAGTCAGGTGTTGTGGAATCATGACAAGAATACATGTGGTGCTAATCTTCATCTCCGGGGGGGGGGGGTATGAGACACCCCGATACTATGTCAAGAAGGTACTACACACATGCAAGATGCTTATGATAGAGACATGATACGTCTCAAACGTATCTATAATTTTTGATGCTCCATGCTTGTTTTTACACCATTTGCCTTGTGTTTCGTTACACTTCGTGGCATTTTTATGCGATTTCCGGAACTAACCTATTGACAAGATGCCACAGTGCCAGTTCCCTGTTTTCTGCTGTTTTTGTGTTTCAAAAAAGCTACACAGGAAATATTCTCGGAATTGAACGAAACAAGTTCAGAAACTCCTATTTTACCCGGATGAAGGACGAGGACCAAACGGGAGCCGAAGAGGGGCCAGAGGCTGGCCACACAACAGGGGGGGCGTGGCCCAGCCCTTAGCCGAGCCCACCCATTGTGAGGCCACCCTGGTCCACCTTTGACGATGCCCCTTCGCCTATAAGAAGCCTACCGACGGAAAACCCTAGAATAATCGGCGTTTTTCCCAGAACATTTCCGCAGCACCGCCGCTGTCGAAGACAAATTTCGGGGGACAGAAGTCTCTGTTCCGGCACCCTGCCGGGACGGGGAAGTGCCCCCGGAGCCATCTCCATCGGTCTCCATCGCCGTCTTCACCATCTCCATCGACCTCACCACCATCTCCATCACCGTTGCTGCCCCCCTATGATTAGGAGGGAGTAGTTCTCCCCCGGGGCTGAGGGCTCTACCAGTAGCTATGTGGTTCACCTCTCTCTCCCATGATGTGATCTTTATGTGATCGTGAGCTTTGTATCTAGTTGAATTGGTAGATGTTATTATTCAGATATTATGCTACTCCCGTGCTTTATATTTATAAACTCCGGAGATACCTTGTATCATGGTGTGACGGTGACAGTGTGCGCATCATGTCTGTCTTTTTGGTTAATGTCTCTATGAATTGTTGGTGTTTGTTGGAACCATCTAGTGCGTTCACGGTGACAGTGTGGGACAATCTAATTTGGGGAAATACGAACTTTGAGGAGTGCTTCGTAGCCCTACGCATGATTAGTGTTTGTTATCCATTGGAGAATTGTTTAGAGTTGCATATTGATGATAGTATCTATTGCTTAAATTATGTTATATTTGTTGAGAGTGTGTCCACTAGTGAAAGTATGATCCCTATGCCTTGTTTCCAAGCATTGAATACCGTTTACATTCAGTTTTGTTACATGTTTGCTCGCAGCGATATTTATTTCAGATTACATTTACTACTCATAATCATCACTACTACTTGTATTTCACTATCTCTTCGCCTAACTAGTGCACCTATATATCTGACAAGTGTATTGGGTGTGTTGGGGACATAAGAGACTTTCCGTGTCGTAATTGCAGGGTTATTTGAGAGGGATAGCTTTGACCTCTTCCTCCCCGAGTTCGATAAACCTTGGGTGATCCACTTAAGGGAAACTTGTTGCTGTTCTACAAACCTCTGCACTTGGAGGCCCAACACTGTCTACAAGAACAGACGCGTGCGTAGACATCAAGCTCTTTTCTGGCGCCGTTGCCGGGGAGGTAAGGTAAAAGGTACTCGCATCCTCCTGTGTGAGTGCTCGAAGTTATTTCCTTTAGATTCTGCAATTATATCTTTTTGTTTCTTGTTTTTATTTTCACTAGTTAGGCTTAATGGAAAACAAAGAGTTCTTTAGTATTTTTCCTACGTTAGGATATGAAGTGTTTGAAGAGAAAATTGAAAACCCTTTGGAGCTTAATTTGCATGCTAATAGTGTTGTTAGTATGAATGCTTTGAACACCGTTGTTGCTAATGCCATAGAAAGGTCTAAGCTTGGGGAAGCTAGTTTTGTTAAGCATGATATTTTTAGTTCCCCAGCTTTAGTGGAGAAAGTTTTCTTTGATGATATTTTATCTCCCATATGTGATGTTTCTAATGATGCTTGTGCTCCTCATCCTTTTAAAATACCTATGAAAATTGTTGAACGTGCTATGAATAACTGCTATTTAGGAGATAGAACTGTCCATCCCGGTGATCATTTGCTCTTTATACATGAATTATGCGAGTTGTTCAAGTGTGCAGGTATTTCGATGAACCAAGTTAAGAGGAAGCTATTCTCTTTATCACTAAAGGACAGAGCTGCGGAATGGTATAAAACACTGAAGGATGGCCGACATGTCGACTGGGAGGAAATTGTAACTCTCTTTTATTCTAAATTCTATCCTTCTAGTGAGGTTTATAAAGATATAAATTTTATTTATAATTTTCATCCAGATGAGGGAGAAAGCATTGCCCAAGCGTGGGGAAGATTGAAGTCACTAACGCTCAAATGTCCTATTCATGATCTTCCCCGTAATATTGTTATTAATAATTTTTATGCAAGGCTTTCACGATATTATAAGGACTATCTAGATGCATGCTTTGATGGCTCTTTCACAAGCAAGGATGTTGATCTCAAGTGAAATCTGCTTGAAACATTTCAAAACAATATTGAAGATTGGGATAGCGACAAAGGTAAAGGATCAGGTATAAATTATGAGTATGATTGCATTAAGTCTTTTGCTGAAACTGCTGATTTTCAAGAGCTTAGTACTAAATATGGTCTTGATCCCCTAATTATGGTTAATTGCTTTAGAGCCTTTGCTTTCCATATTAATGTTCCTAAGGGAAATGGGGATGTGTATCATGAACCTTTTAAAGACTCTTGCATGGAAAGTGATATTGTTGTCGATGATTGCAATAAACATGCTCTAACCTCTGAAAGTCCTATTTCTTATAAGCATGTTAATTTTTGTGAAGTACATAGACCTTGTGAACAGAGTTACGACAAAGAAGATTATTGTATCCACCACAGGAATGAAGAAACCCAAATGTGGCACAAGGCTCTAGATGAGCTTGGTGAAAAGGTTTGTGAGCTTTATCCTTTTCTTTGTGAATTTTGCGATGACATGGGTCATTTTCATTTTCAATGCTCAGGCCCTAATAGTCACCTTTCTAATCGAATGAGTACCGCAAGTTTGTATTGTGATGACAAGATTACTCTCAATCAGCATGATGAGCTTACTTTGTTTTTGGGGTGTGAAGAGATATCTAGAAAGACTTCTTTGGTAGATATGAGTGTTTTTGATATTAATATCACCCTTCGTGGTTGTCGTCTCTATTGTGTTAAAGATTGCCCCACAAATACTTACATACAAAATCTTATAAATCATGATGTTTTGCCAAGCTATGACAGGATTGATAGATGTTTCCATCTTATTAATAGAGAGGAGAAATCCTCCAAAGTTTCTTCTGTTGTTCCTGTCAGCAAACCAGATTATGTGGAGAAAATGCCTTTCAAGCCTCTCCCTCCTGAAGGAGAGAGTAAGAAAAGTAAGAAGAAGAAGAAGAAGAAGAGTAAAAGGCAAGAGGAAACGGTATCTTCCCCTAAGCATGTTGCTCCCATTATAGATTATGATAATTCCGATCTTGATGATGTTCCCATGCCTGTTACCTATGTTAGTGATCATGATTGGGAAAAGCACTCTACTTTTGATATTGAAAATCTTTTTGGTACCAATTCTGAAAATTATAAGGTTAATAATTGTTGTACCATTAGTACTATCCATGTTCCTTCTTATGATGATATGTTTGATGAATATGCTTTGCAAAATAGTTGTTCGCTCGCTTATGATGATACTAAACCTCTAGTTTATGATGGCTATGATGATGAGTATAATATTTTTAGTTCACCTACTTTTGAGAAGAAAATTAGTTATGATTACAATATGCCTCCTATTTTTGATGATTATGGTGATGAGAATAATTATTCTGTTGAATCTCCTCCTACTACGATTGTTCATATGGGGAGTATTAATTCTTTTATGCATGTGGCTCATGAAAGGGATGTTTTATGTGATAGTTATGTTAGTTCTATTCATGATGCTACTGAAAGTTACTATGAGAGAGGGAAACATGGTTTGATGGATCTCAACAATATTAAGTTTATCCTCTCTATGTTGCAAATCTTGAAGTGGCACTTGTTTTATTTATCCATGTTTGCTACTATGTGCCTCGTTGATTTATTTTCTTACAAGGTTCCTATGCATAGGAAGTGGTTTAGATTTAAATGTGTTTCATATTTGCTTTTGATGCTCTCTCTTGCTTCAAGTTCCTTTATAGCGCCTTTGCCTTAAGCTCTTTTATGGCGCCTACATGAGCATCTTTGCAAACTACTTCGCCTAGCTCAAAGGCGTTAAAGAAAAGCACTCTTGGGAGACAACCCATTATTTTAGTTTCAGTTCTTTTTTCTTTTATTTTGAGTCTTGGAAGTTATTACTACTGTAATGACCTCTCCTTATCATTTTTCTTTCATTTTTGTGCCAAGAAGAACCTCTAATTTGAGGGAGGTAAGATTTGGGGAAGTTGTTGTCCTGAAACAGATTTCTGCGCTGCACCGTAAAAATTTGTGAAAATTCTCAGAATATCTTTTTTATCTGAAATTTCTTGAGAATATGCCCCAGGTTATATCCAAACTTTCATTAGATTTGCACTTTTCTATTTGAGCAACAGAAGGTTCTCAAAAAATTCGACATTTGTCAGCTGTTCTGTTTTGACAGATTTCTGCCACTATTTGTGTTTGCCTCTCGATTGCTTTCTTTTTGAGTTCTTTTGATCACGGAACTTTTGAGGAACTTCCTACAGTAGTATATAATTTATATGTGGTGATTTTGAGTTTGAAACTGAACCAAAAAGGGTTGATTTACTATTATATTTATGCTAATGTTGCTAATAGAATTGTGTGAAGTTTTGTATGAAGGAAGTTTTCAAGTGTAGGGATTGGAGAATGATGAGATGAGATGAAGAATGGACAAAAGCTCAAGCTTGGGGATGCCCATGTTACCCCAAGAAATATCCAAGAAGTACAAGCTTCAAAGCTTGGGGATGCCCCCAAGGCACCCCTTCTTCATCGGCAAAAATCAGGTCACCTTTCAAGACACTATTTTTTATTGCTTCATATTCTATGCATTTTTTTTGGAGCGTCTTTACTTTTTCTTTCAGTTTTCTTTTGCTTTGTTTGCTGCAATAAATTGTTGAATCACATAATGTTGGTTTGGAGGGAGACATACTTCGTTTTTGATTGCTAAGAACACTCTAGTTTTCACTCTTATCGTTCAACGAGTGTTCTTTTTTTTCTAGAACTGCGTTTAGCTTTCATTTTTCGCCTTAATTTGTGTTCAGATCTTCTTATATCTTTGTATCAAGGTGTATTTGACCTCTTGTCCATGTTGGTTTTTATCAAAAGAGTTGTTTCAAAAAGGTTCGAATGGTGTTGGAAAAGAGAAAAAATTTCATGCAAAAAAGTGGTACAAAAAGGAGCTTGTGTAGACTGCGGCCTTGGCTTTTGCATGTCGTGCTTGATGTCTTTTTGATAGTATGCTTAGTGATTTTTGCTGTAGCATGACTTGTCTCAAATGACTGAGATTGCTTAATGAGCCTTTGAAAAAATCATGCGTTGTTTTTATTATTTGGAAGCATTAATTTGGTTTTCTCCTTGATGCTTTATTTGGGTTGACTTGGCGCATGCTCACACATGTTTGACTCATACAAAGTCTCCATAAGCCTCTATGATCATTTAATTTTTAACTTTTGATGCCATCTTATGCTTCTTTTAATGTTTCTTTGTCGCTTTGCATGATTATGGCCGTTATTGCTCTCTTAGTTGGTCGCTCCCAGTCTTTTGCTAGCCCTTGTTTTGTACTGAGTATGAGCTCTACTCGTGCATCCAACTCCCAAAAACCAAGTTATGCCAATGTGTCCACTATAAATTCCTATGCATTGTATTTGCAAGCCATTCCAAGTAAATTTTCATGTCCTACCTTTCAAAAACCTTCAAAATACTTCTCATTTTGTGACACTGTTTTCAGCTCATGGGGACGTAGTGGTCGGATTTGCTATCTTCCATATTGTTTATTCCAAAAATAAAAAAAAATAAAAAAGGCACTCCTCCATGGTATGTGAATGTTGGTGGGCACCCGATGGAATCGGTTAGCCATGGTTTGAGAAAGGAAAAAAGGTGGGGAGGAGTGCCAAGCTTTATAAAAGAGCACAAGAAGTGCCAATCTCTCTCTCAAAAACTTGCTTCATTTTTGTATGGAAGATAGTAAGAACCCCATTGCCAGTCGTTGACAAAGACAACCACCTCTCAAAACCAAATTTTTATCTCTCTGTTTTACAAATGAAAAGCTCTAGCACATGTTTAATCACTGCTTCCCTCTGCGAAGGGCCTTTCTTTTAATTTTATGTTGAGTCTCCACTTTCTACCTTTATGCACCGTCTAAGAGAGCATAGTTGTCATTCTGAGTTTAATGTGCATAGTCCCAAAGTTTATCATTGATTGATTCATGATTTTGGTTTCACTTGTTCTTAAATTATTTGTATCTAGTCGCCCTCTTAAACTTGAAGGTGTCCTATGCATTGCTCTCTCATGAAGGACAAGCTGAAAACCATTTGCTATGTTTTTCCATATGATTTGAACACACGTTTGACTTTCATTGTTTCATTTTCATGATCTTTCATTTGTGTTCTTTTTTATGTTATAACATGGTTGCTAAGTTTCTTCTATCAAGATTATGTCTTTCATGCCCATGTTTTAAGTTCTTTGATCCCAGCACTCAATGCTTACTTTGATGATCAAGATTGTGATGGTGCATGTCACCTCAAAAATTATTCTTTTGTTATCACTTACCTACTCGAGGACGAGCAGGAGTTAAGCTTGGGGAAGCTGATACGTCTCAAACGTATCTATAATTTTTGATGCTCCATGCTTGTTTTTACACCATTTGCCTTGTGTTTCGTTACACTTCGTGGCGTTTTTATGCGATTTCCGGAACTAACCTATTGACAAGATGCCACAGTGCCAGTTTCCTGTTTTTTGCTATTTTTGTGTTTCAGAAAAGCTACACAGGAAATATTCTCGGAATTGGACGAAACAAGTTCGGAAACTCCTATTTTACCCGGACGAAGGACGAGGACCAAATGGGAGCCGGAGAGGGGCCAGAGGCTGGCCACACAACAAGGGGGCGTGGCCCAGCCCCTGGCCATGCCCACCCATTGTGAGGCCACCCTAGTCCACCTCTGACGATGCCCCTTTGCCTATAAGAAGCCTCCCGACGGAAAACCCTAGAACAATCGGCGTTTTTCCTAGAACAGTTCCGCAGCGCTGCCGCCGTCGAAGACAAATTTCGGGGGACAGAAGTCTCTATTCCGGCACCCTGCCGGGACGGGGAAGTGCCCCCGGAGCCATCTCCATCGGTCTCCATCGCCGTCTCCGCTGTCTCCATCGACCTCACCACCATCTCCATCGCCGTTGCTGCCCCCCTATGACGAGGAGGGAGTAGTTCTCCCCCGGGGCTGAGGGCTCTACCGGTAGCTATGTGGTTCACCTCTCTCTCCCATGATGTGATCTTTATGTGATCGTGAGCTTTGTATCTAGTTGAATTGGTAGATGTTATTATTCAGATATTATGCTACTCCCATGCTTTATATTTGTAAACTCTGGAGATACCTTGTATCATGGTGTGACGGTGACAGTGTGCGCATCATGTGTGTCTTTTTGGTTAATGTCTCTATGAATTGTTGGTGTTTGTTGGAACCATCTAGTGCGTTCACGGTGACAGTGTGGGACAATCTAGTTTGGGGAAATACGAACTTTGAGGAGTGCTTCGTAGCCCTACGCATGATTAGTGTTTGTTATCCATTGGAGAATTGTTTAGAGTTGCATATTGATGATAGTATCTATTGCTTCAATTATGTTATATTTGTTGAGAGTGTGTCCACTAGTGAAAGTATGATCCATAGGCCTTGTTTCCAAGCATTGAATACCATTTACATTCAGTTTTGTTACATGTTTGCTCGCAGCGATATTTATTTCAGATTACATTTACTACTCATAATCATCACTACTACTTGTATTTCACTATCTCTTCGCCAAACTAGTGCACCTATACATCTGACAAGTGTATTGGGTGTGTTGGGGACACAAGAGACTTTCTGTATCATAATTGCAGGGTTGTTTGAGAGGGATAGCTTTGACCTCTTCCTCCCTGAGTTCGATAAACCTTGGGTGATCCACTTAAGGGAAACTTGCTGTTGTTCTACAAACCTCTGCACTTGGAGGCCCAACACTGTCTACAAGAACGGACGCGTGCGTAGACATCAAGGCAATGGGACTTTGGACCTTGGAAGGGCAAAGTAAGAAAAAGAAGTAGAACAAAAAAAGAGAAGAGAAAAAAAGCAAAAGGAGAATAAGTAAGTTTCATGGCCATTCAGGAACAGTTGGTTTGCTACTTTGTTCATCATAATAGTTAGTGCATGCATATTCATCTTATAATCTTTATGATCATTGATATATTTGTGTTTCTAGTCTAATGATTATTATTACTCTAACTTTATAATGTCTCAATGTTAAAACTACACTATGAAGTTGCAGCAATCATGCATTGAAGAGGTGGAGTTATGGTGAATTAATAAACTGCAAATCTCATGTCTTTTTTATCACCTTTATGCTCGAGGACGAGCATATGTTAAGCTTGGGGATGTTGATGCATGTAAAATGCATCCATGATCTTTGTAGTTTATTAAGTCTTCTTAGTTATTTGATAGTTATATAAGGACCTCGACATGTTTTTCATTGATTCCAGAGATTTTATAAACGACCCCCTTTCATTTGGTTTTAATAGTGTGAAGCATATTTTCTTATTTTTGAATTTTTTGACTTTCAGGGACCTTCCGGATGTCAAACAGACTCAATCCTTTTGTCACGTCATTTTTTCGGGATTTTGAGGATCGTGAGAAGAAGAAGTCAACGGAGAATGCAATGAGGCGGAAGTTAGGGGCCACATGATGAGCCCACTTCCTGACCGGATGGTGGGGCCCAATTCCCCCCTCATGTGTCCTTTCAATGCAATCTTGGTCTCCACTGACTCGGCTTGACCTAAACCAACTATAAGAAGGACCCCTCGGGCGATTTCATGACGGGGCGACAAAGAAACATGAAATACAACAAATGGATCTGCAGAATGCGTGGATAGAAGGGGAGATGTTGCCGGAGCCGCTCCTGGTTGCCCCTTTGACTCCATCGACATCATCTCCTTCAGCAACATGACAAAGAGGGACTAGTTCACCCCCTGGACTATGGGATTGTGGAAGTAACTTATATAAAAAATTCATAGATTAGAGTCACATGAGCTTCCTATCATGATTGTGACCATATTTGTATTCCCCTATGGTGGATCTTGTGTTTGTGAGATGATTTATAAGATGCAAAGATGTTTATATTCTTGATGTATGAGTAGATGTATATGTCACCCCGTTCTTGTGTGCTTGTCTTGATCAAACTATTATGCATAGGCGTGTGTGGAAGATTTGTGCATTAGTTGGAGCAATCTTGTAGTTGGTTTGGGGAAGTGACAAAAAATCTCTGAACTGCTATGATTTTTACCTTTGCATGGTTGCCTCACTAGGGAGAAAGGATTACCTTGCATAAACATCCAATGGAAGAAAGGATCCCTTTCTTGCAAGGATGTACATGTGTTTTCAACATCATTTTATAATTCTTTATGCAATACTCTTTTAAGTCTAAAATTTGACATGCGGTGGACTCCCTTGTCAAAAGAGTATTAGGGACTTGATTTTATATCAATACTATGTTAGAACATGATGCCCATATTTATGATTATCAATGACATCTGGTGTGTTTGCATGCTCTTAGTTTGTCATTTGTGCTTTATTACCACCATATTTATGAGAGAGGGGGATCAAGTGCAATTGTGATCCTTTGTCTAGCTTTTAGCCATAAGAAGTTCTCTTGTTACGTTTATGTTGTTTTACTTTCTGTACTTAAACCTGATAATCGCAAAAACCTTGTTACTTACTTTGTTTTGGTTTTGTAAACTTGTGAATGGTTGGTGCCTGACAACCACCACATATAGTTGAGGACCCAAAACTGTTCGTTTACTGTTACATGTTGCTTAAAGAGCGAAGAAAAGGAACCAACCTTCAGGCTTCCCTGAGAGTTCGATAATTACCCCGAGTCACCCTTGTGGGGGAAAACTTCTCTTGCAGCATCACTCTATGCTTGGAGTCCCAACGAGTGTCATTTTTAAGAATATAGTTGCTGCCATCAAGGATCTGCGGCATGACCTAACCTTCATCATGGATTCCGACGGGTGGGATCGGCCATCATACGAGCCGTGCCCAAGGTGCCGCTTGGTTCTCCTCGGCGATGACAAATATGACTACGACGCACCAGCTGACGCGCCGCAGAATGTGTCGTGGCCACCACCACCGCCACAGGAAGAGGAGGTCGAGGAGGAGGAGATCCCGGCGGAGGAGTACATGCCACCAGGCTTGTCAGAGGAGGACACCATCCAACAGGCCATGGAGAGGAGCGAGCTCATCGAGCTCGGCCAGTGGGAGGGGATCGGCATGCAGCTGCACGCGTCGGCCACCGGCGACATGGTCGTGCCATCTCCACCACCACTACCACCACCAGCGCCCGCACCCGAGCCTCCGGCAGGCTAGGGTCGCGCGGTCTGGGAATCCCCGCCGCACGCTGCTCTGACGCCGCTCCCTGGATGGGGCTACGAGCAGCCGCAGGCTCCGACGGCTCCAGGGGTGCTGATGGTCCCCTGCTCGTTCCCTGGGATCCGCTGCCGGTCATCGACCTCACCGAGGATGAGGATGACGATTAGGCGACCGACACCGTGGAAGAAGACCCTAGATTAGGGTTTTATTTCTATATTTTTTTCTGTATTATATAATATATTTTTAAATGAATGCAATGTGGGAAAAAATTGCGTTGGCCCGCTGTGGGCACTCTCGACCCAAACGGACAAGGGGCCAAAAAACCTATTTTATGTCCGCGGTCCGACGCAGATAATCTAAATCAAACATGATTTGAGGCCAATTTGCGTTGGGCCGCTAGAGATACCTTTACTGCGAGGAGCTGCAAATTTCTTTGCTCCATGAGTTGGGGAAAATTTTAAAGGAAAAAAAGGAGAGCGACAGGAGGGTTGCACCCACTAAGCTGTTGCAGCCACATTTCTTTTCATGCATTTTCTCCTTTTTCCAATAATAAAAAAGGAGGAATGGAATGGAATGTGACATACGGCGCCCGGTTTAAGGCACATGGAAAAAGTCCTGAAAAATTGCCAGGGTCAATTTGCTCCTGGCCCCGGGCCTGTCAAGTGCTAGTCAATTTCGAAATGAAAAAGAAAAGGCTGGAAAGATACAGAGAGGGACTCCTCCAGCCTCCTCGCTTTCTTTTCCCGTCCATCCCATGGCCCCCTATATGCTTTACCGATTTATTTCTGCCGGATCATGCAGAACATCCTGCTGAACATCTGTCTATCTAGCGTTCTAGCTACTGATAGATGTACTTCGATTCCAGGAACAATTTTATTTTAAGTCATTTATCCAAATATAGTAAACTATTCGATACATACAAAACAGATGATTCATCAGTAAGTACTATGTAAGACAGTAGCTAGCCGATAGTGGAAAAAAGGGAGATGGGGAGAAAGCAAGGGGAGACAAAGAAAAACAAGGGTACGACATCAGCAGCACCAGCAATAATAAGTTAACCATAGCACACAACAACGACGCTGATTATTAAACGCACAAGCAAAATTTTAAAAAGAATAAAAAGGAGGGGGGGTGATACCAAAGGAGTGAGGTGAGAGAGCGCAACAGCGACGTTTTCCTAGCAAGCTATAGCGCTCCCCTTTGGGTCGGGCTCTGTCCAATTCCGATATCATCAGCTGCAGCGGCGGCGGCAGGAGGGATCAGCAGCAGAGCAGCGGCAGAAAAACTGAGTTTTTTTTTCATGCGAAGCCAGCACCGGGCTGTATATTAGCCTCCCCGTCCTCCCCCTTTGCGTCGCTCTTCCCTTTCAGAAGGCGATTGCACAAGGCGACCAAGAACTGCTGCTGCTCCCGACCGGACAAAGGAGAGAGGAGAAAAATATAGAGTTAGTCACTCACACCGGAGAGAGATAAAGAGATTTCGAGAGAGAGAGGGAGACAAGGGGGAGAGAGACAGAGATGGAGCGGAGGAGGTCTATCGGAGCTGGCAAGCCTTTCACTACCTCGCCGAGATAACGATGTGCTCCTCCTCATAGGTAAGACGGAAAAGCTAAGCTATATTTCCTAGTAGCTAGCTAGCTACCGCGTTGATTCAGTTCAATTCGAGCTGTTCATACGCGATTCGATTGCGTACCGAGTCGCGGGAGTTGGAGAGATCGGAATCTTTTTTTTACGCTCCGGTTTCTGATTCTTAATTTTTGTTTAGTTTCCTTTTTTCTGATGCCGTGGTTGTTTGTTGCCCATGACTTTCTCAGGTTGCTGCGGAAGAAGAGTACTTGGGGATCAGTTTTCTTGGCGCCGACGACGATGATGACAGTGGCGTCGCCAGCATGGGAATAGCGGCGCCACCGTGTCACGAACGGCAGACGACCGCCGCGCACGTGAGCCAACCGAAGAGCTACGACGGCCGGCCGGCCACCGCGAGTTCTATGTCCCACTCCCAGGGATTCCACAGCGGCGTCTACGGCTTCTCCTCCGATGGCTTCGACCGGCCGGGATCCAGCCAGGACCAGCAGCAGGAGGAGCAGCAGCACCACGTGGCCCAGCAGAGCCGACGCGACAAGCTCAGGGTCCAGGGTTTCGACCCGGCCGCCGCCGGGCTGCTCCCCATCGTTGGCGCCGACGACCACGTCGAGCCCGGCGCCATGTACGACCACGCGGCGGCCGCCGGTGCCTCCAACATGCTCGCCGAGATGTTCAACTTCTCCGCCCAGACGCCGTCGGGGCAGTCCGCCACCGAGCTGCTCGCCAGCCAGATGAACGCCAATTACGGCCGCTACGGGTTTCGACAGGCGCCGGGAGGTGTAGCCGGCATGTCGCCCGGCGACGGAGGCTGGTTCGGCAGCGGTGGCCCCGGCCGCGCTGGCGTGGTCCTCGGCGGGGCTGGCTTGTTAGGTGAGACGTCCTCGCCGAAGCAGCAAGGCGGCATGGCGGGCCTTGCCACCGACCCGGCCGCCGCGATGCAGCTGTTTCTGATGAACCCTCAGCAGCAGCAGCAGCAACAATCACAGTCATCGCCGACGTCGCCCCCACCGTCGGACGCGCAGTCCGCTATCCAACACCACCACGAAGCCTTCCAGGCGTACGGCGCGAGCTCGTTCGCCGGCGCCGGGGCCGGCGTGGTGGAAGGCCAGGGCCTCTCCCTCTCGCTGTCGCCGTCGCTACAGCAGCTGGAGATGGCAAAGCAGGCCGAGGAGCTAAGGGTGAGAGACGGCGTGCTCTACTTCAACCGGCAGCAGCAGCAGCAGGCGCCGTCGGTGCAACAGCTCCCGATGGCATTGCACGGCCAGGTGGGCTCGCTCGGGCAGCAGCTCCACGTCGGCTACGGCCCCGCCGGTGTGGCGGGCGTGCTGCGGAACTCCAAGTACACCCGCGCGGCGCAGGAGCTCCTCGACGAGTTCTGCAGCGTGGGCCGCGGGCAGGCGATCGTGAAGGGCGGCGGGCGCGGCGCCGGCGGGTCGGCGTCAAACCCTAACGCGAGCAAGGGTGGCGCCTCCAGCTCCGGCGCCGCTCAGTCGCCGTCGTCGGCGTCCAGGGAGCCGCCGCAGCTCTCCCCCGCCGACCGGTTCGAGCAGCAGCGCAAGAAGGCCAAGCTCATCTCCATGCTCGACGAGGCACGTATCCACAAACACACGCACACTTCTCCATATCTCTTTCTCATGCATGCATGGTGTCCGTCCATAGCTCCGGCCGGCGATCGACGCGGTGGCGCGTGTGCCGGCGTAGTTTATCCAGGTAGGTGCAACGGACGGTAGGTAGCCCGCGCTGGTAGGGCTAGCTAGCTCGTACGGCCGTCCAGCTCCAGAACGAACTGGCTCTTCCTGTTTTTTTACCGAGTGAGTGAGATGACATGGATTCGGGGACGACGTGGCATGCGCAGCGACGCCGGCGGCCGCCAATGGCATGCAATGCGCAGGCTTCTGCAGGAGGAGGACGACAGAGCTTTCTGGTGGATTGTTGTCACGACGCAAACTCCAAGGGAGATATTGAATCTCCAATCATAGTAACATCCCACGGCGCCCCGATTTTCTTTTTGTGCGGTTGCTGCCGTGATAGCAGCTGTTGCCGCGGCATTCATCGCCTCCATTTCTTTATGATTTTTTTTGCCTATGCACTCTCTCTTTCCGTATCTCTCCCCACACAAAAGGAAAGAAAGTACGGCCACCAGTTGATACTATTATATTTCCGTCGATCCATATATGATTTCTGTCACGTCATGAAAGTTTTTTCTTGATCATGTATACCACTGCTAGTAGTGGCTAGTGAGTGAAAGAGGTCATGATTCTACTAATCTATCACTCCTGGTAAATACATCTGGCTGGTGCAAACAACTGATCGAAGCAAAGCATTCACCATGCGTGGCTAGCTAGCTGTATAGCTAAGAACTCTCAGGTAGGTTTGTGTGGGGATCTGTTAGAACGAATTGGCACAGTGACAAAGTACCAGATCGAGCTAGCAGTCACATGTCCCTCTAGATACTATATATTACTCCCCCTGATAGGCTGGTACAAAATTGGCAAGAGATCGGCGATCCACAGCACGAGCACAGGAACAAAATCGGCACATGCAAGTTAGACGACATGGCTTTGCTGTTGCCAATCGGCCGTGGGCCTGCGCTCCGCTTGTTCTTTCCACCCCCATTTCTCATAATGGTTGCCAGCGACACATGATACGCCATGCCCGTGCCTTAATTGCCCGCACCCAAAGTTTGTTTCTTGTGTAAGTTTGAATTTTCGTCTTGATTTTCATTGGCATGATGTGTGGTAAAATGAATGTCGATCTTCAGGTGGATCGTCGGTACAACCACTACTGCGACCAGATGCAGATGGTGGTGAACTTCTTCGACTCGGTGATGGGCTTCGGCGCGGCGACGCCGTACACGGCGCTGGCGCAGAAGGCCATGTCGCGGCACTTCCGGTGCCTCAAGGACGCCATCGCCGCCCAGCTCCGGCACAGCTGCGAGCTGCTGGGGGAGAAGGACGCCGGCACGAGCTCCGGGCTCACCAAGGGGGAGACGCCGCGGCTGCGCGCCATCGACCAGAGCCTCCGGCAGCAGCGCGCCTTCCACCACATGGGCATGATGGAGCAGGAGGCGTGGCGGCCCCAGCGCGGCCTCCCCGAGCGCTCCGTCTCCATCCTCCGCTCATGGCTCTTCGAGCACTTCCTACACCCGTAAGTACTACGAGAACTCATCCAGCTTGCTTGCACATTCTTCATACTAACATACACTGTAGACTGTAGTAGATAGTCTACACACATGATGGTATACTGAGTGCATGTCCATGCACTTGAGGTCAGCTCAGGGTCATGTCATGCATGAGACTGTTCCTCTCTAGGCTCTAGCCTGTCATTGGCTTTGCATTATGCTTTGTGCATGGTATTGTAGGGGTACTACGTACGTACACTCATCACCGCCTGGCAGCTTCTGCTTTGTTCCTGCACCCTCTTTCCCGCGCTACCTCTCGCATGTTTGGGCTTTAGCAAAAGCAGTAAAAAATTTCGAGATCCACGCTAAAAACGGTCAGGGACAGGGAGCCATGCCATGCCGGGGACTGTGCATATTCCTCCCCTTTTGCCCCTCCCTGCTCCAGGATTACTTTCCCATCATTGCAGAAATTTAACTTTTATCCAGTTTTTACTGCGCCTAGTTGCTGGATTCAGTCAGTGTACGTCTGCACCTCACGTAGCAGCAGTAGCGGCAGCGGCAGCGGCAGCGCAGGAATTCTGCTCATCTTTTTCTCAAGCTTTTCACGCGCGCGCAAAAGCTTACCTAGCTGCTGCTCCACCTCCACGTACACTGCCTTCCATTTCCTGCAGTTCTTCATACATTCCTAGGAGTGAGCCTTTTCTGGGTTCTTCATGCTAGTATCAGCATGGGCGAGCTAGCTTCCTTTAGCAAGTTTATCCTGGCCAGCGTACCAGCCCGATCAATCGTGCGGCCGGGATGCATACCATACCCATGCTCTGCGAGAGATCAAAATTCAGAGGATAATTTATCTAGGAATCCGCTTCATTTTGTCGTGCTGCTCATAGTATGAACATTGCACGTATAATTCGTATATGATTGCTGAATAGTGCACTGCCCGCAGTGGCTACGCTGTTCCTGCTACTGCTTGTGCAGTAATTAATGCAGCAGGTTGCAGCCTTAACGAACGTGTTGGTCCCTTTTGCATTGTGTTTGTAGCATGCTCATCGATCCTTGTTTTTCTGTGCCGTGTCTGTCAGCTACCCGAGCGACGCCGATAAGCACCTGTTGGCGAGGCAGACGGGGCTCTCCAGGAACCAGGTTTGTACTATACCAATTTCCTTGCACTCTGCATGCATTGGGCGCATATGCACAGTATATATACATGGCATCCTTCGTATAGTAGATATTTTTCTTGGACGCGCACGGCCGGGGCGTGACACTGTTGACCTTACCCGATTGTGCTGCTTGCTTTGTTGGGTTTATGATTGGATGCGGACGAAGGTATTCTTTTTGGCACCAAGCTCCAAATTGACCACCTGCACGCAGTGACGGAGGTATTTGAAACCAGGGTGCATAGAGACTCCCAAACAAATAAAACATAATTTAACAGGATGCATATATAGTGAAAAAAATGCCATTTTACAAAGAATATTTATTTGCTAACCGGTGTCCTGTGTACCCGGCTAGCTAACGGTAGACCCGCCACTTGCTGCATGCAGCATGCCTGCATGCACTGTCTTCTTAATTAATAAAACTACCTCTAAAATGAAAATCTTTTTAGAAAGCTAATTTTAGCTGTTTTTAAAAGGTTCATATTTCAGAACGGAGATAGTAGATCCTTGAGACAGGAAGAGCCTCGAGAGGGCCCACGCCCATTATCTTAAAAAGATAGGTGCTGACTTATATCATATATCGTAAATGATTTTTAGTTGCATAGCAATCATGCGAGGCTAAAACATAAGAAATCTGCAGTGAAGAACAAAGTGTTGCGATGTAAACATTTTGTTGCTCCTAAATTCTACAAACTATTTAGACACATTCCAACTGAAGACATGTTTAACAAATTGTATATCACGTAAGTTTCTAGCTAAACCCACTATGCACATTTTATCATTCAATAAATATAAACATTATTTAATATTTAGAAGTGTAACATCTACATCTACTCGTAATTAACTATAAAAGGGCATGTGGAGAACACCATGCATTTTTTTCTTGAATCAAAATAAACAACATGCATGCAAAAATTGCTAGAATGTTGTGCCTATTTTTAAGAAATATCCCAATGCGCGGAATTTGATTCAAAAATCAAAAATAAATCAAGAATGTCTAGTCTCTATACTTTAAGTTGTGTGCTAACACTTGAGTGAGTTAGGTGCCAACTGGCTTGCATCGGGCTTACTCCGACAGGGCAAACCACTTATGCCTGCTTTACCAAAAAGATCAACCAAATGAGTGCATCTCATGATCTTTTGCCCCTGAGTGCGGCTTATTTTTTTTCATGAGAGGGACATATGATAGCTAGGATTCCCTACTTTGATCTTGGATTCTAGCATGATCAGAAATTCAGAACTCCCTTTGTGACAGCCTTTCAAGCCACTCGGCACCCCATCCCCCAACCGACGGCTATGAAAAAGATGAATAATCCCCTATAACTGTTGTATTTATGATCTGACCCCTGGTGGGGTTATATAGAAGTACAAGACATGGATGGCAAGAAGCCTATGACTTGCATTACAAGATCTAGAATCTTAATCCATTTTATATAAGTATTTTAACATTACCCCTCAGTTGCAGCGGGAGTAGGACGATTGTGGTTGGATTCAAATTCTTTTGCTTCCATCATCTTCTGTACTTTGTCATCATAAACTATGCCTCTCATTGGTGGAACCTAGTGTGTCGACTATGTCCCCCCTGGTGCCTTCTCTGTCTATCCCCCACCCCACCCTGTAGTCACAGTGGGAGTGTCATGGACGCAACCGATGATGCAGACTCTATTGACTAGAGTAGATGCTGATGTGTAGCTGGCGATGCAGTCGTTAGTGAATATGGAGCACCATTAGTTGGTGCTACAGTCCCGTTCAGGGCATGCTAGGAAGCCACATGGAAGAATATTCACTAACAGGTGTCTTGACGTACTCGTCTACAAATACCATGTCCACTGACGGGCTTTCCTTGCCGTTCATGGGTGAAGTCTCTCACGGGGAAATATAGAACTCAACTCTTGCATGTGATATGTCTTGCTGATTAGTAGTTGGCTATTTGTCGAGGCCAATTACATCTTGTTTTTGGCCTAAGCAGCTCCTACATATAGATATGGAACAACAAAATTGTTACATAATCAAGATCAAACCCAACAAAAATAGCCACATTCATTTATACATAAACATAGTGTAGAAAGTACACAAGTTGTTATCAAAATGAGTGTAAATGTAAAAAATGTGTCCCTTTAAAGAAAGAATTGGAATTATTTACTATGCTAAAATATATTATATGTTTAATTCTAAAAGTCACCACTATGTAAGTGAAATCTACAAGACGGCCCCAATATATGTTTTTTTTAAAGGAAATGCGGTAGGGGAAGCCCCTACAGCCGATTTGATTTTTTGAAAATAAGAACCCAAATTCGAGTCTGTGGGGACTTGAACCTAGGTGGCTGGGTTGTACATCCACTTCCCTCTCACTTCTTGGAAAAAATCTCATAGTTCTCAATATTTAATTATTAACAATCATGCATATTGGATTAATATTGAAATTTTAGTCTATCTAAGTTTGTTGTTGGTGTCATGTGTGATCTGTTGATTCTCGCGTCATTCTCCCATCTGATGATTTTTAAAAGATTAGTAGACATTATACTTTAAAAAATATATCTTAATTTAAGCTAGGTGCATATTTTTATTGCAGCACATATGCATATACCTCAAATCTCACTTCGCTTATTTTATTGTGGTACACACTAAACGGTGCATGCATATCCACATATTGGATTAGTATATATATTGAAAGTGTGTACACTAGCTATTCGTATATATGCTTTCAAATTTCAGGTTTTAGGTATCTGCCTATCTTTCAGTTCGTCTCTCACTGTTGTTCCTTTCCTAGACGTGGTCCCTTCACAGGCACCCCCTCATGCATGTCCTAATTATCCCATGACCCTCTCTAGCCTGGTAGTACAAAGTTTTTCTTAGCTGTTTGCCCAGTGCGACAACGCAAGCCCTGTCCATCTTCAGCTCCTTGTCGCGTGATCTCTATTCCGGGGCTCGTGAGCAAACTCTATGCATGCATGTGCGTGGTCGATGGCTCGATGTTTAGCCAACCGAATCCGGAGATAATATAAGTATCCCGCTTGGCTCTGTGAACGTTTTTTTGTATCGCAGCTCAACAACAGTTGGTAGCCCTAACTATGTATATTCATTGCGAGCATATCTTTTAATTTTAATGATGGTGACTCTCTCGAACTAAAATATCTTTTACGGAAAGCCTATGCGATGCGTATCATCTGTTTATCTTGTTGCATGGTAACTTTGGTAAGGGAGTAGACTTCTCATGATGAATACAGCTAGCCATCTAACTTTTTCCCTCGTTAGCACCATACTTTTATTGTGTCTGGCCGGTAGGTACATCGTTTATTCCAAGTTAGCCATCTAACTTTTCTATGTATAGCTAGGAATTGACTAGCAAACCTATTTGATTTGATTCAGACGGAGAATCCTTGCTGTTAATTTATGATCCGGTCCAACTTTCTTAGCCAATTGTTGATTTCATAACGCTTTGAATACATCGTTGTAATCGTCTATGCTTCCGCAAGCACTAAATCAATAATATGCAACTAATGGTACCTTCTATGCGACAACATGTGCCTTGATTTTGAAGCAAACCTTTTTCCCATCTCTTTTAGTTTATCTGTGTGCCACCTAGCTACCTTCATTCTCAAAATTCTCTATGCAATTAATTAAAGTAGCTTAATTGGAGCTTTGGGGTCACTTTCCAACATAGAAAAACCTTTTGTGTGCAACTATGTGCAGTATACCGCAAAGTAAGTAGAATATGTTTTCACCAGACCAAATATCGGCCAATTCCAAAAGAAGGACTAAACTAAGGACCCAAAAATGTAATTTCCAGGATCTAAAAAATTGCTAAAAGGAAAATGATTTAAAATTTTCAAAAAATCAATTGAAGAGCCACAACAATTATTTGCAAAAAAGCTGGATCCTTAAGTCATTATGGTGATATGCGTGGAGCTGTAGTATTCCGGCATGTTCCATTGCCACCGAATTATATTAACTTTTGTGTGTTCTTCCTGTTTCTTCAACGGATATTCTTTGGAGAACTCAATCTGATTTATATATGTGTATAAGTTGAGTTAGTTGCTTAAATTTTGGAAGCAATAATTCAGTATATGTATAAATACACCGCTTAAAAAATAAACCATTTTTTTATCATGATATAACATCGTCATGTCCAAATTCCCTATTGGAAAAATATCTTATCATGGTCGGTTAAATTATCATATAATGGGAGTTACGCAGTAATTATAAATATGATACATCACATAGCCTTTTTCCTCAAAACTATTACGGGAATGTTGTCCTGAATAGAAGAAGCAGATACAGGTAGGCAAAAGAGGGATTTTCATCATTTGTGGATCACATTTTCTGTGAGCCAACAGACATGTCCACAAGGCCGTACATAATTCAAATCGAAGTTAGTTGGCAAATCCTTGCCCTTCTAAACACATTTCAGCTACGAGCTAAAAATAAATACACGTTCAATGGGCATACTAATAATTAAAATCCTGATAGAATTAGAAAATGATTTTACCATTACAAATAGTTAGGTATATCTTTATCTTTAGTTAGGTATATCTTTACCATTACAAATAGAATTAGGAATGTTGCTCTTATGTTTTCTCTATAATTTTACATTAATTATTTTAAATTTGTGTATAAATTATTTTATAATTCCAAACTATCCCTCTTGCATGATAAAAATTTATTGTTGCTGATTCAACACAAAAAATATTTCCAAGAGGCTATATATAGAAAGGTTTCATAACAAAATATTTAACACATATAGTTGTATACGTGA
Organism: Dactylis glomerata; assembly: GCA_007115705.1. Lineage (NCBI taxonomy): Eukaryota > Viridiplantae > Streptophyta > Magnoliopsida > Poales > Poaceae > Dactylis > Dactylis glomerata. The sequence goes on from QXEO01000133.1 coordinate 184,774, forward strand.
AGAAATTTAGTTTTCGGTGACATGGATCTTATCCAAATGTTTCTAGTTACATATTTGCAAAACAAAATGTTTGGAGAAATGACATTTATTTTTAAGGATAAAGTTCCCAGCAATATGATTATGTCAACTTACTTCCATTTAACATTTAATCACGAGCAATGAGCCAAGGACACATACATAACCATCTAATCTGAAGTCCATAATAATGGAAAGGAACTACTAACTGACCAAAAGGAAAGCATATGACACAAACGAAACAGGACAAAATAATAAGCATGATAAAACCGAAAATGACAGCGAGTTCTGCTGAGCTAAGGTAGGTTAGGTACCCTACACGTCCCTGCACACATGCATGCATGCACGCATGGCGCCATTTGCTCTATGGACCCGTCCTATGCCTGCAATAATTCCTTTGATTTACCTTTTGGATCAACTCCAGGTCTCGAATTGGTTCATCAACGCCCGAGTCCGGCTATGGAAGCCCATGATCGAGGAGATGTACCAGCAGGAGACCAAGGAGCTGGAGGGCTCCTCCGCCGGCGGTGGCGCGGGCGGACCCGATCAGTCCGGCAATGACCCCTCTGGCGCCGACGACATGCACTCCCCGACGACCACCGGAGCGATGCAGCACTCGCACTCGCAGCCGCAAGGAGTAGTAATGCAGCACGGTGGCGGCAGGTATGGCATCCAGCAAGAACACGGGATGCCCGGCATCCACCCCCACAAGCTCGACCCCGGCGCGGCGGGGCCCTCGGCGGCGGACGCCGCCTTCGTCGGCCTCGACCCGGTCGAGCTCCTCGGCGGCGACGCGCACGTCGGTGCCTCGGACGACTTGTACGGGAGGTTCGAACCCGGAGTCAGGATGAGGTACGGGCCATCGGCCACTGGCGCAGCCACCGGCGACGTGTCACTTACGCTTGGCTTGCAGCATGCCGGCGCCGGCGCCGGCAACCAGGGGCCGGACGCCAGCGGCCGGTTCTCCTTGAGAGACTACAATGGTTGTTGATGCCTACACACATATCTTGATTATTCATTCATGGCTCATGCACATGCATTGCATTATCCGGAGTAGCATTGAGGAGGTTAAAAGAGAGAAGAGAGTGATCGATCGAGATCGACATCTAGAGAGATAAATTTGCATGGTGCCTGGAGGTGATGCATGGGATGGGCTATATTAATACAGTATGAGGCAAGACAAGTCTTCATCATGTTCATTTTCTTCTTCTTCTTCCTCCTCAGATGATTCTTAATTTAGCTAGATTAATTGCTTTTGTTAGGCATTACTGTTTGGGGGCTAAGGAAAATCTGTATACAGGAAAAGAAAAGTAGGAAGTGTATGTTATAGATTGTTTTAGTCACACACACTTTTTTGTTCTCATTTTCTGTGTTCCATGTTCTGTTTTTTTTTGTCCCATTTTTAGTCTTGGTGTACCTATTTTTTTTCTCCTTTCTTCCATCTGTAACTAAACATAAGAGAAACATACATACATATAAATGCATATATTGGGGGGACATACACCTATGTATACACATGGCTACGGGCTAAAAGAAGAGATGTGCATACATACACTCCAGTACAAGTGTGGTCACGGCTGGCTGGCATGTACCCGCAACTTGTGCTTGGCTCCTTTGATTTTGCCCCACCTTTTGGGGAATCGAATTGATGCCTGTGTCGGGGCAAGTTTCTCGCCTCCGATCGCTGCTGAAAACAGCACGCACCAACAACATCTGCTGCTAGTTTTTACAGTAGAATTCATTAACAGGCCTGATTGGACAATGGTCGGGCCTATCAATCAGTCTATCGTCAGTACAAAAGTAGCCAGGTGAAGTAATGCAACTCCAATAGCTAGTATTCAGCTCTTACATTAGTCAATGAACAATGCTTAATTAATTTTCATCAGATGCTAAAGCTGTTCACCTGTGGACTCAGTTAACGTAGCTGATCGATTAGAGCAGGCAACCATCGAAAGTACACATAGAGGGCTCCCAACCAGAACGGTACTATAGTTCGGTTGAAATCGTTCCCCGTGAGGACGGAGAAAAGTGCAGAGATATCGAAAGAAACAGAGCAGCTAGCGGCAGTTCGTTAGGCGTACGCTCAGGTGGAGCTTAGCTTTTTCCCCAGCGCGCGTTTCATCCATGTTCGGGTAAAAAACGATGCCGTACTCAAGCTGGGAGGCCGGCTGGCCGCCGTCGACTCCGCGCGTAGCAGAGGCGGTGTCGCCGGCGGCCGATCGCTGGACGCACGCACGTACGTTGAGGCGAGCATGATTGGGCGGGCCCATTAATGCGAGAAATTGTGGTTGATAGATGGGCAGCTGCAGCAGCACGGACGACAGGGACGCACACGCTCGGTAGATTTGGTTGCCAGAGGAAGGAAGCAGGCGCATCAATCCATAATCACTCAATGCGTCCACCGGTCCAGGAAACCATCGCCCATCTCCTCCGGCACCGGCCGGAAAGGACAGGGTATATATCGTTCAATCAATGGTGCCATGGTGGAGTCTCCGGTTAATTTAGCCGCTCGTGTGTGTGATGCCTTCGCCGGTGCTGGTAGAGGTTGGTGTCAAACTGCAACAAGAGGAAACTGTTTCAGTCAGTATACGATGTTTTCGCACTGTCCGATCGAGTGAAACCGATAGCTCGGCCGATGACGGGGCCGACCAAAGAGGAGATACCAGCCTAGCACTATCTCTCGGGCTATTTTTTTTCCTTTCTGAAGTGAAGCGTGCTGACAGCGGACTGGATGTACAGTCATCATTAACATGCCAAATAATGAACTGAAAACTTAACCTACGTGTTCAGGTGTTGGCGGGGCCTCCTGTACCCCGCTTAAAGCGGCATCAGAAGATGCGCCGCACACTCGCGCGTGCCCGAATGGGCCTGCCCCTCTCTTTCTTCTTTCTCCCTCTCCTTCTTCTTCCTCCAGCCGCCATCGCCACCACCGCCACCGATTCTTCCCTCTCCCTCGGTCATCCCTCGATTCCCCCCTCTCCGGTAGCCTCCATCTCCATCGCCGGTGACCTCCCAACCCCCGAACCCTAAGTACCAGAGCTAGCTCCGCCGCCTCCACCGCGGCCAGCCGTGGTGTCGCCGGCTTCGTGGCGCGCCGGTGCTTGCTCCACCGCGGCCAGCCGCGGTGTCGCCGGCTTCGTGGCGCCGCCGTCGGCCGTCGGTCGTCGCTGGCCAGGCGAGGAAGACGACCCGGACCCCTCGGACCCCCTCATTAACAGGCCAGGCCCACCTGACACGCACGCATAAGCCGGGTGTGCGGCGCGAGCTGGATACCCCGCATTGAGCGGGGTATATGATTTCCCGGTGTTGGCACAGGGTGATGTCAACTTTTCATTGCAGCATACGACAGTGATGAGGTCACCTGGGAAAGGCCTGAAACCTACACTACCTTAACTACCTACAGCTCTGAGCAACTATGAAGATCGAAGAAAACAGGGTAACCCTTCAGGCTCACAGTTTCTGCCTATGCCCACACTGCGCATAATTTCCTTAGATTTGCTGTTGCAACAATACTCCTATTCCAGCGGTCGTGATGCTGCTCACAACCTCACATGGCCATATCGTCCCCATTTGCCGCTCAACAATTTGCGTGATGATTGCAGCACTAGCTGAAACCAACAACTCCGATGTACACTTATCATGGCCTGGATTGCTATGTGACCGCGGGAATTAACTGATGGAAGCGGTTCAGGCTGCTAGCTATCTGTTACGCCAGACATCAGGTTCCTCCCTTTCAACTTTGCCACCAAACATTGGGGTACATCTGCTGCCCCTACTTCTCCACCAATCGTAGGATCAATGGACCATCCATTTTGAACATCTGTTGGAGGCCGCCTCTATCAAAATCAACAGGCCAGGTTTCCATTATGAGTTTTTTTAACTGTTCCATTATGAGTTGATGTTAGGAAACCAGTTGGTTTAAACATGACCCACACAAAAACAATATGCAAGACACTCACGTACGTGAGTTCTGCGCCAACATTGTACGTAAAGTTCACAAAACATAGTTGGTGCAGGTTGCAATATGAAGTTATGAGCAGGCACCATAACATCCATATTCATGGCAATTAAGGAGCAGGGGGTCTCCAACCAGTTAATTTATTAATCCAGTCAAAAACTGAAATACCAACACAAAGGAGTATTTCAAATTCCATAAGTATATATATGTAATGAAACATAAATCACTGGGCCGGATTTGTTCATAATGCAGCCGTTGTGAACCAGAAAATTCAGCACCTTGTTTCGCATGCAAAATATATTTTGGGGGCAGTATCTGCCTATCTGGTCTATACTAGTACTACCAACGTGGAAGGCCTACAATGGTTTCTCTAAAAGATATCAACTAGTTGGGTTGACTGCTCAAAATAAGAACAATTTAGTAGATGACGCTATGCAGTTGATGTTAGGCAAGCAGTTGGTGAAACATGACCTACACATAAAAATGATATGCAGGAAGCCCAACATATGGATGAATGTAATAACAGTTCACAAACCACAGCTTTGCAAAGTTCAGTATGGATGATTGAACTAGCACTTGAGGGCAGTACCCACTACCCAGTCTCCAGCAACGACGCGGAAGGTCTATGACAGTTTTCCAAAATTAAAGATGCTGAAGTGTAGGGTTTGACTGCTAAAATAAGAATTATTTTCTATGTACAACTACTTGTAAGGGCCCTCTCCACTCCACAGAAAAAGCTATCATGTCTGTTGCACTGGATAGATGTCCACACATCAAACACTACAAAAGCAAGCTCTAGAAATTTAGGTCCTCGCAAGGAAGATAACTGTTAATTGGTTGCTTCATTCTATTTTGCATCTACACAAGCCCCAGAATACTTCTCAAGAAATGAAAACATATTTGGCATGCATATATTTATGAGCTACAGATCTCTATCACTCAGCACGGGCAGAAAAAGTTGACTAACTTCGACAAAAGCTGAACATGTGTGTAAACATTGTCATTTTAGTGATCCTTTGGCTTGTCCTTGGGAATCTCTGCATCCAATTTCTTGGGAGGCGGCATTGCTTCTTTTGCAGACCTGCAGCATTATACAATTTAACAATGAGTTGCAGCAAAAGGGTATAGTGTTGTTCATAAACAACAAAAGTAGAACAATTGTTGTAGTCACTCAAAATTCATATCCACCAGTCAATCAGCTTTCCCACAATTGCCTCTAGAATATCAACCAATCATACTAGAGTCCGCCATAAACATATTGTATACGCTACAGCGGTAAAAACCGAATTGAGAACTAAGAATATATAGGGGACTACACATTACAACAGGTTTAAGATAACAAAAGTGTTCAGTTCATCAGTACAATCATATGTATACCTTTTGTACACTGACTAACTTCTCACTTTTATGTATGACTAGGAAATATGCCCGTGCGTTGCAACGGGTTGATTAACATGTCTCTACCCCCTTTAAATAGAGAATTATTGAAAGGCCACATAAGGAACAATTAAACTGTTTGTTTCAATGCGGCAACACCGCCACCATATTTACAACGCTTAATCATCGGGCGCCACCTCCCCTTCCTAAAAGCACTACTTATATTAACAGAACCAACATAATGAGATCATATTATGACCATTTGAATTGTCGAAAATGATTTCATCTGAACTCTAATAGGCATAACATCTGAGGCGCACGTTAAACAAGATGTATATAAAGCATTCTTTCAGGCAAACAACACTAAATTTTCCATGTTACCTGGAACAAATCTTAAATGTTTTTTCCTTTTTGTATTTTCCAACAGAAAGCAAGTACATATTTTGCTAGCAGGCAATGTTGTAAAAATAAAATTACTGGGATGAGGCTGTTGTGTAGCCTACTAATCTATATCCGGATGACCTGATGAGGTAGACCTTCATATCTAGCCTGTGTTGCTTTTACCTACCTGACATAACAAGACTAACTAACTGGTTTTTTTCCTTTTAGTCTGCACATGTGTTGCTTTCGAACGCCAGATCACAATAAATATGCATCAACGTAGATCAACTCTTTCTGATATAAAGCTTGATAAGGGATGAAAAATATGACAAGAATACATGCAGTAGCAATCTGCTGCTTGAAGGACAGTACGTATGATGAATATAAAATCTGCTGTTTCCCTGTCTTCAAATCACAATCCCCAATGATGCAATTAACCATTTGAAACTGCAGAACAATGTAATTTAATTATACCTTTTCTAGCTTACCTATTTAAGTGATATCTAATTACTCTTCTTTTATGATGTTTTTACTGCGCCCACCTCTCTATACTTATTGCTGAAGAAACACGTTTGCAATCCATCATGATGGCTCAAGCTGAATAACTGTATTACCTTGATTATGAGGTTTTCATTAGTTCATCTCCTTCTGATAATCCTCTTAATTAATCATGGCCTTCTATTCTTAATTCCATATAGCTTGTTGAAGGTTCTTTTACTTTCTTGTCCTATTTCTTCTTTATCCTTCCAACTTTTGCTGCTGGTGTTTCTTTATCATGCAAACAGATCAGTACTTCAGCGAAAAAGAAATCCCTTATTGTTCAGAAAACATACGCATGCGACATGCATGCTGCCCTCAAACAGTACAAGATTCTACCTGATTGTCGGGGATTTGGAGATTTCCGGTGTCCTTAACTGGTTGGGGAGGGATTCCTATATGCAATTTTTCATCTCCAGCGTCAGCCTAGACAGCAGGCACCGACGGCTCAGCGTTAGCGACGATGACCGTGCACGGCGGCGCACCTCCTAGTGCCGAGGGTGTCCACCACGACCTGTAGTTGGTTGCTGCCTGTCGCCGGCACCAACTGATGACCGTGGAGTTGGTCGTCCTCAAACCTGGGGGATTGATTCTTGTCCAGGTAATCTCTCCTCTTCCTCTTAATCAGCCGCATATCGAGCGATCTTTGGGCATGACGCCGCCGAGTTAATCTGCTGCTCCAGCTTGTACCCGACCTCGCCCTCGACCTCATCTGCTCCGGGATGGTCACCAGAAGCTGCAAGCCCCTTCCTGAGGAGGCCGCCTGTCCTCGAGCACCACCACCACCGTGACTCGCTCCGGCCACCGCCGCCGCGGATGGCTGTGATGTCGTCCTCAGTCCTCACGCCCATATTCCCTGACTCCTCGGCTTGGAAGGATTGGATCACTGCCCCTACAAATCAAACATCGCCGTCGGATTCTTGCCTTCCGAGATAGATCTCGACAGCCGTGTGTGCCGCCCGACCCTATCGACCGAGATCGATCGGGATGCCCAAGCTTAGAGCCGGCGTTGTCCTGCCAAATTCTTGCGCGACAAGGAGGGCGCGTTGGAGACAGCAGGAACGCGGTGAGGAGAATGGGGGAACTGCGGTGGAGGTGGCGGCGGCGCGCGTGAGTGACAACAAACGTCGTGGTGTGGGAGTGTGGGCTGGCCGGCGATAGAAGGAATTTTTTTTGACTTATTAGTAGCATCGGTGGGTAATTTGGTGTCTTGTCTGAGGGCAAAATCGGAAACTGAAAGTGTGACACCGGACACCGCTTTCGCTTTAATAGTAAAGATACATGGAGTTCATTTGAAATCATCACTTTTGAAGCAGAAGGGGATAAAATCTCAATTGCAAACAATTGGATTTTGCAGGCCAACATCCTTTAGGTGATAATATGGGAAAAATCTCTACGTGTAGTTTCTTGATAAATGTAACATGAGACTGGGTGTTCCTTTCTCTTGATAACAACATGCATTTAGCATGATTTGGTAACTATTGGAAAGAGTAATATAACACGATCAAAGCACTGGGCCAACCAGCCAACACAAATCCCTCCCAACATACCTAGCTACGCCCAACCGGGTCTGAACTACATCGAGAACTGGTCTGAACCGAGGTCAAGCTCGGCTGTCTAAACAGTGCAATGGGATAACATGTTAATCGCATAGCTAATTAGATACTGTGGCAAAATATGCAGGAACACTTCAAACAAAAGCATAATCTAGAGTTCATCCACAGAAATATAACCAAACACAGAATAGTTTTCATTTCCTAAAGCGTATTTGACTATTTCCCTCAGGCATTAACACATCAACGTTTAATACATTAGGTCACTTAGCAAAATCGCTTGAAACAGCATACCTTGCTAGCGCGCCAACTAACACAAGTGGATCAGAAAAGTCTCATAACATGCTATTCTTGATCATCTTTGCTCTGCTCTAAGATTCGGTTTCAGAAACTTAACTCCACACTTCTCAAACCATGTTCAGAAAATATCCCTTTTTTTTAGGGGAATATGCTTTTGTTTTTCATGACAGAAGTAAATTCTTTGGCTGGATCAGGCCGAATCCACCCCATCCATCTTGGTCCCTAGCTCCTCACAATGTCCCAAGCCACTCACAATTTATATCCACCAGTCAATCAGCTTGCCCACAGTTGCCTCAAGAGTCTGGAATATTAACCAACTCCATAATACCATCCATATTAGAGTCCACCACACAAAACAGCTGCTGGAAAGAACCTTACAACCGCATATTCGAACAGCTAGTCCCAAATTTCTCCTTCGATTCTAAAACGACTCCTAAGCTTAAAACCTAGAAATCGATCCCTGATACTACAAGAAGAGGCGTGCTGAAACTAGCATCCACATCTAACAACCTAGCAAGAGCAAGAACAGCAGACATGCAAGCAAGCAGGGGACCGGGAGGCCAGTTTGGCGGCGTTACTTGGATGCAGCGGACGCGGTATCCTCCTCGAGCCAGTGTCGGATTTGGCGGGCGTTGCGGCGGAAGACGGCGCCGGACTTGCGGATGTCGGTGGTGAGGAGGAGCGCCGCCGCGCCAACCACCGCCGCCGTCACGATGAAGTTGGTGAGCGCCATCGCCGTGTCCTCTCCGTCTCTCGCTCTCGTCGGTCGGGGTGTAGTGGCGGCGGCTTGGACCGGAGCTCCAGCCCTCTTTGCCTGCACTTCGTGCCTTCGTGGATCCTGGGGAGGAGGGCGTTTCCTATACTCCGACCAGGTCGGCCGTTACCGCGCGCCGCACACCCCCGCGCGCAGTATGGGCCGGCCTGGTCTGCCCATTTCGCTTTTTCCTTCTCTGTTATTGTTTCTTTTTCTTTTTCATTTTTCGTTTTCAGCAATTTTTTCAATTTCTGTTCTGATTAAAAAATGTTCAGATTTTTTTAAAATTATATTTTGAAATTTGTTCGGATTTTAAAATTTATCCACATTTCGAAAATTGTTCAGATTTATAATTTGTTCAGATTTAAAATTCGTTCAGTTTTAAAATTTGTTCATATTCAAAATTTGTTCTCATTCAAAAAAAAATCTAATTTAAAACTTGTTCTAATTTTAAATTTGTTCCAATTAAAAATTTGTTTCAATTTAAAATTTTGTTCAGATTTAAAATTCACTCAGATTTGAAAATGTTCAATTTTTTAAAATGTTCTTTTTTGAAAAATGTCTTGATTTGGAAATGTGCAGATTCAAAAAATGTTCAAATTTTGAAGATGTTCAAAATTCGAAAAATGTTTAAATTTGGTCGAAAAATGTTTTAGACTCTAAAATGTGCATTTTTGGAAAATGTTCAAAATTTTAAAAATGTTCAAATTTTCAAAATGTTCAAAATTTAAAAATGTTCACTTTCAAAAAATGTTCAGATTTAAAAAATGTTCAAATTAAAAAATGTTCATTTTCTAAAAATGTTCTAACTCAAAAAATGTTTATTTTCGAAAAATGTTCTAATTCAAATAATCAGGAAAAAAAAGGAACAGAAAAAAGAAAAGAATAAACTGAAAAAGAAAGTACTACCTGACCTTGTTGGGCTGCAGCCCAACAGGCTAACCTGGATGGGCGGGGGTGTGCGGCGCCCCGTTCGCGCCGGCCAGATTGGCGTATAGGCGCCCCCGGGAGGAGGCCGTGTGTATCTTGAAGATTCTGGAAATGATGTAACTGAGCCCGGCCCACCTGTAGAAACTAACGGCTGATAGGTGCCCCGTGCGTCGGTTAGCGACCCAACGCGTAGCCTTCTATTGTACAATATTGAATAGATGGGCCGGCCTGTTAGTGCTGTCTGTCGGGAGGAAGAAGATGACGGACAGGAAAGAGGTGGCCGGAGAGGAAGAAGGCCATGCTTACCTCATCGGAGACGGGGACGGTGCGGATGGCCGTGGCATTTTCGGCGAAGGTGAGGCCTAGAACTTAGGGTAGGGGGTGCGGGATCTTAGGGTTCTAGGGTGCGGGAGCTCGCCGGCGACAGGGGTGCAGGGGTCGCTGTCATAGGAGAAGATGGGGTTTAGAGGGAACACTAGTAGGAAAACCCTTATAGGTGGAATGCAATTCTGTGGCGCACTAGCCAGCAGTGCGCCGCACCAAACCAGGTGCGCCACAGAAATATGTCATTTCTGTGGCGCACCAAAAGACCATGCGCCACAGAAATAGGGTGGGACCCACGCCCTATCAGCCCCAATCATTGGTTTCTCTATTTCTGTGGCGCATCAGGGCTAGTGCGCCACAGAATTAGAGCATTCTATGGCGCACCAAGACCAGTGCGCCACAAAATTAGGGTAATTCTGTGGCGCACTGGCCCTGGTGAGCATTCTGTGGCGCACCAAGACCAGTGCGCCACAGAATTAGCTCGTCCCACCCCCCCCCCGTGGGTCGCCTTTTTAGTCTTTTAAAAAATAAGACAAAATGATAAAAGGTTTGAAAAAAATTTAAAAAATCAGATTTAGTTATGTTATGTGATCTAGTAAGTAAGAAAAATAATAAAAATGAATTTTGATATTTTTTACAAAAAAACTTTATGTCTCGGTAAAACGGCCATAACTTTTGCATACGAAGTCGGATTAAAAAGTTTTTTATATGAAAAAGTATCTACACGAAAAGTTACATCCGATTTCAACGACCTATGGTCGTTTCGACAAATTTTAGAATCTCAAAATTCAAAAGGGAAAATAGACTTTTTTGCACTTTTATATTTTCAATTTTTTAAAAAAAATTTACGATCAAAATTTATATTGGATTAAACTTTTGGATTAGTTATACACACACATATAGCACACATGCAGATATATACACACATATACACACACATATATACACACATATAGACACACATATACACACACATATACACACATGCAGATATATACACACATATACACACATACACACACATATATGCACACATGCACATATACACATACATACACACATATATACATATATATATGCACACATACACACACATATATGCACATATACGCACATATACACACATATACGCACATATATATGCACACATGCATACATATACACACACATACACACATATACGCACATATACATACACATATACGCACATATACGCGGATATACATACACATATACACACATATACGCGGACATACATACACATATACGCACATATACGTGGACATACACACACATATACACACATATATGCACATATACATACATATACACACATATATATGCACACATGCATACATATACACACACATACACACATATATACGCGGATATATATACACATATACACACACATATACACATATATACATAATATATATACACATATATACACATACACACACATATATGCACATACACACACAAGCACACATAGGCCTTAAGAGGATTGATATGATAGTAATATCAATAAGAACTTGGGTAGGTTAGGGATAGCTCATGCACATAGAAGCACATAGAATGGAGAAGTTAAGCGTGCTGAGCCCGGAGTAGTCTAAAGATGGGTGACCTAGCGGGAAGTCATAAATTTCGGTGTGATTTGAATATGTTCCTCATGTGATAAAATCCTAAAAAAATTGAAATAAAATAGTTTTTTCACATTATTTCGATTTTTATGATTTTCAAAAAAAAAATTTGATTTTTAAATTTTTTTGAATTTTTTTGAATTTTCTGTGGCGCACCTATTTCTGTGGCGCATCTAGTAATCATGCGCCACAGAATGCCTTATTTCTGTGGCGCATATGAACTGGTGCGCCACAGAATGTCTATTTCTGTGGCGCATGTACTGGTGCGCCACAGAATGCTTATTTTTGTGGCGAAGATTCTGTGGAGCACCACCCATGCGCCACAGAATGTCTATTTTGGTGCGCCACAGATGAGCTTTTCCCTACTAGTGGAAGGCTGGGGGCGGAGGCGGACCGGCGGTGGCTCGAGCAGGGCGGGGCGCTGAGTCAGTGTGGAAGTGGCGCCGAGCGCGGGTGGAGGCAGCAGGCGGTTAGGCCGGCGGTCGGGGGTGGAGGTGGTCCGATGGAGGCGCGATATGCCAGGAAGAAGCTAGAAAGAAGAAGACATGTATACATGTGTCAAGTCGCATATCTACACCAAGCGTCAAATAGGAGCATCCGTGCCCAATCAGGAGCCCGGGACCTGAGCAAATCCTATTTATCACCCACCCGCGCTGTAATGTGTCGAGCTCGTGGGTGGGATGAGATGGCCCGCGACCCGTTAGCGCTCGCGGGCGAATTTTCTTTTTCTTCTACTTTTCCTTTTGGTTTTTATGGCTTTTTTACTGATTTTTTTAAGGATTTTCTTGCTATATCCGGTTCTTCGGTTTTGCGGCGTTCGAACTTTTTTCAAATATAAAATTATTCAAATTTGTTTTTTTAGAACTCGAATTTTGTTCATATTTGAAATTTGTTCAAACTCAAAATTTGTACTAATTTCCAATTTTTGTTCATATCTGAATTTTGTTCACATTCGAAATTGTTTAAATTTGAATTTTGTTCAAACTCGAATTTTTTAAAATTTGAAACTTGTTCATATTTTGATTTTGTTCATATTTGAATTTTTTTCAAATTCTATTCAAATTTAAAATTTGATTAAATTTGGAATTTATTCAAGTTTGAAAAAACTGATATGGAGTTTGAAATTGTTCAAATAAAAAAGCAAAAAGGAAAAGGAAGGAAGCGTTACTGGGCCGACCCAACAAAGGCGCTCCCGCACGGACGGAGCCACCATCGCTCCCGCTAGCGAGCGTGAGGTAGGAGCTCCCAGCCCAGGGACCTGCTATACCACACTCATAGCATGCACTACTGCTGCACGCTCGTATGCTTCCGGTTTTAGGCCGCTCCAAATGCGGTACAATAATGGATACATTTATATTTATATATATGTGAGCATTTTTTTAAAATCTGAACAAATTTAGACTCAAACAATTTTATAAATAAACAATCTTCAAATTTGAATAATTTTTAAAATTAAAAATTTGTATATGAACAATTTTTGAATATGTACAATGTTAGAATGTGAATAATTTCTTAATCTGAACAAATACCTAATTCAACTAAATTTTTAATTTGAACAAATTTCCAATCTAAACAACTGTTGAATTTGAACAAATCTCAAATTTTGAACAATTTACGAATTTGAACAAATATTTGAATTTAAATAATTTTTGAATCAGAACAAAATGTTCAAAATCTCAACAAAAGTTTGAACCACAAAAACAAGTCAAAAACCACGAAATAGCCAAAACCACAGGAAAAACCACGAAAAAACAAAACAACAAAAGAAAAACAAAAACCATCCCACTTATTGGGTCGGCCCATCGCGCGCGCCTCCGCGAGCGTGCACCATTGTTGCATGCTACAGACAGAGAATAGGAAACGCCCTGCACATCCCATTAATTCGCTTGGACGTCAAGTAATATGGGTCTCCCAGAGTCCAACTTGAATTGAACCATTCTCTTCATCATCTTTAAAATCAATATCAATAATTTCAGCAGGCATGTCCATGAATTCATCATCAAAATCATAATAATAATAGTTTTTATTCATTTCTGTAGATTCAGCATCATACTCATGCATAGATAGAAGGATTGGAGTTTGAGCATTACTATTGTTTGAAAGATGGGATGGTTAGCTACTCCTTCCTTCTTTCTCCTTTTTCTCTAATTCATTCTCTTCCTCTTGCAAAATATTAGGATTTTTTGAAACAACAAGTTTTCTAGCATAGTCTTGGACATAAGCACTCCTCCCATAATTTTTCATGCACATTGATACGTCCATTTTGCATCACTATTTTGTATCATAATTTACTATTATTTATTGATATATTTCATATTTAGAGATGATACTTATGTTGTTTTCTCTGTTTCTACATGTTTGATGATCATTGGAGGACTTGCTGCCGGAGTCAGGATTATGCTGGAAAAAGGACCGTCAAGACACCATATTTCTGAAGATCAACAATTCCAGAGAAATACCCAGAAATTCCTATAATATCAGAAGACGAAAGTAGCCAGAAGGAGGAGGCGAGAGGAGCAGCAGGGTGGGCTCACCCACAGGGGGCACGGGCCCACCCCTGGCCGCGCGGGCCTGTGGTGAGGCCACCCTGGCCCACCACTGCCATCGCCCCCTCGCGTATATCGTCATCCCCAAAAACCTAAGTCAAAGGGGGGCTCAGAGATAGACACCGCCGCCTTTGTGGGGCGGAAAACACCGAGAGAGAAAAGCTCTCCGGCAGGCAGAAATCTGCCGGGGAAATTCCTTCCCGGAGAGGGGAGATCATCGCCATCGTCATCATCATCGCGCTGGACTTCATCGGGATCATCATCACCATCATCCTCATCACCAGCACCTTCATCTCCACCATCACCACGCCATCCCGCTGTAACATCTTGGGTTGAATCTTGTCAAATTCTTAGGGGAAACTTTTCCGGTGTTGATTGCCTTTATAGTTGATGCTATTGAGTGGAACCTTTGAATTAAGGTTTATGTTCAGATTGTTATTTACCATTATTTCACCTCTGGTCATGATCCATATGATGTCTTGTGAGTAGTTCGTTTAGTTCTTGAGGACATGGGATAAGTCAAGATGTTAGTAGTGAAACTATGTTGAGTAATATTTAATGGTTTGATATTTATGTTGTGGTGTTATTCTACTAGTGGTGTCATGTGAACGTCGACTACATGATACTTCACCATTTATGGGCCTGGTGGAATGCATTGTGCATATGGCTACTAATTGTGGGGTTGCCGGAGCGACAGAAACCCAAACCCCCGTTGGGAAACCATTGCACCAGGGAGCGTAGAATCTCAGAGTTTAAGGCTGCGGTTAGATTTATCTTAATTACTATCTTGTATTTGCAGATGCTTGAAGGGGGGTATAATCACATGTGTGTATTAGTCCTAGTAAGGGTAGTACGCTAGCACAGGTTCACCCCCATAACACTTATCAAACCAATGAAGATTACTTAGCAGCATGAAGCGAAAGCTCTCGACAGAAACTCCCATGTGTCCTCAAGAACATTTGGTAATCATAAGTTACACAACCGGCTTGTCCTTTGCTCTAGAAAGGATTGGGCCACTTGTAGCAACGACTATTACTGTCTTTTATTTACTCGTACTTCATTTACTTGCATTACCAAATACCCCTAAAAACCCGTTTGCTAGTATTTACAGTGAATCCTTGATCAAAACCAATTGTCAACACCTTCTGCTCCTCGTTGGGTTCGACACTCTTATTTATCAAAAGTATTACGATACACCCCCTATACTTGTGGGTCCTCAAGACTATTTTCTGGTGCCGTTGCCGGGGAGTGAAGCGCTATTGAAGAGTGGAATTGGTAAAGGTAACCTCCGCTGTGAGTACTGTTTTTATTTTTATTTCTGCCTTTTATTTTTATTTTATTTTACCATGGAGAACTCTCCATTTGGTTCCCTGTTTGGGAACACTACTGCCTCTGCTAAGGTAGTAGATGAACCACCGCCTGCTCAATTAGATCCTTTTAAAATACCTATGAAAATTATTGAACGTGTTATGAATAACTGCTATTCAGAAGATGGAACTGTCCATCCGGGTAATCATTTACTCTTTATACATGAATTATGCGAGTTGTTCAAGTGTGCAGGTATTTCATCAAGCCAGGTTAAGAGGAAGCTATTCTCTTTATCACTGAAGGGCAGAGCTGCAGAGTGGTATAGACTGTTAAAGGATGGTCCATCTATTGCCTGGGAGGAAATTATACCTCTCTTTTATTCTAAATTTTATCCTCCAAGTGAGATTCATAAGGATCGCAATCAGATATATAACTTTTGGCCTCATGATGGAGAGAGTATTGCCCAAGCGTGCGGGAGATTGAAGTTACTAATGCTCAAATGTCCCATTCATGAGCTCCCCAGTAATATTGTTATTGATAACTTTTATGCAAGGCTTGCTCTTCATGACAAGGATTTATTGGATGCTTCCTGCTTTGGATCATTTACCCATATGAAAGGAGAAGCTAAATGGGATCTTCTTGACCATATTCAAGAAAATGTTGAAGGATGGGAGAACGACAAAGGTAGGAAGTCAGGTATAAATTATGATTATGAATGCATTAAAACCTTTATGGGAACTGATGACTTTCATGATGTTAGTGTTGTTCATGGTATTGATTCCCAAATACTCGCTAACTATTTTAAGGCCTTTGCCTTGTATCTTGATGTTCCAAAGGATTGGAACAAGTATCATGCGCCTTATAAAGATACTATTAGTTGTGTTCCAGCTAGAACTACTGAAGTTTGTACTATTGATCGCATTTTGCCTGAGCCTTATTTTGAGAAAACGCCTTTCCCTACTAGGGTAAAGGAACATTCTACTTTGGTTAGTGTGCTTAAGAAAAGTACAAAGAAAGCTGTAGAACCTAATGAGCAAATTATTGTTAAGTCTCATGTAGCCATAGTGAAGGATCTTGTTACTAAAAAAGTAGAAGATGAACATATTGTCTTTTGTGAAGATGCTTCTAACATTGTTTCACATCCTAGTAGATCTAGGAAAACGAGTATTCCTGTGCTTTCTGTCAGGATTGGTGATCATTGCTATTATGTTTTATGCGATATTGGTGCAAGTTCAAGTGCTATTCCTTATCAGCTTTACAAAGAAATCATGCATGAAATTGCCCCTTGTGAACTTGAAGATATTGATGTGGTTATTCAGCTTTCTAACAGAGAGACTGTCTTGCCAATTGGTATTGTTCGAGATGTGGAAGTTCTATGTGGTAAGACTAAATATCCCACTAATTTTCTAATACTTGGTACTGAAGCTAGTAAAACTTGTCCTATTGTTTTTGGTAGACCCTTTTTGAACACTTGTGGCGCTGTTATAGATTGTAAGAAGGAGAAAATTTTGACTAAGTTTGATGGAGAGTCTTATGAGTTTAATTTTTCCAAATTTACTAAAGCTCCTTATGAAAATGAATTGCCTAATGAAGATTTTCGAGTTGAACAGCTTGCCTCTATTGCTCTTGCTCCTAATAATGCTCTGCGGCAATTTATGGAGGACCATGAAAGTAAAGTCTTCAGGGAAGAAAGAGATGAGATTGACGATATTCTTTTTCATCAACCACCGCTGACTAAACATAATTTACCTGTGGAGGATTTGGGTACCACTTTGCCACCCAAGGAAGATCTTGTTTTTGATTTAAAACCCTTACCTGATGATCTTAAATATGCTTATATTGATGACAAAAAGATATATCCTGTTATTATCAGTTCTAAACTTTCAGGGAAGGAAGAAGAAAGGTTATTAGAAACATTGAGGAAACACCGAGGAGCTATGGGATATACTCTCGATGATTTAAAAGGGATTTCTCCTACTATATGTCAGCATGCTATTAACATGGAGCCAGATGCAAAGCCAGTTGTTAAACATCAACGTCACTTAATTCCTAAAATGAAGGAAGTGGTAAGAAATGAGGTATTGAAGCTCCTTGATGCTGGTATTATTTATCCTATTGCTGATAGTAGATGGGTTAGTCCTGTTCATTATGTTCCTAAGAAAGGAGGTATTACTGTTGTGCCTAATGAGAATAACGAGCTTATTCCTCAAAGGGTAGTAGTTGGTTATAGGATGTGCATTGATCATAGAAAGGTCAACAAAGTTACTAAGAAAGATCATTATCCTTTACCGTTTATAGATCAAATGCTAGAGAGGTTATCTAAGAAAACTCATTTTTGTTTTCTGGATGGTTATTCTGGTTTCTCTCAAATTGCTGTTAGAAAGCAAGATCAAGAGAAAACCACTTTTACTTGTCCTTATGGAACTTATGCTTATAGACGTATGCCTTTTGGTTTGTGCAATGCTCCTGCTACTTTTCAGAGATGCATGTCTGCTATTTTTCATGGATTTTGTGAAGAAATTGTGGAGGTATTCATGGACGACTTCTTCGTCTATGGAACTTCTTTTGATAATTGTTTGCACAACCTTGATAAAGTTTTGCAGAGATGTGAAGAAACTAATCTTGTTATAAATTGGGAGAAATGCCACTTTATGGTGAATGAAGGAATTGTTCTTGGACATAAAATCTCCAAAAGATGTATTGAAGTTGACAGAGCAAAGGTTGAAGCAATTGAGAAAATGCCCTATCCTAGGGATGTTAAAGGTATTCGTAGTATTCTTGGTCATGCTGGTTTCTATAGGAGGTTTATTAAAGATTTCTCTAAGATTTCAAAGCCTCTTACTAATCTTCTTCAAAAAGATGTACCATTTGTTTTTTATGATGATTGTAAGGAAGCTTTTGAAACTCTTAAGAAGGCTTTAACTACTGCTCCTATTATTCAACCACCTGATTGGAATTTACCCTTTGAAATTATATGTGATGCTAGTGATTTTGTTGTTGGTGCTATTCTTGGACAGCGCGTAGATAAGAAGTTGAATGTTATTCATTATGCTAGTAAGACTCTTGATGCTGCTCAGAAGAATTATGCTACTACTGAGAAAGAGTTTCTTGCTGTTGTTTTTGCATGTGATAAGTTTAGACCTTATATCGTTGATTCAAAAGTTACTATTCATACTAACCATGCTGATATTAGATATCTTATGTCGAAGAAGGATGCTAAGCCTAGGCTTATTAGATGGGTGTTGCTTTTACAAGAGTTTGATTTGCATATTGTAGATAGGAAAGGTGCTGAAAATCCTGTTGCTGACAATTTGTCTAGATTGGAAAACATTTCTTTTGATCCTATTCCTGTTAATGATAGTTTTCCAAATAAATAGTTGGCTTCATTAAAGGTAACTTCGCGAGAGAATCCTTGGTACGCTGGTCATGCTAACTTTATTATTTCCAAGTATTTGCCTCCAACTTTTTCTGCTCAACAAAGAAGGAAATTCTTCTATGACTTGAGGCATTATTTTTTGGATGAACCACACTTATATAAAGGAGGAGTTGATGATATTATGCAAAGATGTATTCTAGAGTATGAACAACAAGAGATATTGAGAAAATGCCATGGTAGTGCTTATGGAGGACATCATGCTGGAGATAGAACTACACAAAACGTTCTACAATCAGGTTTTTATTGGCCAACCCTTTTTAAAGATGCTAGAAAGTTTATTTTATCTTGCGATGAATGCCAAAGGGTTAAAAATATTTCTAGCCGCAATGAGATGCCTATGAATTATTCTCTTGTTATTGAACCATTTGATTGTTGGGGATTTGACTTTATGGGTCCTTTTCCTCCTTCAGAAGGTTATACTCATATACTCGTTGATGTTGATTATGTTACTAAGTGGGTAGAAGCTATACCTACAAAGAGTGCCGATGGTTGATACGTTGCAAACGTATCTATAATTTTTGATGCTCCATGCTTGTTTTACACCAATTACTATATGTTTTGTCTACACTTTGTGACACTTTTATGATATATTTGGACTAACCTACTAATAGTTGCAAAAGTGCACAATGTTCATGTTTTACACTTTGATGTGTAGGAATTACCAAAAATACAAGTGGAAACCTTGTTGCAGTCAAATTGGAACTTTCCAGAAATCTGTGCCAGAATCTTTTTCGAAGATGGTCACGTTACAGGTCGAAGACGGTGTCAAACGGAAAACTCTTCAATTACAAAGTTGTAGGAAATTTCACGGCGAACGTTCTGGACATAAAATTCACCTGATTCCGAGTTTAGACAGCCAAGATAAGCCCGCTCCATTGCGGCCCAAGATGGAGAGACGGAAATCCGAGAGACTATATAAAGGGAGGAACCCTAGCTCATGGCGGACACCTCCACCCACGAATTTGCAGCCACCAGAGCCACGTTTTCGCCTCCCCCGTGGATCCCATCTCCATGGGGGAGGGCTCCGATGAAGCCATGAAGGAAGGGGCTAAGGGGCGGCGCTCCCCCATGATGCCGGCGGCGGGGGAGTCCCCCGCGCCGCTGCCGTGCCGTCCGCGCCCCTCGCTGCTTATCTCTGCCATCTTCACCGCTATCTCCATCACCAACTCCTCCTATTATGCAGTGGTTCATCCTCCCACACACCTCTGTACCATCCTATGTAAACATAGTGTTTGATGCTATAATATTTATCTTATGATCTATGTCATGTTTGCATAGTTTATTTGTTCTTAGATTGATTTGTTGAATATCTTTGGTTCATTAGAGTTGTATGTTGATATGGTACTGTCCTTTGGTGTCCATTATATTTATGCGCGCATGGATTAAACATCTTGGGGTTAGTAGTATGTGCAAAAGGAAGGGGGTAGTTCTGTCGGAGTGACAGAAACCTGAGGACGCGAACCAGAATGTTGCACGTATAGGAGTAAGAGGACCATTAACTTAAGGCTATGGTTGGGGAAACCTTAATGCATTGTTAGTATTTGCGGATGCTTGCTAACAATCCAATCATATAGTACTTGTAATTCTAAGTAGTGAAGTGCTTGTATATTTAGCCTCTCCCACATAGAAAACTGCATCGAAGACAATGAACCCGATTTATTCGCTAATTGAACTTGGACAAAGCCACCACTTTTCCACACTCATGGTACTGTTAGTTTATGGTTACTTAGTATATTTTATTGCTGCAGCACTAACAATTACTTTCTTGTATTTATTATCTTGCAAAGCTATCTCTCATACCCGTATTGTTGCTCTAGTTTTATTTCCTAGATGATGCAAACGTTTAGTGTGCGTAGAGTTGTATCAGCGGTTGATAGAACTTGAGAGAACATTTATCCTACCTTTAGCTCCTCGTTGGGTTCGACACTCTTACTTATCGAAAAGGCAACACACGATCCCCTATACTTGTGGGATATCAAGACCTTTTCTGGCGCCGTTGCCGGGGAGCAATAGCGTGTGGGTGAATATTATTGTGTGCACTTGTTTGCTTTATCTCTAAGTAGTTTTTACTTCAAGTTTTAAGTTGTTCACTATCTTAGTATGGATAGGGAATACGAATTACAAAAAAATTAGTTGTACTTGTTACCTAAAAACGTTTTCAAAAAGGAAAGTAATTAGAAAGATGAGTAATGGTTAAGTGGGGGTCGACCTTGAACACTTGTGTTCATGCCTATGAAACCAAACAAATCTTTCTATGGAAGCTTTTCAGTTAAAAACTTGTACATATTGTGTATATTGTATATATTGTACATATTCCTTTGTACCGTAAAAGTAAAGTGATAATTGTAGTTCCTAGTTACTTGGAAGTTGATAGTTTTGCTTTGCTGTCCAAAAACAGATTTTCTGTGCTTCACCGTATAAAATGTTTAAAATCACCAGAAGGTGATATTGACCTGAAATTTCTTGAGTGCAAAGTAATGCTTATTGTATTTCTTTCATTAGACTAACTTTTTCTGATTTGAGTTATGTAGCCATCTCAAAAAATTCGATTTTCACCGACTGTTCTGTTTAGACAGATTTTTGTGCTTCACTATAAAAAATCGTGAAAAATCTCAGAATAGTGTTTTGGTCTGAAATTTTTTGTGCATAAACCTGAGATTATGATATGTCTTTAACTAGTTTCGAGTTTTTCGATTTGAGCTACCAAACTATCTCGTTGAGTGTCATCTTTACAGACTGTTCAGTTTTGACAGATTTCTTAGTTTATTCAATATTGTACTTGGTGTTATTAGTTTCATTAGTTTTTCGACGGACGACGGAAATCATGAATACCTTAGTATATACAGTGGCTAATGTTGAGTTTAGATTATGAAACTTGTCAATGCTTGAACATGAGTGGATTTTACTTAATGAGTACTAACCCTACTAATCAGTTTTGTGAAGTTTTATGTGGATGTAGCTTATAAGTTCTAATCAATATGGTGATATAAGATGAACAAGAAGACACAAGAGCTCAAGCTTGGGGATGTTTAGGTGCATCCCAAGAGCATGTCCAAGAAGATACAATCATCTAAGCTTGGGGATGCCCGAGTCATCCCCCTATTCATCAACTAACATGAGGTTGTCTCCTTCATACTCTATATTACGCATCCACATAATATGTATTGTGTTAACTTGTATTATAATTGCTTTTATATGTCTTGGTTTTATCTTCTTTAATTTTATTAGGCTCTTTATTTTGTTTTTATTGCTTCTTTACTTTTACTTATAAATTGAAAACAACAAAAATAGTTCCTTTTGTTTTGCTTCTTTGTTTGGTTCTCTATTTTGTGCCTAGCTGAAAGGCGTTAAAGAAAAGCACTCTTGGGAGATAACCCATGTTTTCTTTCAGTACTTTTTCTTTTATTTGAGTCTTGGAAGTTATTACTACTGTAATGACCTCTCCTTACCATTTTTATTTCGTTGTTGTGCCAAGAAGAACCTCTAATTTGAGGGAGGTAAGATTTGGGGAAGTTGCTGTCCTGAAACAGATTTCGGTGCTGCACCGTAAAACTTCGTGAAAATTCTCAGAATATCTTTTTGACCTGCGATTTCTTGTGCATATGACCCAGGTTATATCCAAACTTTAATTAGTTTTACACTTTTCTATTTGAGCAACAGAAGGTCCTCGAAAAAATCGACCTTTGTCAGCTGTTCTGTTTTGACAGATTTCTGCCACTATTTGTGTTTGCCTCTCGATCGCTTTCTTTTTTAGTTCTTTTGACCACGGAACTTTTGGAGAAGTTGCTACAGTAGTATATGCTTTATATGTGGTGTTTTTGAGTTGAAACCTGAACCAAAAGGGTCGATTTACTATTATGCTTATGCTAACGTTGCTAACAGAATTGTGTAAAGTTTTGTATGAAGGAAGTTTTCAAGTGTAGGAATTGGAGAATGATGAGATGAGATGAAGAATGGACAAAAGCTCAAGCTTGGGGATGCCCATACAACCCCCAAGAAATATCCAAGAAGTACAAGCGTCAAAGCTTGGGGATGCCCCCAAGGCACCCCTTCTTCATCGGCAAAAATCAGGTCACCTTTCAAGACACTATATTTTTATTGCTTCATGCACTATGCGTTTTTCTTGGAGCGTCAGTTATTTTAGTTTTCAGTTTAGTTTAGTTTAGTTTGCTACAATAAATGGTTGAACCCCAAAAAATTTCTTTTGAAGGAGATGTACTCGTTTTCATTTGCCAAGAACACTCAGTTTTTCACTCTTATCGTTCAACGAGTGTTCTTCTTTTTCTGCTACTGCGTTTAGTTTTTAGTTTTCGCCTTGATTTTTGTTCAGATCTTCTTATATCTTTTTATCAAGGTGTATTTTTGTCTCTGGACCATATTGGCTTTCATCAAAAGAGTTGAGTTAAAAAAGTTCGAATGGTGTTGGAAAAGAGAAAAAGATTTATGTAAAAAAGTGGTACAAAAAGGAGCTTGTTTAGACTGCGGCTTAGACTTTTACATGTCATGCTTGATGTATTTTTGATAGTATGCCTAGTGATTTTTGCTGTAGCATGACTTGTCTCAAATGACTGAGATTGCTTAATGAGCCTTTGAAAAAATCATGCGTTGTTTTTATTATTTGGAAGCATTATTTTGGTTTTCTCCTTGATGCTTTATTTGGGTTGACTTGGCGCATGCTCACACATGTTAGACTCATACAAAGTCGCCATAAGCCTCTATGATCATTTAGTTTTTGACTTTTGATGCCATCTTATGCTTCTTTTAATGTTGCTTTGTCGCTTTGCATGATTATGGCCGTTATTGCTCTCTTAGTTGGTCGCTCCCAGTCTTTTGCTAGCCCTCGTTTTATACTGAGTATGAGCGCTACTCGTACATCCAACTCCTAAAAACAAAGTTATTCCAATGTGTCCACTATAAATTCCTATGCATGGTATTTGCAAGCCATTCCAAGTAAATTTTAATGTGCTACCTTTCAAAAAACCTTCAAAACACTTCTCGTTTTGTGACACTGTTTTCAGCTCATAGGGACGTAGTGGTCGGATTTGCTATCTTCCATATTGCTAAATTCCAAAAAGAAAAAAAAGAAAGAAAAAAAGGCACTCCTCCATGGTATGTGAATGTTGGTGGGCACCCGATGGAATCGGTTAGCCATGGTTTGTGAAAGGAAAAAAGGTGGGGAGGAGTGTCAAGCTTTATAAAAGAGCACCAAAGTGCCAATCCCTCTCTCAAAAACTTGCTTACTTTTTGTATGGAAGATAGTAAGAACCCCATTGCTAGTCGTTGACAAAGACAACCAACTCTCAAAACCCAGTTTTTATCTCTCTGTTTTACAAATGAAAAGCTCTAGCACATGTTTAATCACTGCTTCCCTCTGCGAAGGGCTTTTCTTTACTTTTATGTTGAGTCTCCACCTTCTACCTTTATGCACCATCTAAGAGAGCATAGTTGCCATTCTGAGTTTAATGTGCATAGTACCAAAGTTTATCATTGATTGATTTATGATTATAGTTTCAATTATTCTTAAATTATTTGTATCTAGTCACCCTTTTAAACTTGAAGGTGTCCTATGCATTTATGTTTTGCTATTCCATGAAGGACAAGTTAAAAACTACTTGTTATGTTTTTCCATATGATTTGAATACACGTTTGACTTTCATTGTTTCATTATTCATGATCTTTCGTTTGTGTTTCTTTTCATGTTATAACATGGTTGTTAAGTTTTTATTGTCAAGATTATGTCTCTTATGCCCATGTTTTAAGTTCTTTGATCCCATCACTCAATGCTTTACTTAGATGATCAAGATTGTGATGGTGCATGTCACCTAAAAAATTATTCTTTTATTATCACTTACCTACTCGAGGACGAGCAGGAGTTAAGCTTGGGGATGTTGATACGTTGCAAACGTATCTATAATTTTTGATGCTCCATGCTTGTTTTATACCAATTACTATATGTTTTGTCTACACTTTGTGACACTTTTATGATATATTTGGACTAACCTACTAATAGTTGCAAAAGTGCACAATGTTCATGTTTTACACTTTGATGTGTAGGAATTACCAAAAATACAAGTGGAAACCTTGTTGCAGTCAAATTGGAACTTTCCAGAAATCTGTGCCAGAATCTTTTTCGAAGATGGTCACGTTATGGGTCGAAGACGGTGTCAAACGGAAAACTCTTCAATTACAAAGTTGTAGGAAATTTCACGGCGAACGTTCTGGACATAAAATTCACCTGATTCCGAGTCTAGACAGCCAAGATAAGCCCGCTCCATTGCGGCCCAAGATAGAGAGACGGGAATCCGAGAGACTATATAAAGGGAGGAACCCTAGCTCATGGGGGACACCTCCACCCACGAATTTGCAGCCACCAGAGCCACGTTTTTGCCTCCCCCGTCGATCCCATCTCCATGGGGGAGGGCTCCGATGAAGCCATGAAGGAAGGGGGCTAAGGGGCGGCGCTCCCCCATGATGCCGGTGGCGGGGGAGTCCCCCGCGCCGCTGCCGTGCCGTCCGCGCCCCTCGCTGCTTATCTTTGCCATCTTCACCGCTATCTCCATCACCAACTCCTCCTATTATGCAGTGGTTCATCCTCCCACACACCTCTGTACCATCCTATGTAAACATAGTGTTTGATGCTATAATATTTATCTTATGATCTATGTCATGTTTGCATAGTTTATTTGTTC
The DNA here is from genome assembly GCA_007115705.1 of Dactylis glomerata. Classification (NCBI taxonomy): domain Eukaryota; kingdom Viridiplantae; phylum Streptophyta; class Magnoliopsida; order Poales; family Poaceae; genus Dactylis; species Dactylis glomerata. Next base: position 210,525 of record QXEO01000133.1, read on the forward strand.
TTAGATTGATTTGTTGAATATCTTTGGTTCATTAGAGTTGTATGTTGATATGGTACTGTCCTTTGGTGTCCATTATATTTATGCGCGCATGGATTAAACATCTTGGGGTTAGTAGTACGTGCAAAAGGAAGGGGGTAGTTCTGCCGGAGTGACAGAAACCTGAGGACGCGAACCAGAACGTTGCACGTATGGGAGTAAGAGGACCATTAACCTCTCCCACATAGAAACCTTAATGCATTGTTAGTATTTGTGGATGCTTGCTAACAATCCAATCATATAGTACTTGCTATGGTTGGGGAAACCTTAATGCATTGTTAGTATTTGCGGATGCTTGCTAACAATCCAATCATATAGTACTTGTATTTCCAAGTAGTGAAGTGCTTGTATATTTAGCCTCTCCCACATAGAAAACTGCATCGAAGACAATGAACCCGATTTATTCGCTAATTGAACTTGGACAAAGCCACCACTATTACCACCACTTTTCCACACTCATGGTACTGTTAGTTTATGGTTACTTAGTATATTTTATTGCTGCAGCACTAATAATTACTTTCTTGTATTTATTATCTTGCAAAGCTATCTCTCATACCCGTATTGTTGCTCTAGTTTTATTTCCTAGATGATGCAAACGTTTAGTGTGCGTAGAGTTGTATCAGCGGTTGATAGAACTTCAGAGAACATTTATCCTACCTTTAGCTCCTCGTTGGGTTCGACACTCTTACTTATCGAAAAGGCTACACACGATCCCCTATACTTGTGGGATATCAATGGCGAGACCTCGTTAAAAATGCTTAAGGACGTTATTTTTCCTAGGTTTGGTGTGCCTAGATATCTTATGACTGATGGAGGTTCTCATTTTATTCATGGCGGTTTTAGGAAAACTCTTGCTAGATATGACGTTAATCATAGAATTGCTTCTGTTTATCATCCCCAAACTAGTGGGCAAGTAGAGCTATCGAATAGAGAGATCAAGTCTATCTTGCAGAAGACTGTTAATAGATCTAGAAAAAATTGGTCTAGCAAGTTGAACGATGCTTTATGGGCTTATAGAACTGCTTATAAGAACCCCATGGGCATGTCTCCTTAAAAAATGGTTTACGAAAAAGTATGTCACTTGCCCTTAGAATTAGAACACAAAGCTTTTTGGGCAGTGAGAGAGCTTAATAGGGATTTTAAACTCGCCGGTAAGAAAAGGTTGCTTGATTTGAGTTCTTTAGATGAGTGGAGAAACGAAGCTTATGAAAACGCCAGACTTTTCAAAGAAAAAGTCAAGCAATGGCATGATAAGAGAATTCTTAAGAGAGAGTTTCATGTTGGTGAGAAAGTTCTATTATATAGGTCTTTGTCTCAGATTTTTTGCAGGAAAATTACTCTCAAAATGGGAAGGACCCTTTGTTATTGAATAGGTGTATCGCTCAGGTGCGATAAAGATTGCTTCGTTAAAAGATAACACTACACAAGTGGTGAATGAGCAAAGACTCAAGCATTATATTGCTGGAGATTCTTATAATGAAGATGTTGATGTTATTCATATGATTACTCCGGAAAATTTATCAAAGAGCATATGCAGGAAACTGCAGGGTCAGTTTCCGAATAGGTAACAGTTCTAGTCAGAAAAGGTTCAGGATAAATTCTTCTATTTATATTTTTGATGTTTTTATTAAATATGAAAAATCACGAGATGAAAACGAGCAGGAGAAGGAGTCTGGTGGTTCCTCACCACCAGGGGGCGCGGGTCCACTCCTAGCCGCACCCCCCTGTGGTGAGACCACCCCGGAACTCATTTCCGTCCCGGTTTCCTCCTGTGACTTCGTTTCAATGCTTAATTTTCGCCTATATAACCCCCGGATTTCCCGAGGTCTATATATCATTTTCTCGTCGTGTTTTCATTTTGATCTGTTTCTGTTAGGAAAGTGTTCTTAGTTTTAGAGGCATTATGGCTCCTGCAAGCGACGACAAGGGCAAAAGGCCCTTGGAAGAGGACCATCAAGACCCCAAGCTGAAGGAAGGACAGATGACTGGAGGATCAAGTGCAAAAGATCCTACTTTTGTAGGATCGATTAAAGCTGGACGTGCTTTTTCTCATAATATGCAGGGGCCGACACTACCAGTCCTAGATCTAAGCTTTCTTCCTCTAGTAGAAGAAGGTCTTCTGGTCACTGATGAGCTTTGTGCCTAGTACCGGGTTTTGAAGAGGGAGGTGGAGATGCTTCAAGAGGAGAACCTCAGGCTTCGCCGGATGTTGGAGCTTTTTCTTGCCCCAATCATGATTGCGCCACCACCATCGAAGGAGTAATTCATCATGGGTATTGGCATCCCCTTGGTTTGTTCCAAGCTTGGGGGAGTGCCGCGGTATCACATCATTATCTTTTACTCATTTACTTTTCAAGTAGAGTCATATCATGAATAGAGAAGTTATCTTATAGAATAGTTTGCAGTGTGGAAGTATCCTCCTTTAGTTGGTTATCTATGTATCCCTTGGTGTGAGTTGCGGTTGAGAAATATTAATGAGAAGTTTTATCGTTTACTTTCCGCGCACCTTATTTTAGTTTGCAATCTTTCTTATATGATTAGTCTTGTTGATTAGTGTTGGTATCACTTTGGGAGCATGAGTAAATTTAGTTGGTTTTGGCAAACTTAGCTTGGTCAGTAGCAACATTACCTTGAGGTTTGAGTAGAAAAAGAAAGAAGTGCTAGTAGATACATCATTTCAGCTTTCCTTCATGTTTGGCTCATAAGCAATAGTATTCTGAAGTTAAAATTGTTTGTACTTTCAAGGAAGTTTGCATGATTGTTCCTATCATATGTATGTTTGTTTGTTTCATGCGACTCTTATGCTTGCTACCCAGCCTTGCTAGCCAAAAACCTGTACTAAGAGGAAATACTTCTCGTGCATCCATCCCCTAAAACCAAGTTACTTCCAAAGAGTCCACTATAAATTCCTATGCATGGTATTTCAAGCCATTCTAAGTAAATTTTCATGTGCTACCTTTCAAAAAACCTTCAAATACTTCTAGTTTTGTGCCACTATTTTTAGCTCATGAGAACGTAGTGATTTGGTTTGTTATCTTCCATACTAAATTAAGTACCCCTCGACTAGGCAGCTTCATCTGCTCGTCATTAATTTTGCAAGGGAGCTGGTCAGACCATTGTAATCTAAAAAAAGGAAAAGAAAAGAAAAAGGCACTCCTCCATGGTATGTGAAAGTTGGTGGGCTGATACGTCCCAACGTATCTATAATTTTTGATGCTCCATGCTTGTTTTTACACCATTTGCCTATTGTTTCGTTACACTTCGTGGCACTTTTATGCATTTTCCGGAACTAACCTATTAACGAGTTGCCACAGTGCCAGTTCCCTGTTTTCTGCTGTTTTTGTGTTTCAGAAGTGATACACAGGAAATATTCTCGGAATTGGACGAAACAAGTTCCGGAAGTCTTATTTTACCCGGAAGCTTCCAGAGATCTGAAGGAGAGTAGGAGGGGGGCCACCAGGGCCCCACATGCCAGGCTCGTGCGGCCAGGGGCCTGGCCGCGCCGCCATGGGGTGAGGGCCCCTGGCCCCACTTCCGACATCGCCCCTTCGCCTATAAAGACCCCCGACGGAAAAAACCTAAGTACCCAATCAATTTTCCAGAACACATCGCGATCCGCCGCCGCCGTCGACCCGAAGATCGGGAGGGTCCAGAAGCTCTTCCCGGCACCCTGCCGGAGAGGGGAATCGCCACCGGAGGTCTTCTTCATCGCCATGCTTGCCTCCGGAGCGATGAGTGAGTAGTCTACCTTGGACTATGGGTCCATAGCAGTAGCTAGATGGTTGTCTTCTCCACCATGTGCTTCATGTTTAGATCTCATGAGCTGCCCTACACGATTGAGATCACCGTTATGTAATTCTACATGTTTGGTTTGTTGGGATCCGATGAATATTGGTGTTTATGATTGAGTTGCTGTACTGAATATTATCTTATGTTATCTCTATGTTGTTTATGATCTTGCATGCTCTCCGTTGTTAGTAGCTATCTTGGCTGAGTAGTTGCTAGTGACTCCAAGAGGGGGTATTTATGCTCGATAGTGGGTTCATGCCTCTATTTAACCTGGGGGAGTGACAGAAACCTCTAAGGTTGTAGATGTGCTATTGCTACTAGGGAGAAAACAACATTCATATGCTCAAGGGCATATGCTTTGTTTACATTACACACTTTGCTTAATGCAATTATCTGTTGTTCGCAACTTAATACTCATGGGGTGTTCGGATTGATATCCCCGGGAGTGGATTATTAGTCATAGATGCAGTTGGATGGCGGTCTATGTATTTTGTTGTAATGCCCAGAGTAAATCTCATAGTGATCTTCTTGACATATCACGTTTATCTTTATTCTATCAATTTCCCAACTGTAATTTGTTTACCCAGCATATGTTATTTATCTTATGGAGAGACACCACTAGTGAACTGTGGATCCCGGTCCTATTTCCATCATATTGCTATTACCTGTTTACTTTACTCGCACTGTTTACTTTACTCGCATACTCTACTGTTTTCCACTCGATACGCTCATAACCTTGTTTCAAGCAAACCGGTGAGATTGACAACCTCATCGCAAGTTGGGAACAAAGTACTTGGTTGTGTTGTGTGCAGGTTCCGCGTTGCAGCTAGCAAGCAAAGCTTGGATGAGGCGCCATATATAAATTGTCCGAAGCTGTCGCAAACTAGCAAGCATCACCTTCAGTCATCATTATCTGCTTTTCTCCTGAACGATAAACCTTGGTTTCTTAACTGAGGGAAAACAAGCTGCTATACTCATCATACCTTCCTCTTGGGGTTCCCAACGGGCTGGTCATTCACCACGCACAAGGACCTCTGATCTCCCACATCAACTTGGAGTATCAGCCTCTTTTCTGGCGCCGTTGTCGGGGAAGAGTGGAAGACTTCTGCGAGGGGATTTTTCGCACACACATCCTTTACTTTGTTTTATTGTTTTGCTTTACTTTATTTATTTTACCTGCATCGTTTTATATCAAAAACCCAAAATTTTTAGAATCCTTGGTAGTTGTTTTTACTTGTTTACTTTCGTTTTGCTGAAATGGCCAATCCTGAAAACACCAAGTTGTGTGACTTTACCAGCACAAACAATAGTGATTTTATCTGCACTCCTATTGCACCACCTGTTCCTGCTGCAGACTTTTATGAGATTAAGCCTGCTTTGTTGAACCTTGTTATGAAAGAGCAATTTTCTTGTGCTAGTACTGAAGATGCTGCAGCTCATCTCAACAATTTTGTTGAGCTATGTGAGATGCAGAAATATAAGGATGTTGATAGTGATATTATTAAGCTCAAGTTGTTTCCTTTTTATTTGAGAGGAAAAGCTAAAGATTGGTTGCTGTCTTTGACTAAGAATAGTATTGATTCATGGGCTAAGTGTAAGGATGCTTTTATTGGTAGATACTATCCTCCTGCTAAGATTATATCTCTGCGTAGCAATATTATGAAGTTTACTCAGTTTGATAATGAACATGTTGCTCAAGCTTGGGAAAGAATAAAATCTATGATAAAGAATTGCCCCACTCATGGACTGACTACTTGGATGATTATCCAAACTTTTTATGCAGGACTGAATTTTTCTTCAAGGAACCTACTTGATTCAGCTGCTGGAGGCACTTTTATGTCCCTTACCTTGGGCGCCGCAACAAAGCTACTCGACAACATGATGGTAAATTATTCTGAATGGCACACCGAGAGAGCTCCACAAGGTAAGAAGGTAAATTCTGTTGAGGAAACTTCTTCCTTGAATGATAAGATTGATACCGTTATGGCTATGCTTGCTAATGATAGGACTCATGTTGATCCTAATAATGTTCCTTTGGCCTCTCTGGTTGCTCAAGAAGAGCATGTTGACGTGAATTTCATTAGAAACAATAATTTTAACAATAATGCTTATAGGAACAATTTTGCTAGTAACAATTATAGGCCATATCCTTCTACCAATGGTAATGGTTATGGTAACTCTTATGGTAATTCCTACAACAACACTAGGGCCGCGCCCTCCGAGCTTGAGGTAATGCTCAAGGACTTCATCGGTAAGCAAACTGCTTTTAACAAGTCTGTTGAGGAAAAGTTAGGCAAAATTGATATTCTTGCTTCTAAAGTTGATAGCCTTGCTCATGATGTTGAAATTCTGAAATTAAAAGTGTTGCCTAATGATGCGAAAGAGAACAATGTTTTTGCTACTGCTAATGCTATTCAAGTTGGAATTGATGAAAATATTAGATTGTTAGCGGAATTGCATGCCAGGTGGGAAAGAGAAGATGAGATGGCTAGAGAAATGAAGGTATGCACCATTACTACCTCTAATGATGTTGCTCCTAATGCTAGAAATCTTCTTACTTTGATTGGTGTAGAGAAAACTCCCACTCCTTGTGTTAAAAAGCCTAAAACTGCCAAAACTTTTTCTCAAAAGAGTGCTGAAATTTTTCGGAGTGTGGGAGATGATAGCTCTATTTCCTTTAATGATTTTGATGTTGATGGATGCAATATATCTGAAGTTATTTTGTTCTTGCAAAAGCTTGCTTTGACTCCCAATGCTAGTTCTTTAAATATTGCTTTTACTAAGCATATTACCAATGCTCTCATGAAAATTAGGGATGAAAAGTTGAAGCAAAAAGCTTCCGTTCCCAAGAAGTTAGAAGATGGTTGGGAGTCCATCATTGATATGCATGTTAATGGTTATGATTGCCATGCTTTATGTGATCTAGGTGCTAGTATTTCTATCATGCCTAGAAAGATTTATGACATGCTTGATTTACCACCGCTTGAAAAGTGTTATTTTGATGTTCCTATTGCTGATATTCCTAAGAAGAAACCTTTGGGAAGGATTAATGATGTTCTTATTGTGGTTAACAATAACCTTGTTCCCGTTGATTTTCTTGTTATGGACGTTAAATGCCATGCTTCATGTCCTATTATTTTGGGAAGACCCTTTCTTCAAACTGTAGGTGCCATCATTGATATAAGGGAAGGCACCATCAAATATCAATTTCCACTAAAGAAATGTATGGAACACTTCCCTAGGAAAAGAAGGAAAATACTTTTTGACTCTATTCTTAGAGCAAATTATGAGCTTGATGCTTCATCACTTGATGTTACTTGATTCGCAATTTTCTGCGCCTAGCTCAAAGGCGTTAAAGAAAAGCACTCTTGGGAGATAACCCAATGTTTCTTTTCAGTAATTTTTCTTTTATTTGAGTCTTGGAAGTCATTACTACTATAATGACCGCTCCTTATCTTGTTTATTTTGTTTTTGTGCCAAGAGAAGCCTCTAATTCGAGTGAGGTAAAGATTTGGGGATGTTGCTGTCTTGAAACTATTTTCGGTGCTGCACCGTAAAAATTCGTATAAATTCTCCGTTTATCTTTTGGACCTGCGCTTTCTTGTGCATATGCCCCAGGTTATATCCAAACTTTTGTTAGTTGAACGCTTTTTGATTTGAGCAACAGAAAATCCCTCAAAAATTCGACCTTTGTCAGCTGTTCAGTTTTGACAGATTTCTGCCAATATTTGTGTTTGCCACTTTATCGCTTTCTTTTGGGTTCTTTTGATCACGGAACTTTTAGAGAAGTTGCTACAGTAGTATTTTCTATATATGTGGTGGTTTTGAGTTGAAACCTGAAGCAAAAAGAGGTTGATTATATGTTATGCTTGCACTAATGTTGCTAATAGAATTGTGTTTAGTTTTGTATGAAGGAAGTTTTCAAGTGTAGGGATTGGAGAATGATGAGATGAGTTGAAGAATGGACAAAAGCTCAAGCTTGGGGATGCCCATGTATCACCCCAAGAAATATCCAAGAAGTACAAGCGTCAAAGCTTGGGGATGCCCCCGAGGCACCCCTTCTTCATCGGCAAAAATCAGGTCACCTTTCAAAACACTATATTTTTATTGCTTCATGCACTATGTGTTTTTCTTGGAGCGTCAGTCATTTTAGTTTTCTTAGTTAGTTTATTTTGTTTGCTGCAATAAATGGTTGGACCCCAACAAATTTCTTTTGGAGGAGATGTACTCATTTTCATTTGCAAAGAACGCTCTAGTTTTCACTCTTATCAAAAATCGAGTGTTCTTCTTTTTCTGCTACTGCTTTTGGTTTTCGTTTTCGCCTTGATTTGCATTCAGACCTTGTAATATCTTTTCATCAAGGTGTATTTTTGCCTCTGATCTTTATTGGTTTTCATCAAAAGAGGTGTTTATAAAAATTTCAAATGGTATTGGAAAAGAGAAAAAGCTTTGTGCAATATAGTGGTACAAGAAGGAGCTTGTGTAGACTGCGGCTTAGGCTTTTTCATGTCATGCTTGATGTCTTTTTGATAGTATGCTTAGTGGTTTTGCTGTAGCATGACTTGTCTCAAATAACTGAGATTGCTTAATGAGCCTTTGAAAAAATCATGCGTTGTTTTTATTGTATGGAAGCATTATTTTGGTTTTCTCCTTGATGCTTTATTTGGGTTGACTTGGCGCATGCTCACACATGTTAGACTCTTACAAAGTCGCCAATAGCCTTTATGATCATTTAGTTTTTGACTTTTGATGCCATCTTATGCTTCTTTTAATGTCGCTTTGTCGCTTTGCATGATTATGGCCATTATTGCTCTCTTAATTGGTCGCTCCCAGTCTTTTGCTAGCCCTCGCCTTGTACTGAGTATGAGCTCTACTCGTGTATCCAACTCCTAAAAGCCAAAGTTTTCCAAAGTGTCCACCATACATACCTACTAGCAATTTGCTATTCCAAGTAAATTTGACTTGCTTTTATTTTCTCTTCAAATTAAACTCTTACCAGTGTTATGCGAAATTCGGTCAGTAAAGCTCTCACGAACTGGAAGGCACACTTTACTTTTTCATGTTATTAAGAATTTGACATTGTGGTCTCTTATGTTGAGTTGTTATGCTTGCAAGTTGTAAGTTGGATTCTAGCCCAGCCATGCTGTCATGGGCAAGCTTTCAACATTGCACTTCTTAATTCAGTTGATATCGTGATCTTTTGTTTATGGATGCCCGCGGTGTGAAATGAATTGGGAATCTTGTGAGGATCATGGAGTTTGTATATGTGTTAGGGAAACGCCGGGCCGCTAATCTAAGCCATGCATAATTCATGGTGGAAATTTGCTGCATACCCATGGTGAACATACGACGATGCATCTCACAATAAAAAGCTAAACAAAAGGCAAATAAAAGAGATGTCGAGGTGTTCATTGTCTGCTTGTCCTGTCATTTTGGTGTGGGCTTGTTCCATATCATCGGGCACGGAGGTACCCCATTGGCGGTTCTCAATGATATGCATATATTTACAATGACAAGAGCCTTGCTTGGGACTCTAAGTAAAGTAGCATGAGGTTTGGGTACTCGTATTCACGGGACACGAGGTTTTCAACTTATGATTTGTCAAGCATATGCATCATAATTGTTCTCGCATTAACTTTAACCATTCAAGATGCTTATGATGGGGGCAATGAGAGCTCAAAACCGGTAAGTACCATAATTTTTGAAGGTTATAAAACTTGCAATCACTGCTTCCCTCTGCGAAGGGCCTTTCTTTTACTTTTATGTTGAGTCACCACCTTCTATCTTAATGCACCATTAAGAGAGCATAGTTATCATTCTTAGTGTGATATGCTTTGTCCCAAAGTTCATTGATTGACTCATATTGTTGGTTTCACTTGTTCTTAAATTATTTGTATCTAGTCGCCCTCTTAAACTTGAAGGTGTCCTATACATTTATGTTTTGCTCTCTTTGAAGGACAAGCTGAAAACCATTTGTATGTTTTTCCTTATGATTTGAACACACGTTTGACTTTCATTGTTTCATTTTCATGATCTTTTGTTTGTGTTCATTTGCATGTTTACAACATGGTTGCTAAGTTCTTATTGTCAAGATTATATCTTCATGCCCATGTTTTAAGTTCTTATGATCCCAGCTCACAAATGCTTGCATATATGATCAAGATTGTGTAGGTGCATGTCACCTCAAAAATTATTCTTTTGTTATCACTTACCTACTTGAGGACGAGCAGGAGTTAAGCTTGGGGATGCTTGATACGTCTCCAACATATCTATAATTGTTGATGCTCCATGCTTGTTTTTACACCATTTGCCTATTGTTTCGTTACACTTCGTGGCACTTTTATGCATTTTCCGGAACTAACCTATTAACGAGTTGCCACAGTGCCAGTTCCCTGTTTTCTGCTGTTTTTGTGTTTCAGAAGTGATACACAGGAAATATTCTCAGAATTGGACGAAACAAGTTCCTGAAGTCTTATTTTACCCGGAAGCTTCCAGAGATCCGAAGAGGAGTAGGAGGGGGCCACCAGGGCCACACACACACAGGGGTGGCGCGGCCAGCCCCCTGGACGCGCGGGCCCCGCGTGAGGGCGCCTGGCTCTTCCTCTGACATCGCCCCTTCGCCTATAAAGACCCCCCGACGGAAAAAACCTAAGTACCCGATCAGTTTTCCAGAACACATCGCGATCCGCCGCCGCCATCGACCCGAAGATCGGGAGGGTCCAGAAGCTCTTCCCGGCACCCTGCCAGAGAGGGGAATCGCCACCGGAGGTCTTCTTCATCGCCATGCTCGCCTCCGGAGCGATGAGTGAGTAGTCTACCTTGGACTATGGGTCCATAGCAGTAGCTAGATGGTTGTCTTCTCTACCATGTGCTTCATGTTTAGATCTCATGAGCTGCCCTACATGATTGAGATCACCGTTATGTAATTCTACATGTTTGGTTTGTTGGGATCCGATGAATATTGGTGTTTATGATTAAGTTGCTATACTGAATATTATCTTTTGTTATCTCTATGTTGTTTATGATCTTGCATGCTCTCCGTTGTTAGTAGCTATCTTGGCCGAGTAGTTGCTAGTGACTCCAAGAGGGGGTATTTATGCTCGATAGTGGGTTCATGCCTCTATTTCACGTGGGGGAGTGACAGAAACCTCTAAGGTGGTAGATGTACTGTTGCTACTAGGGAGAAAACAACATTCATATGCTCAAGGGCATATGCTTTATTTACATTACACACTTTGCTTAATGCAATTATCTGTTGTTCGCAACTTAATACTTTTGGGGTGTTCGGATTGATATCCCCGGGAGTGGATTATTAGTCATAGATGCAGTTGGATGGCGGTCTATGTATTTTGTTGTAATGCCCAGAGTAAATCTCATAGTGATCTTCTTGACATATCACGTTTATCTTTATTCTATCAATTGCCCAACTGTAATTTGTTTACCCAGCATGTGTTATTTATCTTATGGAGAGACACCACTAGTGAACTGTGGACCCCGGTCCTATTTACATCATATTGCTATCACCTGTTTACTTTACTCGCATACTATATTGTTTTCCACTCGATACGCTCATAATCTTTGTTTCAAGCAAACCGGTGAGATTGACAACCTCATCGCAAGTTGGGAACAAAGTACTTGGTTGTGTGTGTGCAGGTTCCGCATCACCTTCAGTCGTTTGTCTCTCCTCTCCTGACCGATATTAAACCTTGGTTTCTTAACTGAGGGAAAACTAGCTGCTATACTCATCATACTTTCCTCTTGGGGTTCCCAACGGGCTGGTTATCCACCACGCACAAGGACAGTCTGCTCCCACGTCAACTTGGACGCAGCAGCTAATTTTCTGGCGCCGTTACCGGGGAGGAAGAGAAGACTTCTGCGAGGGGAGTTCTTCGCACGCACATCCTTTACTTTGTTATTGTTTTGCTTTACTTTATTTATTTTACTTGCATCGTTTCATATCAAAAACCCAAAAAAATTAGAATCCTTAGTAGTTGTTTTTACTTGTTTACTTTCGTTTTGCTGAAATGGCCAATCCTGAAAACACCAAGTTGTGTGACATTACTAGCACAAACAATAGTGATTTTATCTGCACTCCTATTGCACCACCTGCTACTGCTGCAAACTTTTATGAGATTAAGCCTGCTTTGTTGAACCTTGTTATTAAAGAGCAATTTTCTGGCGCCATTGCCGGGGAGGAAGAGAAGACTTCTGCGAGGGGAGTTTTTCGCACGCACATCCTTTACTTTGTTATTGTTTTGCTTTACTTTATTTATTTACTTGCATTGCTTTTTATCAAAAACCCAAAAAATTAGAATCCTTGGTAGTTGTTTTTACTTGTTTACTTTCGTTTTGCTGAAATGGCCAATCCTGAAAACACCAAGTTGTGTGACTTTACTAGCACAAACAATAGTGATTTTATCGGCACTCCTATTAAGCCTCCTGTTCCTGCTGCAAACTTTTATGAGATTAAGCCTGCTTTGTTGAACCTTGTTATGAAAGAGCAATTTTCTGGTGCTAGTACTGAAGATGCTGCAGCTCATCTCAACAATTTTGTTGAGCTATGTGAGATGCAGAAATATAAGGATGTTGATAGTGATATTATTAAGCTCAAGTTGTTTCCTTTTTCTTTGAGAGGAAAAGCTAAAGATTGGTTGCTGTCTTTGACTAAGAATAGTATTGATTCATGGGCTAAGTGTAAGGATGCTTTTATTGGTAGATACTATCCTCCTGCTAAGATTATATCCTTGCGTAGCAATATTATGAAGTTTACTCAGTTTGATAATGAACATGTTGCTCAAGCTTGGGAAAGAATGAAATCTATGATAAAGAATTGCCCCACTCATGGACTGACTACTTGGATGATTATCCAAACTTTTTATGCAGGACTGAATTTTTCTTCAAGGAACCTACTTGATTCAGCTGCTGGAGGCACTTTTATGTCCCTTACCTTGGGTGCCGCAACAAAGCTACTTGACAACATGATGGTAAATTATTCCGAATGGCACACCGAGAGAGCTCCACAAGGTAAGAAGGTAAATTCTGTTGAGGAAACCTCTTCCTTGAATGATAAGATTGATACCATTATGGCTATGCTTGTTAATGATAGGACTCATGTTGATCCTAATAATGTTCCTTTAGCCTCTCTGGTTGCTCAAGAAGAGCATGTTGATGTGAATTTCATTAGAAACAATAATTTTAACAACAATGCTTATAGGAACAATTTTGCTAGTAACAATTATAGGTCGTATCCTTCTACCAATGGTAATGGTTATGGTAATTCTTATGGTAATTCCTACAACAACACTAGGGCCGCGCCCTCCGAGCTTGCGGTAATGCTCAAGGACTTCATCGGTAAGCAAACTGCTTTTAACAGGTCTGTTGAGGAAAAGTTAGGCAAAATTGATATTCTTGCTTCTAAAGTTGATAGCCTTGCTCATGATGTTGAACTTCTGAAATTAAAAGTGTTGCCTAATGATGTGAAAGAGAACAATGTTTTTGCTACCGCTAATGATATCCAAGTTGGAATTGATGAAAATATTAGATTGTTAGCGGAATTGCATGCCAGGTGGGAAAGAGAAGATGAGATGGCTAGAGAGATGAAGGTATGTACCATTACTACCTCTAATGATGTTGCTCCTAATGCTAGCAATCCTCTTACTTTGATTGGTGTAGAGAAAACTCCCACTCCTTGTGTTAAAAAACCTAAAACTGCCAAAACTTTTTCTCAAAAGAGTGCTGAAATTTTTCGGAGTGTAGGAGATGATAGCTCTATTTCTTTTAATGATTTTGATGTTGATGGCTGCAATATATCTGAAGTTATTTTGTTCTTGCAAAAGGTTGCTTTGACTCCCAATGCTAGTTCTCTAAATATTGCTTTTACTAAGCATATTACCAATGCTCTCATAAAGATTAGGGATGAAAAGCTGAAGCAAAAAGCCTCTGTTCCCAAGAAGTTAGAAGATGGTTGGGAACCCATCGTTGATATGCATGTTAATGGTTATGATTTCCATGCTTTATGTGATCTAGGTGCTACTATTTCTATCATGCCTAGAAAGATTTATGACATGCTTGATTTACCACCGCTTGAAAAGTGTTATTTTGATGTTCCTATTGCTGATGTTGCTAAGAAGAAACCTTTGGGAAGAATTAATGATGTTATTATTGTGGTTAACAATAACCTTGTTCCCGTTGATTTTCTTGTTATGGACGTTGAATGCCATGCTTCATGTCCTATTATTTTGGGAAGACCCTTTCTTCGAACTGTAGGTGCCATCATTGTATGAGGGAAGGCACCATCAAATATCAATTCCCACTAAAGAAAGGTATGGAACACTTCCCTAGGAAAAGAAATAAATTACTTTTTGACTCTATTCTTAGAGCAAATTATGAGCTTGATGCTTCATCACTTGATATTACTTGATTCGCAATTTTCTGCGCCTAGCTCAAAGGCGTTAAAGAAAAGCACTCTTGGGAGATAACCCAATGTTTTTATTCTCAGTAATTTTTCTTTTATTTGAGTCTTGGAAGTAATTACTACTGTAATGACCGCTCCTTATCTTGTTTATTTCGTTTTTGTGCCAAGAGAAGCCTCTAATTTGAGTGAGGTAAAGATTTGGGGATGTTGCTGTCCTGAAACTGTTTTCGGTGCTGCACCGTAAACAATCGTATAAATTCTCTGTTTATCTTTTGGACCTGCGATTTCTTGTGCATATGCCCCAGCTTATATCCAAACTTTTGTTAGTTGAACACTTTTTGATTTGAGCAACAGAAAATCCCTCAAAAATTCGACCTTTGTCAGCTGTTCAGTTTTGACAGATTTCTGCCAATATTTATGTTTGCCACTTTATCGCTTTCTTTTGAGTTCTTTTGATCTTGGAACTTTTAGAGAAGTTGCTACAGTAGTAATTGCTATATATGTGGTGGTTTTGAGTTGAAACCTGAAGCAAAAAGAGGTTGATTATATGTTATGCTTGCACTAATGTTGCTAATAGAATTGTGTTTAGTTTTGTATGAAGGAAGTTTTCAAGTGTAGGGATTGGAGAATGATGAGATGAGTTGAAGAATGGACAAAAGCTCAAGCTTGGGTATGCCCATGCATCACCCCAAGAAATATCCAAGAAGTACAAGCGTCAAAGCTTGGGGATGCCCCCGAGGCACCACTTCTTCATCGGCAAAAATCAGGTCACCTTTCAAAACACTATATTTTTATTGCTTCATGCACTATGTGTTTTTCTTGGAGCGTTAGTTGTTTTAGTTTTCTTAGTTGGTTTAGTTTGTTTGTTTGCTGCAATAAATGGTTGGACCCCAACAAATTTCTTTGGAGAAGTTGTACTCGTTTTCATTTGTAAAGAACGCTCTAGTTTTCACTCTTATTAAAAATCGAGTGTTCTTCTTTTTCTGCTACTGCTTTTGGTTTTCGTTTTCGCCTTGATTTGCGTTCAGACCTTGTCATATCTTTTCATCAAGGTGTATTTTTGCCTCTGATCTTTATTGGTTTTCATCAAAAGAGGTGTTTATAAAAATTTCAAATGGTGTTGGAAAAGAGAAAAAGCTTTGTGCAAAATAGTGGTACAAGAAGGAGCTTGTGTAGACTGCGGCTTAGGCTTTTTCATGTCATGCTTGATGTCTTTTTGATAGTATGCTTAGTGGTTTTGTTGTAGCATGACTTGTCTCAAATAACTGAGATTGCTTAATGAGCCTTTGAAAAAATCATGCGTTGTTTTTATTGTATGGAAGCATTATTTTGGTTTTCTCCTTGATGCTTTATTTGGGTTGACTTGGCGCATGCTCACACATGTTAGACTCTTACAAAGTCGCCAATAGCCTCTATGATCATTTAGTTTTTGACTTTTGATGCCATCTTATGCTTCTTTTAATGTCGCTTTGTCGCTTTGCATGATTATGGCCATTACTGCTCTCTTAGTTGGTCGCTCCCAGTCTTTTGCTAGCCCTCGCCTTGTACTGAGTATGAGCTCTACTCGTGCATCCAACTCCTAAAAGCCAAAGTTTTCCAAAGTGTCCACCATACATACCTACTAGCAATTTGCTATTCCAAGTAAATTTGACTTGCTTTTATTTTCTCTTCAAATTAAACTCTTACCAGTGTTATGCGAAATTCGGTCAGTAAAGCTCTCACGAACCGGAAGGCACACTTTACTTTTTCCTGTTCTTAAAAAATTGACATTGTGGTCTCTTATGTTGAGTTGTTATGCTTGTAAGTTGTAAGTTGGATTCTAGCCCATCCATGCTGTCATGGGGCAAGCTTTCAACATTGCACTTCTTATTTGAGTTGATATCGTGATCTTTTGTCTATGGATGCCCGCGGTGTGAAATGAATTGGGAATCTTGTGGGGATCATGGAGTTTGTATATGTGTTAGGGAAACGCCGGGCCGCCAATCTAAGCCATGCATAATTCATGGTGGAAATTTGTAGCATACCCATGGTGAACATTCGACGACGCATCTCACAATAAAAAGCTAAACAAAAGGCAAATAAAAGAGATGTCGAGGTGTTCATTGTCTGCTTGTCCTGTCATTTTGGTGTGGGCTTGTTCCATGTCATCGGGCACAGAGGTACCCCATTGGTGGTTCTCAATGATATGCATATACTTACAATGACAAGAGCCTTGCTTGGGACTCTAAGTAAAGTAGCATGAGGTTTGGGTACTCGTATTCACGGGGCATGAGGTTTTCAACTTATGATTTGTCAAGCATATGCATCATAATTGTTCTCGTATTAACTTTAACCATTCAAGATGCTTATGATGGGGGCAATGAGAGCTCAAAGCCGGTAAGTACCATAATTTTTGAAGGTTATGAAACTTGCAATCACTGCTTCCCTCTGCGAAGGGCCTTTCTTCTACTTTTATGTTGAGTCACCACCTTCTTTCTTTATGCACCATTAAGAGAGCATAGTTGTCATTCTTAGTGTGATATGCATTGTCCCAAAGTTCATTGATTGATTCATATTATTGGTTTCAGTTGTTCTTAAATTATTTGTATCTAGTCGCCCACTTAAACTTGAAGGTGTCCTATGCATTTATGTTTTGCTCTCTTTGAAGGACAAGCTGAAAACCATTTGTATGTTTTTTCCTTATGATTTGAACACACGTTTGACTTTCATTGTTTCATTTTCATGATCTTTTGTTTGTGTTCATTTGCATGTTTACAACATGGTTGCTAAGTTCTTATTGTCATGATTATATCTTCATGCCCATGTTTTAAGTTCTTATGATCCCAGCTCACAAATGCTTACATATATGATCAAGATTATGTAGGTGCATGTCACCTCAAAAATTATTCTTTGTTATCACTTACCTACTCGAGGACGAGCAGGAGTTAAGCTTGGGGATGCTTGATACGTCTCCAACGTATCTATAATTTTTGATGCTCCATGCTTGTTTTACACCATTTGCCTATTGTTTCGTTACACTTCGTGGCACTTTTATGCATTTTCCGGAACTAACCTATTAACGAGTTGCCACAGTGCTAGTTCCCTGTTTTCTGCTATGTTTGTGTTTCAGAAGTGATACACAGGAAATATTCTCGGAATTGGACGAAACAAGTTCCTGAAGTCTTATTTTACCCGGAAGCTTCCAGAGATCCGAAGAGGAGTAGGAGGGGGGCCACCAGGGCCACACACACACAGGGGTGGCGCGGCCAGCCCCCTGGACGCGCGGGCCCCGCGTGAGGGCGCCTGGCTCCTCCTCTGACATCGCCCCTTCGCCTATAAAGACCCCCCGACGGAAAAAACCTAAGTACCCGATCAGTTTTCCAGAACACATCGCGATCCGCCGCCGCCATCGACCCGAAGATCGGGAGGGTCCAGAAGCTCTTCCCGGCACCCTGCCGGAGAGGGGAATCGCCACCAGAGGTCTTCTTCATCGCCATGCTCGCCTCCGGAGCGATGAGTGAGTAGTCTACCTTGGACTATGGGTCCATAGCAGTAGCTAGATGGTTGTCTTCTCTACCATGTGCTTCATGTTTAGATCTCATGAGCTGCCCTACATGATTGAGATCACCGTTATGTAATTCTACATGTTTGGTTTGTTGGGATCCGATGAATATTGGTGTTTATGATTAAGTTGCTGTACTGAATATTATCTTTTGTTATCTCTATGTTGTTTATGATCTTGCATGCTCTCCGTTGTTAGTAGCTATCTTGGCCGAGTAGTTGCTAGTGACTCCAAGAGGGGGTATTTATGCTCGATAGTGGGTTCATGCCTCTATTTCACCTGGGGGAGTGACAGAAACCTCTAAGGTGGTAGATGTACTGTTGCTACTAGGGAGAAAACAACATTCATATGCTCAAGGGCATATGCTTTGTTTACATTACACACTTTGCTTAATGCAATTATCTGTTGTTCACAACTTAATACTTTTGGGGTGTTCGGATTGATATCCCCGGGAGTGGATTATTAGTCATAGATGCAGTTGGATGGCGGTCTATGTATTTTGTTGTAATGCCCAGAGTAAATCTCATAGTGATCTTCTTGACATATCACGTTTATCTTTATTCTATCAATTGCCCAACTATAATTTGTTTACCCAACATGTGTTATTTATCTTATGGAGAGACACCACTAGTGAACTGTGGACCCCGGTCCTATTTACATCATATTGCTATCACCTGTTTACTTTACTCGCACTGTTTACTTTACTCACATACTATATTGTTTTCCACTCGATACGCTCATAATCTTTGTTTCAAGCAAACCGGTGAGATTGACAACCTCATCGCAAGTTGGGAACAAAGTACTTGGTTGTGTGTGTGCAGGTTCCGCATCACCTTCAGTCGTTTGTCTCTCCTCTCCTGACCGATATTAAACCTTGGTTTCTTAACTGAGGGAAAACTAGCTGCTATACTCATCATACCTTCCTCTTGGGGTTCCCAACGGGCTGGTTATCCACCATGCACAAGGACAGTCTGCTCCCACGTCAACTTGGACGCAGCAATGCTCTCCGTTGTTAGTAGCTATCTTGGCCGAGTAGTTGCTAGTGACTCCAAGAGGGAGTATTTATGCTCGATAGTGGGTTCATGCCTCTATTTAACCTGGGGGAGTGACAGAAACCTCTAAGGTTGTAGATGTGTTGTTGCTACTAGGGAGAAAACAACATTCATATGCTCAAGGGCATATGCTTTGTTTACATTACACACTTTGCTTAATGCAATTATCTGTTGTTCGCAACTTAATACTCATGGGGTGTTCGGATTGATATCCCCGGGAGTGAATTATTAGTCATAGATGCAGTTGGATGGCGGTCTATGTATTTTGTTGTAATGCCAAGAGTAAATCTCATAGTGATCTTCTTGACATATCACGTTTATCTTTATTCTATCAATTGCCCAACTATAATTTGTTTACCCAGCATGTGTTATTTATCTTATGGAGAGACACCACTAGTGAACTGTGGATCCTGGTCCTATTTCCATCATATTGATATTACCTGTTTACTTTACTCGCACTGTTTACTTTACTCGCATACTCTACTGTTTTCCACTCGATACGCTCATAACCTTGTTTCAAGCAAACTAGTGAAATTGACAACCTCATCGCAAGTTGGGAACAAAGTACTTGGTTGTGTTGTGTGCACGTTCCGCGTTGCAGCTAGCAAGCAAAGCTTGGACGAGGCGCCATATATAAATTGTCCGAAGCTGTCGCAAACTAGCAAGCATCACCTTCAGTCGTCATTGTCTGCTTTTCTCCTGAACGATAAACCTTGGTTTCTTAACTGAGGGAAAACAAGCTGCTATACTCATCATACCTTCCTCTTGGGGTTCCCAACGGGCTGGTCATTCACCACGCACAAGGACCTCTAATCTCCCACATCAACTTGGAGTATCATGGGCACCCGATGGAATCGGTTAGCCATGGTTTGAGAAAGGAAAAGGTGGGGAGGAGTGCCAAGCTATAAAAGAGCACAATTGTGCCAATTAATCAACATGTCGGAACCGCTCTCACTTGTTTAGTATGGAAGATATCAAGAACTCTGTTGCTAGTCGTTGACAAAAGCAACCACCTCCCAAAATAACTTTTACATCTGTTTTACAAATGAAAAGCTCTAGCACATGTTTAATCCCTGCTTCCCTCTGCGAAGGGCCTATCTTTTACTTTTATGTTGAGTCAACCTATTCCCTTCTATCTCAAGCAAGCATTTGACTTGTTATGTTTCACTCATCCATATGTTGATCTGTTCAGTCATGTTTACTATCTTCCTTTGTTTAGTACAATGCTTTTATCTGAAGGAATATATCTTTGAATGCTTTCTATGATCGTAAAGAGTTTGTTTTGTTGAGCATATGGTTTTTGCTATATTAGCTCTGCTATAAAAGGCTCCGTTCAAAAATAAGTTTAGTTTGTTCATTGTTCTCTGACCAAGAACTAAGGTTTGCCATCACCAATTATGATTTACCTTGTGCATCTTTATTTGTGATTCTCTTTTACTTATTGCAAGCCTATATTATATGAAGGGAAGTTGCTGTCTATTATAATTTGTGCCTTGGTGAATGTGATACTTCTTGTCCATATTTTGTTTATCGACACTTCACTCCATAAACCCGTGGTCATATTTACTGAGTTCAGTTTTCGCTTGGGGACAAGCGAGGTCTAAGCTTGGGGGGTTGATACATCCATTTTGCATCACTATTTTGTATCATAATTTACTGTTATTCATTGATATATTTCATATTTAGAGATGATACTTATGTTGTTTCCTCTGTTTCTACATGTTTGATGATCATTGGAGGACTTGCTGCCGGAGTCAGGATTCTGCTGGAAAAAGGACCGTCAAGACACCATATTTCTGAAGATCAACAATTCCAGAGAAATACCCAGAAATTCCTATAATATTAGAAGACGAAAGTAGCCAGAAGGAGGAGGCGAGAGGAGCAGCAGGGTGGGCTCACCCACAGGGGCGCGGGCCCACCCCTGGCCACGCCGGCCTGTGGTGAGGCCACCCTGGCCCACCACTGCCATTGCCCCCTCGCGTATATCGTCGTCCCCAAAAACCTAAGTCAAGGGGGGGGGGCTCAGAGATAGACACTGCCGCCTCTGCGGGGCGGAAAACACCGAGAGAGAAAAGCTCTCTGGCAGGCAGAAATCTGCCGGGGAAATTCCTTCCCGGAGAGGGGAGATCGTCGCCATCGTCATCATCATCGCGCTGGACTTCATCGGGATCATCATCACCATCATCCTCATCACCAGCACCTTCATCTCCACCATCACCACGCCATCCCGCTGTAACATCTTGGGTTGAATCTTGTCAAATTCTTAGGGGAAACTTTCCCGGTGTTGATTGCCTTTGTAGTTGATGCTATTGAGTGGAACCTTTGAATTAAGATTTATGTTCAGATTGTTATTTACCATTATTTCACCTCTGGTCATGATCCATATGATGTCTTGTGAGTAGTTCGTTTAGTTCTTGAGGACATGGGATAAGTCGAGATGTTAGTAGTGAAACTATATTGAGTAATATTTAATGGTTTGATATTTATGTTGTGGTGTTATTCTACTAGTGGTGTCATGTGAACGTCGACTACATGATACTTCACCATTTATGGGCCTAGTGGAATGCATTGTGTATATGGCTACTAATTGTGGGGTTGCCGGAGCGACAGAAACCCAAACCCCCGTTGGGAAACCATTGCACCAAGGAGCATAGGATCTCAGAGTTTAAGGCTGTGGTTAGATTTATCTTAATTACTATCTTGTATTTGTGGATGCTTTCAGGGGGGTATAATCACAAGTGTGTATTAGTCCTAGTAAGGGTAGTACGCTAGCACAGGTTCACCCCCATAACACTTATCAAACCAATGAAGATTACTTAGCAGCATGAAGCGAAAGCTCTCGACAAAAACTCCCGTGTGTCCTCAGGAACGTTTGGTAATCATAAGTTACACAACCGGCTTGTCCTTTGCTCTAGAAAGGATTGGGCCACTTGCAGCAATTACTATTACTGTATTTTATTTACTCGTACTTTATTTACCTGCATTACCAAATACCCCTGAAAACCCGTTTGCTAGTATTTACATTGAATCCTTGATCAAAACCACTTGTCAACACCTTCTGCTCCTTGTTGGGTTCGACACTCTTATTTATTGAAAGTACTACGATACACCCCCTATACTTGTGGGTCATCACACATTTCAAAGATACACTCAATTTTTGTTTGCAAGCTGCGAGTCATCCTACAAGTTTTAGCCGCTTTATCTATGAAATTCTTTATCTCAATGGCTCCCATAAAGGTAGCATATTGTCCTGCTAACTCAATGTCAGTGTGCATAAATTCATTATTCAAGTATGAGGCAATTAAAGGTTGACTTCTATACATGCATTGAAAATTAAGATGCTTAGGATATTGTTCTTCACAACAAGATACATCATGCAAGCGACACGAATCATGCCAATTCCACTCAGCCTATCATAACTTCATGCGCATTAATTTGAAGTACATCAAGACATTTGAAACTTTTCCATTTTTCATTTTTTGGGTTTTTGATAAAAGATGCAAATGTTAAACTAGAGGTAACAGAAAACTTAAAACCAAGCTAACTTTGAGATTCCTCCCCAAGCTTAGATGACTGCAAGGTATATAAAAAGCTAAAACCAGAGTTAGTGCAAGCAAGAATAAAAGCCTTAGCACAACGCTCCCCGGCAATGGTGCCAGAAAAGTGCTTGATAACCCCAAGTGCAGGGGATTGATGTGACACCTCTCAAATGTGGAAGTATTGGGTATCAAACCACATGAACAATAAGGTAAAGCAATATATTCTCTCAAACTAGAGTGTCATAATTTTACTTATCTATGCATTGCACAAAACAAAGAAACAAGTGAGAATGATTCGGTGATTGCAAGAAACAAATTAACAAAGCAAGAAAAATAAAAGATATCCTAGACCTCAACAACAAAGAGCATATAGGACTAAGGTTGTGCTCTAGTGGAAACAAAGAAACCCGAGTTCATGGGTTCTCTTGATCTCCCTTTCTCCTTCTATCTCTCTCTCTCTCTCGATAGTGATAATCATAGATAAACATGCACACACAATTGTCATGCTATTATGGTAACTTTCATATGGGAACACATCCGAAGACATGAAGTTGAGAACAATGTACTTAAAGGGTGTTATGTCACCTAGAATGCCATTATTGTCACTTGGCCCCAAGTACACATTTCCCTTAACCCCTATATGTGAAGATACTAAAGGATGCATGTCTCATTATTGTCACACTAGCTGCTCCATTTCTCTCATTCGGATACATCCAGAAGCACCACCCACATCTAAATACATCATAATGTTTATATAAAAACACAAACAAAAAGATCCATGTAAAGATCTACTATTGCGCGCATACATAACTCTCTCATCTACGTACAAGTAGTGTTGTCCACACCTAGTGACATGGGCAAAGCAAGGCATTAGACATAACAATATAATCAAAGCAATGAACATCATGATGTGAATCCAAAGTACAACAAGCTATGAAGTTTCCAACACAACGGCAAATGCATAACAAGATTCATCGCATACCACAATAGTCAAAGGAGTTACATCGGTGTCCATAATCATGTAGGCATCTCATATGGATCTAAATAATCAAGTACATGGAGAGAAATTAATACAAGATACTACCACAAACCCCAAGTCTAGGGGTGGACTACTCCCCTCTAATGGTGGAGAGCGCTGCAGAGGTGTTTGTGAGGGAGGAGTAGCGGCTAGAGGCAATTTTGGCAGTGGTTCCCCCTCCAATCTTCCTCTGGCAGTGATGTAGCCTCTTTGTTTAGGTGTTTTTGACGTCTGTCTCCGTCCATCGTGAAATAAAATCCCAGGGGGTATATAGGCGTTTTTAGGTCAAGAAAATTCCGTAGAGGTGAAGTTTGCGACATTTGGACCCACAAGGCCAAAGATGGGGCCTACCACAAGGGCAGCATGTGGGCCCGTGTGGTCCCCCTCTTTTGGCCCTCATGGTGTTCCCCATTGACTTCTTCTTCTCACGGTCTTCTATTTTCCGAAAAATGATGTGGCTAAAATATTGGGTTTGTTTGATGTCCGAGAGGTCCCTGGAACTCAAAATGCATAAAACAGGGTTTCCTACTCTGCAGAGTTAAGTACCAAATAAATCGGGACTTTGTGGAAAAATCCCCGAAATCAATGTAAAACATGTGGAAAACATCATATAGCATGTGAATATCAAAAGATATGACCTAATTAACTATAAAGATCATGGATGCATTTCATATGCATCAGATTGCATATGGTGGGAAGAGAAGAAGTGATTTTCTCTCTAAAATAAAATGGAGACATTATTCAAGGACCCCTAATCTGTTAACCATGGCATTGAATTTTACAAGGCACTTTGAAGCTGAAAGGAATGAGATGGATAAACCATTTACACATGAGGTGAAAATGTGATTGACTGGGTGGGGAACAATAAAGCTACAAGACCACATAGCATTCATGCATAATTTTATCAAATGTGTTGGCATGTTATAAAAATGAGATATCATGGATAACTTCAGTGACCTCTATATGCATAAGTTTGATCTCAATGTTATAAATTATGGAATTAGCACCCTCATTCCAAAGAGTGATGGTGATTACATTATTCCCAAATTTAGGCTCATATGTTTGTACAAGTATTATTCAACATCTTCCCCCAAGGGCCTGTCAATAAGAGTAAAACCTGGGAAAACTAATCAAAACATGCTATGCTTTAAATGAAGGTATATTGTAGATGGTATGACTTTGATGCAGGAGATATTGGGACACTCTAAATATCAGAAGCAAGAGGGCATGATGTTGAAACTTGATTTGAAGAAAGGGTTCAGTGAAAATGGTTGGTTTGGATGAAATGTTCATTTTCTCAGGGATCCTTACATGTCAAAAATGAATGATGATACTGGTCCATATTTATTTTGGAAACCACATAGGGGTAAGGAAGGGAGACCCTTTCTCAAATTTCCTATTCAATATTGTTGGACAACCCTAGCCAAATTGATACATTATTTGGATTATTAACTGGCTTGGTTGAGAATCTGTTTGAAAAAGTTATAGCTATGTTACGGTAATAATACAATTCTATTCATAAAATAATATTTGGAAGGAGCTAGAAATTTGAGATTGTTGTTGTATTTTTAGGTTATGTTTAGTTTGAACATCAACTTTAAAAAGAGTGATGTAATGATGGTTCTTGAGGATGATAGTAAATTACAGGGACATGTTTAGTTATTTATTATCAAGAAGGTAAATGGTTCATCAAGTATATTTGTGTGCTGATCTATGCAAGGAGATGTATTTTGGAAGAGATGGGATTTGTTGGTGAGAGGATAAAGAAAAACTGGATGGCTGCATGAGAAGTACATATCTCTTGGAGGGTGATCTACTCGAATAATAGAATCTATCTATGGTGTATAAGTGTATCCAATGTCAACAATCTTTTTACATAAAACTAATGTGGTGGAGGTTGAGCAATCTCCCAGAGCCTAGAATTTAGTCAAGTGGGGTTAGTATGCACTCCCAGGAAAGGAAGTGGTTCGAGGGTTAAAAACATGACTAAGTTTAATATAAGTTTGTTATGTAAGTGATGGTGGAGGTTAGAAGCAGAGGATGTGCAATATTAGCGAAAAGAATCATAAGGAAATATTTAGGTTATGGTGTTTGTGTCAAATATTGTGTACGAGTTGGGTTACGTTTGGACTCTCAGTTGTATTAGGTGTCGATAGACTAGGTTAGTGTTCGAGTCGGACTCTAAGAGCCTGTGCCTCCTTTATAATGAGGGGGGCAGCACACAATGTAACCATGACGACTTGATAGCGACAAGAGCGCAAGGGGAGCCTGCGGCTTGTACCGGCAACCAAGGCGGCCGGTGTTGCGGTATCATGGGGAGGAGCGCCCGTAGTCATGCCCCACAGATGTAGGCGTTGATCGCCGAACTGCGTTACCAAATCTCGGTATCGTCATCGTGTTGTGATTGCTTGTTCCTCGGTAGATCGACTACGCGCCTACGCCGGTAACATAGGTGATAGGGCATTTATGATGTCAAGAAGCAAAGAGATTGTGCTTGTTGGTATGCTACAAAATTAGATATCTATACCTGAAAGAAAGGCCAATGATGATTGGTAATGGGATGAGTGTGGACTTTTGGGGTGATGTATGGTGTGTTGATGTGCCTTTCAAGGAAATATTCTCGGATTTGTTTGATATCTACAATGAACCATTATTGGCAGAATATGGAATATTAGTTTGAGAAGATGGTTAGATAATAATTTAGCGAGACGACACAAGCTGATGCAGGATATGCTGACAAGGGTTGCCTTAAATGAGTAGACTGACAAACCAAATGGAAATGGACTAAATCTAGAAAATTTATGTAAAATCCGAACTCTCAAGCAATGGAGTGGACAAAATGTTTAAACACTTGTGGAAAGCTAGAATTCTTCTGAAAGATCAAGATTTGGTTGGCCTATCTTTATATGCATGATGTGGTAGCCTCAAAGGATAATATGACTAAGATAAATTGATTAGGTAACACAAAGTCTCAGTTTTATGATAAAGAAGAATATATATTTATCATATGTCCTTTTTTCAAACCAACATCAAAATGTGTGTGGAGTGTGGTTGCCAAACAATTGGGCCAATACTCGGCTTGGTTCATTTTCATAATACTTCTGATGGTTACCACAATACATGTCAACAAGTAGGAAGTACAATTCAACTCTTGCAGCGATTTGGTAGGCAAACTGGAAGCTTAGAAAAAAAGCATCCTTTAAAAATAAAAAACTCCCTTGTTGATCTAATTTGTTATGATCTGTTTTTATAAAATACATATTGGGAAGGATAACATGTTGCTGATGAGCAAGAGCTACTGAGAGATGGGGCGGATACTTTGCAAAGGAATGCACTGGAGGATGTTGCGGCTAATGCTAATGCTCTTTCGTCTCGGGCAATGTTGAATGCGCTCTAATAATGATATCACAGACTCGTGAGGAATATGATATTGGAGAAGTGGATATCCTACGAGTAGGTGTTCTGAAATATTTTAAGACCTAAGTAAAATGCTGATGAAGAATAGATGTGATGCTGGTGAAGTGATGTTTAGAGCTTTTAGGGCACGTTTGGATTGTGGTTGTGGGTTACCACACCAAAAAAATGGCGTTGACTAGTAGTGTAGGGGGAATTGAAGCCTTCCATTCGAAGCCACGCCAAAATTTTGGCTAGCTAGTTCAGATTTGCATGGGCGACGCTGGCAAAACGGAGGCGGGCGAATCCGTCATCAATATTTTGGCTAGCCCCTATTTGACGCGGCAGGAATTGGCCTAATCCAAACAGGCCCTTAGCACCATCAATGTTTTGGATGTGTGCAATCGTTTGGAGCTTATTATGTTAGCCGGCTTTGGTTCCGTAGTCCGTAGATATGCACCTGAAAACTTTAGCTACCGCGATACGTGGGGTTTTAGTTGTAGTTCTACTTTTTGCCTGGTAAGGTCCTGTATAATTCAGATTCGGCTCTTCCGCTCCTTTGAGATATATAAGACCCTGAAGTGGAACACCGCCGCACGTCTGCCTGCCTGGATCATGTCAAGAACAGGTAGCATCTTCCCACCCTTGGCGTCTCTCTTCTCCCCCAGTCCAAACTTTGGCCAGTTGCATAAGCGACTCTTCGTTTCTTTAATCCCTGCTGGTACGTTACCAGCATATATGTATGCACTTGGCACTAGTATAACCAGACGTACAACAAAATTAGTTCAACGATCTCCACCTAGCCTTCCCCGTGCGTGTCCTTTCTTATTTGTTCAGATCATGCTGATGCACCCACGATATTGGTTTCTTAAACCAGCACATTATCCATGGCGTTGTCCTTTAGTCTCGAGCAAACTAACGCCAACCGAATCCTCGCATTGATCCGGGGTCGTGTTGGCAATCGTCTGGTTACCATTTTAGGTCTAGAGTTTTTGCTAATTTTGATGCGTTCAAGTTGTTTTAGGTGTCCGTCGTCGCCGGTTACTGTTTGGTATTAATATCTGATTGCTGATCATCTGCCGATTTAATTAGCTATCTATCCATTTCAGGCTCCTGTGGCGACTTTAAGTTATCTCGCCACATGGCTCCTGTCATGGGCGATGGTATCAGAATCGAGCATGGTACGTGGTTTCACGTACGTACTGCTGTCGAAGAATCACGAACAGGCAATTGTACCTTTGTGTACATTCAGATACAGTGTCCGATAACAAGGTCTATGATATATCAGTAGTACAGTGACTGATATGTATGTGCGCATGTGGTCTAATTAATTACAGCGCTGAGAGATCAGCTGTGTACTGCATGGCTGCACCCAAAGTTCACTTGTTCCGTTTCCTGACGGACGCACGCCATGAACTCTTGATGACACTGAAGCATCCAGCGTCGGATGATGGGCAGTTGGAGATGTCAACCGCAGCATAGTTTAAGCTATCTCGCCAGCTCTGAGAAAGTTCGACGATGCTTTTTCCATGATACGGCCGGGTCATCAACCCCCTTGCTTGCCTGTCTACGAATTTGCCGCCGTGGTATTGTCGCCTAGCTAGCTTGCTAGCTAGAGCCAGCTCCCAAGCCCCAACCGACCTAACAGATCACGACTCACAAGCAACGCCTGGCTGCAAGAAGCGGTCAATTCGCCGCGCCCGCAACCTGTTCGACCGAGCACACACGCTCGTTTCAGACTGAAAAATTACCGTGGAAACAGGCGAAAAATGGACGTTTTGCGCGTGTTCCCGGCCGGCCGGCCGGTCAGATCGCATGTCGATGACGACATAGACGCGTAAACGAGCTGTCCAGTTCAGGCCGGCAGGGCAGGGCGGCACGTATTGGTAGGCGGCTGGCCTAGCTATAGCTGCCGCCAGTCGTCAGCCACAACCACTACCGGACCGGCCAGGAAAGAGAGGCGTACGTACGCATCGGCAAGTCATTGGCAGGCTTCCGCTCGCAATTTGCATTTGTATTTCCGGCTGCGTGCTCCATGCTTGCTTCCTTCGTGGGAGAGACATCGACGTCTCAACCATCTCCCCGTTTTCTTCTCCATGGCTAGCTGCCGCCTATTAATTCAGCTCCATCTTCCATTCCATGGGCATCCAGTCAAGTCAAGGTTTTCGATCGATCTCCTGAGTTTACATGGTTGCAAGATGGTGCGGCTAGTTTGCATCTTGGGAGCTAGCTAGCTATGCTTGCCTCCGAGGATTACTGGCGGGGAGAGTACGATGTTGGCATGGTTCAATCAAATCGAGCGGTCCATATCTGCATGCAATCGCTTGCTAGCGAGGTGGCAGGGCAGCTTTGCTCGATTTGATTGAGCCGTGCCAATATCGCAAACTTCTTGCCTAGCAGCCTATGTCGTGAGGAACGACTGCTTCTTCTTTAAGGTATGGTCTTCTGGATGTTTGTGTTGCTTTACACGCCTATTAGGACCAAATTTCTCACTTCGGATTGTTCGATTCAACGGATTTTCACAGGAGGATTCATCTGAATAAATAGGATTTATTCTTGTTGAGTCGTCTGATTTATATGTTTGAATACTATAAAATTCTTTCTAGGTATTACAACTATGCGAAATTTTCCATCCACTCAAGACTTCATGCAATTAGTCCATTGTTTATCTGGTTTCCAACAAACAAACTTCGGTGAAAATATTTTTAAGGATTTGAGTGAGCATGAGAGTACAATACTTTATCCTTTCTATTTAGTACCGTGCTAATAAGGGCACATGTCTCATATTAGTTTTGGCGATCACCGTAAAAATATGGCTGCCATGCATGCATTCAGCCACATGGGATTCTTTTTGGTTTCAAACTTTAAAATATGTTATCTTTTAAAGTAAGTCGAACTCTAGATCCATTTTCACGTTTGACTTTATCACGACGAGATCTTCGAAACTAGATCCTATGTTGATATTTTTTAAAAAAAATCAAGCCTAGGTGCCACAACATATTCACTTGGTAAATATAGTGTTAAGTTGGTTACCAGTTTAAAATCAAATGATTACCAGGTCTTCAAAACTTTGATGGTCACCAATGTAAGCCTTCCATGATGGTAATTTCATATTTTACATGTTTAGTGTGGATCAAGGACAGATTTTCTCGATTTGTAGATCATCATTATGACAAAGAAATATGTAAAAATTTATCCGGTGAATATGTATTATTGCGACGGTAACTTTTAACTAGCAACATGGTAACTGTAGTAAATAACCTAGCAATTGGTGACGGGTTTTTTCACAAAAACATATTAAGATGCAATCTAGTTTTTAATTACTCGTCAATACAAATCCAATGGTGAATACGTAACGGTCTAAGACATTTTTTTTGAATTTTGATCATGGAAAAGATTTTTTGCGTGCATGTGGGCGTTAGCTGGTCCGCCTTTATAGGGTCGGATGCTAACCTCACCCACCAGATGGGACTATTTCCATGTACACGTTTCCTTAATATAATTACCATTTACTTATGAATCTTTCCAATCAAAGACGGCTTAATTACCGATCTTTCTTGTGGGCTTCTGTATCATGGTGGATCGTATAGGTTTCTAAACTCGCTGGCACCTCTTTCCCGCTTCTCCCAAACTTGATTCTAATGGATTTTGTTGCTTCCCAAACCATGGCAATGTAAAAGAATATTTCATTGTGACCTAACTTAGATATGATGTTATGTGTTAAATTGTATTTCTATAATTGAATTTATATATCTTATGGCTATATGCTACTCTAGATAAGGTTCATACCCAACATAAGACCTCCAATGCGTTGTTCTTAAGAACGTGCATTTCTCTCTTTTTCTTGTATTTTTTGGAAGGGACATATATTCCAAAAACATCTAAAAGACCATACCTGTTACGAGCATGAGATAGGATACATGTGCCTATATTTTTCCTTTTCGGTAACAGGATGAGGAAAAAATTACAGTTTTGGTCACTCAAATATTGCCAAAGTCTAAAGTTGTTCCATCCATCCTTTGTCTCTCAATTGCGTAAACTATGATTTGCTCGACTCACACCGGCTTTTGATGATGTTATGATGGTAGGTATTCTCATGGAAGTTTATAAGCACAAAAGATCTACAAAATATGGGCAGACAAAACAAAGGGGGAATTCAAAATGAACAATAACATATGGTAAGTACATATGCTATTAACGTTACTTCATATTTTAGAAAATATATAAGGTATGCATGGATTTTTCTGTCTTTTTATATTTCGGTAACTGTATACTTTTCACAATTTTTAAAATCTAGACCATTCTACTATTTTATTTATTTCAATTTAATACAATTAGGTATTTCAACTATGATATTTTGAGATTACATTTTTGTTTCCTAAAGTAGAGTTCCATGTTTTTTCTATATGTTCTTATTATATTTTCTGTTCTTCATTTTCCTCAAACTAGTTATGTTCTTCAAAGAAGGAAACAACATAGTTATGTTTTTTTGGAAAGTTTTTTATTTGACTAGGCTTACATGTGTATAAATCGTCCACCTTATTTTTTGAAACTGTTTCAGTAGTGACAAGGACTAAACGTAGAAGGATTTTTTGCCACTTTGAGAGACCGCAAACTTTTCATACTGAAGATAGGATGTACTAAGAGACTTTACCAATATCCGAGGAGGAAAAATATACCCTTTCTAACGATCTAATTGATGTAACAATCAGTTAGGAGATTGAACTCCTAGCCTCTACATTCCATCTTGAAGAAAATAAATCATCTATGGTACAAATAAATAGGAAGAAAATGAGAAAATATGGGAAGTAGTAATATACTAATGCACAACCAACAAATATGAAAAATGAATTCATATATATTAATTTGATTTCCTGAGTTAAAAGTTTATGTCAGTTATGTGATATGTAAATGGTCGTGATCCCCTTGCACTCTATTGCAACTTACAATGTAATTGTGGTAGAATGGATGAGTTGACATAAATGAGTGCAATGGTTGGAGCTTTTGAATCTTTTGAGTTTGTTCTCCATACTTCTGTATGCTTGATATTCTTGTTTTTATAAACAAGTTTCTCAGTCTTTTTAAATGATATATCAAGATATTAAAATGCGATTGCAGTTACTTGATTGTAAAATACTACAATGCGTCATATGAGGTTGCGAGGTATTGGAGCTTCTTCCCGTGGCTCATGGATGGTCATAATGGTTTATCAAAGGAAAATGGTGTTAATTTGTAAGATAAGTATATCTTGGTGTCATTGATCAAATTAGTCTTTGCCTCCTTTTTGAAAAAAATTGATCAAATTAGTCAAGAGCTAGACAATCACTACGATATGGTTGATTTGGAGTTTGTTGTTTTCATGCCGCTTTGAATCCCTTTATTCATTTGCTTCTTATGATGCACACACAAGGTAATGACTTGCTAACTCATAGCCCAAAACATATGAAGCATTGATTTTATAAGAATTAATTCAGCTTGCCAACATTATTGATGACATGAGAAAAGATGATATGGTAAAATGTCTAAATGATCTTGCCGAGTTCACTATTTAAGTTAAGTGTCATACATGATTTTTATTCTTAGTGTACTATAGTGATATTGTTCTAACATGTGCCGACAACTAGTGTTGAAATATTTTTTTCTATAGTGACTTTAGAAAATAACATGTTGAAATAGTATGGCTGATGAGCTCTTAAGCCACTTTTTACCAACGCAAGTAAACATTATACGAGAGAGTGGATTTGCTACCCAGGTGTGTAGCTACGCACCTTTGCATTTTCAATTATTTTCATGCTGTATAAATTTATTTCAACTTGTTTTCCTAGTAGAACGCATAATTCTGGTGTGCAAAGGTGCTTTTAGATTTTTGGTTTAAGCTTGTGTTGGTCAAAGTCAACTCACAAAACCATTTTTGTTGTTGAGTTGACTTTGACCAAAAAAATCTCAAACCAAAAATCTAAAACCACTTTTACACACCAAAATTCCGTGTTCTACTAAAATAACAAGTCGAATCATCATTATACTGCTTGAACCAAAAGTTAAGAGGGGTGTGTATCTATCGAGGTGTGTAGCAAGTATTTAGCCCATCGTACGATAGGGTAGTTGAGACTTTTATGGCAACATGAAAGCGTAAAATTGTTTAGCGCATCTCTAACTAAGCCCGTAAATCGTCAACCCGTAAAACACGAGTAAAGAGCACCGTTCTCGTGTTTTACAGTTTTAGATGTCTCATCGTAGATCAGTACCCCTAAACTAGATCCTTTAACACCGAATATGCTAAAAAAGATTCTCTTTTCCTTTTTTCCATTTTCTTTTCTTCCCCGTGGCATCTTCTTCCTCCTACAGCCTCCCGACCTGCCCCCATGTCGCCCGCCTACCCCCGGCCGGCCGCCTGCGGCCCTCCCGCCACCCGTCGCCCTACAGCTGCCAGAAGCCCTACAGCCCCCGCCGCCCTCTAGCTGCCCACCCAAGTAACCGCCCCCAGCGCCGCCGCCTGCCCCAGCAGCCACCGCCCTTTGCCTGTGCCGCCTCTGGCCGTGCTCCGCCTTGACTGCTCCGCCCATGGCCGCTCCGCGCCCTGGCCTCCGCGTGCTCCAATTTCGGCACGGAGAGCTCCAATTCCGACCGGAAGAAGGGGAAAAGAGAGGGGGCCTCATCGGGAGGGAGCTGGTGGAGTCAATCAGGCTCGGCATTGTCTCCATGGCTAGAATTTGGCCGGATTCGACGAGTTTCGGGGATAACATGGAGTAGCTATCTATCGGACTTTGCTCAAGCCTTATCCTCTCCCCCCCCCCCGTGCTACAGTAGCTGAGGTTCTTCTGCAATCTGCCGCGTCGCCCCGAGGCCTCTCTCGCCGGCGTTGCCGGTCGAGGCGGGCTGAGGGGGGGCGGCAGCGCCTTCTCTGGTCAAGATAGGTGTAGATCGGGGCTTTTCCCCAGTAGTTTACGGCGCTATGTCGTCGGGAGTTCGCCGGATTTCTCGGCCAAGATCCGGTGGGCGGCGGTCCTCCTCTGCCTCCTCGCCCTGCTGTTGACGATGGAGATGAGGGGATCTCTCCACTCCCTCAATAAGGCCTGCTTGAGGCCAGGGTGGCTGCGGCAACCTGCGCCCCCCCTTTCGGCCGACCATGGTGGTCGGGAAAGGCTGAGCGTTCTTTGCCTGCTCCCATGGACTCGAGCCTGTTATCCAGGCTGGCAACCTCCTGGTGTTGATCTGCGACCCCCCCCTTCTGCCGGCCGGCCGTGGCGGCGAGGGGCAGGGGGTGGTCGGGCTCAGCTCTGTGGCGAGCGTCATCTGGCGGGGAGGTTCTGCGGCTTCGACATTCCCGCGCGGCGCTGACTGGCTGTCTCCGAAGCCTTTCGGTTGGCTTCCTTGGTGGAAGGCGCCGGAGTTGTCTGTGGAGGCTACTTCCCTGTTCAATAAGCGCGGCTGCCGCCCCCTGCTCACTCTTGAGGCAGTTTTGGTGAATCTCTCTTTCTCTCTGGCCGGTCGTGGCGGCGAGGAGAGAAGAGGAGAGTTCTCCTGCTTCGGCTGTGCTGGTGGTGGCATTCCCTGGTGTGTTGCTGTGACGTGTGCTTCTCTGCCTGCTAGATGGTGGTTCCGTTGAGCCTTTCATCTACGCCTGCCTCCTCCCGCCCGTGGCTGGTGCGGCGAGTTTGATGGCGGGCCCTTCGCCGTCGTCGGCTCTAGCATTGTTCCGCCTTCTGCGACTGCTGTCCAGCTGCTTTGGTGCTGGAAGTCCTCTTCTTCGAGCTCTACCTCGTCGGCGGGTCAAAGCCGTCATGCATCCAAGATCCTGCGAGGATCTATCCTGAAGCCGGCAAATGACTCCGGCAAGAAAACCTCCATTGGGAGGCCCTTTTCGAGATCTGCTTCCGCGTTCAACGTCGGTTGGGAGGCAAGTGGTGTAGTCCCCGCATCCTTTCTCGACGGCGGCTGGCCGGATCTCAAGCTCGGCGTTGGTTTTAGGAAAGGACTTGATTGTGTTTGCAAATTCTTCAGTGAGGTCCTTTCTGCTTCTATCAAGGATCCATGTGTAATTTTAGTTTCTTATGGGGTTCCTTGTAATATCTTGTACGGCCACCGTTTATTATTAATGTGACTTCTAGGCCCTTCGGGGCTTTCCTTGTTCAAAAAAAAAAAGATGAATTTCAGGGTAAGGCGCAAACTAAAATTATATAACTGCCACAGTTGACCGGATACAGGCGCCCTTCAGTTTCGGTCTAGTTTTGCCTCCAAAAAAGTGAATAAAAGGGTCGAACAAGTGAATTCACATGCGTCCTTAAAAATGTTCGGCCTAGTTTACGGGTTCTGATCTAAACGTTTTTTTCAACATAAACTATATAAGTCGGTTATTATACGGGTTTGACCACTTTTACAGTCACTGCTAGAGATGCTCTTAGTTTCCATCTTTTTGCTCATATTATATTTATCATGTAATACTTTTGCCACTAATCCTACTATTTGCATATTTCAAACATGCTTTTAGAGTTTAATGTTAAGAGACGTTATTAAGCTATTTACATAACTATTTTGGAAAAAGTGTATTCCTCGTGCAACATGTGAAACTTATTTTTCTTAATGTATGCACATATATTGAAAATTCTTTGGTTCACCACCGTTCGGGAGGAGCAACTAATCATCACACCATTTAGGGAAACAAATCAGAGCTTTTTTTAACGAAATATATCAAAGCTTTTTGACAACAAAGCATAGGTGACGGGTGTATATGAACCCTAAAAAATATTCAAAATATCAACAAAAATACAGACAAAAAGTCATTTACATAGGAATATTTATGTTGGCACATAAGTTTTTAGGAAAAATAAGAATATATTTTTTGTATCTGTAAAATAAAAGATAAATTTTGATGCTCCAAAATAACTATTCCCGAAACATATTTTTAGCTTTTGGCCACATACAATTATCGGTTTTGCTATTTCTCAGTAGTATGAGAAATAGCTTATGGCCCAACAGAATTCTAAACCATTGGATTTGCATCGTGATTCGTGCAATTGAGTTGCAAGTTGAGTTGCAACTGAGATTTTTTCAATTGCAAGTGATGTTGCAACTAGGAACCATATATCCAAACCGTTAAATTGTTTCGTGATTCGTGCTAATAGTGAGTTGCAACTGAGATATGCCATAAGCTATTTCTCAAT
Source organism: Dactylis glomerata (assembly GCA_007115705.1). NCBI lineage: Eukaryota > Viridiplantae > Streptophyta > Magnoliopsida > Poales > Poaceae > Dactylis > Dactylis glomerata. The sequence continues at coordinate 246,468 of QXEO01000133.1, forward strand.
AGACTGAGTCCTGAGTCCTAGATACACTCTACAATTATCCATTACACACCTCAACGAACAAAATGAAACCAAGTAAAGAAAAAAAACGAAGCTTTCCTCGCAAGCTGAACCTAGATCTGAATTGTGGCCACCCGCCATGATCCGTGGCCGCGGGGACCGTGGGTGGGCCCGTCGCAGCCGGAATGCGCCACCGCCCGCCGCCTCGGACTCTCACCTGCGGTGGTTGATGCTCGATCGCGTCACCCACTGCACCGAGATGGATGGGAACAAGGCCGTCAGGGACGGGACAGTAGCCGGCGGCACGCTGTCGGAGATCTCCAAGACCTGCGCCAGCCAAACCCTCGCCGTCTCCCTCAGGGTCGCGTCGCCCCCGGCGGTGTCTCGTCTCTACCTTCACTAAGGCCGGAGATGAAGGAGGTGCATCCCCCCTAGGCCCCTACGTCATCGCGGCTCACGGCCACTCCATACTTTTCCAGGCCAGCATCCCCCTCGACCAGGGCCGACCCCCCTATTATACCGTCGACTACTTCGTCTACACAGCATCCGCCTGCCGGTCGGAGAAGTCCCCGTCGCTCAGGCGGCTCCCGCCTTGCTTCAAGGGCGGGCAAGTGGACCATGAAATTGACACGTTATTAATTCTACCCGTACCGGCGCCAGCAGCAGCGGCCGATGTGCAGGGAAAAGATCGGCCTGCTGTGCCACGGCGAGGAGGAGTTCACGGTGGCGGAGCTCTCATGTGTTGGCGAGCTTTGCCTGCTACGCCATGCACCTGGGGAAGGGGAGGAAGCCATGCAATGGGATGTTAAGAAGCTGCAGAGACTAAGGTCCTGAAATCCTCCTTTTCGTGCAGAGACCTTGTTGCAAGGACGCCCGAGACTTGTTCAACGATTCCTGGCAGACGGACGTCGTCATCCCTTACTGTCATTCCTCCTTGTGCTGGGTTGATTGCTACCTTGGATTGTTCTTTGTCACCGTCCATGGCGATCTTACGAAGCAGCCACACTAAGTCCCAATGCCTGGAGCTCTACATCCTCGTCGTCTCTACATTGACCCAGGGTGCCGTGACCCAGCACGCCGTGTGTGTGTCACTTAGAGCGGCATGATTAAGCTCATTTGTATCGGTGATCATGAAGGCCGCAGTGTGCATAACTGTCATCATTCTACTTTCAAAATCACAACATGGAGTTTGACTGACAATGAATGGGAAGTAGATGTCACCATGGAAGCTAGTGAGCTCTGGGATGTTCTTGCCTCTGACAAGCGCCTTCCACTGCTCTGTCCAGAGTTTCCTACAATGAGCTTGGTTGATCATGATGTTGTCTGCTTCATGTTGAATGATAGGGAGCGTATTCCCTGGCTGATTGAGGTTAACCTGAAGAAGAAGGTGCTTGGGTCGGTCACCCTAGACGAAGAAGATGAAAAGGAAGCAGCAGCAGAAGAACAAGTGAGCTGGGCTGATATTATCCTCAGGAGCGGCAGGACCACCTTGGCAAATCCTTCATCCCCAACAAGTTCACCATGTACTTGGATGAGCATGCTTACTTGGATAAGCATACCATCAAAGTCTTGGTTTCAGCAAAAGTTGGAGGATGCAAAACTAAAGCAAGCAATGGAGAAAGGATGGATTAAACAGAGCAGCATAGAAACATGATAGTTCAATGGTTATTGTGTGGATCTCTATAGACGTGTGTAAACGGAAGATTACTGACATATTTATACTTAGTTGGATGCAGTTTCTTTAGGCCTTGTTCGGCGCAAGTGTTTTGAAGGGTTTTTTAGTGTCTAATCCCTGCCCATTTAAATCCACCCGAAACCACGACCGGGCCGTTCGGCAGGCCGGTTTTGGGCGGGCTCAGCCCAGCGAACCCTTTTGATACACCCCGATACACGACGGGTCGGGGTGGATCAGAACCGCTCCTCCCCCCTCGTGTTTCTGGCTCGCGGCGGCGCGCACGGACGGCGCCGACGACGCCGGCCACTGCGGATCTTCCTATGCTCCTTGCGCACTTCCCGCAGCCGGCAGCCCCTTTCTGCCTAACACTGCGGATCTCCCCGCCCTCCTTCTACTCCGGCAGATCCGGATCTTTTTTCTGCAAGTACTACGGTTCTTGATCTGGTTGTTCACCTAGAGTTTGTGCGCATGATGTTCATATGAGTTTGTGCGCATGTTGTTTTGGACTTGATGCTGTGAGATCCGGTTTTCACCCACGGTTCATTGTTGGGATATAAATGTTCCTTGATTATCTTTATTTTTATGTGGCATACGCAATCATGTCTTTGATTCTCTTTTAACAATCTGGCTTGACTTGCTTCCTTGATGCTTCTGATATTGTGCGGGTTATGCAATAAAAGTTTGTGAGGTTTACTGAGTTTTCTGAATATGTAACAACAACACGCCCTTTTCTCAGTCTGTAGGTTCTGTTTGAGTTTTTTCATGTAGCTATCCCTGCTTACCGAACGACATATTTTAAGAAGGGGTTTGTAGGGGATTGGGGCGGAAGAGGATTGGAGTGGATCGGGTGATGGAAGTGTTTTCACCCAAAACACTAGGTATAATACTCTTCAATACACAGGAAAACATGCCTACCGAACAAGGCCTTAAGAATGGAGGTAGAATTCAGGCCGGAGTGCCTCGGCCTAGTAAGCACATGTGATTTTCATGGATACAATAACTCATAAAGAGGGTGCCTTCTAGTTTTAGCAAACGGATTCATATAGGAACAGAGTAGCATAACTGAGATAATTATACATAGGTAGATAGGTACTTAATTTTATAGGATATGAAATGTACATAGGTTCAGAATGCCATTGTATTCTATCTCTGATAATTTCTAATACATAGGATATGAAAGGTACATAGGTACACAGAATATGAAAGGCACCTTTCATATTCTTGGGATGGTAGATCTCCATGCTATGTAGTTTTCATGGGCTCATTGTATTCTATCTCTGATAATTTCTAACACACCGTTGCCTTGTGATGTGTGGCCTTCATGGGCTCATTAATTGTAGTAGACCGGGTGTTGCTATGTAGTTTGATTCATGTTGGCTCACTCTCAAGTTGAGTTCAAGACTGAATCTGAGGTTCGGAAGATAGTACAGACATAATGCAAAAATGCTAGTAGGATATGAAATCATTCCAAGGCATTACAGACATTCACCATACAACTCAGGCTATAAGCTAGGACACGAAAAGCCAAAAAAAAACTGAATCCTAGTTTCTCACGAGCTTATTCCTACTCATGGGCAAATATGTGGACAGCTCGAGCCAAGATGGTTTATGCACAAGCTAGAGCTCAAAAGAACTGGGCCGTAGTGTGGTGCCCTAGTAGATTAGTTGTACCCGGCGCAAATACCACTAAACCTTGAGAGCCAGCAAGCAGCAAGCGACTGTGCGTACCTGCGTGTGCGTGGCGTCACTCTTTGACGCAACTGACATCAGGTGTCAAATAGGTAACGCGGTTAACGCTGCGCCCAGCCACCACCGCCGCGCTGGGCCAGGGATACATCGGCCCATCTCCAACTAGAAACTAGGAGTAGATCGATTGATTCCGCCCCAATCTTTACTCCGCCGCCGGCACCGCTCTCATGCTTCCTGGCTAGCTCCAAGCTGCGGCGCCGGTGTTCGATCGTATTGACGCGCCCCACCGGATCCACCTGTTTCCATCAAAAGGCACTAATTGTTTGGTTGTTCGATATCGATACTTTAAGACGGAACCTAAGCGAATTTTGTTCTGCAGGCGGCGATCTTTGGGTTACGCTGGAGCAGGCGTGGGAAACTTTGACGAATCCTGACGGTTCTCCTAGATCACCGAGATTCCAAGAGGTAGATCGAGTGACGGAGGAACCGCCGACGATGAAACGCCAGTTTATCAGTTTGGTGCTGGAGAGCTGCAGCAGCGGCCGCTTTACACTGCGGCGCATCAAGTCGTCGAGTCTCTTCCACCCAAAGAAACGGAGAGGACGCCCTACGACGGCGTTGGAAGAAGCCGAGCTGCCGGAACCTGCACTGTCCTTCGGTCCTCTTGCGCCAAGGCATCATCAATTTGTCGTTGACACGAGCGGTGGCGTCACGTTCATGCCCTTCGGCTCCGACCATTCAAGCCCCAAGGATGAACTCGGCAGCGCGAGAACCATCTTCACGCCCTTCGGCCGCGAGAGGGACAAGATCCTCAACGCAGACCAGAAAGGCAACGTCCTAGTCTACGACACCTGCGAGAACAATGTCTGCGCCATGCCCAGGCTCAAGGGGTGTATGGCGAACTCCATCCCCATGAACATGGGTGACGCCCTCTACATTATCAAGAAGTGCCCTGAGAAGCCTTATAGTCCCTATCAAGCATGCTTCCAAGCTCTTATCCACGGCAAACCGCCGGAAGATGTCCACGAGGCGCCGGGGTGGCACTGGCATGCTCTCCCGCCGCCTCCCTACGTAGAGGCCCCCTACTACAAGCCTTCTCGCAACTCCGAGATCAGCGCCTCGGTGGTGTTTGATAAGTCCATATTGATATCCGCCACCGGCATCGGCACCTACTACTTTAACACGACCAACCGTGCTTGGAGCAAAATGGGCAGTTGGGAGCTCCCGTTCCACGGCGCCGCAGAGTACGCCCCCGAGCTGGGTAGCTGGATGGCCTTCTCGCCAAAACGGAAGGACCAGTTCTTGTGCGTCTGGGACCTCACGGCTTTTGCTTACCGTGCCCCCAGACGCTGTCACATTTGGTGCGCAAGAGAAGACCTTGCTATCCCTAAGGACTGGGAACTGCTAGGCTCCCACATTGTGCGAGTGGATTACGACAAGTTCTGCATCGCCAGGTCCTTCCATGTCTATGAAGATCTGGATGGTAGCCGTAGTGTAAAGGAGAAGTTCATGGTCTTGACGGGCATAGAGGTGGGAGAGTGCAGCGAGGCTGACGGGAGGATCCGGATGGTAAAGCACAGATCCATACGCTACAACTTTGACGGCTATACTGCCTACTGGGTATTTTAGGTGGTGTTTTTGGTTCAAGAAGAGAGCATAGCACTATTAGGATGGATGGATCAACCATGTGACCTGAGGTGTTGAGTAGCTTCGGTATTATCATTACTTTCATGCTTTCACACGCAAATTGTGCTTGCGTACGTACACATGTTGTCAATATGGTCCATTCATTATTTGAATACATTTGTTCTTGCTTTAATTGATACTTTTTTTTCGAAACGGGGGAAGCCCCAGCCTCTGCATCAAAATGATGCATATGGCCTTGCTTTAACTGATACTATGATCCATTGCTTGTGAGTTCTGACTTGTACGTGTTCCCGGCCTTTTTTTCTGAAACAGGGTGCCGACGATCGTGAGTTCGTTTCTTTAGAATAGAATGCCTAAATGGCCCTACAAATTCCCATTCAGCATCATGCCTGCTACTCCCTCCGATCTTTAAAAAGTATCGCTGGTTTACTATAGTATTGTATTAACATGTAGTATTAGTTAAACTAGCAAGGTGGCCCGCGCATTTATACGATAAAATTATATATATATTAATATAAAACAAATTATAGTAAAAAAATCTATGTGAAAACTCATACGGACTTTCAGTTAGTTACTTGGCCCAATCCAAAATTGTATTAAGTTTCTGGACATGAATTTGTAGGAAATGACTTTGTCCAGTACGTGGCCTTGCACACAATCACTCGTTTTCATTGTGTTTCAGTACGATAGATACCGAAACATGACAAAAACAAAATGATACCTGATAGCACAAATGGCAAAGCAAAAAAAAATAGTGTGAATCCAGCGGCAACAGTACGTAGGGGAGAATTGCTGCGTTAATAAAATAATAGATTATTTTGCGTCCATGTATCATTCATAATAGATTGTAGCCAAAATTTATATTCTTAAAAAAATATTGCACTTTGGTTAATATGTTCATTTGGTGCATTAGGTTCTCAGTAACGGATTTAGTATGTGATGACTTAGTAACGGATTTTATATTTCACTATAGAATACTGAATCATCGGATTGTATCCCTCATCAAGCCAAACTATGGATTTTCTCATTATTTTAGCTTTCTAGTTATGTTTTATGCTTATAAGTTTTTCTATATCTTCTTGTCCACAATTAATATAAGCTTTCCCAAAAAAATGAAAACTAACAATAGTGTTTAATGCCTAATTTTTTTAACAATAGTGTTTAATGCCTAAATTTTATTTCCCTTCACGCCAATCTCGTTGTTATTGCAATGATCGTGTGCAGTATCGTCTCGAGGTATTAAGATGGTTCAATACATTGCTGCTTCGCCATCAAATATAACATTTTTATGTAGATCAAAAAATTGCTAAAAATAACCTCATCCTCGAAATCTCAACATAAATGTATTTGACAAAATAGGTAAATAATACATGTAGATATTATTTGTCATGTCATGTGTATAGTCATCTTGCACTGTCCTTTTTATTTCTTTTATATTTTTATTCATTGGTTTCATAAATTTAATTATATTTGTTTATATGCTCTCTTTATGAGAAAAATGTGTAGTCTGATACCCAAATTTATCGAAAGAATTTGCAGCAGAATATACCTCTTTAACCAATTACTTTGTTTTTAGTTATTTGTATTCAATTAATTCTTTTAAATTCTCATGTTATTCTTTTACTTCTATACTAATTTTTAATGTTTCTGTAATGCGTGATTGTAAGTTATAAATATATTGATTGCCAACTTTAACTTAGCTATGAAAATTTTGATCGACCAACTAACTTAGCTAATTTTTTTCTGTGAGGTCTGATATTGAGTCGTCACATATTGGCCGCTCTTATGTGCTAGGCCTGATCGCAAGACCCACTCTAGACTGATTTGTCAAAATCAAGTGCTAACTGAATATGAATCGGAATAGGTTTTGTATGCATGACAAGATCCCGACTCGCTCCGTCCCTAAAAAGATGCCGATGATTTGTTAAAATTTAAATTTATCTTGACATAATTTAGTGTATAGAACGTCCAAATTTACACAAATGTTTAACATCCCTTTTAGAAACAGAGAGTAGTAAATTACTCTAGCTAGCTTTGTAACCTGATTTCATCTCAGTTGTCTTTTTTTTTAGAAAAAGAACACAACTCAATTGCCTTTTTTTTGCTCGGTCAACTATTTTTGAATCTGGCCTATAGACACGTTGCCATTGAGGCGGCTGGTTTATGTGGGAACGTACCAAGAGTCCTATGACTACACGCCTTAATTTTTTTCATGTCTTATTATAGTAATTTATATTTGGTACATATCTTCAACGTAAAACGTGTGCCCAGGGAAAAAAAATAGAAACGTGACGACCTTACGAAACAGTTAATCTTATTTTCAATCTTAGCCACATATTTTAGATCTAAAAGTCAAAATAATTTTGATGATGTGGATTAACGTGGTGACTCTATTTTAGACCTCCGTATTGTGCTTTTAGTATATAGTAGATCTTAACTTTTCATATAGAGGAACATCTCAACCTAAAGTTTTGAGCAGGCCGGTCCTATGAAATTAGAGTACCTTGGGAATTGTCATTTGTTATGGTTTTACATCCAAATTGTGCTGTATTTTTTATTTTTTTAGAGGGGAGGCCCCCAAAAATGGGCCTGTATTTGTTTTTGAAAACCACAAAGTACGTCTTGCATCTCCGGGGGATGCCAAAATTTAGAGAGAAAAACACTAAGAGAAAAAACTTACACAGCCACATATCGCACAACAAACCGCCACCCGATGTACAACCAACCACATCAGGAGTACATGATCAGAAAATAAAAGACAAACGACATCATCCATTAACCTGAACTGTGTTACGGGGGAGAGCCCGGGCGTGACGCACAACCCGGACAAACCACCACTTGCCTGTGTGAATAAACTTGAGGATAGTTTCAACCAATAGATGCAGCGGAAATATAGATACAAACACAATGCACAAGTGACACAAGGATTTACGTGGAAAACCTCCTCAAGGTGAGGAGGAAAAAAACACGGGTGTGGACCAACCGGTCCACACAAGCTTCACTATGAGCAACCTTGGTACAGAGTCTCTCTAGAACCTCTAGAGATTACAACACACTTCTCCTCGTTGCCCACCGGTAACAACAACAATAACAACCACAAGAGGTAAGATACAACAAAGACAGAGATATCACAGTTTCTGTCCTCTTCAGCAATCAGCGAACTGCTCTCAAACCGCAGATCCAATCAGCACGAAACTTGGTAGACAAGTAGACATATGAGTTCCCAACATACTGACCAAAAATCAGCTCAGTCGGATACCGTTTGCCTACCCAAACTGTTCGTCTCCCAAACCTACTCTGTGCTGAAACTGCAGCAGTCCGACCTGACTAAACTGCTCTCAAATCTGAACCTCCACTGACCCAAATCTCAAACTGTGTAACCGGATCGAAGTACTCAAAGTAAGGAACGAGCTCACCAAGTTTGGAGCCAATCCAAGCACGTTTGAGCCTCCAAACACCAGCTTGAAGACAGACTGGTGAGAACTCAGAAACCTGGATAGATTCACCTCTTCTTCTTCTTCCCCTCTTCTCACTTGGTTGTGGTGTTCTAGTGTGTTCTCTCACCCTCTCACAGCAGCAGCCACGTTCTTGGCTTGCTCTCTTGTTCTCTCTCACACACAGCCACCAAAGTGGCTAGGGTTTTCTCCTTTATACCTCTCAAGGAGGCACCTCAGCCGTTGGATGCGAACCTCGATCAACGGTTGACACGTGTTGGACTTCTTGGGCTGATGTTGGGCTGCCAACACACCTCCATGTGGAGGGACATGGCCCAACAAACTCCCCCTCCCGACATCATGGAGGGTCTCACTGCCTACCGGCAGTCATGCCGGCGAGCTGACGGCATACATCGAGCTTTGCTCTTGTCACCACCTTGGTCAACATATCAGCCCCATTGTCATCTGTGTGCACCTTCTTAAGTTGCAATTGTTTGGAACTCAGCACGTTTCGAATCCAATGGTAGCGTACCTCAATATGCTTTGACCTTGAATGAAAACTTGCATTCTTACTTAGGTGAATAGCACTTTGGTTGTCACAAAATAGCACATACTTGTCTTGCTTAAACCCAAGCTCACTAGCCAATCTTTTCAGCCACAATAGCTCTTTGCTCGCCTCTGTTACTGCGATGAACTCAGCTTCAGTTGTGTTCAAAGCCACACACTTTTGTAACCTGCTTTGCCATGACACTGCTCCCCCTAAATGGGTAACCAAATAACCCGAAGTAGACTTTCTGCCATCAATATCTCCAGCCAAATCTGAATCTGAATATGCAATCACCTTGGCCTCATTGCCACCAAAACAAAGCTTCATATTGGTGCTGCCCCGGAGATACCTCAAGATCCACTTCACGGCTTCCCAATGTGGTCTTCCTGGATTAGACATAAATCTGCTCACAGTACTAACCGCTTGAGCAATGTCAGGCCGTGTGCATACCATAGCATACATCAAACTCCCAACCGCTGAGGCACAAGGAACATTCTGCATTTCCTTTTCCATCTTTTCAGTGGAGGGACATTGCTTCTTGCTCAACTTAAAATGAGCTGCTAGTGGACAACTGACTTCCCTTGCTTCGTCCATCTTGAACTTGCGAAGTACCTTCTCAATGTATTTCTCTTGAGACAAGTACAACTTGTTGGATTTTCTGTCTCTCTCAATTCTCATGCCGAGAATACACTTTGCTGGACCCAAGTCTTTCATGGCAAAACTTTTGCTCAACTCTTTCTTTAGTCTAGCAATCCTAGAGACATTCTTGCCAACAATCAAGATATCATCAACATAGAGCAACATAATGATATAATCATCACCTGAGAACCTCTTAATAAATACACAATGGTCTGAGCTACATCGCTTGTAGCCTTGCTCCCCCATGACAGATTCAAACTTCATGTACCATTGTCTTGGTGCTTGTTTCAGGCCATAGAGACTTTTCTTCAGCTTGCACACATAGTCTTCTTTGCCTTTAACAAGAAACCCCTCAGGCTGCTCCATGTAGATTTCTTCCTCCAACTCTCCATGTAGGAAAGCTGTCTTCACATCCATTTGCTCAACCTCCAAGTTGAGACTTGCTGCCACGCCAAGGATCATTCTTATAGATGTCATCTTCACCACCGGAGAGAATATTTCACCAAAGTCAATACCCTTCCTTTGGTTGAATCCTTTCACAACTAGCCTGGCCTTATACCTCGGATGTGACGTGTGCTCTTCTTGCTTGATTCTGTAGACCCACTTGTTCTTCAGAACTTTCTTGCCCTTAGGCAACTTCACCAGCTCATATGTATGATTCTTATGCAAGGAATCCATCTCTTCTTGCATAGCCTTATTCCACTCCTTCTTGTTCTCATCTTTCATTGCCTCTGAAAAGCACTCAGGTTCTGAACCATCAGACAATAACACCACATATTGGTCTGATGCATACCTAGTGTTAGGAACACGATCTCTGCTGGACCGTCTGAGTGGAGCTGCTGGTGGACTATCTGGTACTGGTGCTTCTTGCTGATCATGATCATTTTCTTCAGCATCATCATACTCTTGCTGCTGGGGAGCATCTTCTTCTCCACCTGTACCACTATATGCATCATCTTGCACATCTTCTGCATCATCATTTTCAGCTTCTTGTTGGGCTGAATCTGCAGGTTCTGGGTCAGAATCAACTCTGTCTTGCTGCTGTCTTTGAGGAGGAACACCCACCGGAATTGACTCCGGAACTTTCTTCTTTGTCTTCACAATATCCTCAATTGTTTGGTCTTCAACAAACACAACATCACGGCTTCTCACAACTTTTCTTGCTATTGGATCAAACAACTTGTAGCCAAACTGATCACCTCCATAGCCAAGAAATAGGCATTGTTGTGTCTTTGAATCAAGCTTTGACCTCTCATCTTGAGGGATATGAACAAAGGCCTTACACCCGAAAACCTTTAGGTGATCATATGAGACTTCCTTGCCATAAAAGACCTTGTTAGGAATGTCTCCTTGCAATGGATAACTTGGTGAGAGATTGATAAGATAAACTGCAGCCAACAAAGCTTCTCCCCAATAATGTTTCGGTAGCTTTGAACTTGACAGCAAGCATCTAACTCTCTCCACAATTGTCCTGTTCATCCTCTCAGCAAGACCATTCAGCTGTGGTGTCTTCGGAGGAGTAAATTGGTGCCTAATTCCCTGCTCCTTGCAATAGGCATCAAATGGGCCAATATACTCTCCCCCATTATCAGTGCGAAGGCACTTGATCTTCTTCTCAGTTTCTCTCTCAACTGAGACTTGGAATTGCTTGAATACACTTAGTACTTGATCTTTGGTCTTCAAAACATAGACCCAAACTTTTCTGGAAAAGTCATCAATAAAGGTGACAAAGTACTTTGCTCCACCCATTGACCTCACCGACATTTTGCAAACATCGGAATGTACCAAGTCCAACACCTCGGGCTTCTTGTGAGGAGCTTGACTCTTGAATGCAACTCTGTGTTGCTTCCCTACTAGACAATCTGAACACTTTTTGATGTCAACACCTTTCACACCCTTCAACAGATTTTTCTTGACTAGCACTGTCATTCCCTTCTCACTCATGTGCCCAAGTCTCTTGTGCCATAAAGCACATGCGTCTTTTTTCTGTAATGCATTGACACAAGCAGCAGAAAGTTTAGCATGAACATGATACAAAACTGAAACCATGTTACCTTTAGCAACAATCAGATTTCCTTTGGTGAGCTTGTACTGTGCATTTCCAAATCTGCTCAAGTACCCATCTTTATCAAGCAACCCAACCGAGATAATGTTGAGCCGAAGGGCCTCAACATGCCTCACCGACTTGAGGACTAGTGTCATACCATTTTCAGTCTCCAAGTGCACATCTCCTCTTCCAATGATTTGTGCTCTATCATTGTTCCCCATCTTCACAACACCAAAATCACCGGCTGTGTAGTTAGTGAAGAGCTCTCTACGAGATGTAGCATGTATGGTAGCACCGCTGTTCGGAATCCAAGTCATATCATCACCATCTGCAAGGTTGATGGTATCATCAGAAACTACAGTGATCCTCTCCTCAACAGTAGGACCAAATCTGCCATCATGTTCTTCATACATAAGAGACATGATTTCCTCAACTGCAGAAATACGGCCTCCCTTACTGTCACTATCACTGTCGGCTTGTTTCTGAACATGCTTCTTCTTTTTCTTTTTATCCTTCTTCCATTGTTCACAATGCCACTTGATGTGGCCCTTCTCATGGGAGTGATGGCACACAAAATCAGCATACTTGCCCTTTGATTTGCTTCTACTTCTTTCTCCCTTTTCCGGACCTCTACTCTTGCTTCTCCCCCGTGACTGAGTCACCAACACTTCTGAGTGTGAAGAAGAACCGTCCTTATCAGCAATTTTTCTGGACTCTTCATTTAGTACCCTGGTCTTCACAAGGTTCCAAGTGACCACGCCATTAGGTGCTGAATTGCAAACGGTGACCTTAAAGGTCTCCCAAGTATCCGGTAATGAGCCAAGTAGGAGCAGGGCTCTCACTTCATCTTCAAATGTGATTCCCATTGAAGATAGCTGATTTATAATGCCCTGAAACTCATTTACATGATCTGGAATTTGAGTTCCCTCCTTGTACCCCAAACGCATCAATTTCTTGATCAAGAACATCTTGTTAGTACCTTCTTTGCGAGCATACAACTCATCCAATTTCTACCATAAAGTGTGTGCACGTGTCTCATCAATGATATGGTTCAAGACATTGTCATCGACCCATTGTCGAATGAATCCACAAGCTTGTAGGTGAAGTACATCCCACTGATCTTGCTTCATGTCATCGGGCATCTCAGTGGTGAACACCGGCTTCCAGTATTCCTTTACATACAGCAAATCCTTCATCTTACTCTTCCAAGCTTGATAATTTGTACCATTCAAAGATATCATTCTGTTGGTATTCACTTCCATCTATCACACAAGCAAACTGCACTCAACTGAAAGCAAACATTGCTGAAATTTGAGTACAAGCTAAACCTCAGCTCTGATACCACTTTGTTACGGGGGAGAGCCCGGGCGTGACGCACAACCCGGACAAACCACCACTTGCCTGTGTGAATAAACTTGAGGATAGTTTCAACCAATAGATGCAGCGGAAATATAGACACAAACACAATGCACAAGTGACACAAGGATTTACGTGGAAAACCTCCTCAAGGTGAGGAGGAAAAAAACCACGGGTGTGGACCAACCGGTCCACGCAAGCTTCACTATGAGCAACCTTGGTACAGAGTCTCTCTAGAACCTCTAGAGATTACAACACACTTCTCCTCGTTGCCCACCGACAACAACAACAACAACCACAAGAGGTAAGACACAACAAAGACAGAGATGTCACAGTTTCTGTCCTCTTCAGCAATCAGCGAACTGCTCTCAAACCGCAGATCCAATCAGCACGAAAATTGGTAGACAAGTAGACATATGAGTTCCTAACATACTGACTAAAAATCAGCTCAATCGGACACCGTTTGCCTACCCAAACTGTTCGTCTCCCAAACCTACTCTGTGCTGAAACTGCAGCAGTCCGACCTGACTAAACTGCTCTCAAATCTGAACCTCCACTGACCCAAATCTCAAACTGTATAACCGGATCAAAGTACTCAAAGTAAGGAACGAGCTCACCGAGTTTGGAGCCAATCCAAGCACGTTTGAGCCTCCAAACACCAGCTTGAAGACAGACTGGTCAGACCTCAGAAATCTAGACAGATTCACCTCTTCTTCTTCTTCCCCTCTTCTCACTTGGTTGTGGTGTTCTAGTGTGTTCTCTCACCCTCTCACATCAGCAGCCACGTTCTTGGCTTGCTCTCTTGCTCTCTCTCACACACAGCCACCAAAGTGGCTAGGGTTTTCTCCTTTATACCTCTCAAGGAGGCACCTCAGCCGTTGGATGCGAACCTCGATCAACGGTTGACACGTGTTGGACTTCTTGGGCTGATGTTGGGCTGCCAACACACCTCCATGTGGAGGGACATGGCCCAACAAACTGGTCCTATTTAGATGAATTTTTCCTGCCACCGGCTTCACCTTGTCGATCAGCTCCCTCCACGCCGCCTCAAACCTTGCCGGATATATACAGGTCCACTACTAAAGGAGATTAATGGTTTGTAAACATTATGCAGTGGAGACTTCACAATGTTTCCTTGAAAATTCACATCATTACGAGAGGTCTAAGTCGACCAAGCCAACACTCCAAACAGTACTGCCCAATCTAGCTAATTATTTTTAACGCCCAGAGCCCGAGGCGTGATGGCGTTTGATGGCCCCCAGTTGATTCCTTGTGCGTGGTGAATAACCAGCCCGTTGGGAACCCCAAGAGGAAGGTGTGATGAGTATAGCAGCTAGTTTCCCTCAGTTAAGAAACCAAGGTTTAATATCGATCTTGGAGAGGAGAGACAAACGACTGAAGGTGATGCAGACTGGCTTAATAGCACTCCAACAAGGGCGCACTTGTTGACTCGTCTTCGGCCAGTAGCAACGCGGAACCTGCACACACACAACCAAGTACTTTATTCCCAACTTACGATGAGGTTGTCAATCTCACCGGTTTGCTTGAAACAAAGGTTATGAGTGTATCGAGTGGAAAACAGTAAAGTATGCGAGTAAAGTAAACAGTGCGAGTAAAGTAAACAGGTGATAGCAATATGATGTAAATAGGACCGGGATCCACAGTTCACTAGTGGTGTCTCTCCATAGATAAAATAACACATGCTGGGTAAACAAATTACAGTTGGGCAATTAATAGAATAAAGATAAACGTGATATGTCAAGAAGATCACTATGAGATTTACTCTGGGCATTACAACATAATACATAGACCGCCATCCAACTGCATCTATGACTAATAATCCACTCCCGGGGATATCAATCCGAACACCCCAGTAGTATTAAGTTGCGAACAACGGATAATTGCATTAAGCAAAGTGTGTAATGTAAACAAAGCATATGCCCTTGAGCATATGAATGTTGTTTTCTCCCTAGTAGCAACAACACATCTACAACCTTAGAGGTTTCTGTCACTCCCCCAGGTTAAATAGAGGCATGAACCCACTATCGAGCATAAATACCCCCTCTTGGAGTCACTAGCAACTACTCGGCCAAGATAGCTACTAACAACGGAGAGCATGCAAGATCATAAATAACATAGAGATAACAAAAGATAATATTCAGTACAGCAACTCAATCATAAACACCAATATTCATCGGATCCCAACAAACCAAACATGTAGAATTACATAACGGTGATCTCAATCATGTAGGGCAGCTCATGAGATCTAAACATGAAGCACATGGTGGAGAAGACAACCATCTAGATACTGCTATGGACCCATATTCCAAGGTAGACTACTCACTCATCGCTCCGGAGGCAAGCATGGCGATGAAGAAGACCTCCGGTGGCGATTCCCCTCTCCGGCAGGGTGCCGGGAAGAGCTTCTGGACCCTCCCGATCTTCGGGTCGACGACGGCGGCGGATCGCGATGTGTTGTGGAAAAGTGATCGGGTACTTAGGTTTTTTCCGTCGGGGGGTCTTTATAGGCGAAGGGGCGACGTTAGAGGAGGAGCCAGGCGCCCTCACGCGGGGCCCGCGCGGCCAGGGGTCTAGCCGCGCCACCCCTGCGTGTGGGGCCCTGGTGGCCCCCCTCCTACTCTCCTTCGGATCTCTGGAAGCTTCCGGGTAAAATAAGACTTCAGGAACTTGTTTCATCCAATTCCGAGAATATTTCCTGTGTATCACTTCTGAAACACAAAAACAGCAGAAAACAGGAAACTGGCACTGTAGCAACTCGTTAATAGGTTAGTTCCGGAAAATGCATAAAAGTGCCACGAAGTGTAACGAAACAATAGGCAAATGGTGTAAAAACAAGCATGGAGCATCAAAAATTATAGATACGTTGGAGACGTATCAAGCATCCCCAAGCTTAACTCCTGCTCGTCCTCGAGTAGGTAACTGATAACAAAGAATAATTTTTGAGGTGACATGCACCTACACAATCTTGATCATATATGTAAGCGTTTGTGAGCTGGGATCATAAGAACTTAAAACATGGGCATGAAGATATAATCATGACAATAAGAAACTTAGCAACCATGTTGTAAACATGTAAATGAACACAAACAAAAGATCATGAAAATGAAACAATGAAAGTCAAACGTGTGTTCAAATCATAAGGAAAAACATACAAATGGTTTTCAGCTTGTTCTTCAAAGAGAGCAAAACATAAATGCATAGGACACCTTCAAGTTTAAGAGGGCGACTAGATACAAATAATTTAAGAACAACTGAAACCAACAATATGAATCAATCAATGAACTTTGGGACAATGTATATCACACTAAGAATGACAACTATGCTCTCTTAATGGTGCATAAAGATAGAAGGTGGTGACTCAACATAAAAGTAGAAGAAAGGCCCTTCGCAGAGGGAAGCAGTGATTGCAAGTTTTATAACCTTTAAAAATTATGGTACTTACCGGCTTTGAGCTCTCATTGCCCCCATCATAAGCATCTTGAATGGTTAAAGTTAATGCGAGAACAATTATGATGCATATGCTTGACAAATCATAAGTTGAAAACCTCGTGCCCCGTGAATACGAGTACCCAAACCTCATGCTACTTTACTTAGAGTCCCAAGCAAGGCTCTTGTCATTGTAAGTATATGCATATCATTGAGAACCGCCAATGGGGTACCTCCGTGCCCGATGACATGGAACAAGCCCACACCAAAATGACAGGACAAGCAGACAATGAACACCTCGACATCTCTTTTATTTGCCTTTTGTTTAGCTTTTTATTGTGAGATGCGTCGTCGAATGTTCACCATGGGTATGCTGCAAATTTCCACCATGAATTATGCATGGCTTAGATTGGCGGCCCGGCGTTTCCCTAACACATATACAAACTCCATGATCCCCACAAGATTCCCAATTCATTTCACACCGCGGGCATCCATAAACAAAAGATCACGATATCAACTCAAATAAGAAGTGCAATGTTGAAAGCTTGCCCCATGACAGCATGGCTGGGCTAGAATCCAACTTACAAATTGCAAGTATAACAACTCAACATAAGAGACCACAATGTCAAATTTTTAAGAACAGGAAAAAGTAAAGTGTGCCTTCCGGTTCGTGAGAGCTTTACTGACCGAATTTCGCATAACACTGGTAAGAGTTTAATTTGAAGAGAAAATAAAAGCAAGTCAAATTTACTTGGAATAGCAAATTGCTAGTAGGTATGTATGGTGGACACTTTGGAAAACTTTGGTTTTTAGGAGTTGGATGCACGAGTAGAGCTCATACTCAGTACAAGGCGAGGGCTAGCAAAAAACTGGGAGCGACCAACTAAGAGAGCAATAATGGCCATAATCATGCAAAGCGACAAAGCGACATTAAAAGAAGCATAAGATGGCATCAAAAGTCAAAAACTAAATGATCATGAAGGCTATTGGCGACTTTGTAAGAGTCTAGCATGTGTGAGCATGCGCCAAGTCAACCCAAATAAAGCATCAAGGAGAAAACCAAAATAATGCTTCCATACAATAAAAACAACGCATGATTTTTTCAAAGGCTCATTAAGCAATCTCAGTTATTTGAGACAAGTCATGCTACAGCAAAACCACTAAGCATACTATCAAAAAGACATCAAGCATGACATGAAAAAGCCTAAGCCGCAGTCTACACAAGCTCCTTCTTGTACCACTATTTTGCACAAAGCTTTTTCTCTTTTCCAACACCATTTGAAATTTTTATAAACACATCTTTTGATGAAAACCAATAAAGATCAGAGGCAAAAATACACCTTGATGAAAAGATATGACAAGGTCTGAACGCAAATCAAGGTGAAAACGAAAACCAAAAGCAGTAGCAGAAAAAGAAGAACACTCGATTTTTAATAAGAGTGAAAACTAGAGCGTTCTTTGCAAATGAAAACGAGTACAACTCCTCCAAAGGAAATTTGTTGGGGTCCAACCATTTATTGCAGCAAACAAACAAACTAAACCAACTAAAAAAACTAAAACAACTGACGCTCCAAGAAAAACACATAGTGCATGAAGCAATAAAAATATAGTGTTTTGAAAGGTGACCTGATTTTTGCCGATGAAGAAGGGGTGCCTCGGGGGCATCCCCAAGCTTTAACGCTTGTACTTCTTAGATATCTCTTGGGGTGATGCATGGGCATCCCCAAGCTTGAGCTTTTGTCCATTCTTCAACTCATCTCATCATTCTCCAATCCCTACACTTGAAAACTTCCTTCATACAAAACTAAACACAATTCTATTAGCAACATTAGTGTAAGCATAACATATAATCAACCTCTTTTTGCTTCAGGTTTCAACTCAAAACCACCACATATATAGCAAATACTACTGTAGCAACCTCCCAAAAAGTTCCGTGATCAAAAGAACTCAAAAGAAAGCGATAAAGTGGCAAACACAAATATTGGCAGAAATCTGTCAAAACTGAACAGCTGACAAAGGTCGAATTTTTGAGGGGTTTTCTGTTGCTTAAATCAAAAAGTGTTCAACTAACAAAAGTTTGGATATAACCTGGGGCATATGAACAAGAAATCGCAGGTCCAAAAGATAAACAGAGAATTTATACAAATTTTTACGGTGCAGCACCGAAAACAGTTTCAGGATAGCAACATCCCCAAATCTTTACCTCACTCAAATTAGAGGCTTCTCTTGGCACAAAAACGAAATAAAAAGGATAAGGAGCGGTCATTACAGTAGTAATGACTTCCAAGACTCAAATAAAAGAAAAAGTACTGAAAAGAAACATTGGGTTATCTCCCAAGAGTGCTTTTCTTTAACGCCTTTGAGCTAGGCGCAGAAAATTGCGAATCAAGTAACATCAATGGATGAAGTGCTAGTTACCTCAGTAGGCTCTTCGAAGGTTCCCGAAGATGATTCAACCTGCAAGTCACCCTTAGTGGAACTAAGAGTCTTACCAATTTTAAGAACATGTTGAGATTTAAGCGCAGAAACCTTGGGAACATACATAAATTTTTGCTCTTTTCCAACAAACACTTTCTCCTTCTTAAATTTAAGAGAAGAGAAGATTAAGCTAAGAGTTTCCATAGACTCCTCTAGTTTACCAATCCTTAAGTTTTGATTGTCATGAGTAGTGCTAGCCTCTAAAATGGTAATTCTCTTACCAATGTTTTCTATTAAATCACTAACGCGGCTAGCATTTTCTAGGATACTAGGCAAACTTTTCTCTAAAGAGCTGAGATTTTCTACCACCTCCTCCAAGGTGGTCTCGGTTTTAGCAACATGAATAGGTGGTATTCCCACTAAACTTTCAATTATAGTGCATGCTTCTCCAGCGGGAGTACCCAGAAAATTACCTCCTGTAAGAGTATCAAGAACATACCTATTCCAACTGGATATACCAACATAAAAATTTCTAAGGAGGATCGTGGTAGAGTGCTTTTTGGTACACCTATGATGAGCATTGTTAATACGGTACCAAGCATCTTTTAAACTTTCTCCCCCTTGTTGCTTAAAACTACGAACTTCTACTTCAGGATTACTCATTTTAACAAAACTAAAAGCAGATAAGTAAAAACAACTACCAAGGATTCTAATTTTTTTTTTGGGTTTTTGATAAAAAGCAATGCAGGTAAAATAAATAAAGTAAAGCAAAACAATAAAACAAAGTAAAGGATGTGTGTGCGAAAAACTCCCCTCGCAGAAGTCTTGTACTTCCTCCCCGGCAACGGCGCCAGAAAATTAGCTGATGGCATTTGATGGCCCCCAGTTGATTCCTTGTACGTGGTGAATAACCAGCCTGTTGGGAACCCCAAGAGGAAGGTGTGATGAGTATAGCAGCTAGTTTTCCCTGAGTTAAGAAACCAAGGTTTAATATCGATCTTGGAGAGGAGAGACAAACGACTGAAGGTGATGCAGACTGGCTTAATAGCACTCCAACAAGGGCGCACTTGTTGACTCGTCTTCGGCCAGTAGCAACGTGGAACCTGCACACACACAATCAAGTACTCTGTTCCCAACTTACGATGAGGTTGTCAATCTCACCGGTTTGCTTGAAACAAAGGTTATGAGTGTATCGAGTGGAAAACAGTAAAGTATGCGAGTAAAATAAACAGTGCGAGTAAAGTAAACAGGTGATAGCAATATGATGTAAATAGGACCGGGATCCACAGTTCACTAGTGGTGTCTCTCCATAGATAAAATAACATATGCTGGGTAAACAAATTACAGTTGGGCAATTGATAGAATAAAGATAAACGTGATATGTCAAGAAGATCACTATGAGATTTACTCTGGGCATTACAACATAATACATAGACCGCCATCCAACTGCATCTATGACTAATAATCCACTCCCGGGGATATCAATCCGAACACCCCAGTAGTATTAAGTTGCGAACAACGGATAATTGCATTAAGCAAAGTGTGTAATGTAAACAAAGCATATGCCCTTGAGCATATGAATGTTGTTTTCTCCCTAGTAGCAACAGCACATCTACAACCTTAGAGGTTTCTGTCACTCCCCCAGGTTAAATAGAGGCATGAACCCACTATCGAGCATAAATACCCCCTCTTGGAGTCACTAGCAACTACTCGGCCAAGATAGCTACTAACAACGGAGAGCATGCAAGATCATAAACAACATAGAGATAACAAAAGATAATATTCAGTACAGCAACTCAATCATAAACACCAATATTCATCGGATCCCAACAAACCAAACATGTAGAATTACATAACGGTGATCTCAATCATGTAGGGCAGCTCATGAGATCTAAACATGAAGCACATGGTGGAGAAGACAACCATCTAGCTACTGCTATGGACCCATAGTCCAAGGTAGACTACTCACTCATCGCTCCGGAGGCAAGCATGGCGATGAAGAAGACCTCCGGTGGCGATTCCCCTCTCTGGTAGGGTGCCGGGAAGAGCTTCTGGACCCTCCCGATCTTCGGGTCGACGGCGGCGGCGGATCGCGATGTGTTGTGGAAAAGTGATCGGGTACTTAGGTTTTTTCCGTCGGGGGGTCTTTATAGGCGAAGGGGCGACGTCAGAGGAGGAGCCAGGCGCCCTCACGCGGGGCCCGCACGGCCAGGGGTCTGGCCGTGCCACCCCTGCGTGTGGGGCCCTGGTGGCCCCCCTCCTACTCTCCTTCGGATCTCTGGAAGCTTCCGGGTAAAATAAGACTTCAGGAACTTGTTTCGTCCAATTTCGAGAATATTTCCTGTGTATCACTTCTGAAACACAAAAACAGCAGAAAACAGGAAACTGGCACTGTGGCAACTCGTTAATAGGTTAGTTCCGGAAAATGCATAAAAGTGCCACAAAGTGTAATGAAACAATAGGCAAATGGTGTAAAAATAAGCATGGAGCATCAAGAATTATAGATACGTTGGAGACGTATCAAGGCGCAACCTGCACAAATTTCTCTATGCTGCCATAGAGATTTCATTAAAAATTTCTTATTTTTTGTAAATGCGTAGAGCCCATAATCCTCTTCACCTGGAAGAAGTACATCGTCAATTGTCCTTAGTAGGCTTTGCTATTCATTAAACAACAATGACGAGAGAGGGTCTCCCTGTCTCAGCCCCCGAAATGTTCGGAAATATTCCACATTTTCTCCATTGATGTTGATACATACTCTCCCTGTCTCAACCACCATTTTAGTCCAACAAATCCATTTACATTGAAACCTTTTTTCCTCTATAGCTCTTTAAGAAAAGACCATTGAACCTTGTCGCGGGCCTTCTTGAAATCAAGTTTGAGAACTTAGTTGTATATCTTGTAAATGTAAAGAAAATTGTAATATTTGTATATGAGCTATTTGTGATCCATGGTGCTGGTCTATACCTGCATTTTTAGCCTTGCACGTGTATAGGCTTTTCGGTCTATAGGCGTGCGGCGGCTGTCATTCTACCGGGCCGGGTCTCGGGGCGTGACAGTTAAAGTGGTATCAGAGCTCTAGGTTAGGACGCGGGATAAAATGGGTAGATCATAGATTACGACTAGTTATTGGTAGAAATAATTTTCTTACTTTATGCTAGTAATAATAATTTGGTACACGTTTTTGACTTCTAAGTTGCCTAGACTAAACTAGTTTTGTTCTAGTCATGGTTTACTAAAATTTGAAAAGTTATGTCTGGCACACTTGTACATTGTTGTGAACTTAGTCTGTGCATGCTTACTAGAAATGGCTACCTTTGTTTTCTGCCATATGTATCAATTGTTAATTAAGAGTGTTGGCAATTTCAAAATATTTGGTAGACTCCCAGATTTTTATGACCAAGATGTTTCTGAAAGAGCAATGTTTTCCATGCAATCATATACCTTCTGTTGTGTGCCTAGTAAAAGTTGATTCAGTATCTTGTTTGCCATTCCTGCTAATTTATGAGCATAACTTGCATCATGTTTTAGCATGTATAACCGTATAAAAAAAGATTTGTTGTCTGATCTCTGTATGGCCATGACCGAACTAGATTTATATATGCATAGTAAACTGGAGTTGGAGAAAATAGATATTTTGCACTACTTGATTGCTGTCATGGTTATAGATCTCCTTTTCTCTATTGCATGCTTTCTAAATTTGATTGCCTATCTGTCGTGCTATACTTATTAATTATAGTCATAGTTTGGCATGTATTTAGCTAATCTAGCATATACATGCAAATAAAAATGTTAGAGTATAATGTATTAGTTTTGAATTTCGGGGACGAAATTCTAATAAGGTGGGTAGGATGTGGTAACCTGAATTTTCAAGTAAATGATTAATTTAAGTAAACTGTAAATTAGCTTGTAATTAATTTATTTTCAGCTAATATCTACTGTTTAGTTTCGGTGTACACTTTGCATGCAGTAAAAATTAGAGGAGTTTGTTAAGCATAGTGTTGTTTCAAACCTGACTTGTTTGTACATGGTCGATGCTAGTAAAATCTTGGCATAAATATAGAGGTAGAAGGTAGCTGAGCTAGCTTCTTCATGCAAACATGCTGAACCATGCAACGAATTAGCTATTTTTCCGTTAATGCATTGCATGCACTCCTGTGGTATAAGAGTAGTACTACAAGATATTTTGAAGAGGGAGTAGTGGCTTACTCGTTCTTGTTCTCTACGTGGAGCTGTGCATGACCGTAGCAAATTAACTGTTGACACGTAGCAGTCTTACCAGCGAAGGAAGCATGCACCCTTGATATTTTAGCTAGTAAAAGCGGTGCAGCTCAGATATTTAGTAACGAACCGGCTTAGCCTGAGTATAAATAGACCTTCGGCCTCGTTGCTGCTACCGCAACAACAAAGTACCACATCGTCCACTGAGAAGAAGAGAGCGAGAGTTTGTAGCTGTTTCCATGGTTCGGACTAGGAGACGATGGTACAGAGTAGATGGTGCTGCTCGACCATTGTAGAAGAGAGCCGAGAGTAGATTGGTGTTTGTATTGCTGTTGGATTTTATATGATTGTGAGGGTTTTCTATTGAAGGAGATGTCATCTGGATTGATTATATTAATCAGTGTTGGATAATTAGGCACAATTTCCATTATTAATTCCAGAATATTAAACATGACAATAGCAGCTACTACCACATGTAACTCGAACATACTAGATGTACTAAACAACAAGATGAACGGAAACAGGCAGTAGCTAAACATGTACTCGCAGAACATGATGAACAGATGAACAGCAGTAGACCGCACGTACCGTTCGCTTGCAGATGTAGTCGTAGCAGTAACGTTGTTGATGACAACGTTGGAGAAGACCGGTCGAAGCAGACGGCGATGAAGATGGCGGTAGGCAGCACCGCCCGACTTGGATGGAAGACGACCCGTGATGAAGAGCTTGAGCAGTCGCGCAGAGCGCTTCCCAAAAACCTAATTCGCCCTCTCCCGTACAGGATCGCAAAGGCGAGTGGTTCCGGAGACCTGCTCTCCCGTTCGCCGGTGCACGCTGGCGCTCGGGATGGAGTAGACTACGGAGGCGGCGCAAGCAGCGAGAGGTGGTAAAACCCTAGATCGGTTTCAGGTGTAGGCAACGTGGGCCACGCCCACGTCGCACGTCCGAGTCGGTTACAGTAGCCCACGATCCGGGAGCGACCCGAACTGGCTAGCTGTGACGCGTCCGTCAAGGACTCGGTCAAACGTTCGGTTTTCCTGTGCAGCAAAAAGATAAGCTCGGCTCCAAGGCTCAATTTCGCAAACCGCGGCGCGCGCGCGCGCGTCGTGACGTGTCGTGTCGAGTCGAGACGAGACGAGCGAGCGAGGAGGAGGAGGAGGAGGAGCGCGCGTGTGGCACTTCTCTTCTCACTCACTTACCAAGTGGTGCAACACCCCACCTTATATGTTGGTCTACATCTCTCCCAACTTCCCATGTGGGACTAAACTTAGCTCCCACCCCTTGCCTTTGTGCAGCCAAAAACTTGGGCTGCATTCCAAATGGGCTTACACACATGGGCTTTGAGATTTCTAGGAATTTCTGAAATCTACTATGGGCTTATATGAAATGGCCCAATATTTCAACAATCCCCCACCAGATCTCAAATGCCCATTTAGAGATTTGCCAAACCTCACTACTTGTTTATATACCAGTGTTTCAGCAGAGACTGTTAAGTTGAACTTCCGCCTAGAACCTTAAGCTACGTCTATCAGCAACTTGAACAATGGACTACGCCTTGAATTGCAAGTTTTGTGCGTCAAGATTTCACTCAAAGTCATAACCAGTACATGGCTGCCAGTAGCCTACCCCGCGGGTTGGAGCATATGCGTCGTACTCCATGGTCTCTTCATGAGTTTACTAGAGATCACCCAAATCTCATAGACTGCGACGTTTAACAGTCGGACTCATATAGGTGTGTTCTTTCAAGAATGCTCTGTAGGACAGCATCTTTGCTAATCATAGCCAACAGAAACACATTAAGGCATGTTGCCAACCTGCCTTACAGATTTTGAGAGTTTTGCATCTTCACTTAGAGAGGGTTACAGAATACTCTCCTCAGTTAAACCACTAGCTTGTTTTCCCAGGTCCTAATTCACGGGATCTCCGATCACAAAGGTTGGGTTACCGCTATGGCATAACATCTATGGGTCTCAAACCCATCTCCCTCGATGCACTATCTATCACATTGCGTGATAGCCCCTTAGTAAAGGGATCTGCCAGGTTTTTGTCTGTTTGAATATACGTAACAGTTATTACTCCGGAGTTTCGCAATTTCCTGACAGACTTCAAACGTCTTTTAACGTGTCTTGATGACTTCGCGTTATCCTTAGAATTGTTCACTTTGACAATAACTGTTTGGTTGTCACAATTCAAGAGGATGGCCGGCACAGGTTTTTCAACCACCGGCAAGTCCATCAAGAGCTCACGCAGCCATTCTGACTCTACAGTGGCTGTGTCTAAAGCAGTAAGTTCTGCTTCCATAGTTGACCTCGTCAATATGGTTTGCCTACATGATCTCCATGATACGGCGCCACCTCCAAAGGTAAACACATACCCACTAGTGGCTTTGATATCATCTACATCAGAGATCCAATTTGCGTCACTATATCCTTCAAGCACAGCAGGGTGCCCTGAATAGTGAATCCCGTAACTCATTGTACCACATAGATAGCGCATGACCCTTTCAAGTGCATGCCAATGATCAATACCCGGGTTTGACATGAACCTACTCAACTTGCTCACAGCAAAAGAGATGTCAGGTCTTGTCGCGCTCGCTAAGTACATGAGTGAACCAATGATCTGAGAATACCTCAGTTGATCTGTTGGTTCGTTCTTGTTCTTACGCAATATCACACTGGGATCATAAGGTGTTGGAGAAGACTTGCCATCAATAAAGCCAAACCGGCTCAAGATCTTCTCAACATAGTGGGATTGCGATAAAGTAATCCCACTCTCGTTCTTATTTAGCTTGATGTTCAGGATCACATCAGCTTCTCCCAGATCTTTCATATCAAAGCACTTTGACAAGAAAGACTTGACCTCATGTATTACTTTCATGTTTGTACCAAAGATGAGAATATCATCAACGTACAAACACAATATAACACCTTCGCCCCCACCATGGCGATAGTAAACGCACTTGTCAGCCTCATTAACGACAAAGCCAACAGAAGTTAAAGTTCTGTCAAACTTCTCATGCCATTGCTTAGGTGCTTGTTTCAGGCCATATAAAGATTTTAGCAACTTGCACACCTTTGTCTCTTCACCTTTTACCACAAATCCATCAGGCTGATCCATATAGATTTCCTCTTCCAACTCTCCATTGAGGAAAGCTGTCTTTACGTCCATTTGATGAACGATAAGACCATAGGAGGCAGCCATGGAAAGTAGTACTCGAATGGTGGTTAGTCTTGCGACAGGTGAATAGGTATCAAAGTAATCTTCGCCTTCTCTCTGTGTGTAGCCTTTCGCTACAAGTCTCGCCTTGTACTTCTCAATAGTACCATCAGGCCTTAGCTTCTTCTTGAACACCCACTTGCAGCCCACAGGCTTACAGCCATGGGGCGCTCTGATAATTCCCATGTTCCATTAGAAAGAATCGAGTCCATCTCATTCTGGACAGCTTCTTTCCAATCATCTGCATCTGATGATGCATATGCCTCAGCAATGGATTTGGAAGTATCATCCACAAGGTACACAATGAAATCATCACCAAAGGACTTTGCAGTCCTCTGTCTCTTGCTCCTTGTAGGAGCTTCATTGTCATCCTTCTCATGAACGTTCTCAAAAACGTTCTCATGTGGTTGCTCAAAATAATCGTCAGATGCACTAGATTCAGGAATTATCTCAGAAGAAAATCTAGCAGTGCTATGCATATCTTTCATAGGAAACATATTCTCAAAAAATGTTGCATCACGAGATTCCATTATAGTGTCAACATGCATATCAGGTACCTCGGATTTAACTACTAAAAATCTATAGCCAATGCTCCGCTGAGCATAACCTAGAAAGATGCAGTCCACAGTCTTTGGTCCGAGTTTGCGTTTCTTTGGGATGGGAATGTTGACCTTCGCCAAGCATCCCCAAGTGCGCAAATACGAAAGTGATGGCTTTCTCCCAACCCACTCCTCATAAGGGGTTTTATCTTTATTCTTGTTAGGAACTCTATTCAGGACATGACATGCAGTCAACAAAGCCTCCCCCCACCATGCCTTTGATAAACCAGCAGTGTCGAGCATGTAATTCACCAAGTCAGACAGAGTGCGGTTTTTCCTCTCGGCCACCCCATTGGATTGGGGCGAGTAGGGAGGCGTCCTCTCATGAATAATACCGTGTTCCTCACAGAATTCGTCAAAGATTTTAGGAAAATACTCTCCACCACGATCCGACCTAAGACGCTTGATCTTTCTCTCTAGTTGATTTTCAACTTCAGCCTTATAAATTTTAAAGTAGTCTAAAGCTTCATCTTTAGTTCGCAACAAGTAAACATAGCAAAATCTAGTCGCATCATCAATCAATGTCATGAAATATCTCTTTTCACCTTTTGTCAACACACCATTCATCTCGCATAGATCAGAATGTATGAGTTCTAGAGGTGCCAAGTTTCTCTCCTCGGCCGCCGTATGAGGCTTACGAGGTTGCTTCGATTGCACACAACTATGGCACTTAGAACCTTTGGCAATAGTGAATTTCGGAATTAAACTCATGCTGGATAACCGAGACATCAAACCAAAATTAATGTGACATAAACGAGAATGCCAAACACTGGTATCATCATTAACACCGCCACAAATATGGTTCACGGATTTATTACAGAAATCTGAAAGTGAAAAGCGGAACAAGCCTCCGCACTCATAGCCTTTTCCAATAAATTGTCCATGCTTGGAAACGACTACCTTATTCGACTCTAACACAACCTTAAACCCATCTCTGCAGAGAAGGGAACCGCTAACAAGATTCTTGTTCATAGAAGGGACATGCTGCACGTTCCTCAGCTGCACGATCTTCCCCGAAGTGAACTTCAGATCTACCGTGCCAACACCACGAACAGAGGCATGTGACCCATTGCCCATTAGGACGGAGGAATCCCGTGCGGCCTGGTAAGAAGTGAACATAGAGATGTCAGCACACACATGAACGTTAGCACCCGTATCAATCCACCAAGAGGGAGATTGAAATACCGAAAGAACAGTAAATAGATTACCATACCCATCAGTATTGCTAGCAGTCACGACGTTGACACTCTTGGCCCTTTTCCCTCTGCGGTCTGCGCGTTCTGGGCAGTCCTTGGAAAAGTGGCCGGGCTCTCCACAAGTGAAACAAGTTAGATCACTCCTGTCCCTGTTCGGCTTCTTCTTCTTGAAGGTTGTAGTCTTTACAGGCTTGTTGAAAGAGGGCTTGAAGTTCCCTTTATTCTTGCCTGAGGATTTGCCTTTCTGCTGGACAAAGTTAGCAGTAGCATGACCCTCTCCTTTCTCAGTAGTGTCCTTAGCACGAGCCTTCTCCTCAACATCAAGGGACGCTATCAGATTTTCAACTGATATCTCCTGTCTCTTGTGTTTGAGAGCTGTGGCGAAGTTCCTCCATGAAGGGGGCAACTTAGCAATAATGCAACCCGCCACAAACTTGTCGGGTAAGGCACACTTAAGGAGTTCGAGCTCTTTGGCAATGCACTGTATCTCATGAGCTTGTTGAACCACAGGAAGGTCCTTAGTCATCTTAAAATCATGAAAGCTCTCCATGATGTACAGTTCACTGCCAGCATCTGCAGCACCAAACTTGGCGTCCAGTGCGTCCCAGAGCTCTTTCCCGTCTTTTATGTGCATAAACACATCACACAGACGGTCAGCAAGAATGCTCAGAATGCATCCCACAAAGATAGTATTGGCTTCCTCGAACTTTTTCTGATCATCGTCAGACATAGTTCCTTCAGGTTTGCCTTTACTAATCTGGAACACTTTCATCGTGGTCAGCCAAAGCTCAGCTTTGTACTGCCACCTCTTAAAGTGCACACCGGTAAATTTATCCGGCCTCAGTGCATCGGTAAAACCAGCCATTGATAATTCAGGAAATTGCCTACAATTAGGTTTTTGGATTGTTGGATAATTAGGCACAATTTCCATTATTAATTCCAAAATATTAAACATGACAATAGCAGCTACTACCACATGTAACTCGAACATACTAGATGTACTAAACAACAAGATGAACGGAAACAGGCAGTAGCTAAACATGTACTCGCAGAACATGATGAACAGATGAACAGCAGTAGACCGCACGTACCGTTCGCTTGCAGATGTAGTCGTAGCAGTAACGTTGTTGATGACAACGTTGGAGAAGACCGGTCGAAGCAGACGGCGATGAAGACGGCGGTAGGCAGCACCGCCCGACTTGGATGGAAGACGACCCGTGATGAAGAGCTTGAGCAGTCGCGCAGAGCGCTTCCCAAAAACCTAATTCGCCCTCTCCCGTACAGGATCGCAAAGGCGAGTGGTTCCGGAGACCTGCTCTCCCGTTCGCCGGTGCACGCCGGCGCTCGGGATGGAGTAGACTACGGAGGCGGCGCAAGCAGCGAGAGGTGGTAAAACCCTAGATCGGTTTCAGGTGTGTACGGCGTGTAGCCAGGCAAGAGTTTATATAGGCGCGGACGCACAGCGGAAAAACCCTAGGCAACGTGGGCCACGCCCACGTCGCACGTCCGAGTCGGTTACAGTAGCCCACGATCCGGGAGCGACCCGAACTGGCTAGCTGTGACTGTGCAGCAAAAAGATAAGCTCGGCTCCGAGGCTCAATTCCGCAAACCGCGGCGCGCGCGCGCGCGTCGTGTCGAGTCGAGTCGAGTCGAGACGAGCGAGCGAGGAGGAGGAGGAGGAGCGCGCGTGTGGCACTTCTCTTCTCACTCACTTACCAAGTGGTGCAACACCCCACCTTATATGTTGGTCTACATCTCTCCCAACTTCCCATGTGGGACTAAACTTAGCTCCCACCCCTTGCCTTTGTGCAGCCAAAAACTTGGGCTGCATTCCAAATGGGCTTACACACATGGGCTTTGAGATTTCTAGGAATTTCTGAAATCTACTATGGGCTTATATGAAATGGCCCAATATTTCAACAATCAGATGTTATTATTTCAGGCAAGCTGTTTTATACTCACTCGTATACTTTGTAGAGTATTCTTTTCTGTTGAAATGCATGAAATACTAGCTGGTAGAGATACGTGAGCTTCTGATGAAGTATTTGTGGTTTAATACGCTGGTGTCGGTATTCGGTGATGGATCCGTAGGAGCCACCGATACGAACCGGGTATTTAGCATGAGTATGGATTTGTGAAGTAAATATCACGAGAATGTTTTGATAATATAAAACTTGGTGCTACGAAGGTAATCGTATTGTGCCGGTCACAGTTCAGGTATGGGACTGTCTGAGTTCTCCGCTGGGACGGCCCTTGTTCATGGAACGTGTCAGTGATGGATCCGTAGGAGCGACTGTGACATCAGTAAGTCAAGGTGTCCGGGTCTTAGTGGGATAAAGAGCTCTGTGACTCCCGGGTTTGGGAATGCTTACTTTCATGTGTGGCACCATGCTAAATTGCTTAATTACTGCAATCACCTGTTTTTGGAATAGCTGTCTATTTTACAGTTTATATGATTGTGTATATTCAGTTTGCTAAGTATGACTTGTCATACTCACCCAGCTCCCCTATGTTTTTTTAGACACAGTTGTTGGCGGTCGACGACGAGCTTGGACCAGTGGGTGGGAAGCGCTAGAGAACTTAGTTGTATATCTTGTAAATGTAAAGAAAATTGTAATATTTGTATATGAGCTATTTGTGATCCATGGTGCTGGTCTATACCTGCATTTTTAGCCTTGCGCGTGTATATGTCTCTTGGTGTATAGGCGCGCGGCGGCTGTCATTCTACCGGGCCGGGTCTCGGGGCGTGACAATGATAGTCTCCGAAGGGACTATGGGAGGATCGGTGAGTGGTGTGTATGGAGCCATAGGAGCACCACCGGGAGGATTCGTGGCCTCTTTGGATCCTACCATTCCTCCTTCAACCTAAGATGTCGATAAAGAAGAAGCAAAAGAAGGTGATGACTTCAAAAATGCGGAAGTGTGAGATTTTATTTTGCATTTGATATGCAAATTGTGTGTTGCACTTTGTGTCTATTTAAACCATATGTTGTGTGTCGTTGTTGAACTACGTCGTGTTGTGAGTTGTTCTTGAACTATGTGATATGTGTGTTGCACTTTGTGTCCATTTAAACTATGGTAGATCATTTGTTTCATGATTTATGTGAGTATTTGATCTTGTTGAATGCATAGGAGAGTAGAAAGTTGTTTTCCGCCGGCGCGCGCTGTATTTTGGAGCACCCGGCGGAGGAGCATTTTTATCGCTCGCGAACGCGCTCTAATTTAGCGCCTCCGGTGGGGGAAAATTCGGGCCAACACGCGGAAAACGTTTACAGCACGGTCGGAACGACATATAACGCGCTGAAATATAGTGCGCCTGTTAAAAATGCTCTAAGGGCATGTACAATGCTAGCCGCTTGTGGAGGCGCTTAAGGAAAAAATAATAAACACCAGAAAACCATATAATCAGCTAAGCGCCGTAGTTAGCAACCCAAGGCGCTTAATTTGGTCGCTGCCAGGAATAAAGAAATAGGATAGCGTATGCTAGCGTCTTTGCCTCTTCAACGCCAGACGCTTGCCATGGACGCTCATGGCACCAACAGGTCTACCGGTCTTTGCCTCTGAACTCTCTCTCTCTCTCGGCAAAATATGAGCGTTCACCCATGGAACCCCACCGGCCACCGCCACCGTAGCCTCCCCAACCCGTTGTCGTCTCCGTCGCCTAGCTATCGCCGCTGCCAGCCGTGCTATCTGCTACCCTCCCTCATCGTTGACTCGACCTGAAGGAGCTCGCCCAGCGGTGGATCTCTGACTCCTCTGCTCCGCATCTTCGGCCACGTTGGGCAATGGTCACCCGCGCCCGCGCAGCTCGCAAAGCCCTCGGCGACCAGGACAGCTGCGCACGGGGCGGCACATTGGTGGATGACAGTGTGTGTTGATGCAACACTTTATCTGCCGAATTAGCCTGGTATGGAACTATGGATTCTCCCCCTCTTTGTTTTCTCCCAATCGGGTTCAACCTCGTCGCATTGATACTCGATTCATCTTGATTCTTCATTTGTTCAGGCTGGAGCTGCAAGAGTGCTAGAGTTCAATACAATCTGTTAAGATTTTTTGGATGGATTTTGTTAATTTGTTATGAAAAGCTTCCTAAAATTGAGCTGGAGATTCCGTTAAATCCTTGAAGAAAGGCTCGTAGTGACTCTTCTAGTTTTTTTTTCCTAGCGCCCGCCGCTCATCGATCTCGTCGTTCGGGAAAATTTGGTCTTAGCGCTCGACGCCAGAACTTGCGTCGACGCAAGACCAGATCCCTCTCTCGGAGGGGAATAGGCCAGGAATCGGACGTAACTGCAGGAATTTTGACCCTAGCGCCCGGGCTAAGCGTCCGCATTGTACATGCCCTAATACCTCTAAACCAAACATTAATGGGCAAGCAGCAAGCAACTGTGCGTACCTGCGTGGTCGTGACGTCACTATCTGACGCAACTGACATCAGGTGTCAAATAGGTAACGCCGTCAACGCTGCGTCTCCAGCCACCACCGCCGCGCTGGGCCAGGGATATATCGGCCCATCTCCAATTAGAAACTAAGAGTAGATCGATTGATTCCGCCCCAATCTTTACTCCGCCGCCGCCACCGCTCTCATGCTTCCTGGCTAGCTCAAGCTGCGGTGCCGGTGTTCGATCGTATTGACGCGCCCCACCGGATCCACCTGTTTCCATCAAAGGCACTAATGCACTGATTTCTCTTTATTCTTTGAGCATCATCACATACGATGTTTATCTCATTGTTTGGTTGTTCGATATCGATACTTTAAGATGGAACCTAAGCGAATTTTGTTCTGCAGGCGGCGATCTTTGTGTTACGCTGGAGCAGGCGTGGGAAATTTTGACGAATCCTGACGGTTCTCCTAGATCACCGAGATTCCAAGAGGTAGATCGAGTGACGGAGGAACCGCCGACGATGAAACGCCAGTTTATCAGTTTGGTGCTGGAGAGCTGCAGCAGCGGCCGCTTTACACTGCGGCGCATCAAGTCGTCGAGTCTCTTCCACCCAAAGAAACGGAGAGGACGCCCTACGACGGCGTTGGAAGAAGCCGAGCTGCCGGAACCTGCACTGTCCTTCGGTCCTCTTGCGCCAAGGCATCATCAATTTGTCGTTGACACGAGCGGTGGCGTCACGTTCATGCCCTTCGGCTCCGATCATTCAAGCCCCAAGGATGAACTCGGCAGCGCGAGAACCATCTTCACGCCCTTCGGCCGCGAGAGGGACAAGA
The DNA here is from genome assembly GCA_007115705.1 of Dactylis glomerata. Taxonomy (NCBI): domain Eukaryota; kingdom Viridiplantae; phylum Streptophyta; class Magnoliopsida; order Poales; family Poaceae; genus Dactylis; species Dactylis glomerata. Next base: position 279,811 of record QXEO01000133.1, read on the forward strand.
TCCTCAACGCAGACCAGAAAGGCAACGTCCTAGTCTACGACACCTGCGAGAACAATGTCTGCGCCATGCCCAGGCTCAAGGGGTGTGTGGCGAACTCCATCCCCATGAACATGGGTGACGCCCTCTACATTATCAAGAGGTGCCCTGAGAAGCCTTATAGTCCCTATCAAGCATGCTTCCAAGCTCTTATCCACGGCAAACCGCCGGAAGATGTCCACGAGGCGCCGGGGTGGCACTGGCATGCTCTCCCGCCGCCTCCCTACGTAGAGGCCCCCTACTACAAGCCTTCTCGCAACTCCGAGATCAGCGCCTCGGTGGTGTTTGATAAGTCCATATTGATATCCGCCACCGGCATCGGCACCTACTACTTCAACACAGCCAACTGTGCGTGGAGCAAAATGGGCAGTTGGGAGCTCCCGTTCCACGGCGCCGCCGAGTACGCCCCCGAGCTGGGCAGCTGGATGGCCTTCTCGCCAAAACGGAAGGACCAGTTGTTGTGCGTCTGGGACCTCAGGGCTTTTGCTTACCGAGCCCCCACGCCTTGTCACGGAAGAGAAGACCTTGCTATCCCTAAGGACTGGGAACTGCTTGGCTCCCACATTGTGCGTGTGGATTATGGCAAGTTCTGCATCGCCAGATCCTTCCATGTCTATGAAGATCTGGATGGTTGCCGTAGTGTAAAGGAGAAGTTCATGGTCTTGACCGGCGTAGAGGTGGGAGACTGCAGCGAGGCCGACGGGAGGATCCGGGTGGTAAAGCACAGATCCATACGCTACAACTTTGACGGCTATACTGCCTACTGGGTATTTTAGGTGGTGTTTTTGGTTCAAGGAGAGAGCATAGCACTATTAGGATGGATGGATCAACCATGTGACCTGAGGTGTTGAGTAGCTTCGGTATTATCATTACTTTCATGCTTTCACACGCAAATTGTGCTTGTGTACGTACACATGTTGTCAATATGGTCCATTCATTATTTGAATACATTTGTTCTTGCTTTAATTGATACTTTTTTTTCGAAACGGGGGAAGCCCCAGCCTCTGCATCAAAATGATGCATATGGCCTTGCTTTAACTGATACTATGATCCATTGCTTGTGAGTTCTGACTTGTACGTGTTCCCGGCCTTTTTTTCTGAAACAGGGTGCCGACGATCGTGAGTTCGTTTCTTTAGAATAGAATGCCTAAATGGCCCTACAAATTCCCATTCAGCATCATGCCTGCTACTCCCTCCGATCTTTAAAAAGTATCGCTGGTTTACTATAGTATTGTATTAACATGTAGTATTAGTTAAATCTTAACTTTTCATATAGAGGAACATCTCAACCTAAAGTTTTGAGCAGGCCGGTCCTATGAAATTAGAGTACCTTGGGAATTGTCATTTGTTATGGTTTTACATCCAAATTGTGCTGTATTTTTTATTTTTTTTAGAGGGGAGGCCCCCAAAAATGGGCCTGTATTTGTTTTTGAAAACCACAAAGTACGTCTTGCATCTCCGGGGGATGCCAAAATTTAGAGAGAAAAACACTAAGAGAAAAAACATACACAAGCCACATATCGCACAACAAACCGCCACCCGATGTACAACCAACCACATCAGGAGTACATGATCAGAAAATAAAAGACAAACGGCATCATCTATTAACCTGAACTGGTCCTGTTTAGATGAATTTTTCCTGCCACCGGCTTCACCTTGTCGATCAGCTCCCTCCACGCCGCCTCAAACCTTGCCGGATATATACAGGTCCACTACTAAAGGAGATTAATGGTTTGTAAACATTATGCAGTGGAGACTTCACAATGTTTCCTTGAAAATTCACATCATTACGAGAGGTCTAAGTCGACCAAGCCAACACTCCAAACAGTACTGCCCAATCTAGCTAATTATTTTTAACGCCCAGAGCCCGAGGCGCAACCTGCACAAATTTCTCTATGCTGCCATAGAGATTTCATTAAAAATTTCTTATTTTTTGTAAATGCGTAGAGCACATAATCCTCTTCACCTGGAAGAAGTACATCGTCAATTGTCCTTAGTAGGCTTTGCTATTCATTAAACAACAGCGACGAGAGAGGGTCTCCCTGTCTCAGCCCCCGAAATGTTCGGAATTATTCCACATTTTCTCCATTGATGTTGATACATACTCTCCCTGTCTCAACCACCATTTTAGTCCAACAAATCCATTTACATTGAAACCTTTTTTCCTCTATAGCTCTTTAAGAAAAGACCATTGAACCTTGTCGCGGGCCTTCTTGAAATCAAGTTTGAGGACAATGTCCTTCACATTTATCCTAACCACCTCATGAAAGATGTCCACCCCTTCGAAGATATCCCTCCCAGACATAAACGTTGTTGGTGTGGGCTGAATAATATTTTCAGCCACTTGAGTCAAACGCACCATCAAGACCTAGGTGATTATTTCGAAGATGACGCTCAATACACAAATCAGTCGGGATTGGTTGATTATGTTTGCATCCTTGATTTTGGGAATTGGAGTAATCACTCCAAAATTCAGTCTTTGTAGATTTAGTCTTCCCACAAACATCTTTTCCAACATTTCTTTAATTTATGTCCTGAATTTTTTACATAACTAAACTGAGAACCCATCCGGCTCCAGGGCAGTATTTTTTGTGTATGGCCTGGCAATACCCAATATAAAAATCTGGCTCTGTCACTAGTCTAAAATGCATTTTGTGAGCGTAAACACCAGTCACGATGCATGGTTTCCATCTAAAATCGTGCCAGTAGAACGTTTACCAAGTCCACGCGAACGGCAACGGCTTACCATTGACGGATAAATCGTGGACGGCGGCCTTTTCTCGGCCGCTTTCCGCCGACCTTCCTGCTTTATTTACCCGTTTTACTAGGCCGGCCCGCATTCTCCTTCCAAAAAGACAACAAAAAATGGCCCACTTTGTGTTCGCACTACTGCTCGCAAAGCCACGGAAACCCAAGAAAAGGAAGAAGATAGAAGACACAACGGGTCACCCACACGATGCTGTGAGACCCGCTTCACAGTGACCACCAGCTATGTCCCCTCCCGTTACAAAGCACGATTAACGAGCCTGAGCAGCAGAGCTAGCCGACGAGCAGGACGCACGCCTCCACCTTTATTATCACCGCTCTCTATCTCCGGACACCTGCTTAACACACACCACTCGCACGAATTTTCCCCGACGGCAGCAGAGAAGAGGGCAAGCAGAGCAAGCTGCAAGAAGAGGTGAAACCGGAAGGCGAAAGCCTACGGCGTCCATGGACTCCCGGAAGGAGGTACGATGAGATTCCTCCGATACCATCCGTCCATCCCGGCTAGCTTGCCTTGTTTGTCTATGCTTCTTTCTTATGTTTCCTCGAGCTATCTTTGTCGGGATTAACTGAGAGCAACTGTAGTACTCCCTCTGTACAAATTACTCATAGTAGTTATTTTTCTTCGGTCTGCAATTAATATCCACGAAAAACGTGGAACGAAATTTCATTCGGAGCGCACATATTTTGCCCAAATTTCCCCCAACAAACCAAGCAGTTCTTGGCACACAGTAACCGGGTAGCTTGCTAGGAAGATTATGGGGAAGATTACATGTCTAGATCGATCGTTCTAAGAAGCTGCCCATGGCCGATTCCTTGCAGGAGCAGCAGGGGGGGGCGGTGGGGTGGATGACGGTGCCCACCTTCGGGGACTGGGACATGAAGAACGGCCCCGTGCCGGACTACTCCATGGACTTCTCCAAGATCCGCGAGATGCGCAAGCAGAACAAGCGCGAGCTCTCCCGGGCCAGCCTCGGCGGCGACGACGACCTCCTCGCCCAGCAGCAGAAGGCGGCGCAGGCCCAGTCCGCAAAGGCCGACTTCGCCCCGGCGGCCGACGACCACCACCGGCCACTCCACACCGACCACGACGATTCCCCCACGGTGAGACTGGTGATAACTTGTCTAGTATTTCGTACATCATGACACTTCAACTCATACATCCATACCTTGTCTGCTGTGTTACCTCCAATGTCTGTGGCGCCTTTCATCTTTTCTGGATTATCTGATCAAAATTTGGATTATCACATCGAAGTGAAATACGTATTTTGATTGCAGCGTGCAGTTTTGCTCTAGAGAATCAGAACTCTTAGCCTTACTGTATCTCTAATCTTTGAAAAAATTGGTCCGAAATTGAGGCGAAAGTGGGGCTCGTATTGTTTTGAAGTGCACAATCTAGCAGAAAGGTGATCCTGGGCTAATGAATTGGCGAGTGGGAGAGCAAGGGATAAAGCCTCCTCAGCTTTTCAGAATTTAGAAATGAAAGACAGAATATAATCATGCAATTTTTTACATGCGCCGTGTGTGTGGTCTATCTGAGTAGCATCACATCCATAGAATTGTCATGATCAGAAATTTAGGAGCTGCGTAACGACCTGTGGTGTGGTGACTCATCTGTTGAGGAAGATGGAAATAGCGGCCGAATCAGATGAGGCCATTGCAGATAGCAACGGGCAGCAGTAGCAGTGCTTGTCACAACTTGGATGATAAGGACAGGCCCATTATGTAATTTTTGTAGCCTCCATGTCTGCATTCCTCTTGTGTACTGGTCTTATGGGCAACGTCGTTGTCCACCGGAGAGGTGAGAAGGTTATTGGGGGCAAACATAAATTAATGGTACTTTAAGGTGTACAACGCCATCAGTGGCAGGTTTTAGTAGCTTCAGCATTACAGTATGTTTTTATCGGAGAGCAGGAATGCTAAGGAGAGCCGAGATCGTTGCTCACTGTATGCTTAGTTCCTTCTTTGGTTAGATCGTAATATTTGTTGATATATGGGCATGCTTGTGAGGAAAATCCATATATCAATTACGGAAGAAGCAGCTTTGAGGGGAAAAAAATCTGGGTAGATTGTGACTGTCAGGTGGTTATAGAAGTGATGTTCTAGGGGACCCTAGTGTTTGATTACCCGTGATTACGTGCAGCTGTGTCGTGGCATCTTGATACTGTTAAAAAAAATGTTGGTGTCCTATCTTGATATTTCAGATACGTTTGAGGATCCATCAAAACAAGAACGTGCATGTCTAACTTTATCTTCAGTGTGTAGTGTGTACCATATAAGTGATTAATTTGATGCTGTTTAGGACTTCATTTTGTATCTTGGGCTAACATTTGCTACTTGTTTGTTTCTTAGGGAAGGAAGAAGTTCCTGAGCTATTTCCAGTGTTGTATCAGAGCCTGAAGGATTGTGTATCATTCCTGTGCAAATCAAGTTGATAAGCCTGCGCAAAGAGCTTCTTAGGTTTCTTCAGTATTGTAAAGTTCGCATAATTTTGAGTCCCTGTTTTGTAATCATGTTGTTCCTTTTGTGAGAGAAGGGGTCAAATTGTGAGAGGAAAGGCTCATCTGTTCATACTGTTTTTCTTTTCAAATGGTATGCAACTTCAAGTGCAATATGATTTGCAATCGTTTGAGGGCCCCCTGAAGGTGCGTGTTTGATTTGGATGGTTGGTCAGAGTATAAATTGCGCAGATTCGTTGTTGAATGGTTGTCCTATTCTTCTTGTTCTAGTAGTGCGTTTTTGGTGTAGATCCTTCATACGACCTGCCGTAGAAGCAACGAACACTTTGACGCCTACAACACAGCCTTTTCCATGCTAGAGAAAAGCAGAGTAGTCAATAAGGGACTGCTTGACCATTATCACAAGTCTTCCTTGTGGAACCACAAGAAAGGTACTTCAGCTCGAATTTTGTACTGTTTGTGGGATTATCTGCTCTCGGAGTTTAGTATATTTTTTCCATGCTTATTTTCAGGTACGTACATCATTACATGCCCAAGTTGCCAGAAAATGTTGATGTGTACTGTCTGTACAGTTCTAGGTGAAAAATACATCTCCTTGGTAAGATTTAGACTTGAGTAATTAAATACTACTACTGATGGGGATCTTTAGAATATATGTACTGATCGCAGGAGATATGGGAACTGCGCCTCAGTAGCAGTGAAACAAATATTGTCTGCTCTGAATATTTGAACACATCTAGTTATGGTTGTGGTAATTTATACCGCCACAACCATAGCTGAGCTAGTACGCTAATAAGCATAAACCAGGGGCTCTCATCCTATCGCCAGTGTAACAGTCCGTTTTCTACCCTGACCGCCCCTGATAGTCCATTCTTCATCATGTAGCAAGCTCTAGTTCATCCGGGCTTTTGGTGATGGATCTCAGCCGAGATTACAGCCTTCTCCTCCAAACAGTCAGCACTAAACGTGGCACGTTAAGATCTTGCATGCGCCAATGCTAAGCCTTCTGCAAATAACATAGCTTCTGATGATGCCGGATCCGCAACGCCATCGATCTTTTTGGCAGAAGTTCCATTGAAATCCTGGAATATATACAAGTAACTGCACCAGCACGCACGGCCATCCCGAACGAACGGCCCACATCCACTAAACTTGTGCGAGCGATCAGAACATTTATGTACACAGGATAAAGATTAAAAAATAATAGGAACTCCTTCAACTCCAAATTCGTTAGATTCACATCCTGATTCATGTTCTATATGAGTTATAAGTGGGTTGTAACTGAGATCTTTTATAGTTGCAAGTGAGTTGCGATGATAAAAACGATTTACACAGTAAGACAATAACCACATATATCGTAAAATGATGGCATGTGGCCTACAATTAGCACCTAAAAAGACCTATAGCCTAGGCCACCCGTATTTTTTAAAACGGAAGGTCACCCATATTTACACCTCTAACAAGAAAGTAGTCGTAGAGGCCGGAGGGGGAAGATCCCCTAGCCTCTAACTAGAAAGTAGTATTAGAATGAAAACCAGGCCAGAGGGGGAAGATCCCTTCCCAATACTGTTAATATTTGCCAGTGTGTTTTTCTACATCCTTGTTTCCTCCCAATATCCTCCGTTTTGTTAACATGCTTTTTCTTGGTAACATATCCGATTTGTAGGAGAGAGGTTGTTGCAATCCTTAGATCTAAAATGCATGTTTGGGGGAAATATGCACAAACTATGAGCTGCGGGTAATTCTAGAGAGGGCCTTGGGGTGACAACGAAAGGCTTGTGACTTAGACCCTAGAAGCTTAGGTGCACTCATATGCAATATTTCTCCATATCCTTACTTTGAAGTGACAAAAGTATTCAAAAATAATTTGAATACATTCAGAAACATGCATTTTACTATGTTTAAAATTCTACGCACACCACGAAAACAAAATTGTGGATAATGCTACGTATACCATAACAACTTCAATGTGAGATTAGGCGAAACCACATAAATCACAAGTCTCTCCCCCGAAAATGTGAGTTCAGGGCTATTCAAAGCTATACTTGATTGCGTTTTATCTCGATTTTCTTACCAGTATATATATATATGCTTGCTTTATGTAAGTCGTGAAAAAACTATTTTCTAGAAAGTCATGAAATGTTATGCATGTTCAGGTGTTTCAAGAATGGTGAATTGAGAGGTGAGTGCACCTCAAACAGAGCAACTTTGAGTGAGAACTCGAGAAATAATTTCTGAGTAAGGAGGTTTAGTGGTAACTTAGTTGCGTCAAATCTGCTTCCCTATTATACGGCTGAGGATTGTTGATGCTCCCTCCGTCAGAAAAAGAAGGCATATTAACATTTTTGTTAAGTCAAGTAGCGTAAAGTTAATTTGACCTATTTTTTGAATACCAACATCTACATTCTCAAATTGATATATTTTATATTAACGTAGATTTTCTATCCAGAGATGTAGTTACACACGTCGCTATCTATTAACAGTTCCCTCATCCCGATTAAAAAACAAGGCATCTTTCCCCGGATAAAAATACTCATTATTCCTCCATCTATCTACTATATACTAAAAGCACAATACGGAGGTCTAAAATAGAGTCACCACGTTAATCCACATCATCAAAATTATTTTGACTTTTAGATCTAAAATATGTGGCTAAGATTGAAAATAAGATTAACTGTTTCGTAAGGTCGTCACGTTTCTATTTTTTTCCCTGGGCACACGTTTTACGTTGAAGATATGTACCAAATATAAATTACTATAATAAGACATGAAAAAAATTAAGGCGTGTAGTCATAGGACTCTTGGTACGTTCCCACATAAACCAGCCGCCTCAATGGCAACGTGTCTATAGGCCAGATTCAAAAATAGTTGACCGAGCAAAAAAAAAGGCAATTGAGTTGTGTTCTTTTTCTAAAAAAAAAGACAACTGAGATGAAATCAGGTTACAAAGCTAGCTAGAGTAATTTACTACTCTCTGTTTCTAAAAGGGATGTTAAACATTTGTGTAAATTTGGACGTTCTATACACTAAATTATGTCAAGATAAATTTAAATTTTAACAAATCATCGGCATCTTTTTAGGGACGGAGCGAGTCGGGATCTTGTCATGCATACAAAACCTATTCCGATTCATATTCAGTTAGCACTTGATTTTGACAAATCAGTCTAGAGTGGGTCTTGCGATCAGGCCTAGCACATAAGAGCGGCCAATATGTGACGACTCAATATCAGACCTCACAGAAAAAAATTAGCTAAGTTAGTTGGTCGATCAAAATTTTCATAGCTAAGTTAAAGTTGGCAATCAATATATTTATAACTTACAATCACGCATTACAGAAACATTAAAAATTAGTATAGAAGTAAAAGAATAACATGAGAATTTAAAAGAATTAATTGAATACAAATAACTAAAAACAAAGTAATTGGTTAAAGAGGTATATTCTGCTGCAAATTCTTTCGATAAATTTGGGTATCAGACTACACATTTTTCTCATAAAGAGAGCATATAAACAAATATAATTAAATTTATGAAACCAATGAATAAAAATATAAAAGAAATAAAAAGGACAGTGCAAGATGACTATACACATGACATGACAAATAATATCTACATGTATTATTTACCTATTTTGTCAAATACATTTATGTTGAGATTTCGAGGATGAGGTTATTTTTAGCAATTTTTTGATCTACATAAAAATGTTATATTTGATGGCGAAGCAGCAATGTATTGAACCATCTTAATACCTCGAGACGATACTGCACACGATCATTGCAATAACAACGAGATTGGCGTGAAGGGAAATAAAATTTAGGCATTAAACACTATTGTTAAAAAAATTAGGCATTAAACACTATTGTTAGTTTTCATTTTTTTTGGGAAAGCTTATATTAATTGTGGACAAGAAGATATAGAAAAACTTATAAGCATAAAACATAACTAGAAAGCTAAAATAATGAGAAAATCCATAGTTTGGCTTGATGAGGGATACAATCCGATGATTCAGTATTCTATAGTGAAATATAAAATCCGTTACTAAGTCATCACATACTAAATCCGTTACTGAGAACCTAATGCACCAAATGAACATATTAACCAAAGTGCAATATTTTTTTAAGAATATAAATTTTGGCTACAATCTATTATGAATGATACATGGACGCAAAATAATCTATTATTTTATTAACGCAGCAATTCTCCCCTACGTACTGTTGCCGCTGGATTCACACTATTTTTTTTTTTGCTTCGCCATTTGTGCTATCAGGTATCATTTTGTTTTTGTCATGTTTCGGTATCTATCGTACTGAAACACAATGAAAACGAGTGATTGTGTGCAAGGCCACGTACTGGACAAAGTCATTTCCTACAAATTCATGTCCAGAAACTTAATACAATTTTGGATTGGGCCAAGTAACTAACTGAAAGTCCGTATGAGTTTTCACATAGATTTTTTTACTATAATTTGTTTTATATTAATATATATATAATTTTATCGTATAAATGCGCGGGCCACCTTGCTAGTTCGGATAAAAACAAGGCATCTTCCGTATCGGATAAAAATAACACATCATTCATCCATATTGATAAAAGTCATCTTTCCAACCTTACCAGATGAAAATAACCCATAGTTCCTCCATCTGGATAAAAAATAAGGTATCCCTCCAGCCACACCGGATAAAAGTAACACATAGTTTCTCTATCCGGAAAAAATAAGACTTTTTTCAACTGTACCGGATAAATATAACACATCGAACCCTTATGCAGATAAAAAAAGTTATCTTTTGACCATCACTGGCAACAACAATTTAACTCAGTTAAGTCGATCTACGGTAGAAATATAGGGTGATCCAATGGCGAGATATGAATGTGTAGATAATATTATAGTTTCTGATAGATTTTTAGAAACTTTATCAAATTTTACGTTGTTCGACTTTGAAAAAATTATTCAAATTTTTCCAAGAAGGGTGGTAGGTAGTAAAATCTAAAATTCTCTCAATTGTGGCTCCCATCGAAATTGATTATACTAGTAGGCCACCATATACCCTTCAATTTGGTACCGGTTATTGTATTGTACTCCATCCGTTTTAAAATATAAGATGTTTTAGTCTATCATTACTATGTATGTATATAGACATCTTTTAGTGTGTAGATTAAAAGCAAAAGAAGTGAACCTATGTACTAAAAGATATCTATATATATGCATATCAATGATCGACTAAAGCATCTTATATTTTGGAAACGGAGGGAGTATATCTATACACAGATACTAACGGGAAAGTAAAATGGAAAGAAGCTTGGGTAAAAAAATTATACATGGTAACATGCAAGCTTGCAGCTACGCAACAGCTCAATGTATAACCAATTAAATCCGATGGAAGAAGATGCTAAGGCCACCGTCGCCGTGCACTCCCAGCCATCCGATGGGCTCCACGAGGTGGAACGACTCCGCATCCAACGACCCGACGACCCTCTCAAACGTGCCCCGCAGGTACTCCACCCCTCCGCCGGGCAGCCGCCCCGCGCCGGCCGTCACAGCCCACAGCTTCTCCATCGCCCACCCCTCCGCGTCCGACGGCGCCTCCCGCCTTGCTGCGAACCCCGCGCGCCCACCGTTGCAGTACACCAACCACTTCGGCGATTCGAGGAGAGCGCCTCCGCTGCCGGCCCACTCCCGCTGGCACTCGAGCACGATCCTGCCCGCAGCAGCTATGTCCGTACCGGCGAGGCCGGCCGGCAGGTCCAGGACGAGGAGCGGCGCCGGCACCTCTGACTCCGCGGGCACGGCGTGCTCGTGCAGGAAGAGGCGGACTCGGCGGTCGCCGGTGGAAGGGAGGAAGAGCGTGCCGCGGACGACGGCGGGGGAGGAGGCGCAGGAAGGCACCGCCGGGGAGAGGCCCAGCGCGGCGTGACACGGTTGGAGCGTGGAAGCGAGGAGGCATCGGCCGAGGCGGGACCACCACGCCGACAACGCGACCTGGCAGCTGCGGCGCGCGGCCTCCTCCTTTCCTCCGCCGCCGTCTTCGCCGACGGGTACGACAGCCGGCGGCATGTGTGCATATGTGTGGGCGCTGATCTAGGTACGAGCGCCGCCAGAGGAGTACAAAACGTGGAAGTGTAATCTAGGCATAGAGGGGTTTAATTAGGGTTTGCGATCAGCGAACCGAGATGATCGAGAGTTCGTTAAGATATACATCTGCTCCTGATTTGCATGCATGCAGGTCGATGTGGCAGGTAATAACTAACGTTTACCCGAGCCCTTGTCTCTCGTGTGCCCGCCGTCTCTGCCCGTCTTCGTCCACGGCGACGGCCGCCTGCTCAACAACGCTGGAGAAGTCGACCCCGCGAATGATCCCCGCCGGCGCCCACGTATAGCCGCCGAGGCGCCGATTCCATCTGCAGTTCGTAATTTTGTCCTCGCGGTTACCCTTTGCGAGTCTGATACTGAACATCCCAGCCTGCACTTTATCCTCGGTCGCACGCACGACGATGAATTCACATATGCTGCCGGTGTAGCCAAAGTTTACAGAACGAAATCAACTGCTTGTCCTACTCTTCAAATCAGCGCAGCTCAGGAGAATGCAAACTATTGAAAAACATGTTCATCCCAAGTCACTCCAACCCCCACATCTGAACAAACCAATTTCACCTTCTATCCTATATATGTATCAAGGAACCCCTATATTGGGCGGAGGCTTTCAAAACCACCATTCTTTATTTTTATTTTGTTTGACATTAAATTCGGGGCAGCTGAGAACAATCGACCCAAATCTAGAAGACTAATCAAATGGCAGCATAAAACTACCACTTTAAAGGCCTTTTCGTTAAGAAGAAGAGAAATGACAAGTTAACCAAGAAAACTGGTCGAAAATCGATACACGGCGCAACACATGGCCCCAAGGTCGTGTTTCACATGAGGTGATGACTCTTCTGACTTCTTCTCGAACAACAAGAGGCAACACTCAATAAGATGACAACCGCTTCGGTAGCCGCCATTATGGCCTCCAAATCTCTGCAACACACACCGCTCCCAAGACCGCGTCCTTACGAGGCCGATGACCCTGACACCCAAGTTACCAAGGCGACACCCTACAACGAAGGCAAAATCCGTAGCCGCCACTCTGACATCCACACCGTCCCCAGGGCCACGCACACGCCTAGCCGTCGACGCAGTTGCAGAGCGACACAAGCCAGGTATATGCCCGAGAGACACAAATCTACCTATTTTTAATAAGGTTTTTTTTTGCAAATAATGCTAAAACAAAATTAAGAGCGATTTGACATGATTTCTAACAGCTCGAGCCCACATTTGAGGGATGAGTTGGGGACTATCTGGTAGGTGGACGTCCGTCCCACCTATCTGTCCCACATCCCAACTTTCCCCTTTTTCACTCACGTTGACCACCACCATGTCTAGGGGGTTGCTATGTACTAGTGTTTGGTATATTCACATGTAGCAATTGATCACATACATGATCTTTGTTACATTAGGGGGGAGGGGTTTGGTGGAGTGGGTGGCTTCTCAGCTGTAGTTGTGCAATTGTGACACATTTTACCCCACTTAGTGAAACTTTTAGCAAAATGTCTCAATCAACAGACTTTAAACATGGTTTTACCCCAGTTTAGCATTTTTATTGTTTTTGTTAGATAGGACAGGCATGTTATGTCGGTGTGGCATGAAATATGTGTAAACATCGGAGCCCCATCGACAATCATGTCAACATGTCTCATATCAAATTGTTCAATTTCTTATCATCACTTTGATATTTTTGAACCTCGGCCATCACTTCACGCCTTTCTCAATAGATAAACATAAAAAGACAGGACCCAAAGCTTCTAAAAGGGTAATCTAGATGTATTTTCACTTGGCGGGGTAAGTAGTGTCACAAATCTATATCTAGGGGATAAAAAGTGGAAATCACTCTTTTTCAGTAATATTGTGGTTTAGTATGTAAAAGATAGATCCATTCAGATAAGTAACATACTTGTGAGGGTGTGCACTTACTTTCCCCACCATTCTACCCTCCCCCTCTAACACATGTACACGAGGGTGGTTCGCACAAATAAACATAGAATGCACCAAGGCAATATACTTATCTAAACACACTCTAGAGTAAGTGTCGATCGATGTAGAGAGATAGAAAGAGATCCACCTATGTTGATAGAGTAATAGTACATATCATCAAACACTATATCTTTTTCTCCTCTCTTGAAAATAATTTACTTTCTCTTCTCTTGAAAATCATCTACATAGTGATGATTGATAAATTCATCGGTCTAGAACTAAGCACTAAAAACTCCCAGCGGATGTACATACTCCTTGAGAATGAGCGTCATGAGGAAAGGGAACACTTCCTTGAAACCTAAGCGACCATCTAAATCTCCAACACGATCTACTTGTTGTAAAGTTCATCTCACCACAACCCATTATAACCTCTCTTGGAGAGATTGGGATTGAAGAAGGCAAAACTATTTCTTTCGCATTAAAGGAGAGATCTGTTCTACAAGATTAAACCATGCATGAAGCTCTTGGTCTAGTTCCTCTCTTTCTGGATGTAAAGCTAGTCCATAAAGATCCCTAAGAGCTAAGAACAGTTTGGCTCATGTTCTAGCTAGTTTAGTAGGAGCTAGAGGGTTTGGAGTTGATTAAACGTGATTGTAATACTCTCATTTCATAATGCAATCTATGGTTCCAAAAAAGAAATACTTGTGATGTCTACCCAGTGTGACAGAGAAGGGATGTGACTTAGTCTCAGGTTGTATTTCAAAGACGGCCATCTCTTTCTTGACTACTTGCCACGTCAATTGGTTGCGATTTTTTGACATGATATGTGGTACAGATTAGCAATGTTTCACAGTGATAATAAATGGGTGTGTGCATTTCTTCTAATCAACACTTCCGTAGAAAAATAAATTGTACATGAAAAAGATGTGCATTGATGATATGATGTCATTCTAACAATCGGTTTCAAGTTTTGGTAGCTGAAAATCTTCAATTTCATGTTCATGCCTGGAACTTTTTTTGACTGGATTTCGTAAAATTCATCGCACACGTTCGACCATTTGAAATTTTGTTTGAGGAATATATTCACCTCGCCATTTCACACAATTTTCCTGCTGTAAGTTTTTCATCAGTGAACATAGAAGAATATATCTGAACCTCGCTAGGATATTAAAAGTTCTTATGGGTGTTAGTTCATGCCTTTATCAACCTTTTACTTATCTCTTGATCATGAGGTTCATGAAGGAGTTGGACCTTATGAGAGTGGTATTAGTAGCGGTGGTTGCATAATGGTGGTAATCCACACCAACGTTCAGCAGCAACCTCGTGTAGGCGCGCTGTGTAGGTCTAGCCAGCATGATCGCCGACCTTTTTGTGCCATGCCATGAGCTTTAGGGCATCGTATTCAGCCTTATCTTGCATGTAGGCAATGTAACCGTCGTGGCCACCGGCGGCGGAATGGTGTTCTTTCCGCATGCCGTCAGGGTAGGCCTTGTACCCATTTCATGGATGGCGGTGTGGGGCTAGTTGTGGTAGGTGAGAGGTAAGGTCACCATGTGGTTAAGAGGTGAGACTAAAACTGAACTCATATGCAACCAAACAATGTTACACCTCGGTATCCAGTAATGCTACCCAATATACCAAACAAAATGGAGAATCGAGTAGCGTTTCATACGGAGCAGCTCCCGCAGGGCCTGCCCCTTGAGAGCCCCAAATTGGATGCATGCTACCAAACATCACCTTAAAGTCCTCACGAAATATATACAAATAGGAATATAGATTTGAATAGTTTAAAGTACCGTAGATATTTTGGTTTTTTCAAAAAAAAATACAGGAACCAAAGAATGTCTGTGTGCATAACTAGGGATGAAAATAAAGCGGAAAGGGACGAAACTGAGTAGTGGCACATTTGTTTTCATATTTTTACCAGAAGCAGAAACAGATACCGAAACTCAAGAAATAAATAAGAAAATAGGTATTAACATAAACAGACACAAACTGAATATGGCGCAGACTCAGATGAAAGGCGGATGATTACCGGAACCAAGAAACATTTGGATTATGTAGAGAAGCCTAAGAAAGTCAAGCAAACTGACAAACTTGTTCCCCAACCCTATTGATTACTGTAACGGTGATTAGACCATCGGTTGTTTAGGAGGTTTGGTTTGACAAGGTCACATACTGTGTCTGCTAGATTGACCATGCAAAACCATCGTAAAATGGAAATTCCGCACGAGTCGGAAATTGAATTTTCGTTTCTGTGTCTGTTCCGCCAGAAATCGTTGTTCCGTTTGCATTTCCGCTTCCACAAAAAAATCTATTTCCGTTCCAGAAAATTTCATTTCTATTTCCATATTTTCATATCCGTTTCCGTTTTTCCGTGAAAAATTCGGGAAGTTTCTGCTCAAGTGGTATTAGTAGCGGTGGTTGCATAATGGTGGTAACCCACGGCAATGTTTAGCATCAACCTCGTGTAGGCGCGTTGTCTAGGTGTAGCCAGCATCATTGTTGATCTTTTTGTGCCACGCCATAAGCTTTGGAGTGTCGTATTCAGCCTTTTCTTGCATGTAGGCAGCGTAATCACCGTGGCCATCATTGGCGGCATGGTGTTTTTTCCACATGTGGTATGGTAGGCCTTGTGCCCGAATTCATGGATGTCGGCGTGGGGCTAATTGTGGTAGGTGAGAGGTAAGGTCACCATATGGTTAAGAGGTGAGACTAAAATTGGACCCATATACAACCAAACAATGCAACACCTTGGTATCGAGTAATGCTACCCAATATACCAAACAAAATGGAGAATCGTGTAGTGTTTCAGACTAGGCAGCTCCCGCAGGGCCTGCCCCTCGAGAGCCCCAAATTGGATGCATGCTACCAAACACGACCTTAAAGTCCTTACGAAATATACACAAAAATATTATTTGAATAGTTTAGGTTTTATAAAAAAAAACTGGAAGCGAAGAATGTCTGTGTGCAGAATTGCAGATGGTGTATGACTCAATCTTAACTGACAGATGAATGGGAAATTTATTTCATGTTTAAAGTTTAAACCATATGTTAACTCGCCAACTAATAGGCAATTTATTTCATCTTCCTACGCATACTGTCATGAACCGATGCACGATCACCTATCTGCTGGTAGGTTGTCACCACTTCGTTCCATCTCCCTTTATATACTCTAGTACAGGCCAACTTTGTGCAGATATACTCCTTGGCTGCTTGCAACGAGGCCATGGGCGCCATCAATCAATCAAAAACAATGATGCGAAAGCCCAAATTAGTAATCTCAGTTGCATGTCTAGGAATAAGCGGCACCGGGAAAGTGAAATGGCAGTGAACTTTGGTCCGGTGGGTTATTCATTGGACGGTGCTAGGCCAAGCGTCCAGTCTCTTCTTATTGTTTTTTAACAGAGGCACATCAAGCCTGAGAGATACAAGAAGCAAGGCTCCGTACAGCAGGCGAGAGGGCGCGAGGCTCAGCGGCAGGATACATCGACGGTGCGGGCGGAGATCCCACCGCATGCGTGCGCTTCCTTTTTCTTCTTTCCCATCCGTCCCAATGCGTGCGCTGCATTTTTAACAAATCATGTAGAAATCGATACCGTAAAACCTGTTTGAGGTAGTCCCTGGGTCTTGTCGGGAACCATGTGGATTAGAAGCACAATAAGACTTGTATGCAAGTTCTGTGCTTGCCAACGACAAGAGAAATCAATACGTGACGAAAAGGAAAAGAGAAAATATGTCGATTGTGTGATACATCCCCTGCGTTGGTTCGGAAAACAGATTTCTAGGGATCTTAACGTCCTATCGCAGATTAGTTAGCGAATATATGGGAAGCTTGAGCATACTTTTTTTTAGGGGAAACCACATGGCGCATTTTATTGATTTTCAAACATTGATACATCGTTCAACAAAAGTGGCATAAGGAAACTAGGGGGCTCAAAGGTGTCAGATAGGATCCCTATTACATCCACTTAGATCTCATTTTATCTTTATTAGCATAATCTTTATCTCAAAATATGCACTAGCAAAATTAAAATGAATTATAAGTGAGATTTGGGTGGGATCCCAGTTGACAGCATAGGGGTCATGAACTTGTAGAAGTATTGCTAACTATCTAGTGCGTCACCACATTGGCTTTCCTTGGACCATGAAAATGTGTCAAAACCACTTGATGTCACTGCACATTCTTGAGAAATGTTTGAGCTTTTGCTATAGCTGAAAAGCCCCCATCTACAAGTGTTTGTACTACTTCTAGACAATCTGAATGTACTAGTAGCCGGCGACACACTAGTAGAAAATAGGGTTTTCGTTTTGAGCTCCAAACGGCAGTTGCACCGGTTGGCTTACGAACCCAGACTAAAGGGGTTCTTTAGCACCGGTTCGAGCTGCCAGAGAGCTAAATTGAGCCCGTGGAGCTCTAGCACCGGTTTGTTAGGAACCATTAGCACCGGTTCGTGCCACAAACCGGTGCTAAGCAGACGCCACACCTTTAGCACCGGTTCGTGGCACGAACCGGTGCTAATGGCCACCCTTTTGCACCGGTTTCGGATACGGACCGGTTCTAGAGATCCTGCCTATAAATACAGCCGCCCACCAGCCTTCTCCTCTGTTTTTTTCCTTTGGAAGGTGTGAGAGGGGGTGTGCTAGTTTGGTTTTTTCCCCTATGCACAAGAGGTGTTTGATGAAATGCCTAAGAGCATGAACCAACTTAAGCTCACACAAAATAAAAATGATATGAGGTGCCCGAGCGATACTTAGGTCTTCTCCTCGTTCTTTCCTCCTCGATCGAGGTTAGCAACTCTATTCTTTTATTTGTCATTGATACAAATGCATGTTTCGTCATTTTACTATTTATGATGTTCGGTAATAGTATTAGTAAACCTAATTATATGATGCAGATGAACGAACGACAATGGATGTACGGTGACCGACGCACTTCCGAGTTCATTGAAGGTCTTCGTAATTTTGGCGATGTGGCTCGGGCAAATATAATGGTTTTATGTGTTGTCCATGTGTTCACTGTGGGAACAAGAAGGAGTACTCTTCCTGGAAAATCATTCACGCCCACCTGCTTCGGAAAGGTTTCATGCCTAGCTATAATTGTTGGACCAAGCACGGAGAAAGAGGGGTTATAATGGAAGACAATGAAGAAGAAGAGGATGATGATATGTACCCTGAATATGGTGATACTGCAACGGGGGAAGCTGAAGCTGAAGGGACAGGAGAAGCTGAAGATGTAGAGGCATCAGATGAGCCTGATGATGATCTTCGTCGGGCCATCGTAGATGCACACAGAGAAGCAGAAAGTGTGAATGAGAAGCGGAAGTTAAAAGGTATGTTAGAGGATCACAAAAAGAAGTTGTACCCAGACTGTGAAGATGGGAACACAAAGCTCGGTACCACACTGGAGTTGCTGCAATGGAAGGCAGAGACTGGTTTATCTGATAAGGTATTTGAGAAATTACTGAAAATAATGAAGAAAAAGCTTCCAAAGGATAATGAATTGCCTGACAGTACATACGAAGCAAAGAAGGTTCTCTGCCCTCTAGGATTAGAGGTTCAGAAGATTCATGCATGCATTAATGACTGCATCCTCTACCGCGGTGAGGAGTACGAGAATTTGGAAGCATGCCCGGTATGCACTGCACTGCGATATAAGATCAGACGAGATGACCCTGGTGATATTGATGGCGAGCCCCCCAGAAAGAGGGTTCCTGCCAAGGTCATGTGGTATGCTCCTATAATACCACGGTTGAAACGTCTGTTTAGAAACAAAGAGCATGCCAGGTTGTTACGATGGCACAAAGAAGACCGTAAGAAAGACGCGATGTTGAGACACCCCGCTGATGGGTCGCAGTGGAGAAAAATTGAGAGAGACTACCCGGACTTTGCAGGCGACGCAAGGAACTTAAGGTTTGGTCTGAGTACAGATGGCATGAATCCTTTTGGGGAGCAGAGCTGCAGTCATAGCACCTGGCCTGTAACTTGATGTCTACGCACTTCTATTCTTGTAGACACTTGTTGGGCCTCCAAGTGCAGAGGTTTGTAGAACAGCAGCAAGTTTCCCTTAAGTGGATCACCCAAGGTTTATCGAACTCAGGGAGGAAGAGGTCAAAGCTATCCCTCTCAAACAACCCTGCAATTACGATACAGAAAGTCTCTTGTGTCCCCAACACACCCAATACACTTGTCAGATGTATAGGTGCACTAGTTCGGCGAAGAGATAGTGAAATACAAGTAGTATAGATGATTATAAGTAGCAAACGTGATGTGAAATAAATATCGCTGCGAGCAAATAAGTAACAAAATAGCAAGTAAACGGTGTGCAATGCTTGGAAACAAGGCCTAGGGATCATACTTTCACTAGTGGACACACTCCCAACAATATAACATAATTGAACAAGTAAACAACTTCTCTCCACTATGGTACTCTGAATTACTCTCCTATTGAATAACACTAATCATTGTGTAGTGGCTACAGAAGCACCCCTTAAAGTTCATCAAGTACTTGACAAACACCACTCATAGAGATACCCAAATCAAAGCACAACTCAAGATAGATATCATTGCAACATAAACCAAGTACTAACACGGTGCACACACTGTCACCATTACACCATGAAAGGAGGAATAGATCACTCAAACTATCATAGCAATAATTATTCTCATAATCCACAAGAGATCACAATCATAGCCTAAACCAAGTACCACCATGATGCACGCACTGTCACCGTTACACCATGACAGAAGGAATAGATTACTTTAACAATCACCACTAGAGTACACATAACATCTGAATAATAACATCTACTTATTCAACATGATACAAAGCTCACGATCACATAAAGATCACATCATGGGAGAGAGAGGTGAACCACATAGCTACCGGTAGAGCCCTTAGCCCCGGGGATGAACTACTCCCTCCTCATCATAGGAGACAGCAAGGTTGATGGAGATGGCGGTGAGGTCGATGGAGACGGCGGAGACGGCGATGGAGACCGATGGAGATGGCTCCGGGGGCACTTCCCTGTCCCGGCAGGGTGCCGGAACAGAGACTTCTGTCCCCCAAAATTCGTCGGCGATGGCGGCGGAGCTGCGGAACTCTTTCTGGAAAATTGCCGAATCCCTAGGGTTTTCCGTCCCGAGGCTTCTTATAGGCGAAGGGGCGTCGTCAGGAGGCGACCAGGGCCTTCTCCCACATAGCTCGCGCGGCCCAGGCCTGGTCTGCAAAGGAGCGGGCTTATCTCGGCCGTCCGGACGCGGAATCAGGTGAATTTTATGTCCAGAACGTTCGCCGTGAAATTCCCTACAACTTTGTATTTGAAGAGTTTTCCGTTTGACGCCGTCTTCGACCCGTAACGTGACCATCTTCGAAAAAAGTTCTGGTACAGATTTCTAGAAAGTCCCAATTTGACTCTAGTAAGGTTTCCACTTGTATTCTTGGTAATTCCTACACATCAAAGTGTAAAACAAGAACATTGTGCACTTTTGCAACTATTAGTAGGTTAGTCCAAATAAATCATAAAAGTATCACAAAGTGTAGACAAAACATATAGCAATTGGTGTAAAACAAGCTTGGAGCATCAAAAATTATAGATACGTTTGCAACGTATCAACATCCCCAAGCTTAACTCCTGCTCGTCCTCGAGTAGGTAAGTGATAACAAAACAAATAATTTTTGAGGTGACATACACCTACACAATCTTGATCATATATGTAAGCATTGTGAGCTGAGATCATAAGAACTTAAAATATGGCATGAAAGATATAATCTTGACAATAAGAAACTTAGCAACCATGTTGTAAACATGCAAATGAATACAAACAAAAGATCATGAAAATGAAACAATAAAAGTCAAACGTGTGTTCAAATCATAAGGAAAAACATACAAATGGTTTTCAGCTTGTCCTTCAAAGAGAGCAAAACATAAATGCATAGGACACCTCAAAGTTTAAGAGGGCGACTAGATACAAATAATTTAAGAACAAGTGAAACCAATCATCATGAATCAATCAATGAACTTTGGGACAATGCATATCACACTAAGAATGACAACTATGCTCTCTTAATGGTGCATAAAGAAAGAAGGTGGTGACTCAACATAAAAGTAAAAGAAAGGCCCTTCGCAGAGGGAAGCAGTGATTAAACATGTGCTAGAGCTTTTCATTTGTAAAACAGAGAGATAAAAATTGGTTTTGAGAGGTGGTTATCTTTGTCAACGACTGGCAATGGGGTTCTTACTATCTTTCATACAAAAATGAAGCAAGTTTTTGAGAGAGAGATTGACACTTTTGTGCTCTTTTATAAAGCTTGGCACTTCTCCCCACCTTTTTTCTTTCTCAAACCATGGCTAACCGATTCCATCGGGTGCCCACCAACATTCACATACCATGGAGGAGTGCCTTTTTTCTTTCTTTTTTTCCTTTTTTTCTTTTTGGAATAAGCAATATGGAAGATAGCAAATCCGACCACTACGTCCCCATGAGCTGAAAACAGTGTCACAAAATGAGAAGTATTTTGAAGGTTTTGAAAGGTAGCACATGAAAATTTACTTTGGAATGGCTTACAAATACCATGCATAGGAATTTATAGTGGACACAATGGCAAACTTGGTTTTTGGGAGTTGGATGCACGAGTAGAGCTCATACTCAGTACAAAATGAGGGCTAGCAAAAGGCTGGGAGCGACCAACTAAGAGAGCAATAACGGCCATAATCATGCAAAGCGACAAAGCAACATTAAAATAAGCATAAGATGGCATCAAAAGTCAAAAACTAAATGATCATAGAGGCTATTGGCGACTTTGTATGAGTCTAACATGTGTGAGCATGCGCCAAGTCAACCCAAATAAAGCATCAAGGAGAAAACCAAATAAATGCTTCCATATAATAAAAACAACGCATGATTTTTTCAAAGGCTCATTAAGCAATCTCAGTCATTTGAGACAAGTCATGCTACAGCAAAACCACTAAGCATACTATCAAAAAGACATCAAGCATGACATGAAAAAGCCTAAGCCGCAGTCTACACAAGCTCCTTCTTGTACCACTTTTTTGCATAAAGCTTTTTCTCTTTTCCAACACCATTCAAAAAATTTATAAACACCTCTTTTGATGAAAACCAATATATACCAGAGGTCCAAATACACCTTGATGCAAAGATAAAACAAGATCTGAACAAAAATCAAGGCAAAAAATGCAAGCTAAACCCAGTAGCAGAAAAAGAGAACACTCGTTGAAACGATAGGAGTGAAAACTAGAGTGTTCTTGGCAAATAAAAGCGAGTTCATCTCCTCCAAAAGAAACATGATGTGATCTAACCATTTATTGCAGCAAACAAAGCAAAGGAAAACTAAAAACGAAAGCAACTGACGCTCCAAGAAAAACACATAGTGCATGAAGCAATAAAAATATAGTGTTTTGAAAGGTGACCTGATTTTTGCCGATGAAGAAGGGGTGCCTCGGGGGCATCCCCAAGCTTTGACGCTTGTACTTCTTGGATATTTCTTGGGGTGATGCATGGGCATCCCCAAGCTTGAGCTTTTGTCCATTCTTCATCTCATCTCATCATTCTCCAATCCCTACACTTGAAAACTTCCTTCATACAAAACTAAACACAAATTTATTAGCAACATTAGTGTAAGCATAACATATGATCAACCACTTTTTGCTTCAGGTTTCAACCTAAAACCACCACATATTAAGCATATACTACTGTAGCAACTTCCCCAAAAGTTCCATGATCAAAAGAACTCAAAAAGAAAGCGATAGAGCGGCAAAAACGAATAGTGGCAGAAATCTATCAAAACAGAACAGCTGACAAAGGTTGAATTTTTAGAGGGGTTTCTGTTGCTCAAATCAAAAAGTGTTCAACTAACTAAAGTTTGGATATAACCTGGGGCATATGCACAAGAAATCGCAGGTCCAAAAGATATACAGAGAATTTATACGAATTTTTACGGTGCAGCACCAAAAACTGTATCAGGACAGCAACATCCCCAAATCTTACCTCACTCACATTAGAGGCTTCTCTTGGCACAACAATAAAATAAAAAGGATAAGGAGCGGTTATTACAGTAGTAATAACTTCCAAGACTCAAATAAAAGAAAAAGTACTGGAAATAAAAACATTGGGTTATCTCCCAAGAGTGCTTTTCT
Organism: Dactylis glomerata; assembly: GCA_007115705.1. Classification (NCBI taxonomy): domain Eukaryota; kingdom Viridiplantae; phylum Streptophyta; class Magnoliopsida; order Poales; family Poaceae; genus Dactylis; species Dactylis glomerata. Next base: position 303,231 of record QXEO01000133.1, read on the forward strand.
TTAACGCCTTTGAGCTAGGCGCAGTAATTTGCAAAGATGCTCATGTGGGCGCCATATAAGAGCTTCAGGCAAAGGCGCCATATAGGAACTTAAAGCAATAGAGAGCATCAAAAAGCAGATGTGAAAGACATTTATATCTGAACCACTTCCTATGCATAGGAATCTTGTAAGAAAATAAATCAACGAGGCACATAGTAGCAAGCATGGATAGATAAAACAAGTGCCACTTCAAGATTTGCAACATAAAGAGGGGAAACTTAATATTGTTGAGATCCATCAAACCATGCTTCCCTCTCTCATAATAACTTTCAGTAGCATCATGAATAGAACTAACAATATAACTATCACATAAAACATCCCTATCATGAGCCACATGCATAAAAGAATTAATACTCACCACAGGAACAATAGTAATAGGAGCAGATTCAACAGAATAATTATTCTCATCACCATAATCATCAAAAATAGGAGGCATATTGTAATCATAACTAGTTTTATCCTCAATAGTAGGTGAACTGAAAATATTATACTCATCATCATAACCATCATAAACTAGAGGTTTAGTATCATCACAAGCTAAAGAACAACTATTTCGCAAAGCATATTCTTCAAACATATCATCATAAGAAGGAACATCACATATGGGAGATAAAATATTATCAGAACAAACTTTCTCCACTAAAGCTGGGGAACTAAAAATATCATACTTAACAAAATCAGCTTCCCCAAGCTTAGACTTTTCCATAACATTAGCAACAACGGTGTTCAAAGCATTCATACTAACAACACTATTAGCATGCAAATTAAGCTCCAAAGGTTTTTCAATTTTCTCTTCAAACACTTCATTTCTAAACTCAGGAAAAAGACTAGAGAACTCTTTATTTTCCATTAAGCCTAACTAGTGAAAATAAAAACAAGAAACAAAAAGATGTAATTGCAGAATCTAAAGGAAATAACTCCGAGCACTCACACAGGAGGATGCGAGTACCTTTTACCTTACCTCGCCGGCAACGGCGCCAGAAAAGTGCTTGATGTGTACGCACTTCTATTCTTGTAGACACTTGTTGGGCCTCCAAGTGCAGAGGTTTGTAGAACAGCAGCAAGTTTCCCTTAAGTGGATCACCCAAGGTTTATCGAACTCAGGGAGGAAGAGGTCAAAGCTATCCCTCTCAAACAACCCTGCAATTACGATACAGAAAGTCTCTTGTGTCCCCAACACACCCAATACACTTGTCAGATGTATAGGTGCACTAGTTCGGCGAAGAGATAGTGAAATACAAGTAGTATAGATGATTATAAGTAGCAAACGTGATGTGAAATAAATATTGCTGCGAGCAAACAAGTAACAAAATAGCAAGTAAACGGTGTGCAATGCTTGGAAACAAGGCCTAGGGATCATACTTTCACTAGTGGACACACTCCCAACAATATAACATAATTGAACAAGTAAACAACTTCTCTCCACTATGGTACTCTGAATTACTCTCCTATTGAATAACACTAATCATTGTGTAGTGGCTACAGAAGCACCCCTTAAAGTTCATCAAGTACTTGACAAACACCACTCATAGAGATACCCAAATCAAAGCACAACTCAAGATAGATATCATTGCAACATAAACCAAGTACTAACACGGTGCACACACTGTCACCATTACACCATGAAAGGAGGAATAGATCACTCAAACTATCATAGCAATAATTATTCTCATAATCCACAAGAGATCACAATCATAGCCTAAACCAAGTACCACCATGATGCACGCACTGTCACCGTTACACCATGACAGGAGGAATAGATTATTTTAACAATCACCACTAGAGTACACATAACATCTGAATAATAACATTTACTTGTTCAACATAATACAAAGCTCACGATCACATAAAGATCACATCATGGGAGAGAGAGGTGAACCACATAGCTACCGGTAGAGCCCTTAGCCCCGGGGATGAACTACTTCCTCCTCATCATAGGAGATAGCAAGGTTGATGGAGATGGCGGTGAGGTCGATGGAGATGGCGGAGACGGCGATGGAGACCGATGGAGATGGCTCCGGGGGCACTTCTCCGTCCCGGCAGGGTGCCGGAACAGAGACTTCTGTCCCCCGAAATTCGTCGGCGATGGCGGCGGAGCTGCGGAACTCTTTCTGGAAAATTGCCGAATCCCTAGGGTTTTCCGTCCCGAGGCTTCTTATAGGCGAAGGGGCGTCGTCGGGAGGCGACCAGGGCCTTCTCCCACATAGCTCGCGCGGCCCAGGCCTGGTCTGCAAAGGAGCGGGCTTATCTCGGCCGTCCGGACTCGGAATCAGGTAAATTTTATGTCCAGAACGCTCGCCGTGAAATTCCCTACAACTTTGTATTTGAAGAGTTTTCCATTTTACGCCGTCTTCGACCCGTAACGTGACCATCTTCGAAAAAAGTTCTGGTACAGATTTCTAGAAAGTCCCAATTTGACTCCAATAAGATTTCTACTTGTATTCTTGGTAATTCCTACACATCAAAGTGTAAAACAAGAACATTGTGCACTTTTGCAACTATTAGTAGGTTAGTCCAAATAAATCATAAAAGTATCACAAAGTGTAGACAAAACATATAGCAATTGGTGTAAAACAAGCATGGAGCATCAAAAATTATAGATACGTTTGCAACGTATCATAACTCTATGTATCTATAACCTTCCTTCTTGGTTGTGCATGAAGCGGAAGTTCATTATGATGCCAGTGCTCATCCAAGGTCCGAAGCAACCCGGCAATGACATTGATGTGTATCTAAGACCATTAGTTGATGAACTCTTACAGTTATGGACCAAACCAGGTGTACGTGCATGGGATGAGCACAAACAGGAGCCGTTTGACCTACGAGCGTTGCTTTTCGTAACCATCAATGATTGGCCTGCTCTTAGTAACCTTTTAGGGCAAACAAACAAGGGATACAATGCATGCACACACTGTTTAGATAAGACTGACGCTATATATTTAGAAAAATGCAAGAAGATTGTGTACTTGGGGCATCGTCGATTTCTTACGACCACGCATTCCGTAAGAAAGAAAGGCAAGCATTTTAGAGGTGTGGCAGATCACCGGCAAAAGCCTGAACTCCGTACTGGTGATGATTTATTTGATATGGTCAGGGACCTAGAAGTAATCTTTGGAAAGGGTCCTGGCGGTCAATCTGTTCCAAATGACGTTGCTACCGGACACGCACCTATGTGGAAGAAGAAATCTATATTTTGGGAGCTTGAGTATTGGAAACACCTAGAGGTTCGCTCTTCAATTGACGTGATGCACGTTACGAAAAATGTTTGCGTGAACCTGCTAGGCTTTCTGGGCGTATATGGAAAAACAAAAGATACACCAGAAGCACGGGAGGATCAACAACGTATGAAAGACTCAAACAACATGCATCCACATAGCAAGACGGATAAAGGGCGTCACTTAAGTCCTGCCAGCTACGCTCTTACAAAAGCAGAGAAGGAAATCTTTTTTGATGTCCTTTCAAGTATTAAAGTGCCGTCTGGCTTCTCGTCAAATATAAAGAGAATAATAAATATGACAGAGAAAAAATTCCAAAACCTGAAGTCTCATGACTGTCACGTGATTATGACGCAGTTGCTTCCAGTTGCATTAAGGGGGCTTCTACCGGAAAATGTTCGCGTACCCATTGTTAAGCTATGTGCATTCCTCAATGCAATATCTTAGAAGGTAATCAATCCAGATATGCTACCAAGGTTACAGAAGGATGTGGCCCAATGTCTTGTTAGTTTTGAGTTGGTGTTCCCGCCATCCTTCTTTAATATTATGACGCATCTCCTGGTTCACCTTGTCGAAGAGATTGCCATTCTCGGTCCTGTATTTCTACACAACATGTTCCCCTTCGAGAGGTTCATGGGAGTCTTAAAGAAATATGTTCATAACCGTGCTAGGCCAGAAGGAAGCATCTCCAAGGGCTACGGAACAGAGGAGGTCATTGAGTTCTGTGTTGACTTTATCCCTGACATTAAGTCGATTGGTGTTCCTGCGGCATGAAGGGAGACTACGTGGAAAAGGCACGCTAGGAAAGAAATCAATGTATTGTATGGACGGGATTTCTTTTACTCAAGCACACTACACAGTTCTACAAAGTTCCGCCTTGGTGGCCCCGTATATCATTGAACACAAGAATATTGTACGCTCCCAACACCCGTCTCAGTCTGACTCCTGGATTACACATAAACATATGGCGACTTTCGGCGGTTGGTTCCGGACACATCTCATAAATGACAACATTGTTGGAGATCAGCTATACTTGTTGGCCGGGTCACCATCTTCGACTATATTGACTTTCCAAGGGTACGAGATCAATGGGAACACATTCTACACGATCGCCCAAGATAAAAAGAGTACCAACCAAAACAGTGGTGTCCGCATTGATGCAACAAACAACAACGAGCAAAAGGACACATATTATGGTTACATAGAGGAGATATGGGAACTTGACTATGGACCTTCTTTTAAAGTCCCTTTGTTTCGGTGCAAATGGGTCAAGCTAGATGGAGTAGGGGTAAAGGTTGACCAGCTGTATGGAATGACAACAGTGGATCTCAACAATCTTGGTTACATAGACGAACCATTCTTCCTAGCCAATGATGTGGCTCAAGTTTTCTATGTGAAAGACATGTCCTCCAAACCAAAAAAAAAAGAAAAAATAAGACAACGAATACATCATACGACGAGCCAAAGCGTCACATAGTTCTTTCAGGGAAAAGAAACATCGTGGGAGTTGAGGATAAGACAGACATGTCAGAAGATTATAATAAGTTTGATGAAATTCCGCCCTTCAGAGTGAATATTGACCCAAGCATCGCGTTAAATGGTGAACATACTCCATGGTTACGACCGAAGCGATCCTAATCAAGGGAGATATGCGAAGGGAGGTTCATGGCCTCCAAGGCATTTTAGGTCACCATATGTATTAAATGTGCCATTCCCAGAAAACTCAGAAGACTAGATAGGGATCATAACTTGTGTATCTCAATATGGAAATCACTTTCCCATTTATTTTTTGTGTAATGATGTTATTGTATGAGGGAAATTTTTCCGAGGCGGAGCTTCCGAAGATGCCGTAGGGCGTGAGCACCAACGACATCTTCGAGAAGCTCCGCCACGGGAGATTTCCCAATAATTTATCCAACATTCTTAGAGGAGATGGAGTCTTTCACGGGCTTGCAGGGAAATTTTTCCGAGGCAGAGCTTCCGAAGATGCCGTAGGGCGTGAGCACCAACAACATCTTCGAGAAGCTCTGCCACGGGAGATTTCCCAACCCTTTACTCAACATTGTTAGAGGAGATGGAGTCTTTCACTCTCCCTACCTTCTAGGTTGGCTTGTTGAGCTGCTTGCCATGGCGTATCGATGCTCCTTTTATAGGCACGGCACCGCTTCTACTTTGTCTTGTTCCTCCGACAGGGGCATCGTGCGTCCACCCACGCGTCCTTATCTCATCGAGCAGTGCATCCACCCATGCGTCCTTATCCTGCCGACATCTTTAGTCTCGGTTGCACCCACCAACCGGGACTAAAGGTTACCCACATGTCCTTATCCCACCGACAGTTTTGTTAGATGACACAAAAACCACATTTAGTCCCGGTTGTACCCACCAGCCGGGACTAAAGGTTAGATGGTTCCCCGCGCCATTGTGTTCCCGCCTATTTTCTTCCCGCGCTTTCCACCACTTCCTGCCTCCGTCTTCCCGCCATTTTCACTATATATATGTAGGCTTGGCCTCCATTTACATATCACATCTAGACTCATATCTGCAAACCTCATCACTCTCTTCCATGGCTTCCATCGTATCTCTAACCCCCCGGGAGGCGGAGGCGCTTTGCGCCTCAAACTACCCTTGCCCGCCGGGCTACCGCGTCCCCACCGGCTGGATGCTGAGTGTCGGAGGCGTACCGGTCCCTCCTGTCCCTGTAGGTGTGGCGCGCCAGATGGCCATCACGAACCACTACTACTTCGAGCTCACGCCAGAGCAGCGGAGGAATCCTCAGTGGCATCCCGACTACAGCCCGACTTGGGACGCCTTCTTCATCAATTGGCGTGAGAGTGCGCTTGCCAGGCACGAGGAGGACGGCTCGCCTCGTTCGAACTTCAACGAGGCCGGCCGTCGGCTATGGTGGCGCGGCCGGACTCTTCAGAGCGTCATGGCCTACCGTGGCCCCCGCCTGCGCTACCCTTAGTGTCAGCCCACGCGTGCTCACCAGTCGAGGTTCGACTACCGCGACCCCAATGCCAGCGACGATGACACCGGCGACTACGACGACTACAGTGGCGACGTTTATAGGGCTAGGCACGACTATGACTGAATCACTCCAACATTCGAAAACAAGCTCGGCCGATTGTGACTTAATCTGGCCATGTATCTTAATTTTCAGTTGAGATATGTACTTCTTTTTCTGTTCAATCGTTTTCCCGCCCTTTTTCTTTCCGCCCTTTTCTTCCCGCCCTTTTCCTCTCACGGACGCAGCGTGCCGCTGCGCCAACCGACACTTAATTATTAAGCGAACATATGATCAATAGAAACTGCAACAGAAAAATCAAATATAACTAATCAAATATAACTAATCAAAAAGAAAATCAAATATAACTAATCAAAAGAAAATAGAAAATCAAATATAACTAATCAAATATAACTAATCAAAAAGAAAATCAAATATAACTAATCAAAAGAAAATAGAAAATCAAATATAACTAATCAAAAGAAAATAGAAAATCAAATATAACTAATCAAAAAGAAAATCAAATATATCTAATCAAAAGAAAATAGAAAATCAAATATAACTAATCAAAAGAAAATAGAAAATCAAATATAACTAATCAAAAATAAAATCAAATATATCTAATCAAAAGAAAATAGAAAATCAAATATAACTAATCAAATATAACTAATCAAATATAACTAATCAAATATAACTAATCAAATATTTTTCTAATAAACATTTTGATATGCCATATGTATTTTTCTGATTTTTAATTATTTTATAACATTTTATGGAATGTTGATGATAGCTTCAATATCGAATTTGGCGGGAACAACTGAAAATTGTAAAAATCATTTCAAATGGCCCTTTAGCACCGGTTCGTGGCTCAAACCGGTGCTAAAGGGGGTGGCGGTGCAGTTCCCAGAAAACACCCTTTAGCACCGGTTGAAGCCACCAACCGGTGCTAAAGGTCCGAGCTTTAGCACCGGTTGGTGGCTTCAACCGGTGCTAAAGGTTCTTTAGCACCGGTTGAAGCCACCAACCGGTGCTAAAGCCCTCTCCTTTATAACCGCCTGTTTCTTCTTCCCTACATCGCCAAATCGACTAAGTCCCGCACGCTAGGAGCTCGAGAGACGCCGGCAGGCTGCCAAATTTTTCTGCCGCCGTCAAAGACACCCGCGCCCACCGCCGCCGTCGCCGCCGCGCCCACCGCGCCCGCCGCCCACTCTGCCGCTCGCGCCCGCCGCCCACCGTGCCGCCCGCGCCCGCGCCACCGCACGCGCCCGGCGTGCCGCCCGAGCCCGCAGCTCCGGCCGCCCGCGCCGTGCCGCCCGAGTTCATCGTGTTCTCCTGCACCCCGTCATCCACTCCATCAAGGACGAGGAGCTCCAGAACGTCGCCGTGCTTCGCTTCCGAGCCGCCCTCGCCGGAGAAGTCACCGGAACCCTAGATCGGCGGTGAGTTTCTTCTCTCCCTCTCTCTCTGCCATCCGATTGAGATCTAACGGCCCAGACAGATCCACTTAACGAAGAGGTATTCATCGATCTGATCCGCCCATTGTCCTTTAGATCCAACGGTCCCCGAGCTGGATCCGGTCGAACCGGTACCGACCAATAGGGTTGCGCCGCGTGTCGATCTCCGGATAGCCCCGATTCTAATTTCGTTTTAAAATATCATATTGATGCTTAAACTTCAAAAATTCATATCTTAAGTTCTATACGTCCAATTTTAGCAAACTTTGCGTCTGTGACTTCATAAAATTGTGTAGAATCTATTTCTATCATCAAAAACACTTATAATATCCGTTCTATTTACTATTTTGCTGCAAGCTTTAATCTTGTGTTTTGGTTATTAGAAATAGTTATAAAATTCTTTTTACAGTAAATCTTTTTGGTTTAGGACCCTCTGATGTTGCTTAGTACTGTAGCACGGCCAAAGTATTTTTGGGAACTTTTTATATCACTTTTGTAGTTTTAGTTTGTATCTTGCTCTAATTGTGTGTTGTTGATGTTATAAGCTTTATAAAAACTCTAAAATTTTGCTCATGGCATCATGCATATAGTAACAACCAGAGAACATGCTAAGTGTCCTTGAAGTGTTTAAAACTCATTTTCATACACATAAAATATAGCATTATAAGCACATAGCATGCATCTTCTCTAGGTATTTTTTCTAGATATTTTTATTCCTGCAAGATTTGTTATATTTAGGGTATTTAATTAATTATCTAGTTAATTAATTATTTAGTTATTTAGGGTATTTAATTAATTCTAAGATTAGTTAGTTAATTATAGGATTAATTCTAGGTATTACTTTAGTTATTTTAGGTCTTTTATAACTTTAGTTATTTTAGGTATTTAATTTTTTTAGGTCTTTTATTACTTTAGTTATTTTAGGTCTTTTGTTAATTTAGAGTAATACAAATATGATTTTTTAGTTAGGGTTAGGGTTCCGTTATAAAATGGGGGCGTTGGCCGGGCGCCGGCGTGGTGGGGAGGGAAGACCTAATCTTCCCCCACCGCGCCGGCGCTCGGCCAACGCCCCCTTTTTTTTGGTCGTCGTATCATTATAATAATTTGTAATAATTCTTTGCAGAAACTATGGATCTCGGAAGAGACGAATTCCAGGAAAATATTATCGAGGACATCATCCGCGATAATGATGACGATGTCACCTCGTTTTTTCTAAACAACTCCGGTGAGGGAGACGAACAAAATCGTAGAGATGGCTTTGATGAGGGAGAAGGTGCCGGAGAGGATGGAGGCACCGGCGAAGGAGAAGGTGACAGAGAGGGAGAAGGTGCCGGAGATGATGGAGGCACCGGTGAGGGAGAAGGCACCGGCGAGGTAGATGTGTATTAATAAATTAAGCCTTTGTTGTATAGTTGGATTATTTGATTTGTGTATATACATATATTAACGCTCCTTCTTCTTTTAGCCCTCTGGATCGAGCCACTGTTCTGTAAATAGAAGAGGTCCGGCCAGAAGGTTGGAAGAACATGAAAGGTACCGAATAGAAGAAATCGGTGAAGATGGCGAACCGATTGCTCCCGCGGCTCACGCAAGTAAATTTATAAGACAATGCGGAGTTCTTGTTCGGGACAACATTCCGATCACCATTCGAGAATGGAAGAAGACAAAGACGGAACCAGTTAAATATGTCCGCAACAGATTGAAGAATATTCTTTGGAAGAAGTTCTTGGTTAATTTTACCCTACCAGAGGCGCCAGAGGTGGATCGAACTGAGGTGGATCCAAATGAGGAGAATTCAAATGAGGAGGATTCAGATGACGATGATCGTCATCTGAATATCATAGAGCGGAAAGTCAAGAAGTGGACTCTTTCGAGGATGGCAATACAATTCAACAACTGGAAGAAAAGATTGTACAAGGATTTTGTCGACCAAAAAAAGACTCCGGTGTTCACTGGACAATATGAGAAGATAAAAGATCACTGGGACGCATTCGTGGAGTACAAGACTTCAGAGGCAGCTAAGTGAAGGTCAGAAATAAATAAGAAAAATGCTGCTAAAAAGAAGTATCACCATACTATGGGGCAAGGAGGCTACAAGACTGGCAAGCCTAAGTGGAAGAAGATGGAGGACGATCTAATTGCCAAAGGGATCATTCCAGAGACATTGAAATGGAATGATCGGTCAAGGGATTGGTTTTACGGGCATGGAGGGAAGTTGGACTCGGAAGGGAAGTGTGTATATACAAAAAAGCATGACGAAGACCCCCTTCCCATTGATGCCCTTAGAAGCGCATCAAAGGATGTTGAAGAGGGAAGGTTCCATCCCGAAAGAGAGAAGGACGAGCTCACGCGCGCCCTTGGGAATGATGAACACCCAGGACGAACATGAACCACTCCGGGCTCCAAACCGTGGAAACTCGGGTTTCCCGTGGAAATGAAGAAATTTCCCGATAGAAGCCGTCAGAGAAGAAAGGAAAGGGAAGCAGACCGCATGTCTCTGATAGAACAAGAGCTGAAGTGGCAATCAGACTTGTTAAATCGGATAAGCCAACAAGGAACCGCCGCATCTCAGCCACAGATAGAAGCCGGACATGATGCTACCTGCCCACCATCTCAGCGGAAAAGCAGCGTGGCTTCCACGAACCTCCCAGAGGATGATGATGAACCGACGATCCGCTACCCAGTGGATGATATCACGGAGTCGACATCTTGCGAGCTACATGTGAAGGTCGTGAACATAACCATGAAGGTGGCGGTCGGCTATGCCTTACCCATTGGACCTGATTCAACTTATCATTGCCGTCCGATTCCACATGGCTATGATGTTGCCGAGGTGGATGAAGTTATGGGCGGATTTGAGCAGCTGAAGCTTGACCACCCTGCGGGTGAAGGGGATTTGTACGAGCTGGGAGAAGCCAAGAAGACCACCGTTCTATGGCTAAAGGAATTAATCGTGCTTCCAAATTGGACGCCAAGGTCTCCAGCACGTCACCCTTCTCCACCGCCACATCAGCCTTCTCCGCTATCTCCGCGTCAGCCTTCTCCGCCATCTCTGCCGCATCAGCCTTCTCCAGCATACCAGCCTTCGCCAGCTAGTGAGCCATCTCCGCCACCTCCACCCACTGAGGCTCAGAGCCAAAAGCAGAAGCGTACCATCGCCGCTCCCAAGAGTAACCGATCACCGATCCGTCGACAGGAGCCCCTTCCAAGAGTACCTAAGGTTCCTCCAAAGAGACCTTACGACTATACTCCGGAGGAAAATGCGGCGAAGGTACAAGAGAAATCAAAGAACTTCTTTGAAAATTTGAAGAGAAAGAAGACCGAGCAGTCCGCCGAGCAGCCTCCTCTAGATCCAAAAGTGTTAAAAATGTTGAAGAACCTTCAGCAACCCGAGCCAAGGCTTGCATCAGATTATGACCGCACTATTCTCAAGTCAGATGCAGCAAAGCGGTCGAAAGGTAAATCAGTTCCTCAGCTCGGAGAACAGATGAACTCTTGCCCCCCGCTCCAAGTGTTTCCCGATGTCCAGTATGATCCAGAGATCATAGCACTGTACAAAGAGGAGGCCGAAGCTGCAGGTATGTCTGTTGCTCAATACTTAAGCAGGTGTGATTTCCCCACGGCTGAAGTAGTAGCATACAAATACCGGCACGGGAGCCCTCTCGTCAGACCCGAGGAGATTCTGAATCTACCAACAAGAATGCGAAAATTGCATAAGTGGTACTTGGAAGCCTCACTGCATGGGCTGAATTGGATTGTAATGGGAATTAATGATGAGCATTACTTTCGTGGAACCGACGACATAAACATCAAATTTGCTGAATTATTTCAGTTATACAATCATGATGCCCTCGACAAATCGATGATCAGTGCCTATTGTTTGTAAGTATTATTTTTCCTTGTAACTATAAGTCTTTAGCTCATCTCGTTCATTGCATGCATAATTTTACTCACTATATTATGTAGATTGAAGAAACTCGAATGCAAAAGAGGACAAATCTATGATATTGGGTTCATTGACCCATATACCGTGAACGAGGTAACTCTCCATAACCATATCAAGGACACGGAGGATAACTTGGTACGGGCGTTAAGGAAACAAGAAACCATGACGAAAATACTATTTCCTTACAATTTCAAGTGAGTGTGTTAACTGTCTTATACACATTACTATATATTTTTGTTACTCGATGTTAAGTATGTGTTATATGTGTGCGCAGCTATCATTTTATTCTGCTAGTTATTGAACTTGATAGAGGACGAGTACTAGTCATGGACTCGAAAAAAAAATCCCTTGAGACATTCGGGGACATGATTGATACACTCCAGCGGTAATTTCAATCATTATGCATGACACTATATCAGCTACTTTCGTTCATTTCCCGATATCAAGTAATTACTAACTTCTTTATTCATTTTCTTTGCGGGGCAGTGCTTGGAAACGGTTCACAGCTAAGGCACCGGGTCCCTGGAGAAATGAGCTTGAATTTAAACAAGTACCGGTAAGTACTACTAGCTAGGTCCGCGCATCTCTTTGGTTCCAGTTTCAATACCATTATCATCCTTGATTATTATTTTGATTGAACTCTATTCTCATAAAGTGCTTGAAGTAAGAAGACGGGAATAATTTATGTGGATTCTATGTCTGCGAGTTCATGCGAGAGACTTGTCGTGAGAAGAGAAGACTAGAACAACTAGATGTACATAAACAATATTTACAATTTTATTTTATTACCATCATTTATGTTGAGTTTCTTCATTCATATATATTGATCCCCTTCTTTACATTAGATCGAACTGAAGCGGGATCGTCTTCTAGCAACTGAGCGTATACGAGCAATTCAAGAGGAACTGGCGGGATTCTTACTTGATGAGGTCATAGCACCAACCGGTGAATACCATCGGCATTACGATTTTGGAAAATCGTAGCTGAAATTATATTGTATATATGCATGAACGTGTACAATGTTCCATTATGTAATATGTTCGACCAAGCACGATAAAAGATAATACGTACTAGCTTCGATCTCTATATGTATGACGACATTGTGTAATATATATGATGGTTTCTTTTATATGTGCATCAACATTTTTCAAATACCCGAAAAAACCGTATTTCAAAAGGCTAGGGATTAGGGTTTTAGCCAAACGCGGCAGGGGCTGCCACGTCGCCATCCTCTAGCACCGGTTCATATTACAAACCGGTGCTAAAGGTCCATCGGCAGGAGCTCGTCTACACGGCCACGTGGAGACCCTTTAGCACCGGTTCGTAACGCAACCGGTGCTAAAGGGTTAGGGCATTAGTCCCGGATGCGTTGCACCGGTTGTAAAACCGGTGCAAAAGATAGTTAGCAACCGGTGCTAATGCCCCGATTTCCACTAGTGACAGCCTGCTTGCTGGCATAGCTGAAGTCCATCCGTGATTGCATATGTCTAAGCCATGAGCACATCACATGCAGTATTAATAATTTTACCTTAAGAAGCTGCAAAGCCTCCTCTTGCCTCTCGAATAATGGCAACGGCAGCCCCTTCGCTAGTTGTGGGGTTGAAAGTAGCATCAACAGTAATTTTAACCATACCTTCAGGTGGAAAATCCCCCCTCCCATTCAAGGTTTTGCCATAGGTCGCTTGTAATTCTTGACTAGTTTACCACAAGGGCACCAATAGACACAACAACTCGAGAAAAGTTTGAACCTGCTCACCATGAGTCAACTGTCGTCGCTCGAACTAAATATACCAACATGCGGCAAGTATAAGTTCCCTTGTAACAACTTTAGGGATAGATTTTGAACGCAAGTTCAAGTTGATCAAATCTTGAAGGACACAAGAACCTGACCGATCAACTCCTAGTGCCCTTTGTACCCGTGCTTCCATCTTTAGTCCTAGATATATTTCTTTTACTCTTGAACACTCAAAAAGGAGATGCCTTAAATCTGTAACACCCAGTGAACATAGGGGGCATAGTCCACTTATGATAACATGTCGATTAGCTAGGACTCCTAGGCATGGTATAACACCAAGTGGAGATCTCCATTCACATATTTTTATCTTTGAAGGGACATTAATTAGCTCACCCTAAATTTTCCAAACTCAAGTGATGCCCCTATATTTCTGAAGTTATCAACCATGTTTCTGAATTTCTACATCCACTCACCGTCATAAGCTATTTGAATGGAGAAGATGCCATTTTCGGAAACATGCCAAGCTACAAAATCTTCCATATCTATAGGTAAATTAAGGGATTGAAAGAATTGGATAAGCATCGACAGGCCAAAAGTTCTCAAGTATCAACTCTTCATCCCACCACCTTGTCACCTGGTTAATGAGATCATTCACTTCCTAAAGTAATATACTAGCTCTAGTTGTTTGAACTTTCAAATTTTGTGAGGTAAGGATCCATTTATCTTCCCTGATATATTTTTGTGTTCCATCTTCCACTCTCCATATATGTCTGCTTTCAAAGGTCTCTAATCCAACCTTGATAAGTTGCCACGTAAAAGAGGCACCGCTCTTTGGTTTTTTGTTTTAGTAAATTCCTGTCAAGATAGTATTTCTCTCTTAGAATAGTGGAACAGAGAGAATACGGATCTTCTAAAACCCTCCAACATTGCTTAGCTAATGTAGCCAAGTTAAAACAATGTAATCACGAAATTCCATTCCGCCATCATATTTATGGTTGCATAGTTTCCACCAAGTCATCCACTGCATTACTTTGTGATCTTGATCATCACCCACCAAAATCCTGGAATAGGGGTAGAATTTTTTTCCGGAATTTTTAACATTGTCAATGCAAAAAAAACTGGTATGGTTTAAGCAATAGCTAGCTTTCAAAGAACTTATTTTCACCCCCATAGAGAGAATTTTTCCTTCATCCCAATGATTATTGCACAAACCCTATCAACAAGGTGTTGGAAACAATCAGATATGTCAACCCCGACCATAGCAAGAAGACCCAAAATATCAATCATTAAGGAACTTGGTCATAATATTCAGGGTTTGACAAATATCAATTTTATCTTCAATCAATGTATTGTGACTGAGGAATATGCTTCTCTTTGCCTCACTAATCATATGTCTAGAGCACAAGCAATTAGTATGACCAGCTCTCATCATTATAAGTGAATCATCAACAAATAATAAATGTGACACATGTGTTCTATTACAACAAAACCTTCACATCATTTAACTCTCCACAATGTGCAACTTTCAATAGTGTTGTAGAAAGTCCTTATGGATAGGGGAGCAAGGGGTTCTCCTATCTTAGGCTCCTTGAGAGAGTAATCACATTATAATTTTATAAGAGTTTAAACTCACTTTGTATTGTACTTATTTCACTCATGCCATCATAAGTTCAACCCATATTTGTGCAAACAATTCTCTAGAAACATCTATGGGATGTGACGGTTGTTCAACGAGAACGACTTGAGCGTCAAAGAAGCTAGGCGATAATTAGGCACAATACTCCCATGCCATTCAACTTTCCATTGTGATGGAGAAGGGACGTGATTTAGTATATTGTGAATATTTCTAGGCTGGTATCCTAGCATGATCATATTTATCTTAAATATCTATCGATGGTCAATTGGTTGAGAGTTTTTTGACATTTTTTATAAAGGATACTTTATTAAACTCATAAGTTAGCAACATTTTGATAGATTTTTTTGGAGCTTACACACGGCTTTTGCGTAACTAGATGCACGGGACTGGTATTATTGGAGCTTACAATTTATTAGCTGAATTCATAAGACCAACACGCCATCGATATTATACTCATTTATGGCGCGGGACTGGAACGCCACCGGTAATATTTGTCGGTGGCGTGGTGGCTCAGAACGCCGCCGATATTTGAGTTACTACTGGTGTTGGATTGCCATGCCATTGGTAAAGTTTACCTGTGGCAATATATTGGTGGCGTGCCATATAAACACTTTAGTGTAAGGTAGATTTCGGCAGGCCACCAATAGTCTTTTATCTACTAGTGACATGAGGGTGATTGTGTGCATAAATATACATAGAATGCATCATGAGGCAATATATTAAGCTCAACACAAACTATAGTGATGATCAATTAAGAGATAGAGGGTGATCCATCATTTTGTAATATGAATATCTATAAACCATGGTGTAGATAGAGAACACATCGTCAGACACTATATGTTTTTCTCCTCTCTTGAAAATCATCTACATAGTGATGATCAATAAATTCGTCGGTCTAGAACTAGGCACATAAAAGTCCTAGCTTATGTACATACGCTTCGAGAATGAGTGTCATCAGGAATGGTAGCACTTCCTTAAAATTAACCTAAGTGACAAGCTAGATCCGTTGGTCCAACTACATGTTGTAAAGATCATCCGACAAGAACCCATTATCAACTCTCTTGGTGACAAGGGTATAGTTAATAGAGCCCGCTAGTTGAGTACCCCTAAGGCCCGATAAGCTAGGCCCAATTGTAATGATAGTCGAATACGAGTTCTTACTGTATGTCGATATTGTAATCTGTATCGTACCCTACCCGATCCTCGAGACCTGGCCACCTATATATAGGGGCCAGGAGGGGACGGTGTAGGCCAGATTGAAAGCAAGCCAGGTTAAACACCCAAGCTTATTTTCGACACACACCTATTTCGACTAACTTTACCTTCGAGTTCATCCGACGCCCTATCTCCCCGATCCTAAGTCCTTCATCTAGGACATTTGCCGAGTTAACCCTCGTCAATTGGCGCCGACCATGGGGAACTAGGCGTTGGAATCATGAATTCGACAGCTTTTTCGCTTCTAGCCAACAGTAGTTCAGAACTCGACGGAACTCAAGAGATGGAGTTAACCATTGGAAGTTTGAGCATCATCGTCGGGCCATCGGGTCCGTCTCGCCTCTCGGATTCGATGAAACCAGATCCGTCGGCAAACAAGCCCGAAGCAGAGGAAGCATTGGAATCATTAGAAGGCTCTTCCAGTGAGGTAAACTCGCCGGTCAGCTTAGGAAAAACATCAATCGCAGAAGGCGACAAAATACGGGAAAATTTCGACTCAGAAGAAAAAGCGTGTCAGACGCACAACAACGCAAAGGACTTCGCCATGGGAAGCAGTGACGTCTCCAAAGTACATCAGTTATGCGTCATTATCACAGAGGCAGGAGAAGGAAACAGCGGCGAGGGAAGTAAAAAGGCCGACAGGGAAGTCGACAAAATACAAGATCACAACAAAAAGGAAAAGGAGAAAGTCCATGTCTCAGCTGGGGAATGGAGAATGATCAAGTCAGCTATTAATCATGGTACAGAAGTACCCCGAAGGATCGAGAAGAGAAGTTTTAATGGGATATCAGTATGCATTGTACCAACGCAGGAAGAAACTAAGGGAGGAAAGAAACATGATTTTTCAAGACAATAACAGTATATCAAGGGAGGAATACTGGGAAGACTATAGTGAAGATTCAGAATACAGCAGAGAAAGTCGTGGAGACCCAAAACACAACAGAAGGGCGACATCACGCGACAGAGAGGAAGGGTACTCAAGGAGCCCTACCCCACATCTCAAAGAGGAGCAAGACGATTTCATACAAAAAACGCCAGAAGCAGCATTAGTAGCAGCACAAGCGTATTTACTAGCTACAAGACCAGAACCTGGGGACCCACGAGAAGATATGCACCGAGCAGCGATATGAAGCCTCGGAATAGTAGAAGAAAAGATTAGGGAACAAGGTCCAGAGATGAAGTCGACAGGCTACAAAGGAAGTCAAAAAAAAAGCTCAGATACAATTTCACAGAGGACGAGTATAGCGAGTGATCAGAAGAGAAAAAGCGACAGAAGAGGAAGGAGGACGCAAGAAGTATAATAGCACAAGCTCGAGTAAATAAATCGCGACATGCTTGGAGGGAAGAGAATTATGAGGACGACGATAAAGATATGGGTGCGTTATGCTTTACCCGCAGGGTTCGCAAAATGCGGGTACCCAAAGGATTCAAATTACCACACGACCAGAATAAGTATGACGGGTCGCAAGAGCCTACCTTATGGCTATCAGATTATCTGCAGGCAGTGCAGATATTAGGGGGAACAAAGGCGACTACAATGCAAAGTTTGCAGCTGCACCTCACCGGCGCCACACGGTCCTGGTTGAATACCCTACCCGACGAATCCATTGGAAGTTGGGGGGAACTCGAAAGTCAATTCACAAGAAATTTTCGTTCCACCTACAAGCGCCCAGCATCACTGGAGGAAGTTAAAGCATGTACGCAAAGGAAAGGCGAAACGCTACGTTCTTATATACAACGCTGGAGTATAATCAAAAACTCAGCAGAAGAAGTCTCCGACGAACGAGCAATAGACGCCTTTTCGGAAGGACTTCGTCGCTCAGATCTTGTGGAAGAAATAGGAAGAACAAGACCTACGACAGTAGCTGAGCTAATGGAACAAGCCAACAAGTTCGCTGATGGAGAGGACGCATATAACAGCAAAAGAGGACGTTCGCCAGAAGTCGACAGAATAAGTAGGCAGAGGAGAAGACACCGCAGCAGGGAAAACCATGGAAGGAGAAATCAGGTAGCCGCGGGTTACGTACTAGAAGAGGAGGAAGGATATGAAAGTAGGAGTTTTCAGGCAAAAGGAGTAGAAAAGTCAAGGTACTCTGGTCCTTCGGCCGAGGATATGCTATGCGGACCTTGTCGAATCCACTACGCGTATCTCGACGGGAAAAGGGTCTCAAATCACCAGATGAAGGATTGCAGAACATTCCTAAGGTTGCAAAGCGCCATGGGCGCAAACCAAGAAGGGAGGCAAGGAGAAAGGAACAGAAATCAAGGATATCAAATGCAAAGACCAGCAAGACACCTAGAGTCAAAAGTATACATGTCAGCCATGATTCAACCGGTGCCCAAGTCAAAGAAAGAGCGAAAGAGCATATCTAGGCAAGTAAAATTAGCAATATCATCACCACCAGCTACCACAGAATACCTACGGTGGTTGGAGCAACCAGTCAAGTTCAGTAGAGCAGACCACCCGCAGAAAATTCCCAGGCCAGGCCACTCGCATATGGTCTTAAAGGCGCAAATAGGAGGGTACGACATCGGAAGAGTGTTCATGGATGCAGGGAGTGGCATAAACTTAATATATGCTAGAACCCTAAGGGCAATGAGCATCTCGCTGATGAGTTTGAAACCAACAGATTGCTCTTTCCACGGAATAGTACCAGGAGCCGCAAACTACCCTTTAGGAAGGATAGAACTCGATGTCTGTTTTGGCAGTAGTGAAAATTATAGAAGAGAGAAGCTGGAGTTCGAAGTTATGGACTGGTCGTCGCAATATCATGCAATCCTAGGGCGTCCAGCATTTGCAAAATTCATGGCGGTGCCACACTACGCGTATCTGACATTAAAAATTCCAAGGCCCAAAGGAACAATTACAGTACAAGGGAGCTTTGAAGTAGCGAACACATGAGACAGAGAATTCAATAGGATGGCGCAAACCTTCGGCATGACAGCAGAATATGAGAGGTTAAAAGGAGAAACGGATCATAATGTGCTACCCGACGTTGGACGATCCCTGCCAGATCAGGCTTTCGACACAACACAGGACTCGAAAAAAATTCAGGTCCATCCTACAGATCCAAACAAGACGACATCAATTGCAGTGAACTTGGATCCCGCATAGGAAGGCGCGCTCATCGAGTTCCTCCATGAGCGCTAGAAAATCTTTGCCTGGTGTCCATCAGACATGCCAGGGGTTCCCAGGGAACTCGTCAAGCACGCACTAAATGTAGATCCCAAGGCAAAACCAGTCAAGCAACCATTGAGGCGATTTGATGAACCTAAAAGGAAGGCGATAGCGTCAGAACTGCACAGGCTAGAAAACGCCGGATTTATCAGAGAAATCAAAACTTCAAGTTGGGTATCGAATCCAGTTATAGTACCCAAGAAGAATACAGACGTACAAAGAGTATGCGTCGACTACACATCTCTCAATAAGCATTGTCCAAAGGATCCCTTCCCTCTACCCCGCATCGATCAGATAATCGATTCCACAGCGGGATGCGCGAGGCTTTCATTTTTGGACGCATATTCTGGTTATAATCAGATCAAATTGAAGAAAGAGGACGAAGAAAAAACGGCCTTCATCACACCATACGGAGTGTTTTGCTATCAAGTAATGCCGTTCAGCCTAAAAAAATGCAGGAGCAACTTATCAACGGATGATGCAAAATTGCCTCGGAAGCCAAATAGGGCGCAATATCCAAGTCTACATCGATGATGTAGTCATCACGACAAGAGAAGAGAAATCTCTAATCAGGGACTTGGCAGAAACCTTCGACAACCTGAGCAGGTACAAGCTTAAGCTTAACCCAACAAAGTGTTCCTTCGGCGTATCAGCGGGACAACTTTTGGGGTTCTTGGTATCAGCACGAGGAATCGAGGCGAACCTAGAGAAGATTCAAGCAATCTTAACAATGGGGAAACCCACGAAATTACACGACGTACAGAAATTTGCAGGACGCGTCGCGACACTAAGTCGCTTCGTTGCTCGGCTAGGGGAGAAGGCGCTTCCCTTCTACGCACTTATGAAGAAGTCAGACGATAAATTCGAGTGGACAGAAGAAGCAGACGCAGCGTTTGCACAATTGAAAAAAGTGCTTTCCACGCCGCCAGTGCTGGTCGCACCAAAGGAAAAAGAACCACTGCTATTATACATCGCCGCAACCCATCAGGTGGTGAGTACAGTATTAGTAGTCGAAAGAAGCGAAGAAGGAAAAGCTCATGGCGTCCAGAGGCCGGTATATTTCATCAGTGAAGTGTTATCTCCAACAAAACAGAGGTACCCGCACTATCAGAAGTTGGCATACAGTGTCTTCACAACCGCACGAAAACTACGACAGTACTTCGCAGTGCACCCAATTATAGTGGTCAACGAGGCGCCATTATCGAACATATTGAATAATCCTTTAGCAACAGGACGTGTCTCTTTGTGGGGAATCGAGTTATCTCCCATGGATATCACGTACGAAAAAAGGAAGGCGATCAAGTCGCAAGTTTTGCCAGATTTTACAGCAGAGTGGTTGGAGCTGCAGAGCACAGGACCACCAGACTTATCCAGTGTTTGGACAATGTATTTCGATGGTTCTAAAAGAGTCCAAGGCGCAGGCGCAGGAGTAGTTTTGATATCACCTCATGGCGACAAATTGAAGTACGTCTTAAGGATGAGCTTTCCACGGGCTTCTAACAATGAAGCAGAATACGAGGCTTTGTTGCATGGCATGAAGATGGCTAAAGCATGTGGAGCAACTCGCCTAAAAGTATTTGGAGATTCCAACCTTGTTATCCAGCAAGTTATGAACAGATGTGATACAATCAATGACAACATGATGGCCTACAAAAATTTGTACCATTATCTGGAAGGAACGTTTGATGGATGCGAAGTCTCGCACATAAGCAGGAACAGCAATGAAGAAGCCGACAATTTAGCAAATATCAGGTCACAGAGTTTACCTGTGCCGTCCGGAGTATTTTGGGAGGAAATAGTGGAAAGATCAATAAAAAGTGGAAAAAGCTCGACTACTACAGCAGGCTCGGGGGCTACATCAGAGCCAGAGGAGGTCATGATAATAGAAGAAACATGGATGCAGCCGTATCTTGCATACATGATAAATAAGAAATTACCAGAAGATGCAGTGGAGGCCAAGAGGATAACTCGAAGATCGAAAGCGTTTGTCGTGTTGCAGGGGAAACTATACAAGAAAAGTATTACCGGCGTTTTGCAGCGGTGTGTAACGCCCCAGGAAGGACAAACAATATTAAAAGATATACATGGCGGAGTGTGTGGTCACCATGCTAGCAGCAGAGCAATAGCGGCAAAAGCTTTCCGAGCAGGATTCTATTGGCTAACAGCCATCGAGGATGCAAAAGATATAGTTCGAAAGTGTGAAGCATGTCAAAGGTTTGCATCTAGACCGCATGCACCAGCAGCAGAGTTACAAACAATACCACTATCTTGGCCCTTCGCGCAATGGGGCCTCGACATGGTGGGAAAGTTGCACAAATCCTGGCCAGGAGGGCATGTCTACATGCTAGTGGCAGTTGATAAATTTACCAAATGGGTGGAAGCAGCCCCGGTAACAACTCAAGATTCTACAGCAGCGATCAGCTTCATCAAGTCATTAGTTTTCCGATTTGGTGTACCATACAACATCATCACAGATAACGGGACAAATTTCACTTCAAAGGAATTCAAGAGTTACTGCGAAGGATTAGGGATCAAGCTCAAATTCGCATCTATGGCGCACCCGAAGACAAACGGGCAAGTCGAAAAAGCCAATGGTCTGATATGTAGCGGGATAAAGAAGAGGCTCTTAGCACCTCTCGAGAAAGCCAAGAGCGCTTGGGTAGAAGAATTGCCCTCCGTTCTTTGGAGCTTAAGAACTACACCTAATGCAGCAACTCAAGAAACTCCATTTTTCCTGGTCCATGGCGCGGAAGCCGTGCTTCTAGTCGAAGTTACGCACGAGGCTCCAAGAGTGACAGCATATGATGAGACAATGTCAATAGAAGCATTGCAAGACGATGTCGATGCACTAGATGAAGCAAGAGATAAAGCATTAGAAAGGACTACGCAGTATCAACAGAGCCTGCGAAACTACCATAGTAGTCGAGTTCGTCCACGATCCTTCGTGGTGGGAGACCTAGTTTTGCGACTCAGGCAAGACAGCCACGGCAAATTGGAGTCCCCTGGGTGGGACCTTACATCGTCACCGAAGTAATACCAGGAGGAGCATATCGACTACAAGACAAGAAGACTGGGAAGGACGAGAGCAACCCGTGGAATGCAGAGCAGCTACGACGTTTCTACGCGTAGAATAAAAATAGTGTTATCAGCAAATTCGAGTTAACCTTCTGAACCCAGAACATGAGGCCACAGGTCGGGTTCTTTGGGTTGAACTCGACAAAATTGTACAAATATTTCTGCTTCTTCGCCTTGGGGGCTTCAACCCTCGGGTCGTAAGAAAGGAATTCTTATCGCGACTTGGAAAGCTTTTTTCACTAAAAGGTTGTACAGGCAACCCGATAAATATTGAAACAACTTGGTTCGCGAAGGAACCCGATATTCTTCTTATAAATTGGTTTGCAAAGAACCCGATAGATGGAAAAGTATACCTCAGAAACAATGACTTGTTTTCCTGGTACTAGCAAAAACATCGACACCAAGTGCGAATATTCATTACAGATAAACATGGTAGCAAGGACATTATCAAACGAAATTACATAAAAGACAAGTCCTAATGGAAGTGGACTTCAGCTTCATACTTCTTCTGGCAAAGAGTGCCATCGTAGATCTTCATGTCGAACTTCGACGTGCCAATGTGGAAGTCGAAGGCCATGAAGAAGCCTTGGTGGATGTCGTGGTCTTCTGCAAACTGCGACCAGCCGCCCTTAAAGTACTGCTTGCCGTCGCCATCATACCACACCTCCACCTCGTACGGGATGCCACTGCCAGATTGTTCGCGAAGAACCGCCTCTCGCAGTTCGCGGCCATCCATGAACTTGGTAAAATTCAGCGGCAGGTGCTGAATCTCACGGCACTGCGCCATGGCAATGCAGAGGAAGGAAAAGATTTGGGGAGGCGCAGTAGGAGCAGCAGCAGGAGGAGCGATTAGACATGGAGCAGCGCCAGTCACCTTGGGCTTGTTCTTGCTACCAGGTGGGCGGCCGGGACGACGCTTAGCCGGAGCGTCCAAAGAAGTTCCTGCGGTGGCCGGCGTGGTGTTCTTGTTCTTACTTCCACGAGGGTGACCCCGACCTCGTGGCACCACCGGGGAGCCAAGGTTCAGACGCGAACCTTCAGCACCAGCCATAAGAACAAGGGAAAAACCTCAGAAAACCCTAGATGGAGAGAGAAGATGATGCGGCGGAGGAAGAATCTGATTAGGGTTTTTTACCTTAACCAGCAGATGCTTTATTTATAAGCACGTATTATTGGGCCCCCGTGCTATGGCAAAGCCCGTAAACGTATTTTACAACAGGAGTTAAATTCTGCGCACAGCAGACGATAATATCAAAGAAGGAAAAAAAAAGAGAAAAGGAGACTATGGATGTATGATGTGAAAACCTCGACTTGGACTTGGGGGCTCGCCAACAGTAAGACGTTCACAGAAGAAAGAGGAGTCGAACTTTGAGCCTCTGCTTGACTACAAGTAGCCAAGCATAGCCTCAGGGGCTACTCCCATCGGGAGCGCTGAGCGCGCACCCGATAGAAGATAAGATAATCAATACTAGAGATGCAGAAGGAAACTACATAGTCGATAAAACTGAAAGAGAGATTACTCCCATCGGTAGCAAAGAAGATCAATTTAAAAATTCAAAATTCTTTGGATTTATCAGTCAGAATCTTGGCTGCGAAATATAAGATTCTCGAGTTACGTTATCGCAACGAAATTCGAATGCCGCGAGTTATCGTGAAGGTAAGACCCCGGGATCCGTCCTGTGTGGCCTGGTATACGCACATGGATGCACTCTGCTGGTATGTATCCGTGTCTACGACGCGAAGAAAATCCTGGTGGATGCACTGGGTACCCTGAGAACCACTGCGATTCATTCTTTGTAAGTCCTAAATGCGGCAAAATAGTGGATTTGACCAGTATCCCGAATTCAAGTCCAAGGGGATTGAATTTGAAGTAGGTGACAAGTATCTGTTCCGGCAGTTAACTGACTTCTTGATCCGTCAGAGTTGTCAGGCTTGCTCATCAAAACCCCTTGCGAAAGAATATCATGAAAATAAGTCGAAAAGACTAAAGTCGAAGATTTGAAGATGAGAAGAAGTCGGAGAATTGATCAAGTCGAAGAATTGAAGATTAGAGATTCAACCTGAATCTGCAATTCTGGTAGAATCTCAGGGGCTACTGACAAGGGTATAGTTAATAGAGCCCGCTAGTTGAGTACCCCTGAGGCCCGATAAGCTAGGCCCAATTGTAATGATAGTCAAATACGAGTTCTTACCGTATGTCGATATTGTAATCTGTATCGTACCCTACCCGATCCTCGAGACCTGGCCACCTATATATAGGGGCCAGGAGGGGACGGTGTAGGCCAGATTGAAAGCAAGCCAGGTTAAACACCCAAGCATATTTTCGACACACACCTATTTCGACTAACTTTACCTTCGAGTTCATCCGACGCCCTATCTCCCCGATCATAAGTCCTTCATCTAGGACATTTGCCGAGTTAACCCTCGTCACTTGGAGATAATGGCATCAAACAAGGTGGAACTCATTCTTCTAAATTAGAGGACAAATTGGTTCTAGAATAGTTAAAACATACATAAATCTCTTGGTCTAGTTCCTCTTTTTTTAGATGTGAAGTTCACAAAGATCCCTAGACGTAAAAAACTGTGGCTATGTTCTAGCTCAGTTTAGTAGGAGTAAGAGGACGAAGTCTGAGTTGACTAAACATGATTGTAATAACTTGCTTTCATAATTTAATTTGAGGTTTCAGAAAAAAGCAATACTTGCAATGTCCATTCAACTACCCGCTGGCTCATGTCAGACTCCCAGGTTGTATTTCGAAGACAACCATCTCTATCTTGACTATTTTCCGACACCCAATTGGTTGCCAGTTGTTGGCTTGATTTGCCGTAGAATTTGGAATGTTTCATGTTGAGAATAAATTGGTGTTTGCATTTCTTCAAAATAGAGGTGTGAAGTATAATTCGTCCATTATCTATAAGTTCCTCTTATATGTTTGTCTAACAAATATAGGCGCGTGCATGTGCAAGCTTATTATTGCAATATTAAAACTCCATTATAGGAAACTAAAGTATGACCAGCAATGGAAAAGCACCAGAACTAAGTTGGACTTAATTAAGGCATGTCAGCATGAGTCAACTGTCGTCGCTTGTAATTCTTGAGTAGTTTACACGAGCGCACTAGTAGACACAACAGCTCGAGAATTTTTTTGAACCTACTCGCCATGAGTCAATTGTCATCGCTCGAACTAAATATACCAACATGCGGCAAGTATAAGTTCCCTTGTACCCACTTTAGGGATAGATTTTGAACACAAGTTCAAGTCGATCTAATCTTGAAGGACACAAGAACCTGACCAATCAAGCCCTAGTGACCTTTATATCCGTGCTTCCATCTTTAGTCCTAGACATATTTCTTTTGCTCTCGAACAATCAAAAAGGAGATGCCTTAAATCTATAACACCCAGTGAATGTAGGGGGCATAGTCCACTTATGATAACATGTCGATTAGCTAAGACTCCTAGGCATGGTATAACACCAAGCAGAGATCTCCATTCATATATTTTTTTATCTTTCAAGGGCTCTCCCTAGATTTTCCAAACTTCGTCAGTTTTGATGCCCCTATATTTCTGAAGTTATCAACCATGTTTCTGAATTTGTACATCCACTCACTGTCATAAGCTATTTGAACCGAGAAGATGCCATTTCTAGAAACATGCCAAGCTACAAAATCTTCCAAATCTAAATGCAAATTAAGGGATTGAAAGAATTGGATAGGCTTCGATAGGCCAAAATTTCTCAAGTATCAACTCTTCATTCCACCACTCTGTCACCGGATTAATGAGATCATTCACTTTTGGGAGTAATATACCAGCTCTAGGTGTTTGAACTTCCAAATTCTATGAGATAGGGATCCATTTATCTTCCCTAATACAGTATATTTTTGTGTTCCATCTTCCACTCTCCATATATGTCCACTTTCAAAGGTCTCTAATCCAACCATCATAATTTTCCACGTAAAAGAGGCGCCGCTCTTTGGTTTTTGTTTTAGTAAATTCCTGTCAAGATAGTATTTCTCTCTTGGAATGGTGGAACAGAGAGAATATGGATCTTCTAAAAGCCTCCAATGTTTCTTAGCTAATGTAGCCAAGTTAAAACAATGTAAATCATGAAATCCCAGTCCACCATCATATTTACGGTTGCATAGTTTCCACCAAGTCATCCAATGCATTATTTTGTGATCTTAATCATCACCCACCAAAATCCTGCAATAGGGGCAGAAATTTCTTGTTCTGTTTTTTCTTGAATTTTTAACATTGTCAATGCAAAACACTGGTATGGTTTAAGCAATAGCTAGCTTTCAAAGAACTCATTTTCACCCTATGGAGAGAATTTTCCTTCATCCCAATGATTATTGCACAAACCCTATCAACTAGGTGTTGGAAACAATCAGATATGTCAACCCCGACCATAGCAGGAAGACCCAAAATATCAATCGTTAAGGGACTTGGTCATAGTATTCAGGGTTTGACAAATATTAATTTTATCTTCAATCAATGTATTGTGACTGAGGAATATGCTTCTCTTTGCCTCACTAATCATATGTCTGGAGCTCAAGCAATTAGTATGACCAGCTCTCATCATTATAAGTGAATCATCAATAAATAATAAATGTGACACATATGTTCTATTACGACAAAATCTTCACGTCATTTAACTCTCCACAATGTGCAATTTTCAGTAGTGTTGTAGAAAGTCCTTTTGGATAGGGGAGCAAGGAGTTCTCCTGTAATATTAGGCTCCTCAAGGGAGTAATCACATTATAGTTTTATAAGAGTTAAAACTCACTTTGTATTGTACTTATTTCACACATTCCATCATAAGTTGAACCCATCTTGGTGTAAAACAATTCTCTAGAAACATCTATGGTATGTGATGTTTGTTCGATGAGAACGACTTGAGCTTGAAAGAAGCCAGGTGATACTTAGGCACAATACACCCATGCCCATTCAACTTTCCATTGTTATGGAGAAAGGATGTGATTTAGTATATTGTGAAGATTTCTAGGATGGTATCCTAGCATGATCATATTTATCTTAAATATCTACTGATGGTTAATTGGTTGAGAGTTTTTTTACATTTTTTATTAAAGATGTTTTATTAAACTCATAAGTTAGCATCATTTTGATAATTTTTTTTGGAGCTTACGCATAGCTTTTCCGTAACTAGATGCATGCCACTGGTATTATTGAAGCTTACAATTTATTAAGTGAATTCATAAGACCAACACGCCATCGATATTATATTCATTGGTGGCGCGGGACTGGAACGCCACCAGTAATATTTGTTGGTGTGTGGTGGCTCGGCATGCCGCCGGTATTTGAGTTACTGCTGGTGTTGGACTGCCACTGCATTGGTAAACTTTACCAGTGGCAATATATTAAGGCAGATTTCGGTAGGCCGCCAATAGTATTTTATCTACTAGTGACATGAGGGTGGTTGTGTGCATAAATATACATAGAATGCACCATGAGGCAATATATTAAGCTCGACGCACACTATAGTGATGATCGATTCAGAGATAGAGGGTGATCCATCATTTTGTAATATGAATATGTCTAAACCATAGTGTAGATAGAGAACACATCATCAGACACTATATGTTTTTCTCCTCTCTTGAAAATCATGTACGTTCTCCTCTCTTGAAAATTATCTACATAGTGATGATTGATAAATTTGTAGGTCTGGAACTAGGCACATAAAACTCCCAGCTTATGTACATACTCTTCGAGAATGAGTGTCATCAGAAACGGTAGTACTTCCTTAAAACCTAAATGACAAGCTAGTCCAACTACACGTTGTAAAGATTATCCGACAAGAACCCATTATCAGTTCTCTTGGAGAGAATGTCATCAAAGAAGGTGGAACTCATTCTTCTGAATTAGAGGACAAATTGGTTCTAGAAGAGTTAAAACATACATAAATCTCTTGGTCTAGTTCCTCTCTTTTTAGATGTGAAGTTCATAAAGATCCCTAGATCTAAAAAAAATGGTGGCTCATGTTCTAGCTCAGTTTAGTAGGAGTATGAGGGCCAAGTTCGAGTTGACTAAACATGGTTGTAATAACTTTCTTTCATAATTTAATTTGAGGTTTAAAAAAAAAAGCAATACTTGCAATGCCCATTCAACTACCTGATGGCTCATGTCAGACTCTCAGATTGTATTTCAAAGACAACCATCTCTATCTTGACTATTTTCCAACAGCCAATTGGTTGCGAGTTTTTGACTTGATTTGTGGTAGAATTTAGAATGTTTCATGTTGAGAATAAATTGGTGTCTGCATTTCTCTAAAATAGAGGTGCAGTATAATTCGTTCATTATCTATAAGCTCCTCTTATATGTTTGTCTGACAAATAGGAGAACGTGCATGTGCAAGCTTATTGTTGCAATATTAAAACTCCATTATAGGAAAATAAAGTATGCACCAGCAATGAAAAAGCACCAGGACTTAATTAAGGCATCAGTCAGCACATGATTAACAGCTTGCATGTTGTTCCTGAACTTCTCCACATGTGTATACGAATGAAGTAGACCCAAAGTCCTCACGATAGATATACAAATAGGAATGGAGATTCGCGAACTGATCTAGGTACCGGCCGTATAATACTTTGGTCTTGTCAGAAAATAATGTATATGTGCAAATGTTGTATGACTCAATCTTAACTGAGCAATCAGTAGGAAATTTATTTTATTTTTGAACCATATCTTAACTCGCCAACGAATGGGCAATTTATTTCATATTCCTTCTCATACTGGATCACCTATATGGTGGGTTGTCACCACTTCTTGCATCTCCCTTTATATACTCTAGTAGGAGTACATGCCAACTTTCTGGAGACATACTTGCAACGAGGACATGGCCATCAATCAAAAGCAATGATGCGAAAGCCCAAATTATAATCAGTAGAAACCCAATATCAGTTGCATGTCTAGGAATAGGCGGCACCGAGAAAGTGAAATGGCAGTGAACTTTGGACCCGCGGGTGATTCGTTGAAGGTTGCTAGGCCAAGCTTCATGTATCTTTGCATTGTTGTTGAGTGGAACTACATGAAACTTGAGCGCTACAAGCATGAAGGCTCTTACCAGCGCGCGCGAGAGGGCGTGGGGGCACCTCCGTGTAGTCCTACATGACACGTGGTGGCGCGGCAGTGCATCCTGATGATGCAGGAGGACATTCGACTGCGTTTTCTTTTCATTTTCCGTCTTTCCAACTCTGGATGGGCTCCTAGCTAGCCTAGTGGATGAAGCACAGTGGTGGCTCCCAACCAGCGCGGATTCAAACTATGGGAGGAGCAAGTGTGTCACACTATTCTTTCTTAATAAAAAAATACTTCAGAGGTTCCTCCCCCTGTTGGGCTCCACTTTTAAAATGTTGCAACTAAAAACAATAGACTAAGGGCTAGTTTGGTTGAAAAAGAATGGATCAATTACATAGCAATAGGAAAATCTTCTACAATGTCATTATTCATCTGTTTGTTCAAATAAAATGAACAAAATAAAAATGCTGAGAAATATCCTTTGGTCTCAGTTTTAATGAAAAAATACAAGACTTTTACAGTCCATTTGGACCTCTTTTTAAATTTGGCCCTCCTGATAGGGCACCCTTTTTCTACCTTTCTGATAAACTTTTCCTCGTCTCACTAATAATTCATCAAGATTTAGTTGCTTTACTTCTTTTCTAGAATTTTTTTTTGTTTGTTCATTTCGTTGTGTGTATGACTCTATTTTACAATCAGTATACGTAATGTAGAGAAAGATCTACCTTTTGCACATGAAGAAACGTGTACTATACTTGAATTTCCGCTTCTTTCGCGTGTACAATATTTCAGAATCTTCTGATCTAAAGCATGAACAAGACATACTCCACTATATTGGACATCACCTTAATGCCCCATAAATAACATGTCATTGTTATTTCAGAATATTCGTGATCAGTGATTTTAAAGTCAAATCGGTGATACATTTCAAACATATTACTCCTCGTGATTAAACCATTTTACGAGGGCATAAGCAGTTTGTACAAGACACACTCCACTCAAATGGTTATCACGTTAGAGTGATGAATTTAATTTAAATAAGACATTATGTAGACAACTAGACACAAGAGTATATTTCCGTCAAGCAAATTCCTAAACCACACAATATGACTCTATATGCGAGAAGGGACCTGCGCCCGTTTTTACCTGGGGTAAACGAGGACGAAAGCCCATCTAGTAAGTGGCATTCTTAGTTCGCTGAAATGTATGTGGCGCATGATCTATCACCTTGCAAGAAGGATGGTCAGATCAGACGAGCACCTATGGAAGCAATGGACCTAGCTAGAAGAGACAATTCGTCAGTGTTTGTTTTGCTAATCAAGTCTCTGAAGTCCAAACGTACGTGGTGACACGCCATGTGTTATGTGTAGACGCCATGAAACCAGTTCAGACATTCTCCATGATTAAACTCAAGATCTTCGATCGGACGACAACAACGTTTATGTATTTATTTATTTTGAGACGTTGTTTTTGAAGAATTTCTTTTGTAATCTGGGTGTTGTCTTCGGTGGTGGTTAGAGCGTTGTTGTTGCATGTTTCATCACCGCGACAGGGCCTTTATTTTCTATTTCTCTCTTTTTTATTTTTTTCTTGACTATGTGCATTCTGTTGTGTTTGGACATCTTGGTGCAGAGGCTAGGTGTAATTGATATCTTCTCGATATTAATATATTTCCTTCATCGAAAAAATGAAACCAGTTCTGTTTTCGACAAGAGTGTCACCCCGGAGATCGCCGAGAACATGACAAGCATCTTCCTCCACACAAGCATAGATATGCTGACACGTCAGCACATTTGTTTCTTAGCAAATCAGTTGTAGGCACCAAGAACAGCTCTAGGCACCAGTGACCAACACATCACAAAGCATCCGTGAGTGAACGACAAAAGCGAAAGTCCCTAGCAACGAGTCGCCGGCGCCGGCGGCGACGCCACGCCTTCCCCCATCCAAGGGTCACCACCACCTAACCTGCCTGGCAACGGCCAGCGGCATACAGCCTCGCTGGCCGCTAGTAGGGGGCTGAGCCGAGCGTAAGCGTGCGCGCACCCGATGACGGCGAGGCGACGCCACACCACCTGCTTCTCCGCGACGCAGCTGTTGTTGGCGTGGGTGTAGTATTTCCCTTCGTCCACCCACGAGACCACCACCTCGGCCGGTCAGGTGCGCGCGGTAGCTGTTGTTGGCGCTCATGTTCGCAAACCCTGGTCCGTGCCGCCACCGACGCCAGGCTCGAGCTCCACCGCAGCGGTGCCACGCTGACCGCCACGTGTGCCTTGTTGTGCGGCGCCAGCCGCCAGGAACTCGTCTGACGCCGTTGCGTTGGCCACCGCCTGCCTGGATATTTCATATGTTGTTCAACAAATTTGCCTTTGAAATATCACCATGTTGCAGGAGCTATTCAGTGTTTCACCTTCACCCGCCCGAATATTCCATATGTTGTTCAGCAAACTAGCATAGTGGCCCTCGCAAATGCGAGGGAATTAGTTTTATTGTGTCCAAGTTATTACATACTTATAATTTTCTTATGAATCTATGTTTGCGTCGTGCTTAGGCCACACATTGCTAGATAAGAAACATTTTATGTAATAATTTTTAAACATTTGTTTTCATATGAATGTGGTCCTACATAACAAAAAGCTATGGAACATTTTTATAACATGGGTAATATTTTAAACATTATTCACTATTTTTACGAGTCAGTTTTTTTATGTCTATACGTCTACTGTAATGGCCTTAAGATTTTTTCTTTCATAACTACTATTATTGTCATCATGCGTAATATTGAAATTTTTGGAATACAAATTTAATAATTTCAAGTGAACAAATATATTTTAAAGATATAATTTGAGCATATTTAGTGAAATAAATTATTTAACTTCAAAACTCATGTAGGCCTACATTTCATCATGTCATACTATTTATTAGATAACCATAATTTGGATTTGATGCTTTAATCAATTGCAGAAAAAGTTTGGAATCCCATTAGAATGGTAATTTAAATGGCATAGCAGATTGATTGATCGTTAAATGTCTAATATATATGGTTCTAGTCTTCATGTCAAAACTAATACATGTTTTTATATTTATATTTTATTCTATCATTCAAAAATGTTATTTTTTTCTAATATCTTTTGTGGAAACATATAACATCTGAATGTATACATAATTATTTTTTCCTGAATTCTTTTATATTTGAAAATTTGTTTTCAAATAATGGGTACATTTCCATATGCATGGTGCCGAACTGGATTTGCAGATTATATGTCATTCTTGTCAATGACATGAATGTCTTATGCATAAATTCTTACATACGTATGTAATATTTAAAACCGAATCTAACACTTCTTGTCACTTCATTTGTGTGAACTCCTTGATCGACCAACAATTCATGCTCTCTTACAGTCCTCATTGCTCTATTTTCACAACAATTTTTTTACATTGCCCTATGTGCATGTTTATGCATTTACGCCAATGTTCAAAAAAATTGGCCGATATGTCAATTAATCTCCTGATTAATCGTGATTTGTTGGGTGAGCAATAAGATTACAACTTATTGGTCTGATTTATCGTCATGACCCATATACCAGTCTGATAGCCGATATTTTGACCAAAATATCCTAAATTTTGCCACTTACGGCGATTTGATAGACGATTCATCTGTCCGAGAGACGATTTTTGGGCTATTAGTCTTGTACTTCCTGTGTTCACATTTAATTCACGCATTTTGCTGTTGTCCATCTTGTCTGGTGGTGTCGATTAAAACCAAACGGAGAGAGTAGAAGTATACAATAGCTTAATTTTTTCAATTTTTGTCAATTTAAATGCAATGAATCAAGGTAACACTTTTGTCCAATACTCCAATATTGTTTTTGCATAGCATATTTTTGAACTTTGGTACAAAAAATTTGGAATTTATGGAAAAACAGGCCGATAAATAGTTGACCGATAAAATCGATTAATTGGCCGATAAGCGATTAATCTCAAATCTTAGGCCGACCAAGAAGTTAATGATAAACGATTTCTTGAACATTGATTTACGCAATCCGTAAATTTTGGTTTATCTTACCTAATGAAAGACCTTATCTTGTAAAGAGAATAGTGGATTTTTCATTGAGCAAGACTTTAGCTTGATCTGTGTC
Source organism: Dactylis glomerata (assembly GCA_007115705.1). Taxonomy (NCBI): domain Eukaryota; kingdom Viridiplantae; phylum Streptophyta; class Magnoliopsida; order Poales; family Poaceae; genus Dactylis; species Dactylis glomerata. The sequence continues at coordinate 336,898 of QXEO01000133.1, forward strand.
TAATCTAGTCTATTTCCAATTTGTCCCATCTGAACTATCAGGTAGTATATTTATGCATGCATGTAGTGTATTTTTTTTGTCAAAGTAGTGTAGTACTTCCTTGGCTTTCTTTTTACTTGTGACTGTCTATGATGATTTTTTTAGAGGGTTCAGGATGATTTGTTGATTGTGCATGCAGGTCATCCGAGTCTATATTGTGTCATGAGAAGTATATATAAATTTAAGCGTTAACTTTTTGTGTTTTTTAAATGGAGGTTGAACCCCCGGCCTCTACAGTCAATTTTTTGTGTATGCTAACTTTTTAATCTGAGGTGTTAATATATTATATTTTATGACCTATATAGATGTTACCTCTATTTTAAATTAATTATTGCAAATTTGGTCAAAATTGGTCTGGATATGGATGTATCTAGACGCGTCTGAATGTGTAGGTTCACAGATTTTTGAAAACTGGGGTGGCAATTAATTTAGAAAGGTGAGAGTACCAAATTTGCTAAACCGGAATCCATCTTATTAATGGAAAAATGATGATCCAAATTATACAAATACTAAGGGAACGATGCAGATAGTTAAAATCACCGATTTTTAAATTTATCGTGATGATGTCATCACATGCAATACAATACGTGAAAAATAATTTTTATTTATCTGATTTTTCTGTTAAATTTCTCATGTCAAATTTCTTTACTAAACTTATGTGCTTGGAAATAATTGGTTATTAAATTCTAGTTGTAGTTTCTATATATGGATTAGAATCCAACGTGGTTTGTAATTTTTATTTGCTGGAACGTTTCTTATTTCAGGGAATGCTGGGACCTTTCTTTTTTCCGTGTACATGAATAGAAGACGTGATTTTTTTTTTGAGACGTGATTGGACTATTTGGCAATCTCATCTCAACCCTTTTTTAAATAGAGATCTGTAAGTTTTTTTTTAGATCCCATGGAACGTGTCAATCTTAAACCGGACTACGTACACAATTACATGATAGTTAATTTGTTGATAAATCCTAGCCGTAAAATTTAGATCTAACTGTCAAAATAATTATGATGATGTGGTTTAACGTAGTGTCTCTATTTGAGGACACCCGTATTGTACTTTTAGTATATAGTTGATTTGCCTTTACATACATGATCCTCGTGCTAATCATTTGCTCATTCTTAAGCGTATTCTTAGCTATATTCGCGGGACTACAGATTTTGGGATGACTATCTCGCTATACATCGAACAAGTTAGTTTCTGAATTTTTGACAGAAGAGACCACCTGCGCGAACGTAATGTCAAAAAGGACCACCTCTCCAAATTTTTGTCAAAAAAGACCACCTGCCGCCTCCACCAATGCCGGCACCCCCCCTGCCGCCTCCACCAAACCCGGCACCCTCCCTGCCGCCGTTCCGAAAGCCGGCACGTGGCCTGCCGCCTGCCCCAATCCCGGCAAGCCGCCTGCCCGACCATGCCGCCTCACCCATCGCCGGCACCCTGGCGTGCGCCTGCCCCGACAGCCGCAAAAGCGAGCAGCACTCACTTCTATGCAAAAGGAAAGGAGCTGATTTTCATGCCCGGGCGGGAGATTCGTTAGCTGTTGTGTAACAGGTATTAGACCACCGACGAATAATTCTGTCGCTCAGCGAATTTCGTAACGGCGCTGATTTGCTGAGCATCAAGCATGCGTTATCACTTAGTATTGCATGCGGTGGGTTGCTTTGATACACTATTTGGTACAGCGAATCGACTCAAATTATTACGAAACATGACACGACGTGCGCTGTTGCTACAGATATAGTGCAGTAAACTGAGCACCGACATGTGCTGTTGCTAAAGAACCAGCACGTCTCTTTTAAAAGGCAGCAGGTGCTGCGAGAGTCATCACTCTCTCATACTCTCTACCTCTTCGCTCTCATACCAGCCTGAGGAAGATTATGAGATAGGAAGTGAAGATCTTTAGCAAGTGAAGATCTTTAGCAAGTGAAGATCATTAGCAACGGGAGATCAGGAGATGAATGAGTAGAAGAAATTCATATCGAGGTAAGATCTCTCACATGATTAGTTCTCTAATTTCATGATAGTCTGATCCTTGAGAAGGAAAAATATCATTATTGTATTGAAACCAATGATTTGATTCGTCGTAGGTGGAGTATAGAATGCATGTGATGCTGTTATTATTTGCTAAAAGTATGTAGCATTACTCGAAGTGGAGCTCTAATCGTTCAATAAGAAGTATAAAATTCATCTTGTATTTAATTTTTACAATTGTGTAAACAGCATGTAAGGAAGGTGTGTTATTAATAATTCAAATTTTATTTCAGGTGGATATAAAATTGAACGTGATTGAATCGTTTGTAATTGGGATTATTCAGCCATATAAAAAGTATAAGGAAGGTGTGTTATTAACCTCGTGTCATATATTTTTTGGTTTCTGTAGTAGAAGTGTGATTTGTGAATAATTTGGTTGCATATATATTTCAGGTGAAATTTGCTACGAACGTGAGCTAATTAGTGGTTATTGGAAATATTCGGTGGCATAAAAAGTTGCGGGCCAAATAATTAATTATTGGTTATTGGAAATATTCGGTCGCGTTCTTGAAGTTGAGGTATAAAATTTATCTCTTGAAAAGTGTTAAATATTTATTTTGTTGTAGTGTATCCCATGTAGTTAAGTTGGTAGAACGGAAATGTGAAGTAATTTTATTCTGTTATTCATTGCATGCATGAAAGAATAATTAATTGTATGCAAAATTTTCGGTGGCATACTTGAAGTTTAGGTAGGTCTAAAATTAATCTCTTAAAAAGTGTGAAGTATTTATTTTGTTGTAGTATATCACATATAGTTACGTTAGTAGAACAGTAAAGTGAAGTAAGTTTAATCCGCTAGTGATTGCATGCATGAAAGAATAATAAATTATATGCGAAATATAAATTATGTCAGCTCATTTAGTAGAATATTTATATTTGTACATAAAAAAAATATAGCTTCCGTGTGACTAATGTCCATTTTAAATTTGTGGGGTAGGTACGATGGAAAATTTATTAGTGTTTTATGGGGATGTGGTTCGCGATGGAATTTCTGGGCTAGATGTGTCTCAGTGCGAGTCTATAAATATTGTAGTGAGAGGTATGGAGAACCTAGATTTTGCGGAAGTGAGGAAATGCATCCGGGTGCAGTTTGGCCCTGAGATGCGGGGGAAGAAGATGACCGTTGAGGCCGTCATATGTGTGGGAGGGGATGATGGGACAGCTTCCCATTGGGGTCTGCGGGAGGTGAAAGGAAATAACTCATGGAGGACATACATGAGGTTTGCAACCACACCAGGCGCCGCTATGTTTGAAAGGCCGATGGTGTATGTGCAGTTTATCTCTCCTAGTGATGAGGCAGGATGCAGTAGCGGCGCTCCAGAGGCGCAGCTAGCCATCACAGGCGGCCCCAGCAGCGGCCGATCGGAGCCGATGGAACTTGAGCTTGTGCCCGACCCAGGCTATTGGTCTGCGGTCGTTGACATAAGTGAACGTATGGAGGGATTACCGGAGGCCCTAGATGATGACGATGACGATCATTCTTCTGGGTCGTCATCGTCAGAGGAGAAAGGTGTTGGTCCATCTCAGAGGGCGGTTGCAGGACCGATGCCCGAAGACTTCTTGCAGACTATGACCATCCGCAACGAATATCACTCTGTTGCGGGCCTCGGTGAGGCTAGTCTAGAGGTTGGGCATAGTTTTCCTGACAAGGACTCTGCTGACCAGGCAATAAAAAGATATGCATTGTCCATATCTCGGCAGCATAGAGTTAAACAGTCTGATAAGACTGAGCTGAAAGTCATCTGCCTTTTCAAGGCCAAGGGTTGCCAGGGTAGAGTGATCGCTCGTCAGAGGCGTGGTGTATGTCAGCCATGGGTGATCACAAAAATTATACCCCATAGCTGCGAGCAGGTTGGAACTCTTCTAGATCATTGCAATGTGACCGCGAAGTACGTGTCACATATAATGTCAGTGTCAGTGGAAGAAGATATTAATATGGGTATTAAGAAGCTGCAAAAATCTGCAGAAGACCGAATTGGCTACAAGGTCAGCTACGGCAAGGCTCGGCGTGCCAAGGAGGACATTTTTGAGAGGTTGTATGGCACATATGAGGATGCCTATAACTACACCCCTAGATTGTTTAATCAGATATGTGTAACTAACAAGGGGACTCAAGTGTTCTTGAAATATCGGCCGCACCCTCGGGAGGAGAACAAAAGAATCCTTGACCGTGTATTCTGGGCATTCCCCCAGACTATACAGGCATTCCATCATTGTCGCCCGGTGTTATCAGTTGATGGTACATTTCTGACTGGAAAGTACAAGGGTACACTCATGGTGGCAATTGCAGCAGACGCAAATAACCAGCTTCTTCCTATTGCATATAGTTTGGTGGAGGGTGAGAACAAGGACAGCTGGTTGTGGTTTCTAAGCTGTTTGAAGAATGGAGTCGTGAAACAGCGTCCCGGTGTATGCATCATCTCTGATCGCAACGCGGGTCTGCTAAACGCGCTGAACACAATCAAGCAGGTTACGGACCCTGAATGGGGGTGGCCTGATTTGGAGACACGGTGGTGCATGCGGCACCTAGCAGCAAATTTCTACACAAAGTTCAAGAACAAGGATTGGTTCAAGCTTTTCAAGAGGATGTGCATGCAGAACACCGACTCGAAGATGAATGCAATTTGGGGTGGAATCAATGGAGAAATCGAGCGTGTTGCCTTGTCATCTCGAGAAGGCCGGAGGGGTCGTACACCACCTGTCAATCTGACCCATTGGATAACAGAGAATTGCCCCGACTTATACAAGTGGGCACTCGCTCATGACTCAGGGGCTCGGTACGGCATAATGACCAGCAATATGTCAGAGGTCTATAATGGCGTCCTCAAAGGGGTGAGAGCCCTCCCTCTTACAGCCCTCATTACTGAAACTTGGAACCGTACTCTATCATACTTTGCAGACAGAGTACAGGTTGCCAATGCACTAGTCGGTATGAACAAGCCATGGTGTGAAAAAATGCAGAGGTATCTGGATGAGAAAGCAGAAAAATCCAGGAGTCATGGGTGTAGTCTGGTCGACGCCCTTAGGAATAAATGGTTGATCAATGTTCAAGCGAAGTATGTTCACGGCCACCACAGGGGAGCACGAAAGCATGCTGTTACTCTTGGCCCCAACTCATGTGAGTGCACCTGCAACAAGCCCAAGCTGCTAGGCTATCCATGTAGTCATGTCCTCAGGGCGGCTGCCGAACAGAAGATCAGCGTGGAGCATTACATATCTCCTTATTTCAGCACATTCAGTCTTCTTAACACCTGGAATGGTGAATTCTGGGCCTGGGGCATAGATGAACACTACAGGGATGTGTGCAAGCGAAGTAATATCATATATGTTCCAAATCCGGCGATGCTTAGAACTGATAAGGGACGCCGACCCTCTCGACGTCATAGGAACGACATGGACCATAGCCAATCTGGAGAACCACGTCGATGTCGCATTTGTAGGTGCGCTGGACACCCACGCAGGGAATGCCCCTACCGCAGCTAGTAATTTTGAATGTTGTATTTTCCTAGCTTCGATGTAATGTAATAAATTTCGTTTGTAATGAATTATGTATTTGCATCATGTAATGAGTTTAATTTGTAATTTGTAATTTGTTATTTTGTATTATCTAATGATTTTAAGTTTGTATATAATTTTTAGTAAGTTTGCACAATATTATTTGTACTAACTATAATTTATCTGACCACAGGATAATATGGCGCAACTACCATCCCTATTACATCAATCAATTGATGATGGGCACCGCTGCCACATTTGGTTGGATCCTAGTATACATGTGCACCCGCCTCCAACATTTAGGCTCCGAACCATTAAAAGTCGATGGTATACAAATGCTTTTTATGACACATACCTTCTGGCTTACGGACTTCTTCCATACTCGAGGTTAACAGATGTTGAGGCTAAATTTATATTAGACCCATCTCTGCAATCAGCACTAGTAGATCGCTGGAGACCTGAGACACACACTTTTCACTTACGTTGTGGGGAGCTTACGCCCACACTTAAGGATGTGTCACTGATCACAGGTCTACCAATCTGCGGTAAGCCTTTGGTCCCTCCTGCATATTCTAGTGATTGGCCTGACGATCTTCGAGTGCGTCTAGACACGGAAGTGCCAACAGGTGCTCGGCGTGGTAAAAGACCAAGGGGTGTCCCAATGAGTTGGTTAGCACAACTTTATCATAAATTACCAGATGTTGCAACAGAGGAGACGTTGAGGAGGCACCTGTTCGCGTATTTGCTGTTTCTTTTTGGAATGATGTTCCCATCGACGCATGGGGATGTATGTCTCCCTAGTCTAATTAAGATTGCCGAGGAGATAGTAGATGCTCCATTACCTACAAGCCCCCCATACAGCTTTGGTTCTGCTTTGCTAGCTCATACTTATAGGGGTTTATGTGATGCAACAAGGAAGAAAGGTGATGGTGGTCATACACTTGTTGTTCCCTATGAGTTTTTGCAGCTATGGTCATGGGAGTACATACCTGTTGGTCGTCCAGTTATGAAGAAAAAAAATCCACCCTTATAATAGTGCCACACAGTATAAATATGGGCCTCTTACTATGGCTAGCCGGTGGGTCCATGTCCAGAAATCATGGGCCACAAATATTGTACGCGGATGCTACCCTGAATATCACAACCAGTTTGAGCATCTGGAGTGGTACAATATCATATGGGATCCATGGACGCGTAACAATTTGGTGTCCATCTGGGGTGATCAGCAGCCAACAATTGACTGTGTCAGAGACCATGCGTACTGGATGACTCGGTGCAACCTACTATTTATTTGGATGGTTGAGCCATATAACCTCGAGCGTGTAATGCGCCAATTTGATCTCCATCAGGATGTGCCCCCACCAGTACCCAGACAGCTCGAACATGCCATACATAAGTAAGATTTCCACTCAATGGTATCGTATACTTAATATTGTGTGAACTCTATTTAATTCAATTTTTTGTCATGTAGGCAAGACAATAAAGGAAAGAATTATTATGACTGGCAGACACATAATAGGCGTTGGATTGAAACGTGGAATGAGAACGCGTTGATTGATTGTGTACAGGATGAAAGGTAATATGTTTTTGTATATTTTATTTGAGAGTCTAACTATTACCCTTTCTCTATGTCTAATATATTTCTCAATTTTCAGACCATACAATATAACATCCGTAACACACGTGGGAGCACGGCGTGTGCACGAAAATATTGGGACTGCGTGGGATTCAGTGGATTATGATGTTGGCCAAAATATGCCGCAAGCACATGCGACGTGGGATCAAGGCGAGAGTTCACAACAGTTCAATACCACACAAGTATGTGCATATATCTGAACTAATTACACCTTCTCATCCTCATTAACGCGACATGGGTTCTAATATTGTCTATACCCCTTAGGAAACTATTGATCCGACGTGGAACGACATGGGAGCTGGTATTGGATACAGCATGGCTCCACCACAGGGATTTCAACATATGCTGCGACAGGATAACACCAATTTTTTTCCATCTGTCCCTGACTTCTTTTCGTACGATCCAGCTAGCACATCTGGGAGCTTAATCCCTCCACCCTCTGGATCTCAGCACGTGTTTCATACTCCTCCGCCACCACCTGACCCTCAACCAGAAGAGGACGAGCGGCAGTACGGCCGAGGCCACCGTGAACCTCATCCCCCCCGTGAACGTCTATCGCCTTCAGGACGTCGGCACAGGCAGCCCAGACCTCGCCGACAAGGCTAACACAATTTGTGTACGCCTATATATATCTATGTTACTATTTCCAGCTATGTAATAGACATATTTCTATGTTCGTTTCTATGGGACAAATAAATTTGCTTTCAATCACTTATTGCGATAATAAGGCCTGCCATTTATTTGCTTGCAACACAAATACAACATAAACTACTAGTAAGATACACATGTCACGAGGCTTCAAATTAAGATACATTACAATGTTTCACTAATCGAATCAACGCTTGCCCGATGATGATGCTGCGTTAGATTTGGCCTTCGATGATGCAGCACTCTTACCCTTAGATTTCACAGGCGCAGGCATGAAGTCATCGTCATTATACTCATCATATGCTGCCTCTGCTAGAGCATCACCATATGTATTCGGGCGGTATAACCCACCCCGCACTGGACCAAATATCTTTTTCAGCCAGGCAAAGTGCTTGATTCTTGTATTGACAAACTCTGCGTCATCAGGATAGTGCTGCATATGACAAATAAAAAACCGGATAATCTCAGTAGTACTACAAATAAATCTTAAGGAATATAAAGTGCGCAAAATAATATATATTACCTGCATGTGCAATGCGTATGTTTTTGGCAGCATCGTGATTTCAGTTGAATCAGTATTGATCCAACTTTGAAAACCAAGACCAGCCTCAATATTTTTGAGCTCAACCACTCTATTCCACCTTGCTTGCTGCATTAATAGTTCTTGGCGTACCTCTTCTATGCTCCTCAGTGGTAGCTGCATCCTCGGTAACCATATACCTATCTTAGCTACGTGGCTATCTTCAATGATTACCTCCTGGAAAGACATACCGTTACTCTCACAATATGTTCCGGTACGACACAGGATACAATGGGTCATCTCTGGGTGGAAATCACGGTTAGCGGGATCAAAGAAAGGAAGAACATCCGACATGGTTGGAGGCTGTACTGATGCAACAAACCCAGGGGTGAGAGGAATGAATGACGAATACCTTGCTTATATAGCCTGCGATTAGTGCCGTCGGTGGTCTATTTACTGCTACGACACAGTGAACGGTGGTCTTTTTCTGTATCAAACAGTTTTTCTAAAGCATCGATTTTATCAGCGCACGCGAGACATTAGCTCAACACATCGAATCTTACACAGTATACATAAAAATCAGTGCACGGCCGGGAGGTACTGATCGAATGCACGACGAATGCCTTCTTTATATAGACCCCGATTAGTGCTGCCGGTAAGCGAAAACATTAGCAAAAGTGTGTACCGTCGGTGGTCTATTTTCTGTTTCAAACAGTGTACCAAACAGTGTATGAAAGATGTCTATGTATCATCGCATGCAACGAAAGCAACGAATCTGCATCGCCTCGGAGTGAGCGCCGTTTGTCGGGCACCTGCAAACCGCACTGTCGGGCACCTGCAAACAGCACTGCCAGGCGCCACATGCAGGCCACATCAGCTTGCCGGCGATGGTGCTGGCGGCAGGCCACATGCAGGCCACATGCCGGCGATGGTGCTGGCGGCACCCCCTGCCGGCTTTGGCCCAGGCGGCACGTGCCACGTGTCGCCTGGCCAGGGGTGCCGCCACTCAAAACGGGTCCTTTTTGGCAATCTTTTTGAGAGGTGGTCTGTTTTGGCAATTCATTGGTGCAGGTGGTCTCTTCTGTCAAAAATTCGTTAGTTTCTTATTCTGATACTGATTGGACGGGTTATCCTGATACTCTCCATATCAGAGTAGTGCATCTTTTTGGGCACTAAGTTGGTCTCATGGTCCGCTAAGAGATAGCACACATTGTCTCCCTGTAGTGATGAAGCTAACTACAGGGTTGTTGTGATCATGTTGAATATGACAATTACTACGAGAACTGCACCAACCTCTGTCTCGCGCAACGGTGGTATTTTACGACAATGTTAGCTCTATCTACATGATTTAAAATCTTGTTCACCATCAATGAACAAAAAATGTTAAAATTGATCTTCATTTTTGTTTGTGATCGTGTTGCCATTGGGGAGGTGAAGGTTTGTCACGTACCAAGTTTGTTACAGTTCACGGTCATATTCACAAAGGGGTTGGTTTCTCCACTCTTTTTGAACTTTCAGGATAGTTTCAATACACGCAAGACGCCTGTTTTCGTCTGAGGCAAGGTGTTACACATATAATCGAATCGTGTTGTATATAGATTAGGTTATGTGTAAATCCCTTGTATAGAATCTATGTCCATACTTGTAATTGACTCATATGTCAAGATAGGGCTTGTAATCCCCTAAATATATACATGAGCAAATACAAGCGCTGTGACGTGTGCTTACTCCCCAAATTACATAAGTTGCTCGATAGAGGAAACACTGAATTTTCCATCTATGTGCACAATTATTGTATTTTATCAATTGCATATTACTTGATGGCGTCATAATATTATTTATTATGATGATTATTACACCATACATATCTAAATAATTAGAAAGAATTATAAAAAATCTATGACGTGGTAGGTTACAATTTAACCAGGCTAAACGAGCTACTCGCGAGCTTACCGAGTCGGACCAAGTTTCATTTTCTGACTCATTTGTTAAATGAGCCGAGCTAACTCGTTAATTGATCAAACTACATGTAGAATCAATGCGTCGTAAGGCAATATATTAAGCTCAAGAGACAGAGAGACATACACAGAGAGAGGGAGAGAGGTCTCCTTCAAACCCTTGAATATGCATATATCTAAACTATGACATAGAAAGATTAACAGTACAATCAGACACTATAACTTTTCTCTTCTCTTGTAAATCATCTACACAGTGATGATTGATAAAGCCATCGGTTTAGAATCAGGCACAAAATACTCTCAAGTCTCAACTGATGTACATACAGTATTTCTTAGAAATGAGCGTCATCGGGAAATCTGAAAGACCATCTACCAGCTGTAGAATTTCATCCGACAAGAGCCCATTATCAACACTTTTGGAAAGACTCGAAGAAGGCAGAACTATTTCTTCTGCAACGACACAAGACCGTTTTGCAAGATTTACAAAATGAAGTGATCCTTAGGGTACGTACACCTTTCTTTCCTCGAGTCGTCCGTCGGGTAAACGAGGACCAAAGTCCTTGTAGTATGATGTGGGGACTTTTTTAGCTGAAATGTATGTGGCGCATAATCTTAATCTACCATATATCTTACAAAAAAAATAGTCATCGCAGATTGTGACAGGCCATGTGTGTTATGTCGTGTAGACACCATGAACCCTAGTTCTGTTTTCCCGACAAGAGTGTTACCCCGGAGATCGCCGAGAACATGACAAGCATCTTTCTCGTCCTCCACACAAGCATAGTAGATATGCTAACATGTGAGCACATTTGTTTCTTACCAAAGCAGTTCTAGGCACCAAGAACAGTTCTACGAGCGGCAGTGACCAAGACAACACAAAGGCATCCACGAATGAACAAGATAAACGAAAGCTACATCGTACTCTTAATTCCCTAACAACGAGTCGCCGGCGCCGGCGGCGACGCCTCCCTCCACGCAAGGGTCACCACCACCTTGCCTGGCATCGACATGCAGCCTCGCCGGCCGCTAGTAGGGGCTCTGCCCCTGCACGTTGCCGTGCGGGTCGTAGAGGCAGAGCGTGAGCGTGGCGCCGGAGGCGCAGCTGGCCTGCGCGCACCCGAGGACGGCGGTGCGCCGCCACACCACCTGCGTGTACGTGCCGCACTGCTTCTCCGCGACGCAGCTGTTGTTGGCGTGGGTGTAGAACCGCCCCTGGTCCACCCACGAGGCCACCACCTCGGCCGGGCGCGCGCCGTAGCTCGCCCACCCCTGGTTCGCGCCGTAGGGGCTGGCGCTCATGTTCGCGAACGCGCAGTTCTTGCTCAGCTGCTGCTGGGCCGTGGTGCGCCCCGCCGCCGACGCCAGGCTCGCGCTCCACCGCAGCGGCGCCACGCCGACCGCCGCGCGCGCCTTGTTGTGCGGCGCCAGGAACTCGTCCCCCGCCGCTGGCACCGTCGCGTTGGCCGCCGCCTTGCTGACCGCGCCCTTGCTGGCCAGCAGCGCGCGGCTGCCGTGGGCCGGCGCGACGCAGAGCGCGAGGAGGACGAGGAAGCACGCCGCGGCCGTCGCGCGGTGGCGGCGCTGGGATCGAGCCATGAGATCTGGATTAGGTTAGCCGAGTAATGGCGAGCAGTGCGCAGTGAGTGAGCACTGAAGTGCCCAAGGGTGTGAGTAGGTGAGTGGAGTGTCGCTAGCGAGTTAAGAAACCCGGCAGCAGCGAGCGATGGCTACGAGCATTTGCTGCTAGGTTGGTGCCGGGGCTAGCTTATTTGTACCTGTCCTTGGGCACGCGACGCCACTGCTCGTCTACGGGTGAACGCCATGCGCCGTTCGATCGCGGACGCAGCTCGCAGGTGGCGGAGCGTGGAACCTGGCGAGATCCGGGGGGTTGTTGGGTGAGTGTCAGGGACGGCCCCGCCCGGTATCTGATGAGATTTTTCTCGTGTCGAGATCCAGATCATGATCGACACGACGATCAGCGAATTGGACGGACGCAGGCAGTGCTGGCCGGTGCGGCGAACGGCCGCATCGGAGAGCTTGCTGGTTACCAAGGGGACAGAGAGAGAGAGCACGACAAATCAGGAACACATTGACACTTGCAAAATGCTGATGCGCTGCTGTCTACCAAGTTCAGACCGGTGCTACTGACCGTTCAAAAAAAAAAGATCGGCGCTACTGCTCGTCGATGGGGGCAATCTCATCAGTGATGGAGCAGAAGTAAACATCCAACTTCTATATCCACCAAGCTTTCTTCAGAGATTCAGACCTGATAGAACATAGGAAATCTAAACATAACGAAACCAGCTTTCACTGCAGAGTAATCGGTACATTTTGAGGTCACACGCCACAATCAGGACAAAAAGGAAATGCACAAATCTAGCCAACAGACGAATTGCATCCAAGAGATAGCTCACAGTCATAATAACAGGAATAATTTAGAGTACGAATTACATCTAAGAAGTAGCTCACAAACGTTATCGAGTGAAAACCTATGTTCAACAGCACTAGCACATACTAGGCTGAGCACCAAGTAGCCTTCTTCAGGAGGCAGATACAAACTACTGCTACGGATCTATTACTCCATCTTGACCACAGTAGAGCCAGCAGCTTCTGCAGGCGGCGGTGGCACATACTGAAGCCAGTCTTTTGCACAGAAAAGCGCCTCCACGATTTCAGGGCGCAATGAGCTTCTGTAGTCATCAAGCATCCTGCTTCCTGTTGTTGCCGCTGAAAATATGGAGCCTCCGCTGCTCACCATAGACATAGGGATGGCCAAGATATCACGCGCCATCTTGGACAGTGTTGGAAACTTGATGGTGTTAAGCTTCCACCAGTCCACAATTTCAAAGTCTTGGATGCGAGGCGTCAGGGCTTCGTCCAAGTACTGCTCCAGCTCAGATTTTGAGGGCTGGCTTGTTGCAATCTCCGAAAGATACATGTCAAAGTCTAGAAGTCCATCCCCGGTAGAAGGTGCGGCTGCCGCATTATTGGCAGGCGCATTTTTATTAGCTTCCCCTTTCGCGGGAAGGGGCTGTGCAACATAATCCTTATAGAGATCATGAAGAGCATCATCCACCACCTTAACATACTTTGCTGCCTCCACACCATAGATTTTAGAGTAACTGAATTCCACAAGTTTCATCTTGAAACGAGGGTCCATGACAACAGCAATAGCCAGAACAAGGTTGCAATCCTTCCAGTACTTGTCAAACCTCTCATGCATTTCTTTGGCGATGCTACTAAAAACTTGGTCTTCATGGTTTATGGCATTTGAAAGTTCTAGCTGAAGTTTCCACGCCTCATGGAAAAATAAGTTAGAAGTTGGATTTGCTGCTGCCATGATGCTATGTGCAGAATCATAGAGAAACTTCAAATAGTTGCAGGCAGCCTCCACCCTCTTCCAGTCCGCCGCAGAAGGTGACTCATTGTAGTTATCATCACATGTCTCTAGTGTGGTGAACGCCTGCCTATAATCCAAGGCAGCAAGCAGCATAAGGTAAGTGGTGTTCCACTGTGTTGTAACATCAAGGCACAGTGTCTTGGTGCTGGGAATCTCCAGCTGCAGAGCAATCTCAGCAAACCTCTCCTCTCGGGCAGAAGAAGCTTTTATGAACTTTATGCTTTCGCGGATATTGTAGATCACACCATGAATTGAAGCAATGACATCATGTGCAACTGCATTAATGATATTGGCATAGCACCTCACAACAAACAGCTGGCCCTTAAGCATGAGGTTGTTCTTATTGGAGAGATGATCTCTCAGATTTGCACTGTAGATATCATGGGACGAGCAATCATTATCCAATGTGATGGTGAATAGCTTGTCCTTCATATTCCAGTCTGTTAGGCTTGAGCTAATAGCTTCGCTCAGTGCATTTTCTGAATGAGGAGAAGACACCATCATGAAGTTAAGCATTCTTCGATGCACTTTCCACTCCGTGTCAATAAACTGTCCTGCAAGTGAAACATAGCCAAGAGTCTGACTAGTTGTCCACAATCCTATGGTGAGGCTGATCCGTCCAGGCACACTGCTCAATGATTGCAGTAGGCTTTCTTTTCCTTTCTGGTAAACAGCATACACCTCTCCCTCCATTGTATCAACGTCTGCGACCCTGAAACGTGGCTGCAGGCTCTCAGTAAAAGCTGTGAAGGCTGGCTGTTGAACAATATGAAGTGGGTAGTCATGCAAAATGATCAGCTTCGCCAGATTTGAGCTGCTACGGTCTTGATCAAATGTAGCATTCGCAAAGCCAGTGTATCTGTAACGCCTCTTCAAAGGACGTTCTGCGGTACCCTCACCATCATTGTCAGTCACTCCTCCAGCTGAAGTCAGCGTAAGCTTCCTCTCTTGGTTTTTGATCATGGGACATGAACCAAGTGTGATGTGCCTCTTAAGATGGCTAGTGCCTGCAATTTTTGTGCCAGAACTGTATGCAAAGGTTGCCTTGCATAGGTTGCAGCATGCTCGTTGGCATCCCCTCTCACCAGGCACAGGTTCAATAGTGAAGTGCTCCCATACAAGTGATTTCTTTCTTCGGCGTCTTGTTAAGGTTGGTGGTGTCACCTCAGCGCTGAGCAACTCATGACCATGGTCCATCTCATCACCATTGGCCATGTTGTTAACATGAACCATCTCATGACCATGGATCATGTCCTCAACTTGAATCATCTCATTACCATGGATCATTTCGTCATCATGTATCATCTCGTTCCCTTGAACCATCTCGTCACCATGAACCATCTCGTTCCCTTGAACCATGTCATCACCATGGATCATCTCGCTACCATCAGCCATTTCATTACCATGTATCATCTCATCACCAACCATCTCATTGTCATGCACCAATGCATTTTCATTGCCGTTTGGTTCACCCATCCTGGGAAAGATTTATCTGATGGAACCCAAAATCCTGTGAATTTGGAACAATGGATCAAATAAAACCATGTCAGATACAACATAGTCAAATCAGAACACGTGGAATTAGTGTCAGAATCTTGCATCATTTCACTATAATAAGATCATGTTAATAAACCACTCCCAATGCATTTTTTTTCAAATAAAATTCACAAGTCACACCTTCAAAAATTTATGTTTGAGATTTAAAGTAGCATGGATTTTTCGTAATTTGGCATCTTCCTCAATATAACGACAACATCTTCAATCATCAGTGTGTTCTCAAGGCGCTACTATAGTCTCTTGAAAAGAAATGTGTCCAACAGTATGACAATAGAAGTATATTGTGCATTCGAGATAGATACTAGTGATATTCTACACAAGTACGAATATATCATGGAAAAAAACTCAGTGGAACAGTGGATCTATCAAAAGCCAGGAAAACATCATAAAAAGATCATTCAATTGGCTAAAGAATCATAACAGAAAACAAAATATAAGTTATGGAAAAAGGAATGTCACCCTGATTGGGCAATTCAATGGCGCCTGTACATAAGTTGCAAAACATAAAGGCCACAATACCTAACACAGCTTCCTATATACAGATGCGGCTATGCACTTTCCAAGAACAAGCTACGCTGGGCCAATAGCAACCTAATGAAAGAAAACCTGGCTGGGTTCCTATCAACAACCAAAGCATCAATAGGCTCAGCTATGCAAAATGTAAACAAGAATGTTATGTTCGCAGAAAATCACAACCATATTCCTGCAGAACTGCAAGCTTCTAGGTCGTACTAAAATTTCCAAGTGTCGACCTCAAAATGGCGACCAAGACTGCCTACAAGGGAATACCATTTCGGCCACACCAGACCACCATAGCCAGAACTAACCTACAAAGAAACCTCACAAAAACTCACCGATAAACTCAGTTCGTTTCACATGAATACACCATTAACAAAAAACTAAGATATTCCCTCTGTTTTTTGTATACAAGGCCACAGCGCATTTCAAGACAACACTTTGACTGCTACTTTGAGCAATAAAATACGAGTTATATTTCACCAAAGCATATCACTGGAATCATATTTAAAAGATGATTCCAACATTTGGCTTCTTGTGAGTTGTGACATATAGCTCATAATTTGTTGGTCAAATCATTTGCCAAAGTTTTACCTCGAAATGCGCAGTGGCCTCGTACACAGAGGGGGTATCAACTATAACAATTGTGGCCGATTAACCGCTTTCTACCACAGCGACGGCTGAATAACCCTCTCCTGACCAGAAGAACACTAGACAGAACTTGCGCCCCATAAATAGGCCGCACGAGACATATGAACGAAACAAGGACATAGCCCGCATGTGACAAATTCCATGGTCGCCAATCTTATGAAACTAAACAACAGCCATATGAACCCGCCCCGTAAATTCACCGAACGAAGCGCGCAATCCACACCACACAGCAAGCCGTACAAACTAGAGAAGCAGACGCAGCCAGATCTAAACAAGCGAACAAATCCAATCCACGACGCCACTAGCAGCGCGGGCAGGGGCGCGCGAGGCCTAGAGGCGCGGAGGAGGAGGGGGTTTGGAGTTTGGAGGGCTTACGGAGAGGAGAAGGCGGGCGGAGGTGGAGCGGAGAGAGATCCAAGTGGAGGCGGGCGGTGCAGGATGAGGGCTCGGCCTCGGCCCAAGAAGAACGAAGGCCGAGCAAGCAAACCCTAGATCTGGAAGAACACGGGGAGGGCGAGGGGACGGACCGGCGCAGCGGGGTCGAGAGGTTGGGCAATTTTCGGGGTACTGGAAACGGAAATCCAGGGGGAGGGAATTTATGGGCTCGCGGCCCACGGCCATGGGCCTGCCGAGCTGGCACGGTGTGAGGCTGCGGGTGGGGCTCGTCCTATTTTGGGCAGTCTATCTCGTCCTTTTCGGGAGGCGCCGTTTGTTTTGGATATTTTTATATGGAAAATTGCGGGTGGACCGCGGAGGCAGGCTGCGGCGTCGGGAGGAGTAGGTTTTTGATGTGGACTGTTCGATTCGTCCGGCGTGGATATGCTTACGAGATTGGGGTTGGGTTGACATCCGTGGGAGAAAAGTGGTTTGGGTTTTTTTTTAATAGAAACACGACGTATTGATCAAATAACATCAATATAAAAGGTTTCCCAGATACAATCCGGAAACATAAAGGAAAATAGAACTAGAGTTTACACCCTCACACGATTTAGCTAAACAATGTGTCGCTTCATTGAAAACATGCTTAACATGACGGAAAGACGCTCATGCGAAGCCACCCAACCGGACCTTGATACCAGCCACTATCAACCCAACGGAAGATCTGTCCTTGATTGTTGAGTTCAGCCTTTGCACCAGAGAGAGGCAGTCGGATTCAAAGATGACTTTGTCCCTCCCTTTTTCTCGAGCGAACTCAACTGCACGCCAAAATGCCTCGGCATACTATGGTGAAGCGAGCCTAATGCGGGCAGGATAACCACCCAGTTGGGAACCCCAAGAGAAAGGTATGATGAGCACAGTAGCAAGTCTTTCCCTCAATAAGAAACCGAGGTTTATCGAACCAGTAGGAAAAAGCCAAACGTCTGAAGGTGATGTATGCTGGCTTCGCGACAGCTCCGGACAATTTATAAGGCGCCTCGTCCAGTGCTTTGCTTTGCACCAGCAACAATGTGGAACCTGCACACAACACAACCAAGTACTTTGCTCCCAACTTACGATGAGGTTGTCAATCTCATCGATTTGTTGTAAACAAAGGTATGAGCGTATCGAGTGAAAAATAGTAGTATGCGAGAAAGTAAACAGTGCGAGTAATAATAAACGGTGTAACAATGTAAAGGAAATTGGACCGGGGTCCATAGTTCACTAGTGGTGTCTCTCCATAAAATAAATAACAACATGTTGGGTAAACAAATTACAGTTGGGCAATTGATAGAATAAAGATAACGTGCATATGTCACGAGGATCACTATGAGATTTACTCTGGGCATTACAACAAAATACATAGACCGCCATCCAACAGCATCTATGACTAATAATCCACCCACGGGGATATCGTTCGAACACCCCACGAGTATTAAGTTACGAACAACAGATAACTGTATTAAGCAAAGTGTGTAATGTAAACAAAATGAATGTCCTTGGACACAAAAATGTTGTTTTCTCCCTAGTGGCAACAGCACATCTACAACCTTAGAGGTTTTTGTCACTCCCCCGGATTAAATAGAGGCATGAACCCAACTATCGAGCATAAATACCCCCTCTTAGAGTCACTAGTATTTACTTGGCCAAGATAGCTACTAACAACAGAGAGCATGCAAGATCATAAACAATATAGAGATAACATAAGATAATATTCAGCACATTAACTTAACATAACACCAATATTCATCAGATCCCAACAAACACAACATGTAGAATTACACAAAGATGATCTCGATCATGTAAGGCAGCTCACGAGATCTAAACATGAAGCACATAGTGGAGAAGACAACCATCTAGCTACTGCTATGGACCCATAGTCCAAGGTAGACTACTCACTCATCGCGCCGGAGGCAAGCATGGCGATGAAGAAGACCTCCGGTGGCGATTCCCCTCTCCAGCAGGGTGCCGGGAAGAGCTTCTGGACCCTCCCGATCTCGGGTCGACGACGGCGGCGGATCGCGATGTGTTTCTGGAAAATTGATTGGGTATTTAGGTTTTTCCCGTCGGGGGGGCTTTATAGGCGAAGGGGTAGCGTCAAAGGTGGGCCAGGGTGCCCTCACCACAGGGCGGCGCAGCCAGGGGCTGGGCCGCGCCCCCTGGTGGTGAGGCCACCCTGTGGCCCCTCTCCGTCTCCTCTTCGGTCTTCTGGAAGCTTCGTTAAATAATAGGAGGTTCGGCTTTTGTTTCGTCCAATTCCGAGAATATTTCCTGTGTAACTTTTCTGAAACACAAAAATAGCAGAAAACAGGGAACTGGCACTGTGGCATCTTGTTAATAGGTTAGTCCCGGAAAATGCATAAAAATGCCACGAAGTGTAACAAAACACTAAGCAAATGGTGTAAGAACAAGCATGGAGCATCAAAAATTATAGATACGTTTGAGACGTATCAGCATCCCCAAGCTTAACTCCTGCTCGTCCTCGAGTAGGTAAGTGATAACAAAAGAATAATTTTTGAGGTGACATGTACCAACACAATCTTGATCATCTATGTAAAGCATTGAGTGCTGGGATCAAAAGAACTTAAAACATGGGCATGAAAGACATAATCTTGATAGAACAAACTTAGCAACCATGTTATAACATGAAAAAGAACACAAATGAAAGATCATGAAAATGAAACAATGAAAGTCAAACGTGTGTTCAAATCATATGGAAAAACATAGCAAATGGTTTTCAGCTTGTCCTTCATGAGAGAGCAAAATATAAATGCATAGGACACCTTCAAGTTTAGGAGGGCGACTAGATACAAATAATTTAAGAACAAGTGAAACCAAAATCATGAGTCAATCAATGATAAACTTTGGGACTATGCATATTAAACTCAGAATGACTACTATGCTCTCTTAGACGGTGCATAAAGGTAGAAGGTAGTGACTCAACATAAAAGTAAAAGAAAGGCCCTTCACAGAGGGAAGCAGTGATTGCAAGTTTTATAAACCTTCAAAAATTATGGTACTTACTAGCTTTGAGCTCTCATTGCCCCCATCATAGGCATCTTGAATGGTTAAAGTTAATGCGAGTACAATTATGAAGCATATGCTTGACAAATCATAAGTTGAAAACCTCGTGTCCCGTGAAGTACGAATACCCAAACCTCATGCTACTCGACTTAGAGTCCCAAGCAAGCTATTATCATTGTAAGTATACACGTATCATCGAGAACCGCCAACGGGGTACCTCCGTGCCCGATGACATGGAACAAGCCCACATCAAAATGACAGGACAAACAGACAATGAACACCTCGACATCTCTTTTATTTACCATTGGTATAGCTTTTTATTTTGAGATGCGTCGTCGAATGTTCACTATGGGCATGCTATAAATTTCCACCATGAATTATGCATGGCTTAGATTGGCGGCCCAGGTGTTTCTCTAACATGTATACAAACTCCATGATCCCGTAAGATTCCCAACTTATTTCACATCGCGAGTATCCATAAACAAAAGATCACGATATCAACTCAACTAAGAAGTGCAATGTTGAAAGCTTACCCCATGACGGCATGGTTTGGCTAATTTCCAACTTACAACTTGCAAGCATAACTCAACATAAGAGAGCCACAATGTCAAATTTTTAAGAACGAGAAAAGTAAAGTGTGCCATCAGGTTCGTGAGAGCTTTACTGACCAATTTTCACATAACACCAAAAAGATTTTAATTTGAAGGATAGATAAAAGCAAGTCAAATGTACTTTGGAATAGCAAATTGCTAATAGGTATGTATGGTGGACACATTGGAATAACTTGGTTTTTGGGAGTTGGATGCACGAGTAGAGCTCATACTCAGTACAAAATGAGGGCTAGCAAAAGACTGGGAGCGACCAACTAAGAGAGCAGTTGCGGCCATAATCATGCATAGCGACAAAACATCATTAAGAGAAGCATAAGATGGCATAAAAAGTCAAAAACTAAATGATCATAGAGGCTTATGGTGACTTTGTATGAGTCAAACATGTGTAAGCATGCGCCAAGTCAACCCAAATAAAGCATCAAGGAGAAAACCAAATTAATGCTTCCAAATAATAAAAACAACACATGATTTTTTTTCAAAGACTCATTAAGCAATCTCAGTCATTTGAGACAAGTCATGCTACAGCAAAACCACTAAGCATACTATCAAAATGATATCAAGCACGACATGAAAAAGTCTAAGACGCAGTCTAAACAAGCTTCTTTTTGTACCACTTTTTTTGCATGAAATTTTTTCTCTTTTCCAACACCATTCGAACCTTTTTGAAATAACTCTTTTGATGAATACCAACATGGACCAGAGGTCAAAATACACCTTGATATAAAGATAAAACAAGATCTGAACAAAAATCAAGGCGAAAAATGAAAGCTAAACGCAGTTCTAGAAAAAGAGAACACTCATTGAACGATAAGAGTGAAAAACGGAGTGTTCTTGGCAAATGAAAAGCAAGGCAACTTCTCCAAAAGAAATTTGTTGGAGTCCAACCATTTATTGCAGCAAACAAAACAAAACAAAACTGAAAACTAAAGACAAGACACACCAAGAAAAATGCATAGTGCATGAAGCAATAAAAATATAGTGTGCTGAAAGGTGACCTGATTTTTGCCGATGAAGAAGGGGTGCCTCGGGGGCATCCCCAAGCTTTGACGCTTGTACCTCTTGAATATTTCTTGGGGTGCGTGGGCATCCCCAAGCTTGAGCTTTTGTCCATTCTTCAACTCATCTCATCATTCTCCGATCCCTACACTTGAAAACTTCCTTCATACAAAACTAAACACAATTCTATTAGCAACATTAGTGTAAGCATAATAATGAATCAACCCTTTTTTGCTTCAGATTTCAACTCAAAACCACAACATATAAAGCATATACTACTGTAGCAACTTCCCCAAAAGTCTTGTGATCAAAAGAACTCAAAAAGAAAGCGATCGAGAGGCAAACATAAATAGTGGAAGAAATCTGTCAAAACAGAATAGCTGACAAAGGTCGATTTTTTCGAGGGTTTTCTGTTGCTCAAATCAAAAAGTGTATAACTAATGAAAGTTTGGATATGACCTGGGGCATATGCACAAGAAATCGCAGGTCAAAAATATATTCTGAGAATTTTCACTAATTTTTACGGTACAGCACCAAAATCTATTTCAGGACAGCAACATCCCCAAATCTCACCTCACTCAAATTAGAGGTTTCTCTTGGCACAAAAACGAAATAAAAAGGATAAGGAGCAGTTATTACAGTAGCAATAACTTCCAAGACTCAAATAAATGAAAAATAACTGAAAGTAAAACAATGGGTTATCTCCCATGAGTGCTTTTCTTTAACGCCTTTGAGCTAGGCGCAGAAAGTGCAAATCAAGTAATATGAAGCATCAAGTTCATAATTTGCTCTAAGAATAGAGTCAAAAAGAAATTTCGTTCTCTTTCTAGGGAAGTGTTCCATACCTTTCTTGAGTGGGAATTGATATTTGATATTGCCTTCCCTCATATCAATGATGGCACCTACAGTTCGAAGAAAGGGTCTTCCCAAAATAATAGGACATGAAGCATTGCATTCAACATCCATAACAAGAAAATCAACGGGAACAAGGTTATTGTTAACCATAATAAGAACATTATTAATCCTTCCCAAAGGATTCTTCTTAGCAACATCAGCAATAGGAACATCATAATAACACTTTTCAAGCGGTGGTAAATCAAGCATGTCATAAATTTTTCTAGGCATAATAGAAATACTAGCACCTAGATCACATAAAGCATGGCAATCAAAACCATTAAAATTCATATAAATGATGGGTTCCCAACCATCTTCTAACTTCTTGGGAATAGAAGCTTTTTGCTTCAACTTTTCATCCCTAATTTTCATGAGAGCATTGATAATATGCTTAGTAAAAGCAATATTTATAGAACTAGCATTGGGACTCAAAGCAAGATTTTTCAAGAACAAAATAACTTCAGATATATTGCAGCCATCAAACATCAAAATAATTGAAAGAAATAGAGCGATCATCTCCTACACTCCGAAAAATTTCAGCACTCTTTTGAGAAAAAGTTTTGCAGTTTTTGGCTTTTTAACACAAGGAGTGGGAGTTTTCTCTACACCAATCAAAGTAAGAGGATTGCTAACATTTGGAACAACATCATTAGAGGTAGTAATGGTACATACCTTCATCTTTCTAGCCATCTCATCTTCTCTTTCCCACCTGGCATGCAATTCTGCTAACATCCTAACATTTTCATCAATTCTAACTTGGATAGCATTAGCAGTGGCAAAAGTATTGTTCTCTTTCACCTCATTAGGCAACACTTTTAGTTTCGGAAGTTCAACATCAAGAGCAAGGCTATCAACTTTAGAAGCAAGAATATCAATTTTGCCTAACTTCTCCTCAATAGACTTATTAAAAGCAGTTTGCTTACCGATGAAATCCTTGAGCATGACTTCAAGCTTAGAGGGCGCGGCCCTAGTGTTGTTGGAGGAATTACCATAAGAGTTACCATAACCATTACCATTGGTAGAAGGATACGGCATATAATTGTTACTAGCAAAATTGTTCCTATAAGCATTATTATTGAAATTATTATTTCTAATGAAGTTTACATCAACATGCTCTTCTTGAGCAACCAAAGAGGCTAAAGGAACATTATTAGTGAAAGAGCATTTTCTTGCAAAATCTATTTTTGGGTGTTTGTTGTCAATACTTAGGTATCTAACCATGTTGTCTCAGTTTTGTCTCTGTTTAGGTGAAGACCGGAAGCTTGCTAAGCTGATGCCCTGTCTGGGCCGGAGACTCTGGGTCTCCAGACCGGAGACTCCAGTGTGCACACACCGGAGACTTTGGGTCTGGGACCGGAGACTCCGGCCCAAGTCTCCGGGCCAGTTTTTCGGGGGGTGTCGCTCTTCCCAGTAATGGGGGCGGAGACTTACCCTAGATTCTCTGGCCGGAAGTTTTCCCTGGCCAGAGACTCTGGCCTCCCTGGCCGGAGACTCCGCCCCCAGGTCACTTAGCCTAGAGACTCCGGTCTTTGGACCCCGGAGACTCCGGCCTAAAAGGGCAGCAACAGCTAGTCCTCCCCCAAGGACTATAAAAAGGCTTCTTCAACCTCAAGTCAAGGCTGTGGCTCCTACTCTCTCACCTCCATTGCTGCCAAGCTTCAAAGCCCTAGATCTCCACCTCTAGCCAATAGAACTTGAATCCCTTTGGGGATTCGAAGGAGGAGACCTAGCTCATCATCTTCACCAAAGGAATTTCATTTCCCCCTCAATTTTCTTGGAGGATTTGAGCCTAGGGATTCTTGGAACCCTAGGTATTGTAAGTGCTTGATTGACTCATCTCTGTGGTGTTTCTAGTCTCTGTGGCTTTCTTGGGAGCCTCCAATTGAGTTGTGGATGTGTGCCCCAAGATCCGTGTAAGGGATTTGTAGTTCCCCCATTACCACCGCTTAGTGGAACCGAGCTAGCCTCCGTGGCTTGCTCACCGGAGAACAAGGTGAGCCTTTGTGGCGTTGGTAGACTCCGTGTCACCACACCTCTCCTACGTAGACGTACTTCCCCTCTAAAGGAAGGAACTATGGGAATACATCCTTGTGTCTCCGGTCTCCACTCGTTGGTTATCTCTTTCCCTTACTTGTATCTTGCTAGTTACTTGTTCACTTGCATGCTTGTCACTTGTAGGAAATTCACCTAGTTGCACATCTAGTGAATTTACTTTGTGTCAAGCCCTAAAATCGAAAAAGATTAAAAATTGACTTAGAGCCTATTCACCCCACCCCCCTCTAGTCGCCCGTATCGATCCTTTCAATTGGTATCAGAGCCTAGTGCTCTTTGATTGGGCTTAACCTCCTAAGAGTTTATGGGCGATGAGGAGCCCGCCACTAAGGCGGATCTTAATCACCTCATGGCGCGAATGGATGCCATGATGGGTGCCATGGAAAGTCAAAAATCTCAACTTGATGCCCTCATTAGTGGAACGTCTAGTACCACTCCATCGACCCCGGTTGAATCCTTGGATAAGCCCACCTTAAACGAGGATGATCCGGATGAGGATGGGGATGAGGACGGCAAGGAACCCCCCAAGGTAGATGACACCTCTAGGGGACATAGCCCGGAAATTCCACATCCTACAAGCTATGTCTCCGGGAGACACCTTCAAATGCCACACCTTGCTTCATGCGGCCCACCGCCACCACTTGATGCTTCTAGCTTTGCCAATTGGCAAGATAACATGCGCTCTCACATAAACTTTGTGTCTATTGAGCTTTGGAGGATCATTGAGTAGGGTTTTCATCCAACTTCCAAGGACTTGACCAAGTTGCTACCTTGGGAGCAAATCGACAAGCAACTCAATGCCTCCGCCTTGCATCTCATTCACATGTCTCTTACCGAGAAGGACAAGGCATTCGTCTGCAACATCACCTCCGCCAAGGAAGCTTGGGATGTTCTCACCAACCTCTTCATTGGGAACGAGAGCATTCAAGAATCCAAGTTTGACAAAGCCTCCAATGAAGTGGACAACTTTGCCATGTTTGATGGTGAAACTCCCAAAGAACTCCATAGGCGTCTCTCGGCACTTCAAGTGAAGCTAACGGATCTTGGTTCCTCCCAATGTGATTGGAAGTGGATGAAGAGGAAGTTCATTCAAGCTCTCTTGCCCTTCCACAAGGAGACCGTGAACTCTATCAAGGGAAATGCCAACTTCCGGAAGATGCCCGTGATGTCTACACACGCTTCTGTTCTTGTAGACAGTGTTGGGCCTCCAAGTGCAGAGGTTTGTAGAACAGCAGCAAGTTTCCCTTAAGTGGAATCACCCAAGGTTTATCGAACTCAGGGAGGAAGAGGTCAAAGCTATCCCTCTCAAGCAACCCTGCAATTACGATACAGAAAGTCTCTTGTGTCCCCAACACACCCAATACACTTGTCAGATGTATAGGTGCACTAGTTCGGCGAAGAGATAGTGAAATACAAGTGGTATAGATGATTATAAGTAGTAAATGCAATCTAGAATAAAAAATGGCAGCAAGCAAACAAGTAACAAAACAGCAAGTAAACTGTGTGCAAAGCTTGGAAACAAGGCCTAGGGATCATACTTTCACTAGTGGACACACTCCCAACAAATATAGCATAATTGAACAAATAAATAACTTCTCTTCACTATGGTACTCTGAATTACTCTCCTATTGAATAACACTAATCATTGCATAGGGCTACGAAGCACTCCTCAAAGTTCATCAAGTACTTGACAAACACCACTCATAGAGATATCCAAATCAAATCACAACTCAAGATAGATATTATTGCAACTTAGACCAAGTACTAACACGGTGCACACACTGTCAACATTACACCATGAAAGGAGGAATAGATCACTTCAATACTATCATAGTGATAATTATTCTCATAATCCATAAGAGATCACAATCGTAGCCTAGACCAAGTACCACCATGATGCACGCACTGTCACCGTTACACCATGGCAGGAGGAATAGATTACTTTAATAACACACTAGAGTACACATAATGAAGAAGAGTAACATCTACTTATTCAATATGATACAAAGCTCACGATCACATAAAGATCACATCATGGGAGAGAGAGGTGAACCACATAGCTACCGGTAGAGCCCTCAGCCCCGGGGGAGAACTACTCCCTCCTCATCATAGGAGACAGCAAGGTTGATGGAGATGGCGGTGAGGTCGATGGAGACGGCGGAGACGGTGATGGAGATTGATGGAGATGGCTCCGGGGGCACTTCCCCGTCCCGGCAGGGTGCCGGAACAGAGACTTCTGTCCCCCGAAATTTGGCTTCGACGGCGGCGGCACTGCGGAACTGTTCTGGAAATTTCGCTGACTCCCTTAGGGTTTTCCGTCCCGAGGCTTCTTATAGGCGAAGGGGCATCGTCAGGAGTGGCCCCAGGCCTCCTCAGACCTAGGCGGCGCGGCCAGGGCCTGGGCCGCGCCGGCCTAGTGTGAGGCTGGCCTGTGGCCCCTCTCCTTCGCCTCTTCGGATCTCTGGAAGCTTCCGAGAAAAATAAGACTTCAGGAACTTGTTTCGTCCAATTCCGAGAATATTTCCTGTGTAGCTTTTCTGAAACACAAAAATAGCAGAAAACAGGGAACTGGCACTGTGGCATCTTGTCAATAGGTTAGTTCCGGAAATCGCATAAAAACGCCACGAAGTGTAACGAAACACAAGGCAAATGGTGTAAAAACAAGCATGGAGCATCAAAAATTATAGATACGTTTGAGACGTATCAGCCCGCACATGATATCTTGCAAGAGATGATGGCAAGAAAGATCTCCGAGAAGAATGCGGATGATGCTCTTGCACAAGCTCGTGGTGTTCGTGCTCCTAACCTTGCCTTGAAGGCCAAAGTCTCATATCATGAAGAATCAAGTTTGGTGGAAGAGGAAGAGATAATGAGTGGAAGTCCCAAGGACATGAAGTATGCTCATGCCGAACACATGGCTCTTGCTCAAAGGGCGTTCATGAAGAAATGGAAGTCATCTAGCCCCTCCAAGCCCAAGGCTACAAGTAGAGCAAGGACTTGCTACAATTGTGGTAACACTAACCACTTCATTGTGGAGTGCCCTTATGAAAGAGTTGAAGATCACAATGGAAGACTTGTCCGCAAGGAAATGAAGTCCAAGTCATACCCAAGGAACTCCTACAAGAAAAGAGAACTCCCAATTCACACTTTGACAACTCTAGAAGAGTACCTCTCCAGGGATGATGCAAGTGATAATGAGGAAGTAGGAAGGGCCGCCATCGCCATTGCCCAACCTACCCCTTCATCATCCCTATTTGCTTCTGCAAATAAATCAAAGCGCACCAACCACAATGCGACATGTCTCATGGCTCACGCTACAAAGGTATCACCTCCTCTCACACCCATCATACCTAAAAGCTTATCCTTGATGGATTGTGTTGAACAAAGTGGTGATAATGATGATCTAAATGAAAAGGACATTTTCATATCAACCTTGCATGGGGAGACCAAAGCTCGCTTTGAGATTCACCTAGATCAATGTAATGAGGCCTTCCTAATAAATGATAAAAATGATGAACACATTTTCGAGCTTGAGGGGCATGCACGTGACTATGCCGATGAAATTGCTTCTCTTACTCAATCTCTTAAGGAAGAGCATGACCTAAGGGTAGCACTTGAGACATCCAAGTTGTGTCTTAAAGAATATCACAATTTGGATATTGCTAAACTTAAAAGTGATCGTGATATTGCTTAATCCGTTGCTAATGAACTTAGGTTGCAAAATGAGAAACTAAATCTTATAATTGCTAATGAAGCAACCAAGTCTCCTTCTAGCACATTTGTTGCAAGTTCATGCTCAACTAACCCCTCTTGTGAGAAAGTTCCCTTAAAGGGAAATGAGAAGCTTGATGAGCTTTTGAATGCTCAAAAGCAACATGGTGACAAGACGAGACTTGGATATGCCTCCAAGTCCAAGAAGAACAAGAAGAAGAAGAAGAAGAAGAAGAAGAAGAAGAAGAAGAAGAGTGTCCCCGCGCCTCCTCCCTCATTAAAGAAGCATGTTCCTAGTGAAATATGCTATGATGAGAATGGTAATGTATTTGAGGAGGAGGTGAGGGAAGTTATTGGGAATGCCAAGAAGGCTATGCCTAATCATAATAACTTTGCGAGAAAATATAATCCTTCTTATGTTCTTTGCCGTGCACATGATGGACATGTTTATGCTAAATTTGTTGGTTCATCAAATGAATATGTTGCATGGTCTATTTGGGTTCCAAAGACCCTTGTCACTAACAAGAAAGGACCCATTGAGAAATGGGGACCTAAATTCAAGACTTGATCTCGTGTAGGGCTTTGCTTCCGGTGGTGGTCAATGGATAATTGATAGTGGTGCTACCAATCATATGACCGGGAGCAAAGAAATGGTGAAGGAGCTCCGCACCGGTTCATCCCATGCGGGATACGTCACCTATGGGGATTCTTTAAGGTCAAAGGTATTGGGTCTTGGTAAGGTTGTTGTCTCTCACAATGTTACCGTGGAAGATGTCATGCTTGTTGAGTCCCTTTCATATAATCTTATTTCCGTTGCTCAACTTGCTAATATGGGCTTTGCAACCTTCTTTGATGTTGGGATTGTGGTTCTTTTGTGGAGGAAGTCTCTTAATGTA
Source organism: Dactylis glomerata (assembly GCA_007115705.1). Taxonomy (NCBI): domain Eukaryota; kingdom Viridiplantae; phylum Streptophyta; class Magnoliopsida; order Poales; family Poaceae; genus Dactylis; species Dactylis glomerata. Next base: position 365,951 of record QXEO01000133.1, read on the forward strand.
GCTCATGTTGGGCATGTCAAAAATGGCTTATATGTGATGGACTTCTCGAAGGAGACCACTAAAGCTGCGATGTGCCTCATGGCTAAAGTTGACGTGGGTTGGCTTTGGCATCGCCGGCTAGGCCACGTCAATATGAGAACTTTGCAAAGTCTCCACAAAGGCAACCACATCCTAGGACTAAATGATCTAACCTTTTCAAAAGATCATGTGTGTAGAGCTTGCATTGAAGGAAAGATGCATGAACTTCCTCATCCTAGCAAGACCATCATTTCATCTAAGAGGGTCCTAGAGCTCCTTCACATGGATCTCTTTGGCCCTCCCACTTATGCAAGTCTTGGAGGAAAGAAGTATTGCTTGGTGATTGTCGATGACTATTCAAGATACACTTGGGTCTTCTTCTTAGCACACAAGAGTGAGACTCAACAAACCGTCAAAGACTTCACCAATGAAGTGCAACGCCAATATGGTCAAGACATATTGATGATCCGAAGTGACAATGGCACCGAGTTCAAGAACTACACCTTGAATGATTTTCTCAGTGATGAGGGGATACGCCATCAATACTCATCTCCCTACACTCCTCAACAAAATGGTGTAGCCGAGTGGAAGAACCGGACTCTCATTGATATGGCTAGGACCATGTTAGCGGAATTCAAGTCTCCGTATAACTTTTGGGCCGAAGCCATTAATACCGCATGTCATGCATCAAACCGGTTATATCTCCACAAGGGCTTGAACAAGACTCCTTATGAGATCCTCATTGGAAAGAAGCCTAATATCAAGTACTTCCGGGTATTCGGTTGTAAGTGCTTCTATCTTAAGAAAGGTGTTCATCTGTCCAAATTTGATACAAAAGCTCTTGAGGGTACCTTTGTTGGCTATGCCGCCGAATCTCACGCCTTTAGAATCTTTGACAAACTCTTCGCTCGAGTTGTTGAAGTTTCTAATGTGAGATTCGACGAGAATGACGGCTCCCGTGTGGAGCAACTTGGTGTTTTTGATGTAGGTGAAGAAATACCTCCTCTTGCCATAAGAAGAATGGGTGTGGGACATCTCATACCCGTTGAGGGACACCTTTTGGTGGAAGGAGAAGGACTATGCTCTACTCAAGTGGAGCCTTCACCCTCTCAAACACAACAAGCTCCACAAGGTCCTTTTGATGCTAGCCAAAGACAAGCTCAAGACCTTCAACCAAGTGAGCATGATGGTGATTCTTCACCAAGTGGTGATCAAGATCAAGCTCAAGATGAAGAGCAAGCTCAAGTTGAAGAGCAAGCTCGTATTGAAGGTCAAGGCGAGGACCAAAACCGTGGTGATGACCAAGTGGCTTCTCAAGAATCTCTTGAAGAATCTCAAGCTCGTCGTGCTATGAAGATAGCATCAACTCTCCAGAAAGGTAGCCACACCTTGGAGAGTGTGATTGGAAGTGTGAGGAAAGGGGTGTCCACAAGGAGGCAATTGGCAAACTTTAGTAGCCACCATGCCTATATCTCTTGTGTGGAACCTCAAAAGGTGTTTGAAGCGCTTGAAGACCCGGGTTGGGTAGAGGCCATGCATGAAGAACTCAATAACTTTGAGCGCAACAAAGTATGGTCATTAGTGGAGAAGCCCAAGGATTGCCGCAATGTCATTGGAACCAAGTGGATCTTCAAGAACAAGCAAGATGCAAATGGGATTGTTGTAAGGAACAAGGCTCGTTTGGTTGCTCAAGGGTACTCTCAAATTGAAGGCATTGACTATGGAGAGACCTTTGCAACCGTGGCTCGCCTTGAGTCCATCCGTATCCTTCTTGCTTATGCATCACATCATAATTTTAAGTTGCAACAAATGGATGTGAAGAGTGCTTTCTTAAATGGTCCTTTGCATGAGTTAGTGTATGTAAAGCAACCCCCGGGTTTTGAGGATCCTAACTTTCCTAACCATGTCTACAAGCTCGATAAGGCACTCTATGGCCTTAAACAAGCCCCACGTGCGTGGTATGAGCATCTTAGAGAGCTTCTTGTAGACCGTGGGTTTGAGATAGGCCTCATTGATCCCACTCTTTTTACTAAGAAAGTTAACGGGGAGCTTTTCATATGCCAACTTTATGTAGATGACATCATTTTTGGTTCTTCTAACAAATCTTTCAATGATGAATTTGCAAGGCTAATGACCGAGAAATTTGAGATGTCTATGATGGGAGAGTTGAAATTCTTTCTTGGTTTTGAAGTGAAGCAATTAATGGGTGGCACCTTTATTAATCAAGCCAAGTACACTCAAGACATGCTCAAGAAGTTCAAGATGGACACCGGAGTGAAGGGAGTCAAGACTCCCATGCCTACAAAGGTTACTCTTGATCTCGATCCTAATGGTAAAGAAGTGGATCAAAAACTTTATCGCTCTATGATTGGGTCTTTGCTCTATCTTTGTGCATCTAGACTGGATATCATGCTTAGTGTGGGAATGTGTGCATGATATCAAGCCGCCCCTAAGGAAAGCCATTTAATGGTGGTCAAAAGAGTCTTTCGATATTTGATTGATACCCCAACTTTTGGCCTTTGGTACCCGAAGGGATCAAGCTTTGAGCTTGTTGGGTACTCGGACTCGGATTGGGCGGGAGACAAAGTGGATAGGAAGTCAACCTCCAGAGCTTGCCAATTTCTTGGTAGGTCTTTGGTTTGTTGGTCTTGTAAGAAGCAAAATTGTGTGTCTCTCTCCACTGCCGAAGCCGAGTATGTGGCGGCCGCAAGTTGTTGTGCTCAACTCCTTTGGATGAGGCAAACGATGGAGGATTATGGTATTCACTTCGACAAGGTGCCACTCTTATGTGACAATGAGAGTGCCATCAAGATTGCTCATAATCCGGTCCAACACAACAAGACCAAGCACATCGAGATCCGCCACCACTTCATCTGTGACCATGTCAACCGAGGTGAGATTAACCTATCTTATGTAGGTACACAAGACCAACTCGCCGACATTTTCACGAAGCCACTTGACGAAGCAAAAATCCGAGAGTTGAGGCATGAATTGAATATCCTAGACTCTTGCAATGTGGCTTGATCGTGTGCACTCATTCCCATATGATAGTGTGTGTTCCTATCTAGGTGTGGGCATGGAGATAGGGGGAGTGCGGTCCTAATTAATTGGGCTATCCCTCCCCCCATAATGCCAATATTAAGCAATGTGTTCTTTTTTGTCTTTTATGACATTTTTGAGCTTAATTGATGAGTTTTGGTTTTGGGCCCAAGATATATCTTCGCGGTGCCATACCTTTATACTCAAACATGGTGGCTTCGGCCACCGACCTCCTAAGTGGAGGTTTGTTCCCATTTGAGCTTTATTTGCATTTTATTGCTTTTTCAATGGGAATGTGTTCATGTTTGGCCTTATTTGAGCTTTATTTGCATTTTTGCAAACATGAACACTAAGTACCACTTAGTGACCTCTTTCTGACCCAAGTCTATCCCTTTCATCTAAAATTTGCTTCATCTTTCGAAGAAACATGCTCATTTACTCAGCTGTGTGATCTGGTCGAGGCAGGCCGGAGACTCCGGGGTTTGCACCCCGGAGACTCCAGTGTCTGGAGGCCGGAGACTCTGGGTGACCAACCCCAGAGACTCCGGCCCTAGCAGTTTCGCCCTGGATCAAAGAGGGTCGGGGTGAGGGAAACCCTATGATGGCGCGGTGATGATGGTGTGAAAGCTTCTTCTTTAATACACGGCAACGGCGACAGAAATTTCTGTGCCAAGTTTACATGGGAATATGTAGTAAATGACCGGCTAGTTGGAAAACCCCAAGAGAAGGTTTTGATGAATATAGCAGCAAGTTTTCCCTCAGTTATGAAACCAAGGTTATCAATCCAGTAGGAGGATGAATACGACTGAAGGTGATGCTTGCTAGCTGCGTGACTCTCTAAGAAGGGCGCCGTTAACGATAACTTGTTAGCGCGTCTTCAACCAGTAGCAACGCGGAACCTGCACACAACACAACCAAATACTTTGTTCCCAACTTACGATGAGGTTGTCAATCTCACCGGTTTGCTTGAAACAAAGGGTATGAGCGTATCGAGTGGAAAGCAATAGTAATATGCAAGTAAAGTAAACAGGTGATAGCAATATAAAGGAAATAGGACTAGGGTCCACAGTTCACTAGCGGTGTCTCTCCATAAGATAAAATAACACATGCTGGGTAAACAAATTACAGTTGGGCAATTGATAGAATAAAGACAACGTGCATGTCGAGAGGATCACTATGAGATTTACTCTGGGCATTACAATAAGATACATACACTGCCATCCAACTGCATCTATGACTAATAATCCACTTGTGGCGAATCAATCCGAGAACTCCACAAGTATTAAGTTGCGAACAACAGATAACTGCATTAAGAAAAGTGTGTAATGTAAACAAAGCATACGCCCTCGAGCATATGAATGTTGTTTTCCCCCTAGTAGCAACAGCACATCTACAACCTTAGAGGTTTCTGTCACTCCCCCAGATTAAATAGAGGCATGAACCCACTATCGAGCATAAATACCCCCTCTTGGAGTCACTACCAACTACTCGGCCAAGATAGCTACTAACAACGGAGAGCATGCAAGATCATAAACAACATAGAGATAACATAAGATAATATTCAGCACATCAACTCAATCATAACACCAATATTCATCGGATCCCAACAAACACAACATGTAGAATTACATAACGGTGATCTCGATCATGTAAGGTAGCTCACGAGATCTAAACATGAAGCACATGGTGGAGAAGACAACCATCTAGCTACTGCTATGGACCCATAGTCCAAGGTAGACTACTCACTCATCGTGCCGGAGGCAAGCATGGCGATGAAGAAGACCTCCGGTGGCGATTGCCCTCTCCGGCAGGGTGCCGGGAAGAGCTTCTGGACCCTCCCGATCATCAGGTTGACGGTGGCGGCGGATCGCGATGTGTTCTGGAAAAGTGATCGGGTATTTAGGTTTTTCCCATCGGGGGGTCTTTATAGGCGAAGGGGCAGTGTCAGAAGTGGACCAGGGGGCCCACACCATAGGCCGGCGTGGGCCAGGGGTGGGCCGCACCCGCTGGTGGTGTGGCCACCCACTGGTCCGGCTCCGTCTCCTCTTCGGTGTTCTGGAAGCTCCGTGAAATATCTGGACGTCTGGCTTTGGTTTCGTCCAATTCTGAGAATATTTCCTGTGTAACTTTTCTGAAACACAAAAACAGCAAAAAACAGGGAACTGGCACTGTGGCATCTCGTTAATAGGTTAGTTCCGAAAAATGCATAAAAATGCCACGAAGTGTAACAAAACACTAAGCAAATGGTGTAAAAACAAGCATGGAGCATCAAAAATTATGGATACGTTGGAGACGTATCAGCATCCCCAAGCTTAACTCCTGCTCGTCCTCGAGTAGGTAAGTGATAACAAAAGAAATAATTTTTGAGGTGACATGCACCTACACAATCTTGATCATATATGTAAGCGTTGTGCGCTGGGATCAAAAGAACTTAAAACATGGGCATGAAAGATATAATCTTGATAGAAGAAACTTAGCAACCATGTTATAACATGAAAATGAACACAAGCAAAAGATCATGAAAATGAAACAATGAAACTCAAACGTGTGTTCAAATCGTAAGGAAAAACATACAAATGGTTTTCAGCTTGTCCTTCATGAGAGAGCAAAACATAAATGCATAGGACACCTTCAAGTTTAAGAGGGCGACTAGATACAAATAATTTAAGAACAAGTGAAACCAACAATATGAATCAATCAATGAGAACTTTGGGACAATGCACATTATACTCAGAATGACAACTATGCTCTCTTAGACGGTGCATAAAGATAGAAGGTGGTGACTCAACATAAAAGTAAAATAAAGGCCCTTCACGGAGGGAAGCAGTGATTAAACATGTGCTAGAGCTTTTCATTTATAAAACGGAGATAAAAATTGGGTTTTGAGAGGTGGTTGTTTCATGTCAACGACTGGCAATGGGGTCTTACTATCTTCCATAATAAACAAGTGAGAGCGGTTCTGAGTTCTTTGAAAATTTGGCACATTGGTGCTCTTTTATAAAGCTTTGGCACTCCTCCCCACCTTTTTTCCTTTCTCAAACCATGGCTAACCGATTCCATCGGGTGCCCACCAACATTCACATACCATGGAGGAGTGCCCTTTTTTCTTTTTTTTTAAAATTAGATTGCAATGGTCTGACCAGCTCTCATGCAAAATTAATGACGAGCAGATGAAGCTGCCTAGTCGAGGGGTACTTAATTTAATATGAAAGATAGCAATTCCGACCACTACGTCCCCATGAGCTAAAAACAGTGGCACAAAATAAGAGGTAGTTGAAAGTTTTGAAAGGTAGCACATGAAAATTTACTTTGGAATGGCTTACAAATACCATGCATAGGAATTTATAGTGGACACAATGGCAAACTTGGTTTTTAGGAGTTGGATGCACGAGTAGAGCTCATACTCAGTACGAAATGGGGGCTAGCAAAAGACTGGGAGCGACCAACTAAGAGAGCAATAACGGCCATAATCATGCATAGCGACAAAGCGACATTAAAAGAAGCATAAGATGGCATCAAAAGTCAAAAACTAAATGATCATAGAGGCAATGGCGACTTTGTATGAGTCTAACATGTGTGAGCATGCGCCAAGTCAACCCAAATAAAGCATCAAGGAGAAAACCAAAATAATGCTTCCAAATAATTAAAACAACGCATGATTTTTTCAAAGGCTCATTAAGCAATCTTAGTCATTTGAGACAAGTCATGCTACAGCAAAACCACTAAGTATACTATCAAAAAGACATCAAGCACGACATGCAAAAGCCTAGGCCGCAGTCTACACAAGCTCCTTCTTGTACCACTTTTTTTTTGCATAAAGCTTTTTCTCTTTTCCAACACCATTCGAACTTTTTATAAACAACTCTTTTGATGAAAACCAATATGGACCAGAGGTAAAAATACACCTTGATAAAAAGATATAACAAGATCTGAACATAAATCAAGGCGAAAAATGAAAGATAAACGCAGTTCTAGAAAAAGAGAACACTCGTTGAAATTATAAGAATGAAAAATGGAGTGTTCTTGGCAAATGAAAAGCAAGGCAACTTCTCCAAAAGAAATTTGTTGGGGTCAAACCATTTATTGCAGCAAACAAAACTAAACAAAACTATAAACTAAAAACAACTGACGCTCCAAGAAAAATGCATAATGCATGAAGCAATAAAAATATAGTGCGTTGAAAGGTGACCTGATTTTTGCCGATGAAGAAGTGGTGCCTCGGGGGCATCCCCAAGCTTTGACGCTTGTACTTCTTAGATATTTCTTGGGGTGACATGGGCATCCCCAAGCTTGAGCTTTTGTCTGTTCTTCAACTCATCTCATCATTCTCCAATCCCTACACTTGAAAACTTCCTTCATACAAAACTAAACACAAATCTATTAGCAACATTAGTGCAAACATAACATTGAATCAACCCTTTTTGCTTCAGGTTTCAACTCAAAACCACCACATATAAAGCATATACTACTGTAGCAACTTCCCCAAAAGTTCCGTGATCAAAAGAACTCAAAAAGAAAGCGATAAAGCGCAAACACAAATATTGGCAGAAATCTGTCAAAACAGATTAGCTGACAAAGGTATAATTTTTAGAGGGTTTTTTGTTGCTCAAATCAAAAAGTGTTCGACTAATGAAAGTTTGGATATAACCTGGGGCATATGCACAAGAAATCGCAGGTCCAAAAGATATACAGAGAATTTTCACGAATTTTTACGGTGCAGCACCGAAAACTGTTTCAGGACAGCAACATCCCAAAATCTTATCTCACTCAAATTAGAGGCTTCTCTTGGCACAAAAACGAAATAAAAAGGATAAGGAGCGGTTATTACAGTAGTAATAACTTCCAAGACTCAAATAAAAGAAAAATAACTGAATGTAAAAACATTGGGTTATCTCCTAAGAGTGCTTTTCTTTAACGCCTTTGAGCTAGGCGCAGAAAATGTGAATCAAGTAATATCAAGTGAATCATTAAGATCAACTGCAGAAGTCTTTTCAATAAGGCATTGTATTTCATCCACATAAGTTTTTGAAGACCCCTTGTGATCACGCTTTGGTTCACTCAAATCACTAAAAAGATTTTTGGGATAGATCCAATCAAAATTATTTTCAAAGGCTTCATACAATCCCAAGAGCTTGCTAGGTATAGGTATCTCGGTTCCCTCATTGTTTGTACTAACAACCTTTATAGGGGAACCAAGCTTATTAAAATGCTTAAGAACTTTCCTATCTTCAATGGCAACATCTCTAAATTCTATACGCAAAGTTTCAAGGATAAAAGCTTTCTTTTCAGGATCCTCAATATCATGAAGCTTAAGAAACATGTATTGCATAAAAGGATTAAGGCTAGCAAACCTAGCTTCTAACATGTGAATGAAATAAGCAGAAGCAACTTCATAACTAGGAGCAAGCTCAGCCAAAGACTTTTTATCAACATCTTTATGCATACTAATATGATTAAAGAACTTCTCAATGTTACTTTTTCCAATAATTGAACCACTACCTACTGAGAGGTCCTCCAAAACGTAATTAGGAAACAACATAATGAACTAAAAGTAAAGAAATAACAACTATAAAGGAAACTAAATTTTTTATGTTTTTGATAAAACGATGCAAGTAAAAATAAAGTAAAGCAAAACTTAAAACAAAGTAAAGGGTGTGCGTGCGAAACTCCCCTTGCAGAAGTCTTCTTTCCTCCCCAGCAACGGCGCCAGAAAACTTGTTGATGGCGCGGTGATGATGGTGTGAAAGCTTCTTCTTTAATACACAACAACGGCGACAGAAATTTCTGTGCCAAGTTGACGTAGGAATATGTAGTAAATGACAGGCCAGTTGGAAAACCCCAAGAGAAGGTTTTGATGAATATAGCAGCAAGTTTTCCCTCAGTTATGAAACAAAGGTTATCAATCCAGTAGGAGGATGAATACGACTGAAGGTGATGCTTGCTAGCTGCGTGACTCTCTAACAAGGGTGCCGTTAACGATAACTTGTTAGCGCATCTTCAACCAGTAGCAACGCGAAACCTGCACACAACACAACCAAATACTTTGTTCCCAACTTACGATGAGGTTGTCAATCTCACCGGTTTGCTTGAAACAAAGGGTATGAACGTATCAAGTGGAAAGCAATAGTAATATGCGAGTAAAGTAAACAGTGCAAGTAAAGTAAACAGGTGATAGCAATATAAAGGAAATAGGACCAGGGTCCACAGTTCACTAGCGGTGTCTCTCCATAAGATAAAATAACACATGCTAGGTAAACAAATTACAGTTGGGCAATTGATAGAATAAAGACAACGTGCATGTCGAGAGGATCACTATGAGATTTACTCTGGGCATTACAACAAGATACATAGACCGCCATCCAACTGCATCTATGACTAATAATCCACTTGTGGCGAATCAATCCGACAACTCCACAAGTATTAAGTTGCGAACAACAGATAACTGCATTAAGCAAAGTGTGTAATGTAAACAAAGCATATGCCCTTGAGCATATTAATGTTGTTTTCCCCCTAGTAGCAACAGCACATCTACAACCTTAGAGGTTTCTGTCACTCCCCCAGATTAAATAGAGGCATGAACCCACTATCGAGCATAAATACCCCCTCTTGGAGTCACTAGCAACTATTCGGCAAGATAGCTACTAACAACGGAGAGCAGGCAAGATCATAAACAACATAGAGATAACATAAGATAATATTCAGCACATCAACTCAATCATAACACCAATATTCATCGGATCCCAACAAACACAACATGTAGAATTACATAACGGTGATCTCGATCATGTAAGGCAGCTCACGAGATCTAAACATGAAGCACATGGTGGAGAAGACAACCATCTAGCTACTGCTATGTACCCATAGTCCAAGGTAGACTACTCACTCATCGCGCCGGAGGCAAGGATGGCGATGAAGAAGACCTCCGGTGGCAATTCCCCTCTCCGACAGGGTGCCGGGAAGAGCTTCTGGACCCTCCCGATCTTTGGGTCAACGGCGGCGGTGGATCGCGATGTGTTCTGGAAAAGTGATCGGGTATTTAGGTTTTTCCCGTCGGGGGGTCTTTATAGGCGAAGGGGCGGCGTCAGAAGTGGACCAGGGGGCCCACACCACAGGCCGGCGTGGGTGATACGTCTCCAACGTATCCATAATTTTTGTTGCTCCATGCTTGTTTTCACACCATTTGCTTAGTGTTTCATTACACTTCGTGGCACTTTTATGCATTTTCCGGAACTAACCTACTAACAAGTCGCCACAGTGCCAGTTCCATGTTTTCTGCTGTTTTTGTGTTTCAGAAAAGCTACACAGGAAATATTCTCGGAATTGGACAAAACCAAAGCCAGTCGCCCAGAATTTCACCGAAGCTTCCAGAGAACCGAAGAGGAGTCGGAGTGGGGCCACGAGGTGGCCACACACCAGGGCGGTGCGGCCCAGGCCCTGGCCGCGCCCCCTATGTGTGAGACCACCTCGGTCCACTTCTGACGATGCCCCTTCGCCTATAAAGACCCCCTGACGGGAAAAACCTAAAGCCCCCGACCAGTTTTCCAGAACACATCGCGATCTGCCCCGCCGTCGACCCGAAGATCGGGAGGGTCCTGAAGCTCTTCCCGGTACCCTGCCGGAGAGGGGAATCGCCACCGGAGGTCTTCTTCATCGCCATGCTTGCCTCTGGAGCGATGAGTGAGTAGTCTACCTTGGACTATGGGTCCATAGCAGTAGCTAGATGGTTGTCTTCTCCACCATGTGCTTCATGTTTAGATCTCATGAGCTGCCCTACATGATTGAGATCACCGTTATGTAATTCTACATGTTTGGTTTGTTGGGATCCGATGAGTATTGGTGTTATGCTTGAGTTGATGTACTGAAATTTACCTTATGTTATCTCTATGTTGTTTATGATCTTGCATGCTCTCCGTTGTTAGTAGCTATCTTGGCCGAGTAGTTGCTAGTGACTCCAAGAGGGGGTATTTATGCTCGATAGTGGGTTCATGCCTCTATTTAATCTGGGGGAGTGACAGAAACCTCTAAGGTTGTAGATGTGCTGTTGCTACTAGGGGGAAAACAACATTCATATGCTCGAGGGCATATGCCTTGTTTACATTACACACTTTGCTTAATGCAGTTATCTGTTGTTCGCAACTTAATACTCATGGGATGTTCGGACGATATCCCCGTGAGTGGATTATTAGTCATAGATGCAGTTGGATGGCGGTCTATGTATCTTGTTGTAATGCCTAGAGTAAATCTCATAGTGATCCTCTCATCATATGCACGTTGTCTTTATTCTATCAATTGCCCAACTGTAATTTGTTTACCCAGCATGTATTATTTTATCTTATGGAGAGACACCGCTAGTGAACTGTGGACCCCAGTCCTATTTCCTTCATATTGCTATCACCTGTTTACTTTACTCGCACTGTTTACTTTACTCGCATACTATTACTATTTTCCACTCGATACGCTCATTCCTTTCTTTCAAGCAAACCGGTGAGATTGACAACCTCATCATAAGTTGGGAGCAAAGTATTTGGTTGTGTTGTGTGCAGGTTCCGCATTGCAGCTAGCAAAGCAAAGCTTGGACGAGGCGCCCTATAAATTGTCCTTAGCTGTCGCAAGCTAGCAAGCATCACCTTCAGTCGTATTGGCTCCTTCCTCTCCTGATCGACATACCTTGGTTTCTTAACTGAGGGAAAAACCTTGCTGCTATATTCATCATACCTTCCTCTTGGGGTTCCCAACTGGACGGTGAAAAGATAACACCACTGCAAGCATCAAGAACTTTTTCTGGCGCCGTTGCCGGGGAGGAAGAAGAAGACTTCAGCGAGGGAAGTTTTTCGCACACACATCCTTTACTTTGTTTTCAGTTTTGCTTTACTTTATTTATTTTACTTGCATCGTTTTATCAAAAACCCAAAAAAATTAGAATCCTTTGTAGTTGTTTTTACTTGTCTGCTTTTAGTTTGCTAGAAGGGCTACTCCTGAAAACACCAAGTTGTGTGACTTTACTAGCATGAACAATAGTGATTTTATCTGCACTCCTATTGCGCCACCTGCTCCTGCTGCAATTTTTTATGAGATTAAGCCTGCTTTGTTGAACCTTGTTATGAAAGAGCAATTTTCTAGTGCTAGTACTGATGATGCTGCAGCTCATCTCAACAATTTTGTTGAGCTATGTGAGATGCAAAAGTATGAGAATGTTGATGGTGATATTATTAAGCTTATGTTGTTTCCTTTTTCTTTGAGAGGAAAAGCTAAGGATTGGTTGCTGTCTTTGACTAAGAATAGTATTGATTCATGGGCTAAGTGTAAGGATGCTTTTATTGGTAGATACTATCCTCCTGCTAAGATTATAGCTTTGCGTAGCAATATTATGAAGTTTAGTTAGTTTGATAATGAACATGTTGCTCAAGCTTGGGAAAGAATGAAATCTATGATAAAGAATTGTCCCACTCATGGACTGACTACTTGGATGATTGTTCAAACTTTTTGTGCAGGACTGATTTTTTCTTCAAGGAACCTACTTGATTCAGCTGCTAGAGGCACTTTTATGTCCCTTACCTTGGGCACCGCAACAAAGCTTCTCAACAATATGATGGAAAATTACTCTGAATGGCACACCGAGAGAGCTCCACAAGGTAAGAAGGTAAATTCTATTGAGGAAACCTCTTCCTTGAGTGATAAGATTGATGCTATTATGCTTATGCTTTCAAATGATAGGACTCATGTAGATCCTAATAATGTTCCTTTGGCCTCTTTGGTTGCTCAAGAAGAGCGTGTTGATGTAAACTTCATTAGAAATAATAATTTTAACAACAATGCTTATAGGAACAATTTTGCTAGTAACAATTATAGGCCGTATCCTTCTACCAATGGTAATGGTTATGGTAACTCTTATGGTAATTCCTCCAACAACACTAGGGCCACGCCCTCCGAGCTTGAGGTAATGCTCAAGGACTTCATCGGTAAGCAAAATGCTTTTAACAAGTCTGTTGAGGAAAAGTTAGGCAAAATTGATATTCTTGCTTCTAAAGTTGATAGCCTTGCTCATGATGTTGAACTTCTGAAATTAAAAGTGTTGCCTAATGATGTGAAAGAGAATAATCCTTTTGCTACTGCTAATGCTATCCAAGTTAGAATTGATGAAAATGTTAGGATGCTAGCAAAATTGCATGCCAGGTGGGAAAGAGAAGATGAGATGGCTAGAGAGATGAACGTATGTACCATTACTACCTCTAATGATGTTGCTCCTGATGCTAGCAATCCTCTTACTTTGATTGGTGTAGAGAAAACTCCCACTCCTTGTGTTAAAAAGCCTAAAACTGCTAAAACTTTTTCTCAAAAGAGTGCTGAAATTTTTCGGAGTGTAGGAGATCATAGCTCTATTTCCTTTAATGATTTTGATGTTGATGGCTGCAATATATCTGAAGTTATTTTGTTCTTGCAAAAGCTTGCTTTGACTTCCAATGCTAGTTCTTTAAATGTTGCTTTTACTAAGCATATTACCAATGCTCTCATGAAAATTAGGGATGAAAAGTTGAAGCAAAAAGCTTCTATTCCCAAGAAGTTAGAAGATGGTTGGGAACCCATCATTGATATGCATGTTAATGGTTTTGATTGCCATGCTTTATGTGATCTAGGTGCTAGTATTTCTATCATGCCTAGAAAAATTTATGACATGCTTGATTTACCGCCGCTTGAAAAGTGTTATTATGATGTTCCTATTGCTGATGTTGCTAAGAAGAAACCTTTGGGAAGAATTAATGATGTTCTTATTGTGGTTAACAATAACCTTGTTCCCGTTGATTTTCTTGTCATGGATGTTGAATGCAATGCTTCATGTCCTATTATTTTGGGAAGACCCTTTCTTCGAACTGTAGGTGCCATCATTGATATGAGGGAAGGCACCATCAAATATCAATTTCCACTCAAGAAAGGTATGGAACACTTCCCTAGAAAGAGGAAGAAATTAATTTTTGACTCTATTCTTAGAGCAAATTATGAGCTTGATGCTTCATCACTTGATGTTACTTGATTCGCAATTTTCTGCGTCTAGCTCAAAGGCGTTAAAGAAAAGCACTCTTGGGAGATAACCCAATGTTTTTACATTCAATTATTTTTCTTTTATTTGATTCTTGGAAGTTATTACTACTGTAATAACCTCTCCTTATCCTTTTTATTTCGTTTTTGTGCCAAGAGAAGCCTCTAATTTGAGTGAGGTAAGATTTGGGGATGTTGCTGTCCTGAAACAGTTTTCGGTGCTGCACCGTAAAAATTCGTGAAAATTCTCTGTATATCTTTTGGACCTGCGATTTCTTGTGCATATGCCCCAGGTTATATCAAAACTTTCATTAGCTGAACACTTTTTGATTTGAGCAACAGAAAATCCCTCAAAAATTCGACCTTTGTCAGCTGTTCTGTTCTGACAGATTTCTGCCAATATTCGTGTTTGCCGCTTTATCGCTTTCTTTTTGAGTTCTTTTGATCACGGAACTTTTGGGGAAGTTGCTACAGTAGTATATACTTTATATGTGGTGGTTTTAGGTTGAAACCAGAAGCAAAAAGAGGTTGATTCTATGTTATGCTTACACTAATGTTGCTAATAGATTTGTGTTTAGTTTTGTATGAAGGAAGTTTTCAAGTGTAGGGATCGGAGAGTGATGAGATGAGTTGAAGAATGGACAAAAGCTCAAGCTTGGGGATGCCCATGCATCACCCCAAGAAATATCCAAGAAGTACAAGTGTCAAAGCTTGGGGATGCCCCCGAGGCACCCCTTCTTCATCGGCAAAAATCATGTCACCTTTCAAGACACTATATTTTTATTGCTTCATGCATTATGCGTTTTTCTTGGAGCGTCAGTTGTTTTTAGTTTTCAGTTTAGTTTAGTTTAGTTGCTGCAATAAATGGTTGGACCCCAACAAATTTCTTTTGGAGAAGTTGCCTTGCTTTTCATTTACCAAGAACACTCCGTTTTTTCACTCTATTCGTTTCAATGAGTGTTCTCTTTTTCTAGAGCTGCGTTTAGCTTTCGATTTTCGCCTTGATATGCATTCAGATCTTGTTATATCTTTTCATCAAGGTGTATTTTTGCCTCTGATCTTTATTGGTTTTCATCAAAAGAGGTGTTTATAAAAGTTTGAATGGTGTTGGAAAAGAGAAAAAGCTTTATGCAAAAAAGTGGTACAAGAAGGAGCTTGTGTAGACTGCGGCCTAGGCTTTTGCATGACGTGCTTGATGTATTTTTGATAGTATGCTTAGTGGTTTTGCTGTAGCATGACTTGTCTCAAATAACTGAGATTGCTTAATGAGCCTTTGAAAAAATCATGCGTTGTTTTTAACGTTTGGAAGTATTATTTTGGTTTTCTCCTTGATGCTTTATTTGGGTTGACTTGGCGCATGCTCACACATGTTTGACTCTTACAAAGTCACCAATAGCCTCTATGATAATTTAGTTTTTGACTTTTGATTCCATCTTATGCTTCTTTTAATGTTGCTTTGTCGGTTTGCATGATTATGGCCGTTATTGCTCTCTTAGTTGGTTGCTCCCAGTCTTTTGCTAGCCCTCGCCTTGTACTGAGTATGAGCTCTACTCGTGCATCCAACTCCTAAAAGCCAAAGTCTTTCAAAGTGTCCACCATACATACCTACTAGCAATTTGCTACTCCAAGAAAATTTGACTTGCTTTTATTTTCTCTTCAAATTAAACTCTTACCAGTGTTATGCAAAATTCGGTCAGTAAAGCTCTCACGAACCGGAAGGCACACTTTACTTTTTCCTGTTCTTAAAAATTTGACATTGTGGTCTCTTATGTTGAGTTGTTATGCTTGCAAGTTGTAAGTTGGAGACTAGCCCAGCCATGTAGTCATGGGCAAGCTTTCAACATTGCACTTCTTATTTGAGTTGATATCGTGATCTTTTGTTTATGGATACTCGCGGTATAAAATGAATTGGGAACCTTGCGGGATCATGGAGTTTGTATATGTGTTAGAGAAATGCCTGGGCCGCCAATCTAAGCTATGCATAATTCATGGTGGAAATTTGCAGCATGCCCATAGTGGACATTCGATGACACATCTCAAAATAAAAAGCTATACAAATGGTAAATAAAAGAGATATCGAGGTGTTCATTGTCTGCTTGTCCTGTCATTTTGATGTGGGCTTGTTCCATGTCATCGGGCACGGAGGTACCCCGTTGGTGGTTCTTGATGATATGTATATACTTACAATGACAAGAGCCTTGCTTGGGACTCTAAGTAAAGTAGCATGAGGTTTGGGTACTCGTATTCACGGGACACGAGGTTTTCAACTTCTGATTTGTCAAGCATATTCAGCATAAGTGTTCTCGCATTAACTTTAACCATTCAAGATACTTATGATGGGGGCAATGAGAGCTCAAAGCCGGTAAGTACCATAATTTTTGAAGGTTTATAAAACTTGCAATCACTGCTTTCCTCCACGAAGGGCCTTTCTTTTACTTTTATGTTGAGTCACCACCTTCTATCTTTATGCACCATTAAGAGAGCATAGTTGTCATTCTTAGTATAATGTGCATTGTCCCAAAGTTTTCATTGATTGATTCATATTGTTGGTTTCACTTGTTCTTAAATTATTTGTATCTAGTCGCCCTCTTAAACTTGAAGGTGTCCTATGCATTTATGTTTTGCTCTCTCATGAAGGACAAGCTGAAAACTATTTGTATGATTTTCCTTATGATTTGAACACACGTTTGACTTTCATTGTTTCATTTTCATGATCTTTTGTTTGTGTTCATTTTCATGTTATAACATGGTTGCTAAGTTTCTTCTATCAAGATCATATCTTTCATGCCCATGTTTTAAGTTCTTTTGATCCCAGCGCACAACGCTTACATAGATGATCAAGATTGTGTAGGTGCATGTCACCTCAAAAATATTTCTTTTGTTATCACTTACCTACTCGAGGACGAGCATGAGTTAAGCTTGGGGATGCTGATACGTCTCCAACGTATCCATAATTTTTGTTGCTCCATGCTTGTTTTTACACTATTTGCTTAGTGTTTCGTTACACTTCATGGCACTTTTATGCATTTTCCGGAACTAACCTACTAACAAGTCGCCACAGTGCCAGTTCCCTATTTTCTGCTATTTTTGAGTTTTAGAAAAGCTACACAGGAAATATTATCGGAATTGGACAAAACCAAAGCTAGTCGCCCAGAATTTCACCAAAGCTTCCAGAGAACCGAAGAGGAGTCAGAGTGGGGCCACAAGGTGGCCACACACCAGGGCGGCGCGGCCCAGGCCCTGGCCGTGCCCCCTATGTGTGAGACCGCCACGGTCCACTTCTGACGATGCCCCTTCGCTTATAAAGACCCCCTGACGGGAAAAACCTAAAGCCCCCGATCAGTTTTCCAGAACACATCGCGATCCGCCGCCGCCGTCGACCCGAAGATCGGGAGGGTCCAGAAGCTCTTCCCGGCACCCTGCCGGAGAGGGGAATCGCCACCGAAGGTCTTCTTCATCGCCATGCTTGTCTCCGGAGCGATGAGTGAGTAGTCTACCTTGGACTATGGGTCCATAGCAGTAGCTAGATGGTTGTCTTCTCCACCATGTGCTTCATGTTTAGATCTCATGAGCTGCCCTACATGATTGAGATCACCGTTATGTAATTCTACATGTTTGGTTTGTTGGGATCCGATGAATATTGGTGTTATGCTTGAGTTGATGTACTGAAATTTATCTTATGTTATCTCTATGTTGTTTATAATCTTGCATGCTCTCCGTTGTTAGTAGCTATCTTGGCCGAGTAGTTGCTAGTGACTCCAAGAGGGGGTATTTATGCTCGATAGTGGGTTCATGCCTCTATTTAAACTGGGGGAGTGACAGAAACCTCTAAAGTTGTAGATGTGTTGTTGCTACTAGGGGGAAAACAACATTCATATGCTCGAGGGCATATGCTTTGTTTACATTACACACTTTGCTTAATGCAGTTATCTATTGTTCGCAACTTAATTCTCATGGGGTGTTCGGACGATATCCCCGTGTGTGGATTATTAGTCATAGATGCAGTTGGATGGCGGTCTATGTATCTTGTTGTAATGCCCAGAGTAAATCTCAGAGTGATCCTCTCATCATATGCACGTTGTCTTTATTCTATCAATTGCCCAACTGTAATTTGTTTACCCAGCATGTATTATTTTATCTTATGGAGAGACACCGCTAGTGAACTGTGGACCTCGGTCCTATTTCCTTCATATTGCTATCACCTGTTTACTTTACTCGCACTGTTTACTTTACTCGCATACTATTACTATTTTCCACTCGATACGCTCATTCCTTTGTTTCAAGCAAACCGGTGAGATTGACAACATCATCGTAAGTTGGGTGCAAAGTATTTGGTTGTGTTGTGTGCAGGTTCCGCGTTGCAGCTAGCAAAGCAAAGCTTGGACGAGGCGCCCTATAAATTGTCCTGAGCTGTCGCAAGCTAGCAAGCATCACCTTCAGTCGTATTGGCTCCTTCCTCTCCTGATCGACATACCTTGGTTTCTTAACTGAGGGAAAAACCTTGCTGCTATATTCATCATACCTTCCTCTTGGGGTTCCCAACTGGACGGTGAAAAGATAACACCACCGCAAGCATCAGTGGGCCAGGGGTGGGCCGCGCCCTGATGCTACCGATTTGATGAAGTAAATAACCGGCTAGTTGGGAACCCCAAGAGGAAGGTGTGATGAGTATAGCAACTTGTTTTCCCTCAGTTAAGAAACCAAGGTTTAATCGTTAAGGAGAAGATCAGACAATTACGACTGAAGGTGATGCTTGCTAGTTTGCGACAGCTTCAGACAATTTATATATGGCGCCTCATCCAAGCTTTGCTTGCTAGCTGCAATGCGGAACCTGCACACAACACAACCAAGTACTTTGCTCCCAACATGCGATGAGGTTGTCAATCTCACCGGTTTGCTTGAAACAAAGGTTATGAGCGTATCGAGTGGAAAACAGTAGAGTATGCAAGTAAAGTAAACAGTGCGAGTAAAGTAAACAGGTGATAGCAATATGATGGAAATAGGATCGGGGTCCACAGTTCACTAGTGGTGTCTCTCCATAAGATAAATAACACATGCTGGGTAAACAAATTACAGTTGGGCAATTGATAGAATAAAGATAAACATGATATGTCAAGAAGATCACTATGAGATTTACTCTGGGCATTACAACAAAATACATAGACCGCCATCCAACTGCATCTATGACTAATAATCCACTCACGGGGATATCGTCCGAACACCCCATGAGTATTAAGTTGCGAACAACAGATAATTGCATTAAGCAAAGTGTGTAATGTAAACAAAGCATATGCCCTTGAGCATATGAATGTTGTTTTCTCCCTAGTAGCAACAGCACATCTACAACCTTAGAGGTTTCTGTCACTCCCCCAGGTTAAATAGAGGCATGAACCCACTATCGAGCATAAATACCCCTCTTGGAGTCACTAGCAACTACTCGGCCAAGATAGCTACTAACAACGGAGAGCCTACAAGATCATAAACAACATAGAGATAACATAAGATATATTTCAGTATAGCAACTCAATCATAACACCAATATTCATCGGATCCCAACAAACCAAACATGTAGAATTATATAACGGTGATCTCAATCATGTAGGGCAGCTCATGAGATCTAAACATGAAGCACATGGTGGAGAAGACAACCATCTAGCTACTGCTATGGACCCATAGTCCAAGGTAGACTACTCACTCATCGCTCCGGAGGCAAGCATGGCGATGAAGAAGACCTCCGGTGGCGATTCCCCTCTCCGGCAGGGTGCTGGGAAGAGCTTCTGGACCCTCCCGATCTTTGGGTCGACGGCGGCGGCGGATCACGATGTGTTCTGGAAAATTGATTGGGTTCTTAGGTTTTTCCCGTCGGGGGGTCTTTATAGGCGAAGGGGCGATGTCAGGAGTGGCCCCAGGCCCCCTCACACCATGGCGGCGCGGCCAGGGCCTGGGCCGCGCCAGCCAAGTGTGAGCCTGGCCTGTGGCCCCTCTCCTACTCCTCTTCGGATCTCTGGAGGCTCCCGGACAAAATAAGACTTCAGGAACTTGTTTCATCCAATTCCGAGAATATTTCCTGTGTATCACTTCTGAAACACAAAAACAGCAGAAAATAGGGAACTGGCACTGTGGCAACTTGTTAATAGGTTAGTTCCAGAAAATGCATAAAAGTGCCACGAAGTGTAACGAAACATTAGGCAAATAGTGTAAAAACAAGCATGGAGCATCAAAAATTATAGATACGTTGGAGACGTATCAAGCATCCCCAAGCTTAACTCCTGCTCGTCCTCGAGTAGGTAAGTGATAACAAAAGAATAATTTTTGAGGTGACATGCACCTACACAATCTTGATCATATATGTAAGCATTTGTGAGCTGGGATCAAAAGAACTTAAAACATGGGCATGAAGATATAATCTTGACAATAAAAACTTAGCAACCATGTTGTAAACATGCAAATGAACACAAACAAAAGATCATGAAAATGAAACAATGAAAGTCAAACGTGTGTTCAAATCATACAAAAGGTTTTCAGCTTGTCCTTCATAGAGAGCAAAACATAAATGCATAGGACACCTTCAAGTTTAAGAGGGCGACTAGATACAAATAATTTGAGAACAAGTGAAACCAACAATATGAATCAATCAATGAAAACTTTGGGACAATGCACATTATACTAAGAATGACAACTATGCTCTCTTAATGGTGCATAAAGATAGAAGGTGGTGACTCAACATAAAAGTAAAAGAAAGGCCCTTCACAGAGGGAAGAAGTGATTGCAAGTTTTATAACCTTCAAAAATTATGGTACTTACCGGCTTTGAGCTCTCATTGCCCCCATCATAAGCATCTTTAATGGTTAAAGTTAATGCGAGAACAATTATCATGCATATGCTTGACAAATCATAAGTTGAAAACCTCATGTCCCGTGAATACGAGTACCCAAACCTCATGCTAATTTACTTAGAGTCCCAAGCAAGGCTCTTGTCATTGTAAGTATATGCATATCATTGAGAACCGCCAATGGGGTACCTCCATGCCCGATGACATGGAACAAGCCCACATCAAAATGACAGGGTAAGCAGACAATGAACACCTCGACATCTCTTTTATTTGCCATTTGTTCACCTTTTTATTGTGAGATGCGTCGTCGAATGTTCACCTTGGGTATGCTGCAAATTTCCACCATGAATTATGCATGGCTTAGATTAGCGGCCCGGCGTTTCCCTAACACATAGACAAACTCCATGATCCCCCCAAGATTCCCAATTCATTTCACACCACGGGCATCCATAAACAAAAGATCACGATATCAACTCAAATAAGAAGTGCAACGTTGAAAGCTTGCCCATGACTACATGGCTGGGCTAGTCTCCAACTTACAACTTGCAAGCATAACAACTCAACATAAGAGACCACAATGTCAAATTTTTAAGAACAGGAAAAAGTAAAGTGTGCCTTCCGGTTCGTGAGAGCTTTACTGACCGAATTTCGCATAACACTGGTAAGAGTTTAATTTGAAGAGAAAATAAAAGCAAGTCAAATTTACTTGGAGTAGCAAATTGCTAGTAGGTATGTATGGTGGACACTTTGAAAGACTTTGGCTTTTAGGAGTTGGATGCACGAGTAGAGCTCATACTCAGTACAAGGCGAGGGCTAGCAAAAGACTGGGAGCGACCAACTAAGAGAGCAATAATGGCCATAATCATGCAAAGCGACAAAGCGACATTAAAAGAAGCATAAGATGGCATCAAAAGTCAAAAACTAAATGATCATAAAGGCTATTGGCGACTTTGTAAGAGTCTAACATGTGTGAGCATGCACCAAGTCAACCCAAATAAAGCATCAAGGAGAAAACCAAAATAATGCTTCCAAACAATAAAAACAACACATGATTTTTTTCAAAGGCTCATTAAGCAATCTCAGTTATTTGAGACAAGTCATGCTACAGCAAAACCACTAAGCATACTATCAAAAAGACATCAAGCACGACATGAAAAAGCCTAAGCCGCAGTCTACACAAGCTCCTTCTTGTACCACTATTTTGCACAAAGCTTTTTCTCTTTTCCAACACCATTTGAAATTTTTAAAGACACCTCGTTTGATGAAAACCAATAAAGATCAGAGGCAAAAACACACCTTGATGAAAATATATGAGAAGGTCTGAATGCAAATCAAGGCGAAAATGAAAACCAAAAGCAGTAGCGGAAAAAGAAGAACACCCGGTGAAATTGTAAGAATGAAAAACAGAGTGTTCTTGGCAAATGAAAATGAGTACATATCCTCCAAAAGAAATTTGTTGGGGTCCAACCATTTATTGCAGCAAACAAAACTAAACTAACTAAGAAAACTAAAACAACTGACGCTCCAAGAAAAACACATAGTGCATGAAGCAATAAAAATATAGTGTCTTGAAAGGTGACCTGATTTTTGCCGATGAAGAAGGGGTGCCTCGGGGGCATCCCCAAGATTTGACGCTTGTACTTCTTGGATATTTCTTGGGGTGATGCATGGGCATCCCCAAGCTTGAGCTTTTGTCCATTCTTCAACTCATCTCATCATTCTCCAATCCCTACACTTGAAAACTTCCTTCATACAAAACTAAACACAAATCTATTAGCAACATTAGTGTAGCATAACATATAATCAACCTCTTTTTGCTTCAGGTTTCAACTCAAAACCACCAAATATATAGCACATACTACTGTAGCAAATTCCCCAAAAGTTCTGTGATCAAAAGAACTCAAAAGAAAGCGATAAAGCGGCAAACACAAATATTGGCAGAAATCTGTCAAAACAGAACAGCTGACAAAGGCCGAATTTTTGAGGGGTTTTCTGTTGCTCAAATCAAAAAGTGTTCAACTAACGAAAGTTTGGATATAACCTGGGGCATATGCACAAGAAATCGCAGGTCCAAAAGATATACAGAGAATTTATACGAATTTTTACAATGCAGCACCGAAAACAGTTTCAGGACAGCAACATCCCTAAATCTTTACCTCACTCAAATTAGAGGCTTCTCTTGGCACAAAAACAAAATAAACAAGGATAAGGAGCGGTCATTACTGTAGTAATGACTTCCAAGACTCAAATAAAAGAAAAAGTACTAAAAATAAAACATTGGGTTATCTCCCAAGAGTGCTTTTCTTTAACGCCTTTGAGCTAGGCGCAGAAAATTGTGAATCAAGTAATAATGAAAGGGGGATCAGGATCCACTATAGGAATAAAGAAATGAATACTATCCAATTGAGGTTTTGAGTATCCCTTGTAGTCACGCTTTGGTACACTATTTTCATCAAAAAGATTTTCAGGACAAATCCAACTAAAATTAGTTACCAAAGCATTATGAATTCCTACAAGCTTACAAGGTATTGGCAATCTAGAATCTTTGTTGGGTGTACCAACAATTTCAACACGCGAGCCAAGCTTATTAAACTTCTTAAAAACTTTCCTAGCCTCAATTGCAATATCTCTAAATTCTATGCGCAAAGTTTCCAAGATAAAAGCTTTCTTTTCGGGATCCTCAATTTCGTGAAGCTTAAGGAACATGTATTGCATGAAAGGATTAAGGCTAGCAAACCTAGCTTCTAACATGTGAACTAAATAAGCAGAAGCAACTTCATAACTAGGAGCTAGCTCGACCTAAGACTTTTCCTCAACTTCCTTATGCATACTAATGTGATTAAAGAACTCCTCAATGTTACTTTTTCCAATAATTGAACCACTACCTACTGAGAGGTCCTCCAGAACGTACTTAGGGAACATCATAATGAACTAAAAGTAAAGAAATAACAACTACCAAGGATTCTAATTTTTTGGGTTTTTGATATAAAACGATGCAGGTAAAATAAATAAAGTAAAGCAAAACAATAAAACAAAGTAAAGAATGTGCGTGCGAAAAACTCTCCTCGCAGAAGTCTTCCACTCTTCCCCGGCAACGGCGCCAGAAAAGAAGCTTGATGCTACCGATTTGATGAAGTAAATAACCGGCCAGTTGGGAACCCCAAGAGGAAGGTGTGATGAGTATAGCAGCTTGTTTTACCTCAGTTAAGAAACCAAGGTTTAATCGTTCAGGAGAAGAGCAGACAATTACGACTGAAGGTGATGCTTGCTAGTTTACGACAGCTTCGGACAATTTATATATGGCGCCTCATCCAAGCTTTGCTTGCTAGCTGCAACGCGGAACCTGCACACAACACAACCAAGTACTTTGCTCCCAACTTGCGATGAGGTTGTCAATCTCACCGGTTTGCTTGAAACAAAGGTTATGAGCGTATCGAGTGGAAAACAGTAGAGTATGCGAGTAAAGTAAACAGTGCGAGTAAATTAAACAGGTGATAGCAATATGATGGAAATAGGACCGGGGTCCACAGTTCACTAGTGGTGTCTCTCCATAAGATAAATAACACATGCTGGGTAAACAAATTACAGTTGGGCAATTGATAGAATAAAGATAAACGTGATATGTCAAGAAGATCACTATGAGATTTACTCTGGGCATTACAACAAAATACATAGACCGCCATCCAACTGCATCTATGACTAATAATCCACTCACGGGGATATCGTCCGAACACCCCATGAGTATTAAGTTGCGAACAACAGATAATTGCATTAAGCAAAGTGTGTAATGTAAACAAAGCATATGCCCTTGAGCATATGAATGTTGTTTTCTCCCTAGTAGCAACATCACATCTACAACCTTAGAGGTTTCTGTCACTCCCCCAGGTTAAATAGAGGCATGAACCCACTATCGAGCATAAATACCCCCTCTTGGAGTCACTAGCAACTACTCGGCCAAGATAGCTACTAACAACGGAGAGCATGCAAGATCATAAACAACATAGAGATAACATAAGATATATTTCAGTATAGCAACTCAATCATAACACCAATATTCATCGGATCCCAACAAACCAAACATGTAGAATTACATAACGGTGATCTCAATCATGTAGGGCAGCTCATGAGATCTAAACATGAAGCACATGGTGGAGAAGACAACCATCTAGCTACTATTATGGACCCATAGTCCAAGGTAGACTACTCACTCATCTCTACGGAGGCAAGCATGGCGATGAAGAAGACCTCCGGTGGCGATTCCCCTCTCCGGCAGGGTGCCGGGAAGAGCTTCTGGACCCTCCCGATCTTCAGGTCGACGGCGGCGGCGGATCGCGATGTGTTCTGGAAAATTGATCGGGTTCTTAGGTTTTTCCCGTTGGGGGGTCTTTATAGGCGAAGAGGCGATGTCAGGAGTGGCCCCAGGCCCCATCACACCATGGCGGCGCGACCAGGGCCTGGGCCGCGCCAGCCAGGTGTGAGCCTAGCCTGTGGCCCCTCTCCTACTCCTCTTCGGATCTTTGGAGGCTCCCGGACAAAATAAGACTTCAGGAACTTGTTTCGTCCAATTCCGAGAATATTTCATGTGTATCACTTCTAAAACACAAAAACAACAGAAAACAGGGAACTGGCACTGTGGCAACTTGTTAATAGGTTAGTTCCGGAAAATGCATAAAAGTGCCACGAAGTGTAATGAAACATTAGGCAAATGGTGTAAAAACAAGCATGGAGCATCAAAAATTATAGATACGTTGGAGACATATCACGCCCCCTAGTGGTGTGGCCACCCATTGGTCCGGCTCCGTCTCCTCTTCGGTGTTCTGGAAGATCCGTGAAATATCTGGACGTCTGGCTTTGGTTTCGTCCAATTCCGAGAATATTTCCTGTGTAACTTTTCTGAAACACAAAAACAGCAGAAAACAGGGAACTGGCACCGTGGCATCTCGTTAATAGGTTAGTTCCGGAAAATGCATAAAAATGCCACGAAGTGTAACGAAACACTAAGCAAATGGTGTAAAAACAAGCATGGAGCATCAAAAATTATGGATACGTTGGAGACGTATCACCCTACCAGTTCCCTCATTCACCCCCTCCCTCTAACTCCCCAGGGGCGCCGCCGCCTCCTCAAGATCGCCGCCGGGAGCCTCCCCGGCACCGGATCCACCGCTTGCCGCCGGCCATCTTGCTCCACAAGCCTCCGAAGACCTTTTCCTCCAGATTGCTTGTCGTTCCATGGAGCCCTCTGGTACTTTCCTCCTCCTCCCATCTAGTTTCTCCCAGATTCAAGGGATTGGAAGATTTTGCTAGTGTTTTTCCATGGGATGACTATATTTCAGCAATTAGAGTATCTAGCATCTTGTGGAACCAATTTGGTGCAAATTTTCGAGCAAAACCATGTCTCCTGTGTCTGACCTCGGGTAGCCCAGAGTCTCCGGTGCTGAAACCCCGGGGACTTTGGAGTCTCCGCCCTTTCAAGGCCGGAGACTCCGGGGTCAGAGACTGAAGACTCCGGTGTAGATCGACAGTTTCCGTTTTGGCTCCACAAGATGCTATTTTCCTTCTTCTGGGCATGTTTTGGACTCTTCCCCTGCTACTTTGTGTCCTTCACTTTCACAGGTAGCAGTGCAGGTGGTCGTCGTAAACGTCTCCCTCGGAGGCATACGTTTGACTACAACCCGGCCAAGGACTGCTATGTGGAGAGACAGAGTGCGGCTGAGATTGAGAGGGATGCTCTGAGGGAGAAAGCTCGGTTGGCTCAGTTGGCTAAGGAAGAAAGGGCCAAAAAGGCCAGGTTTGATCATTTGCCCTCTATCAAGGATTTGTCCCTTCCTGAGTTTGCTGATATGAGGAAGAGGAAAATGTATGACCTGCCAAGGATCTCCAATGACCTCAGTTTTCATCGAAGGGAGCAACAACTCATTTGCACCGAGCTCTATGCCAAGCTCACTCACAAGGTTTGCCCCCAAAAGGTTGTTGATTTTGAACATCTTCGGAAGAGTGACTACTTCAAGGAAGCCCTTTGGATCACCGAAAAGCTTGGTTTGCACCCTCTCATGCAACTCAAGCAAGACTACAACATTCTCCTTGTGCATCAATTCTTTGACACTCTTGTGTTTGGCGATGGAGAAGAGCTTCCCATGACATGGATGACCGGTGATCAAGTTATCCACTCCAACTTCATTGAGTTTGCCGAAGAGCTTGGGTACCCATTCAAAGGGAACCATATGCCATGTGGTACAAGGATGCATCTCTCCAGAGTTGCTTATAACAAGAAGGCACTTGCCCCCCTCTATGACAAGCTCACCAAAGATGCTATTGATCAAGGCAAGAAGATTGTTGTTGGCGACTCCTATGGTATGAGAACAAGATACAACATTCTCCTCTGGTTGTTTCGTGAGAATATTGCCCCAAGTGTGGATAATTTGGATGCTCTTCGTGGTGGTTTGGTCAACCTACTTGCCTATTCTCATGAAGTCTTTTGCAAGGGCCAAGAAGCTCAAGTGGAGCCCATTGATGTCATGGATTTCATTCACCAGGAAATGTATGAGTGCATCCTATCCAAGAAAGCCCCAGTCTATGCTCCGTATGTGATGAAGCTCATCAAGAGGAAATCACCCAACTATTCTCTTTGCGTTGACATCTCCAAGTTTGTTGAGCACAAATCGGTGAAGCCTCAAAAGAAACCGGCACCGGGTGTGACCAATGAACCCTTTGCCGCCGCTAGTGATGATGAAGGAGATGAAGATATGGAAGGTGATGAGGATGATGTTGATGAGGAAGGAGAGGATGGTGAGGAAGAAATTGAAGAAACCCGGGCTGCTACTCCTTCTTCACCAAAGAGGAGAAGCAAGAATGCAAGCAATGTGCCCTTTCCATCCCGCAACAAAGAAGAAGTCAACAAGGAGATCAAGAAACTTTCATGGTTCAAGAGGACCTTGCTTTGCATGGGAGTGGATATTCGCAAGGAGAAACACAACATCTATATTCAGAACAAGCATATCACTCACAACCAAGGCTTGATGGTCGATCATCTTCACGCGCTCCGCAACCTTCTGATGCCGAGTAAATGACCGGCCCGTTGGGAACCCCAAGAGGAAGGTGTGATGAATATAGCAGCAAGATTTTCCCTCAGTACGAAACCAAGGTTTGTCGATCAGGAGAGGAAAGAGCCAAACGACTGAAGGTGATGCCCACTAGCGTGCGACAGCTTCAGACAATTTATAGGGTGCCTCGTCCAAGCTTTGCTTTGCGAGCGGCAACGTGGAACCTGCACACAACACAACCAAATACTTTGTTCCCAACTTACGATGAGTTTGTCAATCTCACCGGTTTGCTTGAAACAAAGGGTATGAGCATATCGAGTGTAAAGTGATAATAGTATGCGAGTAAAGTAAACAGTGCGAGTAAAGTAACAGGTGATAGCAATATAAAGGAAATAGGACCGGGGTCCATAGTTCACTAGCGGTGTCTCTCCATAAGATAAAATAATACAAGCTGGGTAAACAAATTATAGTTGGGCAATTGATAGAATAAAGACAACGTGCATATGATGAGAGGATCACTATGAGATTTACTCTGGGCATTACAACAAGATACATAGACCGCCATCCAACTGCATCTATGACTAATAATCCACTCACGGGGATATCGTCCGAACACCCCATGAGTATTAAGTTGCGAACAACAGATAACTGCATTAAGCAAAGTGTGTAATGTAAACAAAGCATATGCCCTCGAGCATATGAATGTTGTTTTCCCCTAGTAGCAACAGCACATCTACAACCTTAGAGGTTTCTGTCACTCCCCCAGATTAAATAGAGGCATGAACCCACTATCGAGCATAAATACCCCCTCTTGGAGTCACTAGCAACTACTCGGCCAAGATAGCTACTAACAACGGAGAGCATGCAAGATCATAAATAACATAGAGATAACATAAGATAAATTTCAGTACATCAACTCAAGCATAACACCAATATTCATCGGATCCCAACAAACCAAACATGTAGAATTACATAATGGTGATCTCAATCATGTAGGGCCGCTCATGAGATCTAAACATGAAGCACATGGTGGAGAAGACAACCATCTAGCTACTGCTATGGACCCATAGTCCAAGGTAGACTACTCACTCATCGCTCCAGAGGCAAGCATGGCGATGTAGAAGACCTCCGGTGGCGATTCCCCTCTCCGGCAGGGTGCCGGGAAGAGCTTCTGGACCCTCCCGATCTTCGGGTCGACGGCGGCGGCGGATCGCGATGTGTTCTGGAAAACTGATCGGGTCCTTAGGTTTTTCTCGTTGGGGGGTCTTTATAGGCGAAGGGGCATCGTCAGAAGTGGACCGAGGCGGTCTCACACATAGGGGGCGTGGCCAGGGCCTGGGCCGCGCCGCCCTAGTGTGTGGCCACCTCGTGGCCCCACTCCATCTCCTCTTTGGTTCTCTGGAAGCTTCGGTAAAATTCTGGGCGACTGGCTTTGGTCTCGTCCAATTCCGAGAATATTTCTTGTGTAACTTTTCTGAAACACAAAAATAGCAAAAAAATAGGGAACTGGCACTGTGGCGACATGTTAGTAGGTTAGTTCCGGAAAATGCATAAAAGTGTCACGAAGTGTAACGAAACACTAAGCAAATGGTGTAAAAACAAGCATGGAGCATCAAAAATTATGGATACATTGGAGACGTATCAGCATCCCCAAGCTTAACTCATGCTCGTCCTCGAGTAGGTAAGTGATAACAAAAGAAATATTTTTGAGGTGACATGCACCTATACAATCTTGATCATACATGTAAGCGTTGTGCGCTGGGATCAAAAGAACTTAAAACGTGGGCATGAAAGACATAATCTTGATAGAAGAAACTTAGCAACCATGTTATAACATGAAAATGAACACAAACAAAAGATCATGAAAATGAAACAATGAAAGTCAAACGTGTGTTCAAATCATAAGGAAAAACATACAAATGGTTTTTAGCTTGTCCTTCATGGAGAGCAAAACATAAATGCATAGGACACCTTCAAGTTTAAGAGGGAGACTAGATACAAATAATTTGAGAACAAGTGAAATAAACAATATGAATCAATCAATGAAAACTTTGGGACAATGCACATTATACTAAGAATGACAACTATGCTCTCTTAATGGTGCATAAAGATAGAAGGTGGTGACTCAACATAAAAGTAAAAGAAAGGCCCGTCGCGGAGGGAAGCAGTGATAGCAAGTTTTATAGACCTTCAAAAATTATGGTACTTACCGGCTTTGAGCTCTCATTGCCCCCATCATAAGCATCTTGAATGGTTAAAGTTAATGCGAGAACACTCATGCTACATATGCTTGACAAATCATAAGTTGAAAACCTCATGTCCCGTGAATACGAGTACCCAAACCTCATGCTACTTTACTTAGAGTCCCAAGCAAGCTCTTGTCATTGTAAGTATACACGTATCATCGAGAACTGCCAACGGGGTACCTCCGTGCCCGATGACATGGAACAAGCCCACATCAAAATGACAGGACAAGCAGACAATGAACACCTCGACATCTCTTTTATTTACCATTTGTATAGCTTTTTATTTTGAGATGCGTCGTCGAATGTCCACTATGGGCATGCTGCAAATTTCCACCATGAATTATGCATGGCTTAGATTGGCGGCCCAGGCGTTTCTCTAACACATATACAAACTCCATGATCCCGCAAGATTCCCAATTCATTTCACACCGTGAGTATCCATAAACAAAAGATCACGATATCAACTGAAATAAGAAGTGCAATGTTGAAAGCTTGCCCCATGACGGCATGGCTGGGCTAATTCCCAACTTACAACTTGCATGCATAACAACTCAACATAAGAGACCACAATGTCAAATTTTTAAGAATGAGAAAAATAAAGTGTGCCTTCCGGTTTGTGAGAGCTTTACTGACCAATTTTTGCATAACACTGGTAAGAGTTTAATTTGAAGAGTAGATAAAAGCAAGTCAAATGTACTTTGGAATAGCAAATTGCTAATAGGTATGTATGGTGGACACTTTGGCAAACTTGGTTTTTAGGAGTTGGATGCACGAGTAGAGCTCATACTCAGTACAAGGCGAGGGCTAGCAAAAGACTGGGAGCGACCAACTAAGAGAGCAATAACGGCCATAATCATGCAAAGCGACAAAGCGACATTAAAAGAAGCATAAGATGGCATCAAAAGTCAAAAACTAAATGATCATAGAGGCTATTGGCGACTTTGGATGAGTTTAAAATGTGTGAGCATGCGCCAAGTCAACCCAAAATAAAGCATCAAGGAGAAAACCAAAATAATGCTTCCAAACGATAAAAACAACGCATGATTTTTTCAAAGGCTCATTAAGCAATCTCAGTTATTTGAGACAAGTCATGCTACAACAAAACCACTAAGCATACTATCAAAAAGACATCAAGCACGACATGCAAAAGCCTAGGCCGCAGTCTACACAAGCTCCTTCTTGTACCACTTTTTTGCATAAAGCTTTTTCTCTTTTCCAACACCATTCAAACTTTTTATAAAGGGATTTCTATTTTCATGCCCTCGGGTCCTTAGTTGTGCTCAGTTTTCCCCAGCCGCTTAACTTTTCCTCAGTTTTCCCCTCGCTCTAGTTTCAAACCCCTCACAGACGCTTGGACGGGAGGGTTGCGGTCTGGTCAGAGGCCTTGACTGTTACCGGTGACGGCTAGGGAGCCGCGGTGGTTGTGAATTGACCGATGCTTTTGAATGGTGCTGACGGGTAGGGTCAGGAGACACGTCGGAGCAGCCATCCATCTATCGCTGATGTGTGGGCCGTTTTATTTCCTAATTGTATACGCGGTGCTGCCAATGACAAATGGGGCCGCTCTAAAGGGCTGCCGCAGCCAATGACCAGTGGGGTCGTGTAATTTTCAGGAAAAGACATATATTGCCGCTCTGTGGGGCTGCCGCAGCCAATGACCAGTGGGGTCGTCAATTTATTTAGAGAAAATCATATATTGCCGCTCTGTGGGGCCTCCGCCGCCAATGACCGTTGGGGTCATCTATTTATTTAGAGAAAATCATATAGAGCCGCTCTGTGGGGCCACCTCAGCCAATGACCGCTGGGGTCGCCTATAGTGAAAAGGCATATATCCCTGCTTTTAGTTAGAGAGAAGCAACAAGTTCGCTAATTAATTTTTCTTAAGCTAGACCCAGCAGGTGACTATTTTCGCAGCTTAATCTAAAGTGAATCTTATGCTAAACATGGCTGGAACCTAGTGTTGTGCATCTCATTAGTCATTGGAGAACCGCTGGAAGCTCGTTCCCCACCCTCGGACAGAGCAGCCATCACCGGCGCCTCGTCGCGCCGCCGGCTCTGTTCCCCGGTGGTGTCGGACAGACTGCGGCGCTGCACGTCAACCACGGCTCCAGCACTTGTTTCGTCCGCACGCATTGTACCCACCGCAGGAAAGTCCGCTGCAAGCAGATCCGCCGCCCACGACGATCGGGATTTGCTCCGCCGCAAGCAGATCCGCCGCCCACGACTACCTCTGCTTCCGCCTCCCCCGCCCCCTAATCGATTCGGTTCCCGTAATTTATTGGAGTTTGCAGGTGCGAAATAGTCCTCAATGTCTGGTCGTAGCGGGTACACCGGCGAGGGTGGGGATTCGATCATGTCGTAGCCACGTTCTACTTCTCCTACCTCATCGGAAGTGCAGGTATCCAGCTTCTGCTCTCTGTACTACCGTTGAATTAGAAGTGCCGCCATGGCCTGTTGGAGTGATTTCAGTTGTTCTTTTTTCCATTATTGTTACAGTTCGCCAGGCAAGCCGATGATCCATGGTACATTGCATACCAAGATGAATCAACCCAGTGGTGTAGCCAGAGGATGGATTTGGAGGAGAAGGTGGCCAATTTAGGTGATGAATTGGCCCATAAAAACCTGATGATATTCGAGCTGAAGCGTACCGTGGAGGAAGGAAAGAAGAATTCAGAGCTTATTCGCAAGGAGAAGTTGATACTTGAGACAGATCTTGCCGTATTTGATCAAGTGGTAGAAAATCTAGAACATGAACTTCAAGTGATGGGAGAGGCGAAAAGTAAATTCATCTGGGCAGTTTTATTAGGTGTCATCCCTGTCCTAGCAGTTATGTGGTTGTGGTAGATGATTTAGATAGTATAGAATTCTTATTCAGTAGATGGCTCTAACCACTGTATTTTGGTGTGGCTCTAACCACTGTATTTTGTCGTACAATTTCCTAGTTGTGCTAAGTAATGCGCGCGATAATTTTCATGCATGAACATCTTATAAAAGTGAAGGGATCCCAAAAGTGAAAGCATGTACCAGCCTCTCGGATCAAATACATATCATTCTTCCCAATCAAGTTGGGATAGAATTCAAATCATACATTCGGATGTACAGGGACACATCGAGAAAGTGGAGAAGCTTTTTTTGAGACGGAGGTAGTAGTTCGAACAATTTTATCCCAAATTGAAATTGAAAAATACAAATTTATCATAATTTATCCCAATTTGCGGCGTCGAACACGGCCGCGCACCGATGGGCTAGAAGGGCCTAGACGACGGGCGGCTGAGGGGGCTGGATCCGTGCCATCCGCAAACTCGGACATGGAGGAGGGCTGGATCTGCGCCGTCGCAGCGATGTTGTGGATGATGGCTTCAATCGTCTTGTCATCGATGACCACTGTCGACACGGCCGCCGTCTTGGTGTCCATCAGCAACAGATCTGAGGAGGGCAATGGAAGTGAGACATCGGCAGGCTCCGACATTGAAGGCTGGATCTGCGCCGTCGCAGCGATGTTGTAGGTCGCAGCGATATTGTAGGCGATGGCTTCAAGACGATCGATGAGCACTGTCGACACAGCCGCCGTCTTGGTGTCCATCAGCAACAGATCTGAGGAGGGTAACTGAAGTGAGACATCAGTAGGCTCCGACATTGAAGGCTGGATCTGCGCCGTCGCAACGATGTTGTAGGTCGCAGTGATGTTGTAGGCGATGGCTTCAATCGTCTTGGCATCGGTGAGCACTGTCGGCACGGCCACCGTCTTGGTGTTCTTCATCATCAACAGATCTAATAAGATAAACGAAAGTGAGACAGAGAGAGACATTTCAACTATTTCTGAGGGTTAGATCCTCACCGGCACTCTTAGATCCACGCCGCCGCACGGTTAGATCCGCACCACCGCACGCACGGTTAGATCCGCGCCGCCACACGCACGGTTAGATCCGCGTCGCCGCACGCACGGTTAGATCCGCACCGCCGCATGCACGGTTAGATCCGTGCCGCCGCACGCACGCATGCACGGTGCAGATCCGCGCCGCCGCACGCACGGTTAGATCCGCGCCACCGCACGCACGCACGCTGTAGATCCGCGCTGCCACGACCGCCAAAGTAAGAGAGGAAGATGCGACTGGAATATGCGACTGCCAGGGTTGGTAGGTATGTGCTCTGCAGATCTGCGCCGCCGCGACCGCCAGGGTTGACAGGCCGTCCGATCATAAATGATCCAACGGTGCAAGCGTGCGTTGAGCTATCAACCAACCAAGATTCGTGTGACATACATCTCGACCAATCAGAGATCAGCCAGTGAGTACAAGGGATGAAAACTGAGTAGAACTAAGAGGGGGAAAAGTGAGGAAATGTTTATCGGAAGGGCAAAACTGAGTAGGACTGAATAAAACAAGTGGACCCGGAGGGGGAAAACTGAGCAAAACTAAGTAAAATAGGGGCACCCAAATAATAAAGGGAGTAAGGGAAATTGAAGCTTTTGGCATAAAAATTGTTAGATTGTGTTATTTGAACAATATAGTACATTTTGGCCGACGTGATATTGTTTGCAATTCAAAGATACACAAGTGTGACGAATTTGGACTCATTTGGACAAAGTTTGTAAGCATTGTGGGCATTTGGGAGGTGTGTTGAGTAGAAAGCCCTGCATCTTCATAGCTAGTAGCTCATGGACTAGGAAGTGGTTTTAGGAAAGGGAAACTTCATATCTCTATATTTCCTTTTCCATTATTATTTCTCTAGGTTGTAGGTAACATAACAAGACTCCATGGGAAGGTTCCACCATGTTTTGAATTATTATGAATTAAAATAAACCCAAAACTATTTTTTTGAGTTTAGTCACTAAGAGGGGGAAAAGTGAGGAAACCTCAAGCGATGAACTATAGCTAGTAGCTCATGGACTAGGAACTTATTCAAGCAAATAACACATACATTATTGTGATTATTCAACATACAAACTTGGGAACGTCACACTAGTTCGAATTCAATACAAAGGGATCCCCAATACAAATTGTTCATACAAATTCAAATTAATTGTTCAAAATAAAATCTTTCTCTTGCTCCTGGTGTGACTCGCTGGGTCCACCACCTTACTTCGGGTAACCCTACCAGGGATATTACCGGTGTCTACCTTCCTTTTGCCATCTTTCTTGTTCTTCTTCTTCTCTTCGGGTTGTGCCAAGACCGAGACAGCCATATCATACGAAGCTTGTGCTCTTTCTTCTAATGCATTATCTTCAAATGCTTCAAGCAGCTCTCGATCCATTGCTTCAAAGGCCTCTCGATCCATCTATTCCCTCTGCTCTCGATCCATCGGTTCAAGCAGCTCTCGATCCATCTGTTCCCTCTGCTCTCGATCCATCAGTTCAAGCAGCTCTTGGTCCATCGGTTCAAGCAGCTCTCGATCCATCGGTTCAATCTGCTCTGGATCCATCGGTTCAAGCAGCTCATGATCCATTGCTTCAATCTCCTCATGATCCATTGCTTCAATCTCCTCATGTTGAGTTGCTACTTCATTCTCCTCTGCATTTGCTGCTCCTGCCTGATCTTCCATTCCAAAAGCTGGGTCAACTGGATTTTTACAAAGCCTAGCAATGTGTCCAGGGATTCCACAACGTTTGCACTTACGTCGTCGAATCGGTGGACCACCCTCTGCACTAGCTCTGATCCTATTCTTCCTCGGCCTACCTGCCGGTCTAGTCAAAACTGGAGAGTACAGTTTGAAGCCTGGATCGACTTTCATCCATTGGTCTTTTCCCAACAAGGTAGGAACATTCATAGCATATGCAGCCCTAAATTTGGCAACGGAGAAATACTCTAACACATACTGATCAACTTCACCTTCTACACCCGCTATAACACTCATGAAAAATAATGCGTGTATGCAGGGTATCCCACGGATCTGCCATCACCTACAATGGCATATCCTATCAACCAAACTCACTGGATACCTCCACTGCCTATTTTTACTGTCAGTGTAGGTTACCTCAGCCTCCATTCCTTTTCTGATGCATTTCATCTTCAATTGTTTTGCCCTGGCATGCAAAGACTTAATCAAAGATGGGAGCATGAGATGGCCAACATATTTTGTGGCTGCAATTCTTTGACGCAGATCGATCTTTATCATGATCATCTGCCTAATCTTATCAAATATTTGCCATAGCATAAGCCCTTTCAATGACTTGACATTTGCATTGAAACTCTCCGCAAGGTTACTTGTTACATAGTCTACCTTGCAAATTTCATTGAATTGGCTTCTTGACCACACCCTACCATGATGTTCATCCAAGTACTCCTTCACCCTAGTTTTTTGTTTATACAATACTTCCAAATGAAACAGATGCTTCCTAATGCTGCATGTGTATGCAGCTGGCCATAGGTTGTCAGTATAAACTTTACCCTTGAATTTCTTTGTAAAATTCTGTACCAAGTGTCGCATACATTCCCTATGCTCCACTCCAGGGAATACTGCTTCTACTGCACTCTCCAAACCTTTGCAAGCGTCTGTGTGGATAGTAAGTCCTGGTGGATGACCTATAAGGTCATGCAAATTCTGCAGAAACCAAGTCCAACTTTCCTCTGACTCAACCTCCAAAACTCCATAAGCAACAGGGAACATCCAATTGTGTCCATCAATTGCAGTAGCAGCAACTAGCTGTCCTTTAAACCTGCCATGAAGAGCTGTTGCATCCACGGCCAAATAAGGCGTGCAACCGTCCAGAAAGCCTTTCCAGCAAGCTTTAAAACAAACAAAAGCCCTTCTAAAATATTCCTTCTGCATCATCCTCCCGCTTTTCAATTTATAGGGAACTGTATGCTTGTCTATCGCTACAACACTGCCTGGACTAGCCATCTCCACTTCAGCTTTGAAAGTGTAAAGCAACTGAAAGCTTTCATTCCATGGACCATTTATCCTGTCAAGAGCCATTTCCTTTGCATAGAACATCCTCATGTAAGGTATGTTTATATTAAACTTATCAGATATCAATTTTATGAGTGCTGTTGGACCAAGTGTTGGAGTTTCTCTTAGCCAATCTATGATTGCATCTGCCAACCACCTAGTCTTCGCTAGCTTTGATTTCTCCTCTGGCGCTCCCGCTCGAGGTGGACAAGTATGGTCGATCGAGTTCTTCTTTATCTGAAACATAATTATAAGGGATGTCAGTAACAGTTAACAAATTTTACACCGTGATCTAAAATATACAACTGGTTGGCGTAGTACCTGAACCACGGTGCTTCTGAGCATTGTGGATGCATGCAGCCTCCACCTACACCTCTTGTATGGGCACTTAACTGTGAACCTACCTGGCTCACTTTTAATAACCTCATAATCATTCTTGGTGAGAATGCAATATGTAGTAATTGCATTACGGCAGTCCATCATCGTTTGAAATACGGTGCCTTCTGCAAGCTGAGGATCCTCCCTGTTCCACTCAATTGTTGGCAAGTCATCATCTTCGTAATCGGCTAAAACAAGGCTGTCATTGTTCTCATCCTTCTCTTCATCATCAGTGTCATCAAATCTGGCACCTTGTGCAATATCTTCCATGTATTGATCCTCCATTGCCTGCTTACTGCATCGATCTACCAATTCAGGAAACATCAACTCATCCTCATCATCTTGAGGAGACGGATCCTCAATCTCTGCATCGTCCTCCACATCGACCGCAGGAACAATCTGGCTACCACTAGCACTAGGGACAGATGGTGCTGCTGTGGACCTACAAGGAGCGGGGCGGCGCACACGATTAGCAGAGGCAGCAACACTAGAGAGACATGATGCCCGACCACCTGATGATGCCCCAACACCAGATGATGCCTGGACCCTGTCTACATGGATTCGAATTTTATCGACACGGCAAGAATCATTTAAAGCAAAAAGAATTCCCAGATCGTCGTCGGAAATTAGTAGAACAAATCTTCCCTCCGTGCTGTTGAAATATTGGAAATCAACTGAATCGCCAGCGCCCCAGGGGTACCGAGCGCAGATGTTATCTTTTAAATCCCTCAACGAGATGGTAGTTGCAACCACCGCTGGGATGTAAAATCCGCTCACATTGCGTTCAGAATCACGCAAAAAGCTAGTATCCAGCCTAACCACCAGCCGAAAAGCCAGCGCTAGATCAATCCTATTCGAAAAGCAACGCAGTTAGTTGAGCAACAACGATTCACGCTCAAAAACTGCGTACTCTTAATTCACATAGGCAGACGATGCTTACCCAGATGGAATCCATGCATTAGATCCCTCCGATTCCCAATCTTCTCCGCTGTTGAGGGGCATAATCGGCACATTAGACGGATGTACAAACTCTACCACCATAGGGGTAGATCTAGTGGAGGCGGAGCCCTCTCCGCCTCCCGGGGGTGGTGGTGGGGGCGGGGGCGGCTCGGTGGCGGACGATGCCATAAGGTAGGAGGGCAGGACGGCGTGGCGGCGGAGGGGCGGTGTGTGAGCTCTTCCAGTCTTGGGCAGAGGGGAAAGCTTTGGGTGAGTGACAGACCGCCAGTCCGACATGTCTCATTGGGTCAACAGTCAACACAATTCAAAAGCAACAGTCCATTCACAACCACCGCGGCTCCCTAGCCGTCACCGGTAACGGTCTAAGGCCTCTGACCAGACCGCAACCCTCTCGTTCGAGCGTCTGCGAGGGGTTTTAAACTAGAGCAAGGGGAAAACTGAGGAAAAGTTAAGCGGCTGGGGAAAACTGAGTACAACTAACAAACCAGGGGCACGAAAATAGAAAACCCTTTTATAAACACCTCTTTTGATGAAAACCAATAAAGATCAGAGGCAAAAATACACCTTGATGAAAAGATATAACAAGATTTGAATGCATATCAAGGCGAAAACCGAAAGCTAAACGCAGTTCTAGAAAAAGAGAACACTCGTTGAAATTATAAAAATGAAAAATGGAGTGTTCTTGGCAAATGAAAAGCAAGGCAACTTCTCCAAAAGAAATTTGTTGGGGTCCAACCATTTATTGCAGCAAACAAAACTAAACTAAACTGAAAACTAAAAACAACTGACGCTCTAAGAAAAACACATAATGCATGAAGCAATAAAAATATAGTGTCTCGAAAGGGTGACCTGATTTTTGCCGATGAAGAAGGGGTGCCTAGGGGGCATCCCCAAGCTTTGACGCTTGTACTTCTTGGATATTTCTTGGGGTGATGCATGGGCATCCCCAAGCTTGAGCTTTTGTCCATTCTTCAACTCATCTCATCACTCTCCGATCCCTACACTTGAAAACTTCCTTCATACAAAACTAAACACAAATCTATTAGCAAAATTAGTGTAAGCAAAACATAGAATCAACCCTTTTTGCTTCAGGTTTCAACCTAAAACCACCACATATTAAGCATATACTACTGTAGCAACTTCCCCAAAAGTTCCGTGATCAAAAGAACTCACAAAGAAAGCGATAAAGCGGCAAACACAAATATTGGCAGAAATCTGTCAAAACAGAACAACTGACAAAGGTCGAATTTTTTTAGGGGTTTTCTGTTGCTCAAATCAAAAAGTGTTCAACTAATGAAAGTTTGGATATAAACTGGGGCATATGCACAAGAAATCGTAGGTCCAAAAGATATACAGAGAATTTTCACGAATTTTTACGATGCATCACCGAAAACTGTTTTAGGACAGCAACATCCCCAAATCTTACCTCGCTCAAATTAGAGGCTTCTCTTGGCACAAAAACGAAATAAAAATAATAAGGAGAGGTCATTGCAGTAGTAATAACTTCCAAGACTCAAATAAAAGAAAAATAACTTAATGTAAAAACATTGGGTTATCTCCCAAGAGTGCTTTTC
Source organism: Dactylis glomerata (assembly GCA_007115705.1). Lineage (NCBI taxonomy): Eukaryota > Viridiplantae > Streptophyta > Magnoliopsida > Poales > Poaceae > Dactylis > Dactylis glomerata. The sequence continues at coordinate 405,961 of QXEO01000133.1, forward strand.
TTTAACGCCTTTGAGCTAGGCGTAGAAAATTGCGAATCAAGTAACATCAAGTGAGGCATTAAGATCCATTGTAGGAAAATAGAAATGAATTCTGTCCAAATGAGGCTTTGAGTACCCCTTATAGTCACGCCTTGGTACACTATTTTCATCAAAAAAGTTTTCAGGACAAATCCAACTAAAATTCTTTTCCCAAGCATCGTGAATTCCTACAAGTTTATAAGGTATTGGCACTCTAAAATCTTCATTGGGTGTACCAACAACCGCTACAGGCGAGCCAAGCTTATTAAATTTCTCAAAAACTTTCCTAGCCTCAATTACAACATCTCTAAATTCTATGCGCAAAGTTTCCAAGATAAAAGCTTTCTTCTCAGGATCTTCAATTTCATGAAGCTTAAGGAACATGTATTGCATAAAAGGATTAAGGCTAGCAAACCTAGCTTCTAACATGTGAACTAAATAAGCAGAAGCAACTTCATAACTAGGAGCAATCTCAACCAAAGACTTTTCCTCAACTTCTTTATGCATACTAATATGATTAAAGAACTCCTCAATATTACTTTTTCCAATAATTGAACCACTACTTACTGAGAGGTCCTCCAAAACATACTTAGGGAACAACATAATGAACTAGAAGTAAAGAAATAACAACTACCAAGGATTCTAATTTTTTTGGGTTTTTGATAAAACAATGCAAGTAAAAATAAGGTAAAGCAAAACTTAAGACAAACTAAAGGATGTGCGTGCGAAAAACTCCCCTCGCAGAAGTCTTCTTCTTCCTCCCCGGCAACGGCGCCAGAAAATATGCTTGATGCCGAGTAAATGACAGGCCCGTTGGGAACCCCAAGAGGAAGGTGTGATGAATATAGCAGAAAGATTTTCCATCAGTATGAAACCAAGGTTTGTCGATCAGGAGAGGAAAGAGCCAAACGACTGAAGGTGATGCCCACTAGCGTGCGACAGCTTCAGACAATTTATAGGGCGCCTCGTCCAAGCTTTGCTTTGCGAGCGGCAACGTGGAACCTGCACACAACACAACCAAATACTTTGTTCCCAACTTACGATAAGGTTGTCAATCTCACTGGTTTGCTTGAAACAAAGGGTATGAGCGTATCGAGTGGAAAGTGATAATAGTATGCGAGTAAAGTAAACAGTGCGAGTAAAGTAAATAGGTGATAGCAATATAAAGGAAATAGGGCCGGGGTCCACAGTTCACTAGCGGTGTCTCTCCATAAGATAAAATAATACAAGCTGGGTAAACAAATTACAGTTGGGCAATTGATAGAATAAAGACAACGTGCATATGATGAGAGGATCACTATGAGATTTACACTGGGCATTACAACAAGATACATAGACCGCCATCCAACTGCATCTATGACTAATAATTCACTCACGGGGATATCGTCCGAACACCCCATGAGTATTAAGTTGCGAACAACAGATAACTGCATTAAGCAAAGTGTGTAATGTAAACAAAGCATATGCCCTCGAGCATATGAATGTTGTTTTCCCCCTAGTAGCAACAACACATCTACAACCTTAGAGGTTTCTGTCACTCCCCCAGATTAAATAGAGGCATGAACCCACTATCGAGCATAAATACCCCCTCTTGGAGTCACTAGCAACTACTCAGCCAAGATAGCTACTACCAACGGAGAGCATGCAAGATCATAAACAACATAGAGATAACATAAGATAAATTTCAGTACATCAACTCAAGCATAACACCAATATTCATCGGATCCCAACAAACCAAACATGTAGAATTACATAACGGTGATCTCAATCATGTAGGGCAGCTCATGAGATCTAAACATGAAGCACATGGTGGAGAAGACAACCATCTAGCTACTGCTATGGACCCATAGTCCAAGGTAGACTACTCACTCGTCACTCCGGAGGCAAGCATGGCGATAAAGAAGACCTCCGGTGGCGATTCCCCTCTCCGGCAGGGTGCCGGGAAGAGCTTCTGGACCCTCCCGATCTTTGGGTCGACGGCGGCGGTGGATCGCGATGTGTTCTGGAAAACTGATCGGGTCCTTAGGTTTTTCCCGTCGGGGGGTCTTTATAGGTGAAGGGGCATCGTCGGAAGTGGACCGAGGCGGTCTCACACATAGGGGGTGTGGCCAGGGCCTGGGCCGCGCCGCCCTGGTGTGTGGCCACCTCGTGGCCCCACTCCATCACCTCTTTGGTTCTCTGGAAGCTTCGGTAAAATTCTGGGCGACTGGCTTTGGTTTCATCCAATTCCGAGAATATTTCCTGTGTAACTTTTCTGAAACACAAAAATAGCAGAAAATAGGGAACTGGCACTGTGGCGACTTGTTAGTAGGTTAGTTCCAGAAAATGCATAAAAGTGCCATGAAGTGTAATGAAACACTAAGCAAATGGTGTAAAAACAAGCATGGAGCATCAAAAATTATGGATACGTTGGAGACGTATCACCTTCCTCCTCCAGAGCACCCTCCTTCAGACTCAGAAGACACTCTCAGCTATGGTGCTTGGAACAGAGAGATGGGCAGCTCACTCCAGTGGGGAAATTTTGATGAAGTGTCCAAGCCCAACTATCCGTCTTCCTCTAGTCACGGCAAGGGTCCTATGGGTGATGATGAAGATCCTTCCTATGAGGGCAACAACGAGGATGACGACGAGTGACTTGTTGGGACGTGTAGCATCGCTCCTTTCCCCTTTTTGGTGTCTCGATGCCAAAGGGGAGAAGAGTTCTATTAAGTATGTGTTCGGGGATTTGCAAGGGTCGGGCACAAGCATTCCTTTTGTTGAGCTTTCATTTGCCTATGCTTGTGCTCTCTTCTAGTACTTAGTTCTTTAAAGTTGAACTTTGTTATTTGTGGTGTGTGGTACTTATCCTAATATGGTGTGAGACTTGTGGTTTGCCTTATTGTATTGGTCATGTCATATTGCTCCTTATTGTTCTCTAATTATTATGCACATGTCCTTGGTTCATTATATATAGGGGGAGCTTTGTTTCTAGTATGTGTGCATTTGCATCAAGCTTTTGTTGTATGTTGCACACATCTAGGGGGAGCTCATCCTAGTCATATTGATCTTTTTCCTTTAACCTTAGTATTGTCATCAAACACCAAAAAGGGGGAGATTGAAAGAGCATTTTCTTGCAAAATCTATTTTTGGGTGTTTGTTGTCAATACTTAGGTATCTAACCATGTTGTGTCAGTTTTGTCTCTGTTTAGGTGAAGACCGGAAGCTTGCTAAGTGTAACAACCCAAATTTTTGAGAAATAGAAATAAATAGAGTTATTAAAATACCAAATTTTGGAGACAACAAAAACTTTTATTTTAAATACAAGATTAATTTCTTGTCTTTTAAAACTTGTGAATTTGAGCATTTGCTCCCATGCTTCAAATAAAAAGAGTATGAGAAGGGTTTTAAAACAAATCCTTGAGCCCAAATTTTTAATCGTTTAGAAAGGAAATATTTGGAATAGAGGAAAAACCTTTATTTTCAAGAAACCTATCTTTGTTTTAAAAAGAGGAGAATAAAAATATCCCATTTCAAAAATTACTATTTCTCATTTCTCAAGTTGACATTTCCAAAAAAATGTGGGAACCAACATTTCGAAAACTTATTTTCAAAACCTTGAAAAACTCCCAAATGTTTTCTCTAGCCATGTTTTGGAAAACAAATAATTATACCTGTAAAATGTTTTTGTTAAATTGAAATAGTTTTTCTAACTATTAAATTTTGTGCATGGTTACATGCTAAACCCATTTGGGTCAATTGCCAAACCAAAATTTAGTCAAGCAATCACAAACAAATAGAAAAGAATCAAGAAAATAAACCGCAACACCAAAAACCTAAGTAAGAGAAGAGGAAGTAGTGATCTTAAAAAAATTACTGATTACACTACTTTGCCCTTATATATTAAGCAATATTTGAACTATACCATCATGCATCTCTCCACCACAACTAAGAACAAGTTACAAAGAATCAAATACAATAAAGTTTGAAACAAAAATCAACTTGGAACTCTATTTAATATTCTGCCAAAGTTTGAATTCAAATGAGAGGTCATTCCCCAACTCCATGTCATCTCCAAGAAAACCAACACCTTTGGACCAAGATAAAACTTTTGCACTTCATATTGCATGCATGCATAGTATTTTAAATACATGTTGTTCTATGATTTCATGTATCTTTTAAATAGTTGTGAAATGATTAGTTAAACCACTCCTAACCAACAGAAACAATAGAGGTTAACCACCAGGACTAAAGAAACCAGAAGCAAAATAAATAAAGAAAAGAGAAGAAAAGTTTGATCTAGAAAATATTATTGACTACCCTACTTTGGATCCCTGGATTAAGCAATCCTCAACTCAACTAAGGGTGTGGTCAGTTGGTTGAGCAAGACCAACCTACATTCTTGCTTGTCTAGCAAATTTCAAACAAAAATTCAAATTCTAACCTAACTCAAACTTCTGCCAAAGTTTGAATCTGTTACATATGCCATTTGAAATTAAAAATTTAAATGACACCAAAACTCACCTCTGGACCAAGCAAACACATTCCCAGACTCCTTATCCATCATTATGACTCAATCAATTGGAAATTTTCCAAAATTCAAAAGTTTGTTTCTTACGGGTATTTCGTCAAACACCTGGTGGACATCTGAGCCACTTGTTGCCACTGCTGATCTACAGCGTCCACTGTCCCCTTCCCTGCCAGCCCATGCGCGCGCGAGCCACCTCGCATCACCCCTCCCCTCGACCATCCCGCGCTGTCCCCGCAGACCTGCTGGACGAGACACGGCGAGACGACAACGCCCACTGTTTCCTTCAGAGCTCCCGCAGATGCCACTGCTCCCCGTCTCGTCTGTCGTCACCCGGCGACTCCATCGCGCCACCGACATCACCCTGACACCCGCAGACGCCGCCCACGCTCCCCCGACCCTCCCGGCCACTGCAGCTTCAACGGAGACTGCGCCCGCGCCTACCTCTGGCCACCCCCGTGCCCGGCCTCTCCGACCTATAAAAGGACCCCTGCGAGCACCCTCAGACTCACACCACTCCTCTCTACCTCCCAGACAATCTCTCCGCCTCTCTCCTTCCCTATTTCGAGCTCGCCGGCGCCGTCTCCCCTGCAGATAACCGCCAGGGCATCCGCCCGTTCCCGGCGTTCCCGACCTCCCCTCGAGCTGCTTCTAGTACCAGGTGGAGGAGGAGGAACTCTGCCATCTTTTCTGCTTCACCGCGTCGAGCTCCTGCTTCCCCTACGCTGATCCCCGTCACCGCCCTCTTCCCTCTGCCAGTCACGGTGAGTCCACTCCCTGTCGAGGAAGAAGACCCCCGCGGTACCGCTTCGCTAAGATCGGCCTGACCAGCCGGGCCCATGGTCAGGCCGGTATTCTTTTTTTTTCTTGCTCACCCGCCCGAGTGCAGACTAACGGGCCGGCCCAGCGCTGTCTGTGTGTCCGGCCCAGGTTAAAAAAAAGGGTAAGGTTTGGCAAATTTTCGAAATAATTTTCAGATGCTGTCTTAGATTTAATTTTCCCAGAAATCTATAGATTTAAATTTAACATATGAATATGTTCTGGAAAGCTTAAAACATTATCTATCCTGTGGAATTGGTTTGAACCCAATTAGATTTACATAGTGGTTGTAGCAAAAATAACAAAACATGATCTTTCCCACCTTAGAAAATCCATATCAAATCCAATAAAATACCTAAAAATATAAATCCAACACTAGAATTTCACAATTAGTGATACCCATCTGCCTATAGCATTAGATCTCATTTTTGAACCTTTTAAAGTAAATTCTATTTACCTATATGGTTAATAGGCATTTGCCATATAGGATCTTATTAAACTCAAACCTATAATCAAAATTTTTATGGAACCTTTATTGTTAAACCATATTTCCAAATACCTATCTGTAGGTATTGATCTTAGTCCATGTGGACTTGTAGGAGGTATTTGGAAATTTAATCCTACATGGTAGTAATTAGAAACTCAAACTTGCACACCTATTTCAAAATCAATGGAAATGATATGGAACCAATTCGAATCAACCACATTTCTAAATATTAATCTATAACCCCTAATACAAGTCAACTAGGATCTATAGACCCTACTTATAGATTCAAACTTGATTTCTAAATAGTTGCAAACTAGAAATGGCTTCAATAAATGAAAAATACTCCTCATTCTATGAAGCCTCCTTGGTTGAACCATAATCTTGAATATCTACTTGTGGTCTATGACCATGGTCAATAAGGACTTGCAAGAGATATTTCACGATTCAAAGTAAATTAAATCCTCACTTAAGTCAACAAAGTGATAATTCCCTCTATATGAACTCAATTAAGTTTAAGCCCCTCTCCATAGCATTCTTAGATAACTTTCCTTACCCTAATATCCTTGATTGTTGAATGTGTGTGGTTTGTGAAATGTTTGGTGATGGTATGTATTTATTTTTCAACGATTAGACGACAAAGAGAGTAAGGAGAATGGATCCCGAAGTCCACCAAGAAATGGAGAGGGAGATCAATCAACCGAAGATGAAGATGAAGACTATTTTGACATTGCCAAGCCAGGCAAGCCATCCTTTGAACCATACCTCAATACCCAGATTTCCAACTTGCATATTTACTTGCTTCCAAATTAAATTGCATGATTGAATTGCTAGTATAGGATAATAGTTGTGTAGTGATATCTTGCTTAGCAAGAGTATCAAGATGAGTTTATCCAATACCTCCTTAGTTGTAGCATCACTCATAGTAGTTGCTTAGTCGCTAATAAAACTGAAGTCATCTATAGGGGAACCCTATCTGAATGTGGTGACTTGAACTTGAAAGCTTGAATTGGAAACTACTCATACATGTTGGAGTTCTAAAAGAAAATAATTTTGACTAAGGACTATGGAATGCATTTTTGAAATGACAACGAGTGATGTACTATGTGAGCCAACCATACCGTACGACCACATTACCCCTAAATGGGAAGGGGCTTAGTCCGTAGTTTGTCTGCTTTAGTATGGGAGACCTCATTGAACTTATAGGGGATTGATCCCGCGGGATGCCCCCGAAGCCGGGACTTGCCATAGCTATGATGGAGGATACCACAGACTATGGGAGTCCAAAATACAGCACTCTGTAGCCGGAAAAACTATGAGTTCCATTCCGTATCTGGACTCTTAGGGAGGATCCTATACTAAAGTAGGCAAGTGAAAGATTTTGTTTGATTATCTAAACCTCGCATACTTTGTGTATGACGATCCATGGATTTCTCCCGGCAGATGTATCGAATCTTGTGGGTAAAGTGTACCCCTCTGCAGAGGTTTTCAAAACTATTCGAATAGCCGCGTCCGCGGTCATGGACAGTTGGCAAGCTGTACTTGACTTTTGTCAAGAATGTTAACCACTTACGGTGAACTTGGTGAAGGACTTGACTTGACTTGATATTGATGTTGACCAACACTTGAAGTTCCTCTTTAGATTTAACTTAGAGAATTAAATCTTCTTCTCTACTAATGAATATTCTTGGGAAACAAACTAGCTTTTTGCAAATAAACTTAGTGCTTAGTCCACCATATCAACCAGGCATATCTATTTCATCACTTTGTTTATAAGATGGTTTGCGAGTGCATCCAATGTACTCATGGCTGTGTCCCTGGCTATTAACTTGGCTAGACTTAAAGGAGAAAGATCATGAAGGGAGGACATTCAGACGACTCTGCGAATTAGGCTCGTTTCCTACTGTCCGCTTTGCCTGTGCGGTTGAAGCTTGACAATATGGACCCAAAGTGTTATTCCGCTGCATGTTGATGTATTATAAGGTTTGGTCTGTGCGACCACCTATGTAATCCCCTTTATTTACTATTAATGTCTATGACTGTGATATCAACTACGTTATGTAAATCACAACAATGATTCTGGGATTGTGATGGATTACATAACGGGCACTTCGAATTTGTTATAAATTCGGGGTTGTCACACTAAGCTAATGCCTTGTCTGGGCTGGAGACTCCGGGTCTCCAGACCAGAGACTCCGGTGTGCACACACCGGAGACTTTGGGTCTGGGACCGGAGACTCCGGCCCAAGTCTTCGGGCCAGTTTTTCGGGGGGTGTCGCTCTTCCCAGTAATGGGGGTGGAGACTTACCCCGGATTCTCTGGCCGGAAGTTTTCCCTGGCCGGAGACTCCGGCCTCCCTGGCCGGAGACTCCGCCCCCGGGTCACTTAGCCCAGAGACTCCGGTCTTTGGACCCCGGAGACTCCGGCCTAAAATGGCAGCAACGGCTAGTCCTCCCCCAAGGACTATAAAAAGGCTTCTTCAACCTCAAGTCAAGGCTGGGGCTCCTACTCTCTCACCTCCATTGCTGCCAAGCTTCAAAGCACTAGATCTCCACCTCTAGCCAATAGAACTTGAATCCCTTTGGGGATTCGAAGGAGGAGACCTAGCTCATCATCTTCACCGAAGGAATTTCATTTCCCCCTCCATTTGCTTGAAGGATTTGAGCCTATGGATTCTTGGAACCCTAGGTATTGTAAGTGCTTGGTTGACTCATCTCTGTGGTGTTTCTAGCCTCCGTGGCTTTCTTGGGAGCCTCCAATTGAGTTGTGGATGTGTGCCCCAAGCTCCGTGTAAGGGATTCGTGGTTCCCCCATTACCACCGCTTAGTGGAACCGAGCTAGCCTCCATGGCTTGCTCACCGGAGAACAAGGTGAGCCTTGGTGGCGTTGCTAGACTCCGTGTCACCACACCTCTTCAACGTAGACGTACTTCCCCTCAAAAGGAAGTAACTATGGGAATACATCCTTGTGTCTCCGGTCTCCACTCGTTGGTTATCTCTTTCCCTTACTTGTATCTTGCTAGTTACTTGTTCACTTGCATGCTTGTCACTTGTAGGAAATTCACATAGTTGCACATCTAGTGAATTTACTTTGTGTCAAGCCCTAAAATCGAAAAAGATTAAAAATTGACTTAGCGCCTATTCACCCCCCTCTAGTCGCCCGTATTGATCCTTTCAATTAGGATCTTCATGAGCTCTATCAATAGAAAGCATAAGCATAATAGCATCAATCTTATCACTCAAGGAAGAGGTTTCCTCAACAGAATTTACCTTCTTACCTTGTGGAGCTCTCTCGGTGTGCCATTAAGAATAATTTACCATCATGTTATCAAGGAGCTTGGTTGCGGCGCCCAAGGTAAGGGACATAAAAGTGCCTCCAGCAGCTGAATCCAATAGGTTTCTTGAAGAAAAATCCAGTCCTGCATAAAAAGCTTGGACAATCATCCAAGTAGTCAGTCCATGAGTAGGGAAATTCTTTATCATAGATTTCATTCTTTCCCAAGCTTGAGCAACATGTTCATTATCAAACTGTCTAAACTTCATGATGTCACTATGCAAAGCTATAATCTTAGCAGGAGGATAGTATCTTCCAATAAAAGCATCCTTACACTTAGCCCAAGAATCAATACTATTTCTAGGCAAAGATAGCAACCAATCCTTAGCTTTTCCTCTCAAAGAAAAAGGAAACAACTTAAGCTTAATAATACACCTTCTACATCCTTATATTTCTGCATCTCACATAGCTCAACAAAATTGTTGAGATGAGCTGTGATACGTCTCAAACGTATCTATAATTTTTTATGCTCCATGCTTGTTTTTACACCATTTGCATATTGTTTCGTTACACTTAGTGGCATTTTTATGCATTTTCCGGAACTAACCTATCAACGAAGTGCCACAGTGCCAGTTTCCTGTTTTCTGCTGTTTTTGTGTTTCAGAAGTGATACACAGGAAATATTCTCGGAATTGGACGAAACAAGTTCCTGAAGTCTTATTTTTCCCGGAAGCTTCCAGACATCCGAAGAAGTGTCGGAGGGGGGCCACCAGGGCCCCACACAAGGGGGCGGCGCAGCCCTACCCCTGGCCGCGCCACCCCTGTGTGAGGGCGCCTGGCCCCTCCTCTGACATCGCCCCTTCGCCTATAAAGACCCCCCGACGGAAAAAACCTAAGTACCCGATCAGATTTCTAGAACACATCGCGATCCGCCGCCGCCGTCGACCCGAAGATCGGGAGGGTCCAGAAGCTCTTCCCGGCACCCTGCCGGAGAGGGGAATCGCCACCGGAGGTCTTCTTCATCGCCATGCTTGCCTCCGGAGCGATGAGTGAGTAGTCTACCTTGGACTATGGGTCCATAGCAGTAGCTAGATGGTTGTCTTCTCCACCATGTGCTTCATTTTAGATCTCATGAGCTGCCCTACATGATTGAGATCACCGTTATGTAATTCAATGATGTTGGTTTGTTGGGATCCGATGAATATTGGTGTTTATGATTAAGTTGTTGTACTGAATTATATCTTTTGTTATCTCTATGTTGTTTGTGATCTTGCATGCTCTCCGTTGTTAGTAGCTATCTTGGCCGAGTAGTTGCTAGTGACTCCAAGAGGGGGTATTTATGCTCGATAGTGGGTTCATGTCTCTATTTCACCTGGGGGAGTGACAGAAACCTCTAAGGTGGTAGATGTGCTGTTGCTACTAGGGAGAAAACAACATTCATATGCTCAAGGGCATATGCTTTGTTTACATTACACACTATGCTTAATGCAATTATCTGTTGTTCGCAACTTAATACTACTGGGGTGTTCGGATTGATATCCCCGGGAGTGGATTATTAGTCATTGATGCAGCTGGATGGCGGTCTATGTATTTTGTTGTAATGCCCAGAGTAAATCTCATAGTGATCTTCTTGACATATCACGTTATCTTTATTCTATCAATTGCCCAACTGTAATTTGTTTACCCAGCATGTTATTTTATCTATGGAGAGACACCACTAGTGAACTGTGGACCCCGGTCCTATTTTAATCATATTGCAATCACCTGTTTACTTTTCCCGTACTGTTTACTTTACTCGCATACTATATTGTTTTCCACTCGATACGCTCATAATCTTTGTTTCAAGCAAACCGGTGAGATTGACAACCTCATCGCAAGTTGGGAACAACGTACTTGGTTGTGTGTGTGCAGGTTCCATATCACCTTCAGTCATCGCCGTCTCTCCTCTCCTGATCGATAAACCTTGGTATCTTAACTGAGGGAAAACTAGCCGCTACACTCATCATACCTTCCTCTTGGGGTTCCCAATGGGCTGGTCATTCACCACGCACAAGGACAGTCTGCTTCCACATCAACTGGTTGCCATCAGCTAATTTTCTGGCGCCATCACCAAGTAGCAGCTAATTTTCTGGCGCCGTTGCCGGGGAGGAAGAGAAGACTTCTGCGAGGGGAGTTTTTCGCACACACATCCTTTACTTTGTTATTGTTTTGCTTTACTTTATTTATTTTACCTGCATTGCTTTTTATCAAAAAACCCAAAAAAATTAGAATCCTTTGTAGTTGTTTTTACTTGTCTTGCTTTATCATGCTTTCTATCAATGGTTGGTTTCTTTGAAACTAAATCTTTTTGGCAAGGTGGGTTCACGGAAGAGCAGCAAAATTATTATGATGAACACCGCTTGTCACAAAAAGGGAAACACTTATGGGAACAAATCAATAGATTATATATCATTGCTAGAAATATGTGCTCTACTTATAATGTTACTTATTGCTTTGATGAATCTTGTTGCTGTAGGAGGTATAAACACCTCCCTTTTCAATGTGAGTATAATGATGATGTTACCATATCTTTTTATATTAATGGAAATTATGACTTTTATGATGTGGAACAAATTGAAGAATTTATTGCTTGGAAGGGTGCATTCGAACTTGCTTATTTGCTTGAAAATACTGATGATGCACCTTATAAATATGAGGTTTATGATATACTCACATTTTGCTTTGATAATTACAAGGAAGAAAATGGCTATATTCTTAAATATCTTAATAGATGCTCTTCAACGAAAGAGACTAATGCCTTGAAGGAGCCTATGGAAGAAGAAATTGCCGAAATTGGAAGCTCATTGGATGAAAAAGAGGAGGAGAGTGATGATCAAGAGGAGGAAGAATGGAGCTACCCATGTCTACCTCCCAATAAGAGTAACTCTTTAACTAATACCTTATTTGATAGCCCTCCATGCTTAACAAAGGAGGATGAGTGTCATATTTATATTGTTAAGTTTGTTCATGATGCTACTGAAAATTATTATGAGAGAGGAAAATATGGTTGTTGGAATTCTCATGTTACTAAAACACCTCTCTTTATATTGAAAGTTCTGAAGTTGCTCTTGTTTTATCTACCTATACTTGTGGTTATGCACTTCATTGATTTATTTTCTTACAAGATTCCTATGCATAGGAAGTGGGTTAGACTTAAATGTGTTTTATATTTGCTCCTTGATGCTCTTTTGGCTTCCATTCATATTTCTTATGTGAGCATCTTCTCAAATTACTGAGCCTAGCTCAAAGGCGTTAAAGAAAAGCACTCTTGGGAGATAACCCAATGTTTTCTTTTCAGTACTTTTTCTTTTATTTGAGTCTTGGAAGTCATTACTGCTGTAATGACCGCTCCTTATCTTGTTTATTTCGTTTTTGTGCCAAGAGAAGCCTCTAATTTGAGCGAGGTAAATATTTGGGGTTATTGCTGTCCTGAAACTGTTTTCGGTGCTGCACCGTAAAAATTCGTATAAATTCTCTGTTTATCTTTTGGACCTGCGATTTCTTGTGCATATGCCCGAGGTTATATCCAAACTTTTCTTAGTAGAACACTTTTTGATTTGAGCAACAGAAAACCTTTCAAAAATTCGTCCTTTGTCAGCTGTTCAGTTTTGACAGATTTCTGCCAATATTTGTTTTTGCCACTTTATCGCTTTCTTTTGAGTTCTCTTTGATCATGGAACTTTTTGGGAAGTTGCTACAGTATTATATACTTTATATGTGGTGGTTTTGGGTTGAAACCTGAAGCTAAAAGAGGTTGAATATATTTTATGCTTACACTAATGTTGCTAATAGAATTGTGTTTAGTTTTGTATGAAGGAAGTTTTCAAGTGTAGGGATTGGAGAATGATGAGATGAGTTGAAGAATGGACAAAAGCTCAAGCTTGGGGATGCCCATGCATCACCCCAAGAAATATCCAAGAAGTACAAGCGTCAAAGCTTGGGGATGCCCCCGAGGAACCCCTTCTTCATCGGCAAAAATCAGGTCACCTTTCAAAACACTATATTTTTATTGCTTCATGCACTATGTGTTTTTCTTGGAGCGTCAGTCGTTTTAGTTTTTTTTAGTTTGTTTAGTTTAGTTTGTTTGCTGCAATAAATGGTTGGACCCCAAAAAATTTCCTTTGGAGGAGATGTACTCGTTTTCATTTGCAAAGAATGCTCTAGTTTTCACTCTTATTAAAAATCGAGCATTCTACTTATTCTGCTACTGCTTTTGGTTTTCGTTTTCGCCTTGATTTGCGTTCAGACCTTGTCGTATCTTTTCATCAAGGTGTATTTTTGCCTCTGATCTTTATTGGTTTTCATCAAAAGAGGTATTTATAAAAATTTCAAATGGTGTTGGAAAAGAGAAAAAGCTTTGTGCAAAATAGTGGTACAAGAAGGAGCTTGTGTAGACTGCGGCTTAGGCTTTTTCATGTCATGCTTGATGTCTTTTTGATAGTTTGCTTAGTGGTTTTGCTGTAGCATGACTTGTCTCAAATAACTGAAATTGCTTAATGAGCCTTTGAAAAAATCATGCGTTGTTTTTATTGTATGGAAGCATTATTTTGGTTTTCTCCTTGATGCTTTATTTGGGTTGACTTGGCGCATGCTCACACATGTTAGACTCTTACAAAGTCGCCATTAGCCTTCATGATCATTTAGTTTTTGACTTTTGATGCCATCTTATGCTTCTTTTAATGTCGCTTTGTCGCTTTGCATGATTATGGCCATTATTGCTCTCTTAGTTGGTCGCTCCCAGTCTTTTGCTAGCCCTCACCTTGTACTGAGTATGAGCTCTACTCGTGCATCCAACTCCTAAAAGCCAAAGTTTTCCAAAGTGTCCACCATACATACCTACTAGCAATTTGCTATTCCAAGTAAATTTGACTTGCTTTTGTATTCTCTTCAAATTAAACTCTTACCAGTGTTATGCGAAATTCGGTCAGTAAAGCTCTCACGAACCGGAAGGCACACTTTACTTTTTCATGTTCTAAAAATTTGACATTGTGGTCTCTTATGTTGAGTTGTTATGCTTGCAAGTTGTAAGTTGGATTCTAGCCCAGCCATGCTGTCATGGGGCAAGCTTTCAACATTGCACTTCTTATTTGAGTTGATATCGTGATCTTTTGTTTATGGATGCCCGCGGTGTGAAATGAGTTGGGAATCTTGTGAGGATCATGGAGTTTTTATATGTGTTAGGGAAACGCCGGGCCGCCAATCTAAGCCATGCATAATTCATGGTGGAAATTTGCAGCATACCCACGGTGAACATTCGACGACGCATCTCACAATAAAAAGCTAAACAATATAGCAAATAAAAGAGATGTCGAGGTGTTCATTGTCTGCTTGTCCTGTCATTTTGGTGTGGGCTTGTTCCATGTCATCGGGCACGGAGGTACCCCATTGGCGGTTCTCAATGATACACATATATTTACAATGACAAGAGCCTTGCTTGGGACTCTAAGTAAAGTAGCATGAGGTTTGGGTACTCGTATTCACGGGGCACGAGGTCTTCAACTTATGATTTGTCAAGCATATGCATCATAATTGTTCTCGCATTAACTTTAACCATTCAAGATGCTTATGATGGGGGCAATGAGAGCTCAAAGCCGGTAAGTACCATAATTTTTGAAGGTTATAAAACTTGCAATCACTGCTTCCCTCTGCGAAGGGCCTTTCTTTTACTTTTATGTTGAGTCACCACCTTCTTTCTTTATGCACCATTAAGAGAGCATAGTTGTCATTCTTAGTGTGATATGCATTGTCCCAAAGTTCATTGATTGATTCATGATGATTGGTTTCACTTGTTCTTAAATTATTTGTATCTAGTCGCCCTCTTAAACTTTGAGGTGTCCTATGCATTTATGTTTTGCTCTCTTTGAAGGACAAGCTGAAAACCAATTGTATGTTTTTCCTTATGATTTGAACACACGTTTGACTTTCATTGTTTCATTATCATGATCTTTTGTTTGTGTTCATTTGCATGTTTACAACATGGTTGCTAAGTTCTTATTGTCATGATTATATCTTTCATGCCCATGTTTTAAGTTCTATTGATCCCAGCTTACCAATGCTTACATATATGATCAAGATTGTGTAGGTGCATGTCACCTCAAAAATTATTCTTTTGTTATCACTTACCTACTCGAGGACGAGCAGGAGTTAAGCTTGGGGATGCTTGATACGTCTCAAACGTATCTATAATTTTTGATGCTCCATGCTTGTTTTTACACCATTTGCATATTGTTTCGTTACACTTAGTGGCATTTTTATGCATTTTCCGGAACTAACCTATTAACGAAGTGCCACAGTGCCAGTTTCCTATTTTCTGCTGTTTTTGTGTTTCAGAAGTGATACACAGGAAATATTCTCGGAATTGGACGAAACAAGTTCCTGAAGTCTTAATTTTCCCGGAAGCTTCCAGACATCCGAAGAAGTGTCGGAGGGGGGCCACCAGGGCCCCACACAAGGGGGCGGCGCGGCCCTACCCCTGGCCGCGCCACCCCTGTGTGAGGGCGCCTGGCCCCTCCTCTGACATCGCCCCTTTGCCTATAAAGACCCCCCGACGGAAAAAACCTAAGTACCCGATCAGATTTCCAGAACACATCGCGATCCGCCGCCGCCGTCGACCCGAAGATCGGGAGGGTCCAGAAGCTCTTCCCGGCACCCTGCCGGAGAGGGGAATCGCCACCGGAGGTCTTCTTCATCACCATGCTTGCCTCCGGAGCGATGAGTGAGTAGTCTACCTTGGACTATGGGTCCATAGCAGTAGCTAGATGGTTGTCTTCTCCACCATGTGCTTCATGTTTAGATCTCATGAGCTGCCCTACATGATTGAGATCACCGTTATGTAATTCTATGATGTTGGTTTGTTGGGATCCGATGAATATTGGTGTTTATGATTAAGTTGCTGTACTGAATTATATCTTTTGTTATCTCTATGTTGTTTATGATCTTGCATGCTCTCCGTTGTTAGTAGCTATCTTGGCCGAGTAGTTGCTAGTGACTCCAAGAGGGGGTATTTATGCTCGATAGTGGGTTCATGTCTCTATTTCACCTGGGGGAGTGACAGAAACCTCTAAGGTGGTAGATGTGCTGTTGCTACTAGGGAGAAAACAACATTCATATGCTCAAGGGCATATGCTTTGTTTACATTACACACTTTGCTTAATGCAATTATCTGTTGTTCGCAACTTAATACTACTGGGGTGTTCGGATTGATATCCCCGGGAGTGGATTATTAGTCATAGATGCAGCTGGATGGCGGTCTATGTATTTTGTTGTAATGCCCAGAGTAAATCTCATAGTGATCTTCTTGACATATCACGTTATCTTTATTCTATCAATTGCCCAACTGTAATTTGTTTACCCAGCATGTTATTTTATCTATGGAGAGACACCACTAGTGAACTGTGGACCCCGGTCCTATTTTAATCATATTGCAATCACCTGTTTACTTTTCCCATACTGTTTACTTTACTCGCATACTATATTGTTTTCCACTCGATACGCTCATAATCTTTGTTTCAAGCAAACCGGTGAGATTGACAACCTCATCGCAAGTTGGGAACAAAGTACTTGGTTGTGTGTGTGCAGGTTCCATATCACCTTCAGTCGTCGCTGTCTCTCCTCTCCTGATCGATAAACCTTGGTATCTTAACTGAGGGAAAACTAGCCGCTACACTCATCATACCTTCCTCTTGGGGTTCCCAACGGGCTGGTCATTCACCACGCACAAGGACAGTCTGCTTCCACATCAACTGGTTGCCATCAGCTAATTTTCTGGCGCCATCACCAAGTAGCAAGCTGCAGCATCATCAGTACTAGCACCAGAAAATTGCTCTTTCATAACAAAGTTCAATAAAGCAGGTTTAATCTCAGAAAAATTTGCAGCAGGAGCAGGTGGCGCAATAGGAGTGCAGATAAAATCACTATTATTAGTGCTAGTAAAATCACACAACTTGGTGTTCTCATGAGTACCCATTCTAGCAAAACTAAAAGCAACAAGTAAAAATAACAACTAATAGGAAACTAATTTTTTTGTGTTTTTGATAAAAACGATGCAAGCAAAAATAAAGTAAAGCAAAACTAAAACAAAGTAAAGGATGTGCGTGCGAAACTCTCCTTGCAGAAATCTTCTTTTTCCCCGGCAACGGCGCCAAAAAAAACAGCTTGATGTGGGCAGGATAACCACCCAGTTGGGAACCCCAAGAGGAAGGTATGATGAGCACAGTAGAAGTCTTTCCCTCAATAATAAACCGAGGTTTATCGAACCAGTAGGAAAAAGCCAAATGTCTGAAGGTGATGTATGCTGGCTTCACGACAGCTCCGGACATTTTATAAGGCGCCTCGTCCAGTGCTTTGCTTTGCACCAGCAACAACGTGGAACCTGCACACAACACAACCAAGTACTTTGCTCCCAACTTACGATGAGGTTGTCAATCTCACCGGTTTGCTGTAAATAAAGGTATGAGCGTATCGAGTGGAAAATAGTAGTAGTATGCGAGAAAGTAAACAGTGCAAGTAATAATAAAATAGTGTAACAATGTAAGGAAATTGGACCGGGGTCCACAGTTCACTAGTGGTGTCTCTCCATAAAATAAATAACAACATGCTGGGTAAACAAATTACAGTTGGGCAATTGATAGAATAAAGATAACGTGCATATGTCACGAGGATCACTATGAGATTTACTCTGGGCATTACAACAAAATACATAGACCGCCATCCAACTGCATCTATGACTAATAATCCACCCACGGGGATATCGTCCAAACACCCCACGAGTATTAAGTTACGAACAACAGATAACTGCATTAAGCAAAGTGTGTAATGTAAACAAAACGAATGTCCTTGGACACAAGAATGTTGTTTTCTCCCTAGTGGCAACATCACATCTACAACCTTAGAGGTTTCTGTCACTCCCCCAGATTAAATAGAGACATGAACCAACTATCGAGCATAAATACCCCCTCTTGGAGTCACTAGTATCTACTTGGCCAAGATAGCTACTAACAACGGAGAGCATGCAAGATCATAAACAACATAGAGATAACATAAGATAATATTCAGCACATCAACTTAACATAACACCAATATTCATCGGATCCCAACAAACACAACATGTAGAATTACACAAAGATGATCTCGATCATGTAAGGCAGCTCATGAGATCTAAACATGAAGCACATGGTGGAGAAGACAACCATCTAGATACTGCTATGGGCCCATAGTCCAAGGTAGACTACTCACTCATTGCGCCAGAGGAAAGCATGGCGATAAAGAAGACCTCCGGTGGCAATTCCCCTCTCTGGCAGGGTACCGGGAAGAGCTTCTGGACCCTCCCGATCTCGGGTCGACGACGGTGGCGGATCGCGATGTGTTTCTGGAAAATTGATCGGGTGTTTAGGTTTTTCCCATTGGGGGGTCTTTATAGGCGAAGGGGCAGCGTCAGAGGTGGGCTAGGGTGCCCTCACCACAGGGCGGCGCAGCCAGGGGCTGGGCCACACCCCCTGGTGGTGAGGCCGACCTGTGGCCCCTCATCGTCTCCTCTTCGGTCTTCTGGAAGCTTCGTTAAATAATAGGAGGTTTGGCTTTTGTTTCGTCCAATTCCGAGAATATTTCCTGTGTAACTTTTCTGAAACACAAAAACAGCAGAAAACAAGGAACTGGCACTGTGGCATCTTGTTAATAGGTTAGTCTCGGAAAATGCATAAAAATGCCACAAAGTGTAACAAAACACTAAGCAAATGGTGTAAGAACAAGCATGGATCACTGATACGTCTCAAACGTATCTATAATTTTTGATGCTCCATGCTTGTTTTTACACCATTTGCCTATTGTTTCGTTACACTTAGTGGCACTTTTATGCATTTTCCGGAACTAACCTATTAACAAGTGCCATAGTGCCAGTTTCCTGTTTTCTGCTGTTTTTGTGTTTCAGAAGTGATACACAGGAAATATTCTCGGAATTGGACGAAATAAGTTCCTGAAGTCTTATTTTACCCGGAAGCTTCCAGAGATCCAAAGGAGAGTAGGAGGTGAGGGACCAGGGGCCCACACACACAGGTGGCGCGGCCAGCCCCTGGCCCGCGCCACCCCCGTGTGTGGCCGCCTGGCCCCTCCTCTGACATCGCCCCTTCGCCTATAAAGACCCCCCGACGGAAAAAACCTAAGTACCCGATCTGATTTCCAGAACACATCGCGATCCGCCGCCGCCGTCGACCCGAAGATCGGGAGGGTCTAGAAGCTCTTCCCGGCACCCTGCCGGAGAGGGGAATCGCCACCGGAGGTCTTCTTCATCGCCATGCTTGCCTCCGGAGCGATGAGTGAGTAGTCTACCTTGGACTATGGGTCCATAGCAGTAGCTAGATGGTTGTATTCTCCACCATGTGCTTCATGTTTAGATCTCATGAGCTGCCCTACATGATTGAGATCACCGTTATGTAATTCTATGATGTTGGTTTGTTGGGATCCGATGAATATTGGTGTTTATGATTAAGTTGCTGTACTGAATTATATCTTTTGTTATCTCTATGTTGTTTATGATCTTGCATGCTCTCCGTTGTTAGTAGCTATCTTGGCCAAGTAGTTGCTAGTGACTCCAAGAGGGGGTATTTATGCTCGATAGTGGGTTCATGCCTCTATTTCACCTGGGGGAGTGACAGAAACCTCTAAGGTGGTAGATGTGCTGTTGCTACTAGGGAGAAAACAACATTCATATGCTCAAGGGCATATGCTTTGTTTACATTACACACTTTGCTTAATGCAATTATCTGTTGTTCGCAACTTAATACTACTGGGGTGTTCGGATTGATATCCCCGGGAGTGGATTATTAGTCATAGATGCAGTTGGATGGCGGTCTATGTATTTTGTTGTAATGCCCAGAGTAAATCCCATAGTGATCTTCTTGACATATCACGTTTATCTTTATTCTATCAATTGCCCAACTGTAATTTGTTTACCCAGCATGTGCTATTTTATCTATAGAGAGACACCACTAGTGAACTGTGGACCCCGGTCCTATTTACATCATATTGCTATCACCTGTTTACTTTCTCGCACTGTTTACTTTACTCGCATACTTTTACTGTTTTCCACTCGATACGCTCATAATCTTTGTTTCAAGCAAACCGGTGAGATTGACAACCTCATCGCAAGTTGGGAACAAAGTACTTGGTTGTGTTGTGTGCAGGTTCCGCGTTGCTACTGGCCGAAGACGAGTCAACAAGTATCGTTAAACGGCGCCCTTGTTGGAGTGTTATTAAGCCAGTCTGCATCACCTTCAGTCGTCGCTGTCTCTCCTCTCCTGACCGATATTAAACCTTGGTTTCTAAACTGAGGGAAAACTAGCCGCTACACTCATCATACCTTCCTCTTGGGGTTCCCAACGGGCTGGTCATCACCACGCACAAGGACTGTCTGCTTCCACGTCAACTTGGCACTAGCAATCACCAAAAATTATAGATACGTTTGAGATGTATCAGAGCCCCTGAAAACAGTGTCGACAAGCTGCCAGAAAGTTGCCCCGATGGTTTCTGATGATCACACCGGTGCCCATGCATCCAAAAGCTTCAAAGATTGCAGCATCATAATTGATCAGAACCATGTCCGACGGCGGTAGTACCCTCGGTGTTGCAGAAGGAGGTACACGCCTTTGCTCGGAAATGGTTAAAGATGCTGCTTAATCAAGTCAACATAAGCAATAATCTTGCTACCCGTGCGGTTAGGATTAGGTTGGGCGTTGGAGTTTCTACACTCATTTCGCGCTTCCCAAATGTGCCAGAAACTCACCGCAAGGGTTGTTGTCTGGATATCATCAGCTCAGTCCAAGAAGTCAAAAAGCCATTGCTTGTTGGAGATTAGCTCCTTTTGGTTCAGTGATGTCTACGCACTTCTATTCTTGTAGACACTTGTTGGGCCTCCAAGTGCAGAGGTTTGTAGAACAGCAGCAAGTTTCCCTTAAGTGGATCACCCAAGGTTTATCGAACTCAGGGAGGTTAGAGGTCAAAGCTATCCCTCTCAAGCAACCCTGCAATTACGATACAGAAAGTCTCTTGTGTCCCCAACACACCCAATACAGTTGTCAGATGTATAGGTGCACTAGTTCGGCGAAGAGATAGTAAAATACAAGTGGTATAGATGATTATAAGTAGCAAACGTGATATGAAATAAATATCGCTGCGAGCAAACAAGTAACAAAATAGCAAGTAAACGGTGTGCAATGCTTGGAAACAAGGCCTAGGGATCATACTTTCACTAGTGGACACACTCCCAACAATATAACATGAATGAACAAATAGATAACTTCTCTCCACTATGGTACTCTGAATTACTCTCCTATTGAATAACACTAATCATTGCGTAGTGGCTACAGAAGCACCCCTTAAAGTTCATCAAGTACTTGACAAACACCACTCATAGAGACATCCAAATCAGATCACAATTCAAGATAGAAATCATTGCGACTTAGACCAAGTACTAACACGGTGCACACACTGTCAACTTTACACCATGAAAGGAGGAATAGATCACTCAATACTATCATAGTAATAATTATTCTCATAATCCACAAGAGATCACAATCATAGCCTAAACCAAGTACCACCATGATGCACGCACTGTCACCGTTACACCATGGCAGGAGGAATAGATTACTTTAATAACATCACTAGAGTACACTATAATAATTAAGCATAGGAGTAGCATAATATCTGAATAATAACATCTACTTGTTCAACATGATACAAAGCTCACGATCACATAAAGATCACATCATGGGAGAGAGAGGTGAACCACATAGCTACCGGTAGAGCCCTCAGCCCCGGGGATGAACTACTCCCTCCTCATCATAGGAGACAGCAAGGTTGATGGAGATGGCGGTGAGGTTGATGGAGACGGCGGAGACGGCGATGGAGACCGATGGAGATGGCTCCGGGGGCACTTCCCCGTCCCGGCAGGGTGCCGGAACAGAGACTTCTGTCCCCCGAAATTCGTCGGTGGCGGCGGCGGAGCTGCAGAACTGTTTCTGGAAAATTGCCGAATCCTCTAGGGTTTTCCGTCCCGAGGCTTCTTATAGGCGAAGGGGCGATGTCAGGGGTGGGACCAGGCGCCCTCACACATGGCTGGCGCGGCCAGGGGCCTGGCCGCGCCACCATGGTGTGTGGGGCCCCTGTGGCCCACCTCCTACTCCTCTTCGGATCTCTGGAAGCTTCCGGGTAAAATAAGACTTCAGGATGTTGTTTCGTCCAATTCCGGGAATATTTCCTGTGTATCACTTCTGAAACACAAAAACAGCAGAAAACAGGGAACTGGCACTGTGGCATCTTGTCAATAGGTTAGTTCCGGAAATCGCATAAAAGTGCCACGAAGTGTAACGAAACAATATGTAAATGGTGTAAAAACAAGCATGGAGCATCAAAAATTATAGATACGTTAGAGACGTATCAGCATCCCCAAGCTTAACTCCTGCTCGTCCTCGAGTAGGTAAGTGATAACAAAAGAAATAATTTTTGAGGTGACATGCACCTACACAATCTTGATCTGTAAGCATTGTGAGCTGGGATCATAAGAACTTAAAACATGGGCATGAAAGATATAATCTTTGACAATAAGAACTTAGCAACCATGTTGTAAACATGCAAATGAACACAAACAAAAGATCATGAAAATGAAACAGTGAAAGTCAAACGTGTGTTCAAATCATAAGGAAAAACATACAAGTGGTTTTCAGCTTGTCCTTCAAAGAGAGCAAAACATAAATGCATAGGACACCTTCAAGTTTAAGAGGGTGACTAGATACAAGTAATTTAAGAACAACTGAAACCAACAATATGAATCAATCAATGAACTTTGGGACAATGCATATCACACTAAGAATGACAACTATGCTCTCTTAATGGTGCATAAAGAAAGGAGGTGGTGACTCAACATAAAAGTAAAAGAAAGACCCTTCGCAGAGGGAAGCAGTGATTAAACATGTGCTAGAGCTTTTCATTTGTAAAACAGAGAGATAAAAATTGGTTTTGAGAGGTGGTTGTCTTTGTCAACGACTGGCAATGGGGTTCTTACTATCTTCCATACAAAAATGAAGCAAGTTTTTGAGAGAGAGATTGGCACTTTTGTGCTCTTTTTATAAACTTGGCACTCCTCCCCACCTTTTTTCCTTTCTCAAACCATGGCTAACCGATTCCATCGGGTGCCCACCAACATTCACATTCCTTGGAGGAGTGCCTTTTTTTCTTTTCTTTTTTCCCTTTTTTTTCTTTTTGGAATAAGCAATATGGAAGATAGCAAATCCGACCACTACGTCCCCATGAGCTGAAAACAGTGTCACAAAACGAGAAGTGTTTTGAAGGTTTTTTGAAAGGTAGCACATGAAAATTTACTTGGAATGGCTTACAAATACCATGCATAGGAATTTATAGTGGACACAATGGCAAACTTGGTTTTTAGGAGTTGGATGCACGAGTAGAGCTCATACTCAGTACAAGGCGAGGGCTAGCAAAAGACTGGGAGCGACCAACTAAGAGAGCAATAATGGCCATAATTATGCAAAGCGACAAAGCGACATTAAAAGAAGCATAAGATGGCATCAAAAGTCAAAAACTAAATGATCATGAAGGCTATTGGAGACTTTGTAAGAGTCTAACATGTGTGAGCATGCGGCAAGTCAACCCAAATAAAGCATCAAGGAGAAAAACCAAAATAATGCTTCCATACAATAAAAACAACGCATGATTTTTCAAAGGCTCATTAAGCAATCTCAGTTATTTGAGACAATTATGCTACAGCAAAACCACTAAGCATACTATCAAAAATACATCAAGCACGACATGAAAAAGTCTAAGCCGCAGTCTACACAAGCTCCTTCTTGTACCACTTTTTTGCATAAAGCTTTTCTCTTTTCCAACACCATTTGAAACTTTTTATAAACACCTCTTTTGATGAAAACCAATAAAGATCAGAGGCAAAAATACACCTTGATGAAAAGATATGACAAGGTCTGAATGCAAATCAAGGCGAAAACGAAAACCAAAAGCAGTAGCAGAAAAAGAAGAACACTCGTTGAACGATAAGAGTGAAAACTAGAGTGTTCTTGGCAAATGAAAAGCGAGTTCATCTCCTCCAAAGGAAACATGATGTGATCTAACCATTTATTGCAGCAAACTAAACTAAACTAATACTAAAAACAAAAACAACTGACGCTCTAAGAAAAACACATAGTGCATGAAGCAATAAAAATATAGTGTCTTGAAAGGTGACCTGATTTTTCCCGATGAAGAAGGGGTGCCTCGGGGGTATCCCCAAGCTTTGACGCTTGTACTTCTTGGATATTTCTTGGGGTGATGCATGGGCATCCCCAAGCTTGAGCTTTTGTCCATTCTTCAACTCATCTCATCATTCTCCAATCCCTACACTTGAAAACTTCCTTCATACAAAACTAAACACAATTCTATTAGTAACATTAGTGTAAGCATAACATATAATCAACCTCTTTTTGCTTCAGGTTTCAACCCAAAACCACCACATATAAAGCATATACTACTGTATCAACTTCTCTAAAAGTTCCATGATCAAAAGAACTCAAAAGAAAGCGATAAAGCGGCAAACACAAATATTGGCAGAAATCTGTCAAAACAGAACAGCTGACAAAGGCCGAATTTTTGAGGGATTTTCTGTTGCTCAAATCAAAAAGTGTTCAACTAACAAAAGTTTGGATATAACCTGGGGCATATGCACAAGAAATCGCAGGTCCAAAAGATATACAGAGAATTTTCACGAATTTTTACGGTGCAGCACCGAAAACTGTTTCAGGACAGCAACATCCCCAAATCTTTCCTCACTCAAATTAGAGGCTTCTCTTGGCACAACAACGAAAAAAAAAGGATAAGGAGCGGTTATTACAGTAGTAATAACTTCCAAGACTCAAATAAAAGAAGAAGTACTGAAAATAAAACAATGGGTTATCTCCCAAGAGTGCTTTTCTTTAACGCCTTTGAGCTAGGCGCAGTAATTTGCAAAGATGCTCATGTGGGCGCCATATAAAAGCTTGAGGCAAAGGCGCCATATAGGAACTTAAAGCAATAGAGAGCATCAAAAAGCAAGTATGGAACACATTTAAATCTAAACCACTTCCTATGAAAAATAGTCTTGTAAAGAGACAAATCATGAAAGCGCAAAGCAAAAAGCATAGGAAGGCAAAATAAGTACAACTTCAAGAATTGCAACATAAAGAGGGGAAACTCAATATTGTTGAGATCCATTAAACCATGTTTCCCTCTCTCATAATAACTTTCAGTAGCATCATGAATAGAATTAACAATAGAACTATCACATAAAGCGTCCCTATCATGAGCCACATGCATAAAAGGATTAATACTCCCTACATGAACAATAGTAGTAGGAGCAGATTCAATAGAATAATTATTCTCATCACCATAATCATCAAAAATAGGAGGCATATTATAATCATAACTATTTTTCTCCTCAAAAGTAGGTGAATTGAAAACATTATACTCATCATCATAAACTAGAGGCTTAGTATCATCACAAGATAGAGAACTACTATGTCGCATAGCATATTCATCAAACATATCATCATAAGAAGGAACATGGATAGCACTAATGGTACAACAATTATTAACCTTAGAATTGGTACCAAAAAGATTTTCAATATCAAAAGTAGAGTGCTTTTCCCAATCATGATCACTAACATAAGTAATAGGCATAGGAACATCATCCCAATCAGAATTATCATAATCTATAGCAGGATCATAACGCTTAGGGGAAGATACCGTGTCCTCTCGCCTCTTACTCCTCTTCTTCTTCTTCTTCTTCTTCTTCTTCTTCTTACTCTCTCCTTTAGGAGGGAGAGACTTGAAGGGCATCTTCTCCACATATTCTCTAGGAGGGAAAGGCATCTTCTCCACATAATCTGGTTTGCTGACAGGAACAATAGAAGAAACTTTGGAGGATTCCTCCTCTCTATTAATAAGATCGAAACATCTATTAGTCCTATCATAGCTTGGCAAGATATCAAGTTTTATAAGATTTTGAATGTAAGTATTTGCAAGGCAATCTTTAGCACAATAGAGACGACAACCACGAAGGGTGCTATTAATATCAACATCATTCATGTCTATCAAAGCAATCTTTCTAGATATCTCGTCACATGCCAAGAACAAAGTGAGCTCATCATGCTGATTGGGAGTAATATTGTCATCACAATACAAACTTAAGGTACTAGAAGAGTAAATATTAGAGCTTGAGCATTGGAAATTAAAATGATCTATGTCATCGCAATGTTTACAAAGAAAAGGATAAAGCTCACAAACCTTTTTACCGATCTCACCTATATCCTTGTACCACATACTGGTTTCTTCATTTGCGTGGGTGATGCAATAATCTTCCTTGTTGTAACTCTGTTCACAAGGTCTATGTATTCCACAAAAATTAACATGCTTATAAGAAATAGGACTTTTAGAAGTTTGAGCATGTTTATTGCAATCATCAATAACAATATCACTTTCTATGCAAGTGTCCTTAAAAGGTTCATGATACATGTCCCCATTTCCTTTAGGAACATTCATATGGGAAGCAAAGGCTTTAAAGCAATCAACCATAATTTGAGGATCAAGACCATATTTAGCACTAAGCTCTTGAAAATTAGCAGTTTCAGCAAAAGACTTAATGCAATCAAACTCATAATTCATACCTGATCCTTTACCTTTGTCGCTATCCCAACCTTCAATATTGTTTTGAATTGTCTCAAGCAGACCCCACTTGGTGTCGACATCCTTGCTTGTGAAAGACCCATCAAAGCATGCATCTAGATAATCCTTGTAATATCCTGAAAGCCTTGCATAAAAATTATTAATAACAATATTACGGGGAAGATCATGAATAGGACATTTATGCATTAGTAACTTCAATCTTCCCCACGCTTGGGCAATGCTTTCTCCCTCATGAGGCCAAAAATTGTATATCTGATTACGATCTTTATGAATGTCACTTGGAGGATAGAATTTAGAATAAAAGAGAGGCACAATTTTCTCCCATGCAATAGATGGACCATCTTCAAGCAGGCGATACCACTCCTCAGCTCTGCCTTTCAATGATAAAGAGAATAGCTTCTTCTTAACTTGGTTCATTGAAATACCTGCACACTGGAACAACTCGCATAATTCATGTATAAAAAGCAAATGATCACCAGGATGGACAGTTCCATCTCCTAAATAGCAGTTATCCCTAATACGTTCAACAATCCTCGTAGGTATTTTAAAAGGATGGGGAGCACAAGCATCACTAGAAACATCACATATGGGAGATAAAATATTATCAGAACAGACCTTCTCCACTAAAGCTGGGGGACTAAAAATATCATACTCAACAAAACCAGCTTCCCCAAGCTTAGACTTTTCTATAGCATTAGCATTAACAGTATTCAAAGCATTCGTACTAATAACATTGCTATGCGAAATAAGCTCCAAAGGATTTTCAATTTTCTCTTCAAACACTTCATATCTAAACTCAGGAAAAAGACTACAGAACTCTTTGTTTTCCATTAAGCCTAACTAGTGAAAATAAAAACAAGAAACAAAAAGATGTAATTGCAAAATCTAAAGGAAATAACTCCGAGCACTCACACAGGAGGATGCGAGTACCTTTTACCTTACCTCCCCGGCAACGGCGCCAGAAAAGAGCTTGATGTCTACGCACTTCTATTCTTGTAGACACTTGTTGGGCCTCCAAGTGCAGAGGTTTGTAGAACAGCAGCAAGTTTCCCTTAAGTGGATCACCCAAGGTTTATCGAACTCAGGGAGGTTAGAGGTCAAAGCTATCCCTCTCAAGCAACCCTGCAATTACGATACAGAAAGTCTCTTGTGTCCCCAACACACCCAATAGACTTGTCAGATGTATAGGTGCACTAGTTCGGCGAAGAGATAATAAAATACAAGTGGTATAGATGATTATAAGTAGCAAACGTGATATGAAATAAATATCGCTGCGAGCAAACAAGTAACAAAATAGCAAGTAAACGGTGTGCAATGCTTGGAAACAAGGCCTAGGGATCATACTTTCACTAGTGGACACACTCCCAACAATATAACATGAATGAACAAATAGATAACTTCTCTCCACTATGGTACTCTGAATTACTCTCCTATTGAATAACACTAATCATTGCGTAGTGGCTACAGAAGCACCCCTTAAAGTTCATAAAGTACTTGACAAACACCACTCATAGAGACATCCAAATCAGATCACAATTCAAGATAGAAATCATTGCGACTTAGACCAAGTACTAACACGGTGCACACACTGTCAACTTTACACCATGAAAGGAGGAATAGATCACTCAATACTATCATAGTAATAATTATTCTCATAATCCACAAGAGATCACAATCATAGCCTAAACCAAGTACCACCATGATGCACGCACTGTCACCGTTACACCATGGCAGGAGGAATAGATTACTTTGATAACATCACTAGAGTACACTATAATAATTAAGCATAGGAGTAGCATAATATCTGAATAATAACATCTACTTGTTCAACATGATACAAAGCTCACGATCACATAAAGATCACATCATGGGAGAGAGAGGTGAACCACATAGCTACCGGTAGAGCCCTCAGCCCCGGGGATGAACTACTCCCTCCTCATCATAGGAGACATCAAGGTTGATGGAGATGGCGGTGAGGTCGATGGAGATGGCGGAGACGGCGATGGAGACCGATGGAGATGGCTCCGGGGGCACTTCCCCGTCCCGATAGGGTGCCGGAACAGAGACTTCTGTCCCCCGAAATTCGTCGGTGGCGGCGGCGGAGCTGCAGAACTGTTTCTGGAAAATTGCCGAATCCTCTAGGGTTTTCCGTCCCGAGGCTTCTTATAGGCGAAGGGGCGATGTCAGGGGTGGGACCAGGCGCCCTCACACATGGCTGGCGCGGCCAGGGGCCTGGCCGCGCCACCATGGTGTGTGGGGCCCCTGTGGCCCACCTCCTACTCCTCTTCGGATCTCTGGAAGCTTCTGGGTAAAATAAGACTTCAGGATGTTGTTTCGTCCAATTCCGAGAATATTTCCTGTGTATCACTTCTGAAACACAAAAACAGCAGAAAACAGGGAACTGGCACTGTGGCATCTTGTCAATAGGTTAGTTCCGGAAATCGCATAAAAGTGCCACGAAGTGTAATGAAACAATATGCAAATGGTGTAAAAACAAGCATGGAGCATAAAAAATTATAGATACGTTAGAGACGTATCATTCAGCTTCATTGGAATCAGGGCCTTGACTTGTCGCCAAACTATACATGCGAACTAACAAGGTAGGATCGAATGAACGATGCCCTCTTCTCTTCCGCAGAAAATACAAGCGCTATCAGCTGGAATCTGCCGCTTACAAAGCTGAGTCCCACTAGGCAGGCAATCGTGAGCAAAGCTCCATAGATGAATTAACATTTTCCCCAGAGCCTTGATTTTCCAAATTGCCTTCCAATTCTTCTATTCTGTTGTTACGTTTGATGTCATGCCCCTTCTGGTCTTTCTATGATCTTGGATGAATTTCCTTGAATAGGCAAGATTATACGCCGAACGAACAGAGAAAGTGCCATGTCTTGTATGACACCAGCAAACAAAATCATCACCTGCATGCCGCGAGATCGGAACATGCATGATCTGAGCTGCAATTGCTGGATCAAAGAAGGCGTGCACATTTTTAGAATTCCATCCACCTGTCTCTTCATTAATAAGGTAGTGGACCGTCGTCATATCTGGTATCGGTGAAGTAGTTTTGATCATACCCGGCGGGAAGCAAGGAACCTAGTTATCCTTTAAAATCTTCACCGACCATCCATCCCCGATGCCCCAATGGATACCCTGTGCTAGCAGATCACGACCATGGAGAATGCTCCTCCATGTGTAAGACGATGAACATGGTTTTGGGGCATTCCAAAAATCAGTATCTGGAAAATACCGCCCCTTTAGCACATGAGCGCAGAGGGAGTCTGGTTCAATCAGCAGCCGCCATCCTTGTTTAGCCAACATAGACTAATTGAAAAGGGCAAGGTCACGAAACCCCATGCCGCCGAGTGTCTTTGGTGTCGATAGACACTCCTAGGATCGCTAATGCATTTTTTCTTGCCATCTTCCACTCCCCACCATCTGTTTGCAATCACCTTGCGCATCTTATCACAATTGGTCAAGGTTAGTTGGAAGCAGCTCATAACAAAGGCCGGTATAGCTTGTATCGCCACCTTAAGGAAAGTCTCATTGCCTGCTCTCGACAACGGTCAATCCGTACAACCCGTTTAGACATTTCCAAATTTTATCTAGCAAGAAATTAAAGGTGGTCATGGGCGATCTGCTGATAGAGGTGGGCATACCCAAGTAAAGATCTTGTAGTACCTCACTGTGAACATCCAGCTGATTCTTCACTGCCACCTTTACTTCATCAGTACAATGATTACCAAAGAAAATCGAGGATTTATCTAGGTTGATCTTTTGTCCAGAACCTTCATAATAAATCCTAAGTGTGTTTGTAAGAGCAATCACACTCCTAGCATCACTTCTAGCAAAGAAGATACTGTCATCTACAAACAATAGGTGGGATATAGGAGGACCAAGTCGACCATTACGGATTCCATAGAGCTCACCTCAGTCCTCTCTTTGTTGCAGCATACTAGACAAACCTTTAGTACATAAAATAAATAAATAGGGGCTGATTGGGTCTCCTTGACGAATACCTCTAGATGGAATAACCGGATCTGTCAGCTCGCCATTAACACGAACATCGTAGCGAACACACGTAACACTCTCATCACCGAGTTAATCCACGCAGGGTCAAAACCAAGCTTGCAAAGGTAGCCAAGAAGATAACTCCATTCCACCCTATCATACACCTTCATCATGTCAATTTTAAGGGCGAAGAAAGGTTTCTTGGACTTCTGATTGCGAATAGTATGCAAGCACTCAAAAGCAATTAAGGTATTATATGTGATCAACCTCCCTGGCACGAAGGCACTCTGATGTTCTGAGATAATATTTGGCAAGATCACTTTCAACATGTTTGCGAAAACTTTGGAGGCAATTTTGTAAAAGCATTGCACAAACTAATTGGGTGGAAATTCTTTAGTTTTTTCGGTTTGGTAACCTTTGGAATCAGCACAATGACTGACGTGGTTCTAACCCGGCAATGCCCATGTTTATGGCTTTCGATTCATGGAGAGAGCTTGGGCGCTGGCGGATTCGATGGCTTCAGACAAAAACCGGAGCACGCGGGAGTTTACCCAGGTTCGGCGCCCCGAAGGGTAAATACCTACATCCTGCTTGTCTGATCTTGTATTGCTGGTATATTTGACATTGTTACAATGGTGCGCAGATGAGATCTAGCGGAGGTGGGAGAAGATGATGTGTGCTAGCCTATGCACGTGAGATCTATGCGAGATCGGATAGTCTCTCTCCTTCTTGGCCGCCCCTCCTTGCTCTTATATGGGGGGCGAGGTCTCGGGATCCGGTCCAAGTCGGTTACAGGTGTATGCGAACCCTAATTAGTCTTGGGATTCTTAGGCTTCGAGTATCCATCTTGTTCTTGGGTTGTAGCAGGTAGGCCAATATCGAGGACCCGAGGGGTCGTACCCTCGTCAGCCCTTTTCCAAATGGGACCTACAAAGGCGCCTGGACCGGATGGTTTTCTGGTGCTCTTTTATCAAACTCACTGGGATTTCTTAAAATCTAACATTTGCCTTGCAGTGAGGAGTTTCTTGAATGGAGGGGAGATTCCCGGTGGCCTTTGTGATTCTGTCATTGACGAGGGAATGACCCCTCGGGTCCTCACCTTTGGCCTACCTGCTGCGGCCCAAGAGCAAGATGGACACTCGAAGCCCAAGAAGCCCAAGACTAATTAGGGTTCGCATACACCTGTAACCGACTTGGACCGGATCCCGAGACCTCGCCCCCCATATAAGGACAAGGAGGGACGGCCAAGAAGGGGGACAATCTCGCATAGACACTTGATCTCGCATAGATCTCACGCATAGGCTAGCACACAGCATCTCTTATTCGACCATAGCCAGATCCCATCTGCGCACCATTGTAACAGCTCCAATTATACAAGCAAATACAAGATCAAACAAGCAGGATGTAGGTCTTTACCCTCCGGGGGCCAAACCTGGGTAAATTCCTATGTACCCCTGTTTCTTTCTGAAGCCGTCGAATCCGCCAAGCGCCCAAGCTCTCTCCATGAATCGAAAGCCCTAAACATGGGCATTGCCGGGTTAGAACTAAAGGGAATATGCCCGAAAGGCAATAATAAAGTGGTTATTATCATATTCCATGTTTATGATAAATGTTTATTTCTCATGCTAGAATTGTATTAATCGGAAACATTAATACATGTGTGATTAATAAACCAAAAGGTTCCAAGTAAAGCCTCTCTTTCATACTAGCTCGTTGATTAACTGATGATCAAGGTTTCCTAATTATGAACATTGGATGTTGTTAATAACAGGATCATATCATTAGAAGAATGATGTGATGAACACTCACACCCATAGTAAGAATAGCAATACGATTAAGTCATCAAGTTTCATTGCTATATCAAACTCATACGAAGTAGTTCTAATCCTTAGACCATGAGATCATGTTAATCACTGATACCGGAAGGGTACTTTGATGATATCAAACGTCACACCGTAACAGGGTGATTATAAAGGTTGATTTGGGTACTCTGAAAGTATTAGTTGAGGCTCATGAATCAAGAGTGGGATTTGTCCATCCGGATGACGGAAAGATATTCTCTGGGCCCTCTCGGTGATATTGCATTGACACCGCTTGCAAGCATGTGACTAGGTCACGGGAATGCATTATCACGGAACGAGTAAAGAGACTTGTCGGGAACGAGATCGAACTAGATATGGTTGATACCAAATGATCGGATCTCGAACAAGTAATAATATCGCGAGACAAAAGGAATTGACTATGTTCGTTATTGGTTCACACGATCACTAGTTCATCGTCGAGTAAGTGGGAGTCGTCATGGATTTCCAGATCCCGCTGATGATTATTGATCGGAGAGGAGTCTCGATCATGTCCATGTTATTCACGAACCGTAGGGTGACACACTTAAGGTTCGTCGTCGTTTTTGAGTGGATACGATACTCCGATTGAATTACAGGACAGTATGAGGGTTGTTTCAGAAAAGTGTCAAAACTGTTTTGGCATATCGAAATAACTCAAAGGTTTTTTTGTTAATGTTTGTTAATTGATTGAATTAACAAATATTAAAGAAATAAAAATGTTTTATTAATTCAATTAGTGTGAGTTTTAATTAGTATGAATGTCATGCAAAATTAAAATGGGGGTTACCACCATGAAGAGGAGGAGGATTTTCTCCTAGGGGCTGGCGCCCCCCTCCTTGGGGCTGCCACCTCCTCTCCTATAAAAGGAGCCTTCTTCTCCCTCTTCTCACACTTCTTGATCCCTCCCTTCCTCCCATAGTTGCTGCTCCACCATCGACATTGCTTAGCGAAGCTCTGCCGAAATTATAGTTCGATTTCATACACTTAGTTGAAGTGGTGTTGGAGTGTCCGGCGGATCCCTTCTTCCGCTGCCCCGCTGGACCGAGGGCGTGGAGGAGACGACGACAAGCCGTACGTGTGACCGAGTACGGAGGCGCCACCGGTTGTGGCGCCTTGTACACGATCTTGAGATCGTCAAGTGAACGACTACGTCGACTACATGCGTCTTCGTCAAGTCTTCACCGGCAATGTTTGTGCGGGAACGTAAAATCCTGCTTCCGGTCATCGAGGGTTAGTTAATCGTTGCTACCATGTCGTCGTGGTGAAACAACATATGCCATAGGATGGCTTAAATGGGGGCCGAACTAGATGCTGGAGGATTCGGGAGAGGGGAACGAGCTAAAAAGCACGACAGAAAGAGACACTGATCTACCCAGGTTCGGGGCTCTCGTAAGGAGATAACACCCCTACTCCTGCTCTACTGATTGTATATATGGGTCGATGTAGTACACAACAATGGTGCTCCCAAGCTCTCTGCTAGAGAAGGAAGATGAACTGCTAAGTGTAGAAACCTTCAACCTTCTAACCTTCTTCCAGCGACCAACCTTTCAACCTTCTAACCTTCTTCCAGCGACCAACCTTCTGCTAGGACTCCCTGTGCCACCTTATATAGTGGTGGCCAGGGTTACAACGGTCATACAAGACCACAAGACAAGGGCTACACTCCAAACAGGAGCTGGTGGCGATGGCAGAGACCCTTGACTTCGCCCCTGACTGCTCTCGATGGGACGCCATATCCCTGTACCTTGTACCTCTTGAACTGTGGCCTTACCTCTGTGCGGTAAGCTCGTACTTGTGCACAGTGAGGGTAGGTAACCTCCACTGTGCACCCTGCCATCTTACTCTGCTACCATGCTTGGATGTTTTCTTCCTTGATTGTAGGGATGTGACACCTTAGTTGACTTAAGTATCCTGGATATGACCGTTGGCCATACCCAGGACATATATGCCGGACCAACGACCTACGAGGGTCGGGTAATCCGGCCTCCCCTGCTCCTGCACAACACACCAAATGGTTAGGCCAGCATATCTAAGTATATGCCGGCACACTTTTATAAGTATTCCGGCTATGCCGGCATATCCAAGTATCAGCCGGGATACACATTATATGCCGGCCTGGCCGATGCTCTTATATTCCGGCCAGGCCCTTCCTTGATAACCCGGCATAAAGTCAATCATAAGCCTTGTGTCTTTCTACTCTCTTGACCCTACCGGGGGTCATCCCCCCGACACTAGTCCCCGAAGCTGCCGAGGTTCCCCAGTCATAACTGTGGAGCCTTGACAGGTTCAACATACCTTTCTTCATTATGCCCCGGCGATCAGATTATATGCCGGCACATCTGCACATATCCCGGCCTCTGTTCCTGTTCCAAAACTTATTCCGGCCGGTCCCGAGGGTATTCCGGACGGAACATATACATCGGGCAATTAATCTGACATATAGACGAGTCTTCCTCGAGAAGCCATGTCTGACAGCTTTGCATCGAAACTTGTAACTGCCCTGCCACCTCGAACGGTCACCCACGATGTGATGGTTCACAGTGCAGCAGTTACTTCTCGCCATCATTGCGTCATGGCACGGTTACAGGAACCGCCGCCCCACTCTGCGCCGCCACGTGGTGCCTCGCCGCAGAAACGGTCGGGGGAGTGGAGCACTATCCTCCCCACGACCCCCACGACCGGCCTCCTCGGTATAAATATGGGGTGGGGGTAACTTATTCTTTTTACCCCCGCCACAGTGCCTTCTTCCTCAGATCCTCTGCCCCTCGCGCTTCGCCGCCGGACCAAGAAACCGAGAAGGGAAGCTGCCGCCGTCGTCCACCTGCCCGCCGGCGCCTCCGCTCGCCGACGTCCGGCATCATCGTCGACGACGCCACCGCCGCCTCTTCTCCCCGCAGTCTTGCAGGGAGATTGGATCTTCCTCTGCACACTTGCCGCCGCCGCTCCATCGCCGTAGGCCAAGCTCCGGTGAGTTCCTCTTCCTCTGTTCTTCCTTTCCCTGCTCTTCTGCAACTAGGCTGCGGTAGCCTCACTGGTTTGTATCCATGGTAGTTCCTTTGCTGGATATTTCGTTGCTTCGATTAGCATTGCTAGTAGTGTTTCGTAACAGCTCACAGGTGTTCTTCCGCAGAAATTATATCCCTGATTATTTCCGATTTTAACTGCCTCGGTAGATCTTCTATTCCTGCTAACATCTGTGAGAGTGGTATGCCGGAGAGACTAACCTCCCTCTTTTCTCCGGCCTTGATAGGAATAACATCATGGGACTCCGGCTCTCACGCCTTATCCCGGCCACTAAGATGGCATCTTCAAGCATGACGTGCACCTCGGCCTCTGAGGAAGATACCTCGGCCCGAGCTCAAGGACGCTCCGGCTGGGAGGGGTCGGAGGTTACTCCGGCCGAGATATCCTGGGTCACCTCCACCAGGAGAGTCCCGGAGGGCGTAGCATGCCGGCTACCAGCAGGAGAAACTGTGCCGGCACCTGAACCCGGCGAACGCGTCGTCTTCATCGCCCACTTCGAGCGGGGCTTCGGTCTGCCGGTATCGGACTTCTTCCGGGACTTCCTCAACACCTATGATCTTCAACCTCATCATATCCCGGCCAATGCCGTGATGATCCTCTCCGCCTTCGCTGCTTTTTGCGAGGGCTATGCCGGCATAGAGGCCCTTACTCAAGGCTGGGCGAAGTACTTCCAACTGCGGAAGCAAGTCGTCCAAGAGCCGCCCCGGAGCAAGGACGACCCGCCGGAGACGGCCCAGGAAAAGAAGGACCGCCCCATGACCCTCTGCGGCGCGGCCACCATCATGTCCCGAAAGGGCTCGGACTTCCCCAAGGTGGAACTCCTGGAATCTTGCAAGAAGTGGCAGAAAAGCTTCTTCTACGTCAAGAACACCACCGACGAGGATCTGCTCAACCTGCCGCCATTTGTGGACGAGCCACCCTTGGCTATGACGAACTGGACCTATAACCCGAAGAACTCGGTGATGCCGGTGAATGCGCTTCACCGGGTTAAGGGCGAGCTCCTGGATGCCGGTCTTACTCCTCAAGACCTGGTGGCCTGCTATATAAGCCGGCGCATCTCCCCTCTGCAGCGCCGGTCGCACAAGATCTGCCAGATGAGCGGGCCAATGGACCCCACCCGGCACTCCACACACGAGCTGACTCCGGCCGACATTCTGCGCCGGATTAAGGATGTCTGCAAGTCCTCTCAGGCCACTTTTGCCTGGGGGCTAGAACCATACAGCCGGGATAGGCCCGCCCCAACGGTAAACCATCTTATCCGATACATAAAGCCCATGTCCGGCACATAGATACTTAAGCCGACACATGCCTGTTTGCCGACGCATATCATATTGATCCGACATACCTCTTCCACCGGCATATTTCCTTGTCTGAATACTTGACTTTGCTGTTTATACAGAAATTCAGCTTCCAAACCATGGAGAACTCCCGGATCAAGATCGCGGTGGATCGCACCATTGCGGATGTTGAAGATCCGGATCATTGGGATAAGCTTCCCAGGAGCACCCGTGCTGCAGCTGCCATGGGTAAGGGCTCTTCATCCCGGCATTATACTCAAGACCGGAGTGAGATTGATTCTGACGAGGAGATCTTGATGTACTATGACCCGACGCCACTTGCGTACGCCTTTCCAGAAACACCTATTGCTCACGAGTTTGCAATGTCGTCCTCAGCTATCCCGGACGATATGGTTATCGACGCCGCCCCTCTGAACCAGGGACCTCCTTCCACCGGCGGACGTGCCGGCCGGAAGCGAGGTGTGAAGCCCCCGTCCGACATACCTCAGAGGTCGAAAAGGCAGAAGGTCGGCGTGCCCAAACAGAAGAAACAGAGGCCTGTTGCTTCGGGGTAAATTTCCTTTTCTTTGCATTTCCTCCGACATATCTCTTGTTTGTATTACTGACTTGGTGTTTTCTCTCTTTCAGTGCTCCTCTTGAGCCGGAACAAGCTTCTGGCTTGAGCGGCGACCCGAAGGTTACCAAGCCCGCTGCCCCTGCTACCTCCGACATTCCCTCTGCCAGTCACACGAGCTCCCCGGCGCCGGCATCCTCGCCTGCGCCCGACAAGACCTCCTCCCCGGCGAAGGACGTTCCTCCGCCGGAACAAGACACCTCTGCCCCCGACGTCCACATGGACTCGGGGGCTCAACAGGAACCTCCGGCTCCTGATGTCCACATGGACACAGGAGCCCACCAAGAAGCACCGGACTCCGGCGCGCCCACCGGCGACGCCGGCACAACTGAAAACGCCGGAGCAGACATCAAGGGCAAAGGCCCTTTAGTGCCGGAAGTCCGGACTATTCCGGATCCTGCCTCTGCTGGCCAAGATGCACCGGCCGCGCCGGAACAGCCCGCACCCGAGACTCCTTCAGCTGACAAGACCCCAGCACCGGCCAAGACCACTGCACCGGCCAAGACCACTGCCCCGGCCAAGACCACTGCACCGGCCCAGACCGGCACGTTGAAGATTCAGCCGGCCAAGTCCGGCACACCATCTGCCGCAACTGCTCCTCCTAAGGCAGCGTCCCGGACCAGCTCTGCTCTGGCCCTGCATCTTGGCAGGGCAGCAGCCCGGCCGGGGTACCGGACCAGCTTCTTCGACACCCCAGAACTCGAGGGCCTCGTCCCTCTTGCGACGAAAAGTGATCAGAGCCTCGGCTCTCTTAAGGAGCAGTGCATCAAATGGAACGACGCCAGCAACATGGACACTGCGGACTCAAGGAGCAAGAAGCTGGCCGAAGCCAAGACCAGTGGCGACCCAAGCGACTTCCTGGCAGCGAAGCCCATACCGATCGCCAGCGAGCTCCTCAGCATCCAGCAAAGACTTCACAAGTTGGCCTCTGCCACCAACGTAAGTCCTCTCTATTTACACACGTATCCCCAGTCCCCGAAAATGTCGGCTGTCCGGGATATGGACATCCGAGATTTTCTCATAGTCCTTTAGCTAGCTTCTTTTGAATTAACTGCCGACATATGAGCTCGATCCGAGCTTCAAATCCTAGTCACCGAGGGCCGGGATAGGTGCGCAGCACCTGTGCCGGGTCTTTAACAATTTCACATCTCTATTATCTTTCAAATCCTCTTGACCGGGATATAAGCTCGATTCGAGCTTCAAATCCTAGTCACCGAGAGCCGGGATAGGTGCGCAGCACCTGTGCCGGGTCTTTAAAAGAATGATCACTTGATAAAATCTTCACTTTAATTATCATGTCAAATTTCTCTGCTGACATTTCAAATCCCGGCATTTTTGCAGCGCATGAACAACACCCGGGCCGACATGTTCCATGAGTTGGTGTGCGAGCACCGGAAGCTATCTGACGCACACAGCAAGCTTCAGCAGGAGCTGTCCCAGAAAGGTAATCTTTGCCGACATACTGCTGTATGCCGGATATCTTTCCTCTTTTTACTTTGCAATGCTTACTCTTGCCGACACGTAACCTTGTGCCGACATTCTTCAGCTGGTGCCGAAGCGCAAGTCACCGAGCTTCTCAAGAGGGTGAAAGAGCTTACTGGTATGCCGGATCCTGCTGTTACCCGGATAGCTACTTTATACTTCAAATCCTTTACTCTTTGTCACTGTTTTCTTTCTTCAAATCCTTTTAACTTGAAATCTTTGCAGATGAGAAGGCTGCACTGGAGGCACGCCACCAGGATTGTGTATCCTCGGTGGATGTGGCCAAGCAACTGGACGACCGGGATGCCGGTCACAAGGCCGAGGTTGAGCAGTTGAAGGGCCGGATCACCGAGCTGCTGGACGAAAAGGAACAGAGGGAGGGCCTACTGAAGAAAACCCATACCCTGCTTGTTACCTCCGAGACTGATGCCGCCAACGCCCACGCTGAACTGGATAGCC
The DNA here is from genome assembly GCA_007115705.1 of Dactylis glomerata. Lineage (NCBI taxonomy): Eukaryota > Viridiplantae > Streptophyta > Magnoliopsida > Poales > Poaceae > Dactylis > Dactylis glomerata. The sequence continues at coordinate 445,541 of QXEO01000133.1, forward strand.
TGAAGGAGCAGGCCACCAAATGGGAGGTTACAGTTGCACAGCTGAATGCCGACCTTGCCCGTAAGCTTCAAATCCTTTCCCCTTTTATCCTTTCCGACATAGTGTAATCTTTTTCGGCATAGCATCTATGCCGACATATTTTCCTTTTGCTAACATTGTTTCTATTCTGCAGGCATGTTTCCCGCTTCCGTCGCTGACGTTGAGAGGGCTTTGCAGTTGGACCGAGAAAACCGGGGTGTTCCGGTTGACTCGCCCAACTGGGACATGTCGGAGCAGCTGCTGGCCCTGCAGTCCCGGAAGGAGGCCATGACCCTTTATACTGAAGAGCTCTTCTACGGCGCCCAGGAGGCATTCTCTGCCCTCTGGCCGGGACAAAGGACTCCCACTGACCCGGTTGACCTCGGCAACGACCTGCAGCTTGCCAAGGTTCGCCTCCGGGAGTGGTGAGATTCCGACGTGAGGGTTGGAGCTGACGAAGCCCTCAGCTACTTCTTGTCTTGGTATGAAAAGGCAGACTTGGAGACTTTGCGCACCGTGCGCGAAGGATCCATCTGGACCACGGATCCGGATCATATCCGTCGCCGCAAGGAGTTGGCCCATAGTTATGTGGACTATGCCGACACCGACAAATTCGTCCGGGACATCCGCGAGCCGGAGAAGAATGACGATGCCGGGACATCTGCCGCTGCTGAGGGCTCCGACTCCAGCCAGGATGGAGATGAAGCTGAAGAGGCCGACACTGATGTCCCGGAACAGGCATCTGCCCCGGGCGGAGGTGATGGCTCCATTCCATCTGCTGGCTCCGGCACTCCTGAAGCCGACATCTCGACTGCTACTGCTCCACCTGCTGGCGGCCCCGCGTCTGCCCCTTGAATCTTTGCACCAAAAACACTTTAAGCTTTATCAGATCCCCGGTATGCCGGGTGCAGTTGTAATAAACACGCTTAATTTCCTTTGGTTTGCTACCTGAACAAGTTTTATCTTGGTTTGCTTGTTATCAATGCCGGATCATCTTTTGGCTAAGTCACCGAGTTGTTTTCCTGTTTCCTCAATTTCACAACCTTGGCTACTTGTCTACCTTAATTGGCTTTCGACGTATGAGTCTCAAGGTTGCTTCCTCGAACATACAGTACTTTAACTTTGAGACTTAGACTTCAAATCATCCGACACTTTAAATTTTAACTTTAGCTTTAACGAAAATGTCGGTTCGCTTGCTTTGTATTTCCTTAGCCGTTTTCCATGTGTAGACAATCTCCGGCATCTACTCTTGCTAGCCATGAAGCCGGGTTTCGGACAGCAGCTGAGTCGAAGAGTGGCCTTTGGTGCCGACACATTACTAGGCCGACATAGGAAACATTCAAATAAAGCCAGCCGACATATAACAAAAAACTGTAAATAAACAACAAGTATACCTCGGAGCTAGTTACCCGGCTTCTTCGGGATGCCGGTATTTCATTCATTAGTCTTGTGCCGGCACGACACGCCGGCATACAAAGGAAAATATGGAAATACATACATTGTGTTGCTCAGGAGTAAAAGGGGCGCAGTAGAGCTATGTTCCATGGCCTCTTGGTTTCTTCTCCGGACCTGTCCGCCTTATTCTTCTTGGGGTCCTGCGCATCTATAAGATAATAGGCATCATTGTGCAGAGCTCTGCTCACAATGAATGGCCCCTCCCATGGAGGAGTTAACTTATGCCGGCCTTCTGTTCCTTGATTTAGCCGGAGTACTAGATCTCCCTCTTGAAATCTCCTTGGATTTACCTTCTGCGCATGATAGCGTCTGAGGTTCTGCTGATATACTGCTGTTCTTGACAGAGTTATTTCCCTTGCTTCCTCTAGCAGATCAACATCATTTTCTCTGGCTTCTTTAGCCTCTTCCTCAGTATATAGCACTATTCTTGGTGCATCATGTATTACATCTGTTGGAAGCACAGCTTCTGCTCCATACACCAGGAAAAATGGTGTGTAGCCTGTTGATCTATTCGGAGTTGTTCTTAAACTCCACAGCACTGCTGGCAGCTCATCTAGCCAACATCCCGGAGTTTTCTCCAGGGGCTCTATCAGCCGGGGTTTTATGCCGGATAATACTAGCCCATTCGATCTCTCTACTTGGCCATTGGCACAAGGGTGGGCAACCGACGCAACGTCCAGCCGGATTCCCACTTCCTCACAAAATCTGGCAAATGGCCCTTGGGCAAAGTTTGACCCATTGTCAGTGATGATGCTATGAGGAACACCATATCTCAAGATTATATCCTTTAAGAATTTCACTGCTGTGTGACCATCACACTTGCTTATGGGCTTCACTTCAATCCACTTGGTGAACTTGTCCACCATGACCAGGATATGGGTCATTTTCCCTCTGGCCGGCTTAAAAGCCCCGACCATATCCAGGCCCCAAACAGCAAAGGGCCAGGTTATTGGGATAGTTTTCAGGGCAGATGCCGGCTGATGAATCTGGTGGGCATATCTTTGACACCCATTACATTTCCGGACCAAGTTTTCTGCCTCTTGCAGTGCCGTTGGCCAATAGAAGCCATGCCGGAATACCTTTGCCACCAATGCCCTGGACGAAGCATGGTGACCACACTCCCCCTGGTGAATTTCCCGGAGCATCTCCAGACCCTCCGCAGATTCGACACATCTCTGCAATACTCCGGTGGTACTTCTCTTGTATATTTCTTTGTTGATGATGGTATACGCTTTGGATCTCCTTATAACCCGGCGGGCCTCGGTTTCATCCGCCGGCACTTGACCATCCACCATGAAGTTCATGATAGGACGTGCCCATGAGGGCACTTCCCTGACAGTGAACACTGCCTGATCTATTTCCATCATTTCGACCGATACATAATCGATCTCCATGGGCTCCGAAGTCCCCGGGACTGAAGAATCAGTCCCCGGGTATGCCGGAGCAGTCCCCGGGTATACCGGCACAACCTCTTGGCACATTTTACCCTTGCCTTTAGTTTTGCTCCGGAATACTGTACTAACAGCATATGCCGGCCCAGTCCCCGGGACTGAGGAAACAGTCCCCGGGTTATCCGACCTGACTCCGGCATCTATCTCCATTGGAACTGCTTCGTCTGGACCTGGCGGGACATAAATGGAGGATGACTCCGGCGAGGGTTTGATCGATGGCTTCCTCAGATGCTCCAGCGAAATGCCGGGCGGGATTGAATCTCGGGAAGACCCCAGCTTGGATAATGCATCGGCTGCATCGTTCTGAGCCCGGAGAACGTGCCGGAACTCACAACCTTCAAAGTAACCACTTAACTGCTGCACTAGGAAACGGTATGATGCCATGTTAGCATCATGCGCGTCCCATATGCCGGAACACTGCTGAATCACTAAGTCAGAATCCCCGAAGCACATAATCCGGCGAATTCCTATGTCCTTAGACACCTTCAGGCCATGCACAAGTGCCTCATATTCCGCCACATTATTTGATGCTGCAAAGTGAATCTGCAGGACGTATCTCAGCTGGTCATTCTTTGGTGAACTGAGAACTATGCCGGCACCCAAGCCATGGATTGTCTTGGACCCATCGAAATGCATCCTCCAATAATTGGCATCTGGCAAGGGTGGCTCATACTGTATCTCGGCCCAGTCAATAAAGAAATCAGCCAAGACCTGGGACTTGATTGTATCCCTCTTATCGTACTGCGGTGTATATGGTGAAAGCTCTATTGCCCACTTTGCTATCCGGCCGCTGGCATCTTTGTTGCCTATAATTTCCGAGATAGGGGCCTCGGCCACTACCCGGATTGGATGCTCTTGGAAGTAATGCTTGAGCTTCTTGGCCGCCATATAGACACCATAGGTCATCTTCTGATAGTGGGGGTAATTTTGCTTTGAGGTGGAGAGGACTTCACTCAGATAATATACCGGCCGCTGCACGGTTTTGCCTCCTTCCTCTCGCTCTACTACCACCACAGCACTGACAACTCGGTTGGTTGCCGCTATATAGAGCAACATTGGCTCCAGACAAATGTGTCGGACTTTTTCATCAACTGATATAACGGCAGAGCTTTCTCTCCCAGCCGGCTTATGAAGCGGCTCAGGGATGCGAGGCACCCAGTGAACTTCTGTACTTCCCTCAAATCTGTCGGCGGCTTCATCCTTTCTATGGCACGAATCTTGCCGGGATTCACCTCAATACCTCGGCAGGAAACAAGGAAACCGAGCAACTTGCCCGCCGGCACACCAAAGGTGCACTTAGCCGGATTCAACTTCATCCGGAATCTCCTCAGGTTCCCAAAGGTTTCCCGGAGATCATCTATGAGAGTCTTGCTCTCCTTGGTTTTTATGACGATATCATCGACATATACCTGCACATTTTTATCTATCTGATCGCGCAAACACTTTTGCATACACCTTTGGTAAGTTGCGCCGGCATTTCTTAAACCGAATGGCATAGTGAGATAGCAATAAGCCCCGTACGGGGTAATAAAGGATGTCTTTATTTGATCTGGCTCAAACAAGGGGATCTGGTGGAAACCAGAATAGGCATCCACAAATGATAACAGTTCACATCCGGCTGTGGAATCAATCACTTGATCGATCCGAGGCAGCGGGAATGGATCTTTAGGACATGCCTTGTTCAAGTTGGTGTAATCAACACACATCCGCCATACTTTCACTATGACGGGCTCATCTTTCTTCTTTTCCACCAAAACCGGATTAGACACCCAATCCGGATGAAGTACTTCCTTGATAAAGCCAGAGGCTAAGAGCCTGGCCACTTCCTCCCATATGGCTTTCCTTCTATCGCCGGCATTCCGCCGGAGCGGCTGCTTCACTGGCTTAGCATCGGGTCTCACGTGCAATGCGTGCTCAGCCAGCTCCCTCGGCACACCTTGCAGGTCCGAAGTAGACCATGCAAAGATATCCCGATTCTCACGGAGGAAGCTGATGAGCTCGCTTTCCTATTTGGGATCCAAACTTGCCCCAACCAGGGCATGGCGCTCCGGGAAAGCTTCATCCAGCGGCACCTTTTTGACTTCCTTGCCTACTTGAAAAGAAGCACTGCCGCCGGGATTTGTCATGCCCGGCATATATTTGCCGGCCACGACTGTCTCAGCAATCTCCACTGCTCGCTTGAGCCTCTTCCTCTCCTCTGCAATGATCAGAGTCTCGGCCAGATTGGATCCGGCGGTGGCACATGCCATCGAACGCTTGTAATCACCAATGATGGTGATCACTCCTTTGGGTCCCGGCATCTTCATCTTCAGATACGCCACATGCGTAGAGGCCATGAATTTTGCCAGTGCCGGTCTACCCAGCAAAGCATGGTAGGGGCTCTCCAGATCAACCACCTCGAACATGAGGTTTTCCACCCTGCAGTTATCCCGGCTGCCAAACATGACATCCATCCGGATCTTGCCCATCGGCGCACACGAAAGTCCCGGCACAATGCCGTGGAACGTGGTCTTGCTTGGTTCCAGCATATTTTCCTTGATTCCCAGCTTCTCCATCGTATCCCGATACATGATGTTGATGCTGCTTCCATTATCAATGAGGACCTTGCTGAATCTTACGTTATTAGCCGGCCCGACGAATGTCGGATCCATCACCAGAGCATATCCGCCGGGATTTGGCATGATCCGGGGATGATCTGCCCTATCCCAACCAACAGCCTGGTCAGACCAGTACATCAGCTTTGGCACAGCCGACATAACGGCATTCACCTCCAGACTCCGCCGGTACAAGCTCTGCTTGTCTGTTCTCTCGGTCTCAAAGACCATATAGCTCTGATCATACTCCTTGTACTCATTCCGGCCCGCTCCTGGGCCTCCGGCGTTATATTCCGGATTATAGCTCTGGTCAACTTGATTTACGCCGGCATTTCCGGCGTTGCTCTGATTCCCAGGATTAACCGGCCTAGGTGGGACTGCAATTGTATTGGCACCTGTCAACGGCGATGGAGCTGCCGGGACAGAGGGTCTAGCCGGTCCCCAGGGACCTGCACGACCTGCTAATATGTCGTCCAGCCACGAACAGTTCCTTGTCAAATGGTTTGCCGGCTTTCCCGGCTGGAATGTGTGAAACACACAAGGCTTGTCCATGGCAAGACCCACAGTATACTTCGGCCACTGCTTCTTCTGGCCGGCGGCTCCGCCGACATTCTTGTTGGTCCAGACATTCTTCTTCTGGAACGGCTGTGCTTGCTGCTGCGGCTGCTGCTGAGGCTGCTGATAGTTCTCATATCTCGGACGCTGGCTACTGCCGGCGCCCCCTTGCTCTTCCTCCACAGCTGCAACTTGTGCTGCTCCGTACCGGTAATCCGGCCGCTCATCTCTCCTCTTATTCCGGTTATCCGGGCGATAGAACTGCCCTGGTCTCCCGGCATTGCTGGTGTTCCCCTGGGTTTGCCCCTGTCCTTGTGAATCGAGACTGGGCTGCTTGGGATCTCCCAGAGCATAACTATCAGCGATCTTGATTGTTTCGGCCAGCGTGGCCGGCATTTGCCTCTGAAGCTTTTGCCACAGCATGGTGCCATGCTGGCACCCATGAGCGAACCACATGATGGCCTGCTGCTCATTGATTCCTTCGCAGGAATTGCGCAACGTGCACCACCTGGTCAGATAGTCACGGTCAGTCTCATTCACTCCTTGCCGGCAGTTAGCCAGCTGCTGCGGACGGTTGGGCCTCTTGTATGTGCTGGTAAAGTTCGACACAAACTGCTCTTCAAAATCAATCCAGCCGTTGATACTCCCGGCCGGCAAATTATTCAGCCATATCCTGGCTGGACCTTCCAACATCTGCGGCACATATCGTACCGCCCATCTGAGGTTTCCTCCGGCGATGTTCACCGCTGTGGAGTAATCCTCCAACCAATCTTCCGGCTTCGTACTGCCATTATATGTCCTCGCGCCACGCGCGAGCTGGAAGAAGTAAGGCACCGGCTCCCCCATAATCCGGGGTCCGAAACACATAGGGCCCGGAGCTCCTTGTCTCTCCACCAACTCTGATTGGTGGAGCTTGTCCAGCTTGAAACGTGCATCATTGGCTTCCAAGGACCGAGGTCCAAGCCGGGATGCTATTGGGCCTGCGATCATCTGCTGCTGCTGCTCCGGCTGATGCTGCTCACTATGCCGGCCTTGCTGGTGCTGCTGCTGATATCCCGCCCTGGCAAGGGCGGAATTGCCGTCATCCTCTCGATGTCCCGGATGGCCTGCACCCTGCTGCTGCGCTGCACCTCCGGCGCCCTGTTGCTGACGCCGGGCTGCACTGTTACTCCGGCCACCACCGGCCGCTGCTGCTTCATGCCCGGCCGGCACACTCTAGCCGGGCTTCTTGCTGCCGACATACTTGTCAGCTTGGCCGACATTCTTCTGCACCACCGCCTGCTTTCCGGCGGCAGCCGGATCGTACACCTGGATCTGCTTGTCCCGGCGGCCAGAGGTCACACTTCCGGCACGCCGGGCGCTAGGATGCGGGGACGAGGCTTGGCCCCTCGACCTCGCGCCGGCACCTCCTGCCGACACAATGTACTGGGATGCCCCGGCACCTGGGTTTGCCTTCTTAAAGGCCTCCTGCTGCTTTGTAGCTTCAGACAAAAGTTGGTTAAGCCGGGCTTGCTGCTCACGCAGTGCTTCGCCGGATAAACAAGATAAATCCTTAGCTACCTCGGCCGCCGCTCTAAGGTTCTTTACTGGCGAACTATAGACTACCTTAGGCACAGTACTAGTTGCGGTATGACTCTTATCTCTAGCATCTTTTCCTATCTCAGCATTAAGATTTCTGCCTCTAGTTCTAACCTCTTCTATCCGGCTAGGCCGGATTACTACAGGAGTAAAACCATGGGCTGCCTCATACTCACGGAGTTGCCGGTTAAACCGTTCGCGCTCCTGGTTCATGGCTAGGGCCTCGTCGACGAGGGCCTGACGAGATCCCTCCAGGGCCTCCCTTGTCTGCTCCGGATCAACGCCGGATCGCACCGGCTCGAGAAGCCGGTCGATGATGGGAAGAAGAACCTCGCCCCTAGCCGGCACACCGGAAGTGCCGGCCAGGTTCTCCGCACGCTCCAACGGAGGACGCGCCGACCTCTTGACCTTCGGCGGCTCCGGAGGAGAAGCTCCGGCCGCTGCTGCTTTGTCGGCATCTTCCGCCGGCGGCACGGATGTGCCGGCCATCATCACCTCAGCCGACTCTACTGAGCGAGCGCTACGCCCAGCGTGAGCCAGCCGATGTGACGGAGGATCCGACGCCACCAGCACCTCCTTCCTGCAAATTCTCTCAGTCCCCACGTACACCTCGTGGGAACCGAAAGACATAATCCGGCCATCCCTGGGGAACGGCCGGCCACCGAGACAACCGGCGTTGTCACTGACGAAACTGAGCGAGCCTAGCCTCTGGACGAGGCCAGAGACCACGCGCACTCCCGAAGCTGCTATCACAGACCCCGTCCGAATGAACACTCCGCCCAGCACATCGATCTGATGCCCCACGGTGGGCGCCAAATGTCGTCGTGGTGAAACAACATATGCCATAGGATGGCTTAAATGGGGGCCGAACTAGATGCTGGAGGATTCGGGAGAGGGGAACGAGCTAAAAAGCACGACAGAAAGAGACACTGATCTACCCAGGTTCGGGGCTCTCGTAAGGAGATAACACCCCTACTCCTGCTCTACTGATTGTATATATGGGTCGATGTAGTACACAACAATGGTGCTCCCAAGCTCTCTGCTAGAGAAGGAAGATGAACTGCTAAGTGTAGAAACCTTCAACCTTCTAACCTTCTTCCAGCGACCAACCTTTCAACCTTCTAACCTTCTTCCAGCGACCAACCTTCTGCTAGGACTCCCTGTGCCACCTTATATAGTGGTGGCCAGGGTTACAACGGTCATACAAGACCACAAGACAAGGGCTACACTCCAAACAGGAGCTGGTGGCGATGGCAGAGACCCTTGACTTCGCCCCTGACTGCTCTCGATGGGACGCCATATCCCTGTACCTTGTACCTCTTGAACTGTGGCCTTACCTCTGTGCGGTAAGCTCGTACTTGTGCACAGTGAGGGTAGGTAACCTCCACTGTGCACCCTGCCATCTTACTCTGCTACCATGCTTGGATGTTTTCTTCCTTGATTGTAGGGATGTGACACCTTAGTTGACTTAAGTATCCTGGATATGACCGTTGGCCATACCCAGGACATATATGCCGGACCAACGACCTACGAGGGTCGGGTAATCCGGCCTCCCCTGCTCCTGCACAACACACCAAATGGTTAGGCCGGCATATCTAAGTATATGCCGGCACACTTTTATAAGTATTCCGGCTATGCCGGCATATCCAAGTATCAGCCGGGATACACATTATATGCCGGCCTGGCCGATGCTCTTATATTCCGGCCAGGCCCTTCCTTGATAACCCGGCATAAAGTCAATCATAAGCCTTGTGTCTTTCTACTCTCTTGACCCTACCGGGGGTCATCCCCCCGACATACCATCTCGTAAAGTTTTCTTGGCTAGTTTGTGTTGATGCGTAGGAAAATTTTTGTTTTCCATATATGCTACGAACCCATCAAGAACCTCGTCAAGGGCAGTCTCGATCTCCTCATCCGTATATGGTTTACATAAATTGGCATTCATCTCCGCGGTTACTTTTGTGGGAATAGAATCAAGAACTGCATCAGTTGAAAATAAATTCTCATAAAATATTTGAACCAAACCTTCTATTTCTCCTTGTGAATCGCATTTAGAGCCATCATCACATGTCAACATGCTGATCCTATTTGTGCGACGACGTGATGTAGCTTTCGCGTGGAAAAAAGATGTATTGCGGTCTCCCTCTCGGAGCCACTCCACCCTTGACGTTTGCCTTGCCTGGTTGAGATCGTAGTCGTTGACTCATCGATGCAAGGTTGAAAAGCCCATCTCTTGTGCCAGTCTTATCTCAGAAAAAAATCTTTTGTGCAATCTGACTTTAAGGGCCCTCTTTGTTTTGAATAAATATTTTTGTGAAAAAACAGATAGCTGAAATTCTATGGAATATACATATACATTTATTTCAAAATAATATACCAAAAAACATGTTATACAAAAAAATCACTTACTATTGAGATAATACACTTAAATTAGATCCGAGATACCAATAAAAACAAACAACAAGGAGCATCAAAACACTCTAAAACCTTGTAAGGAATTCATAGAAGCAGGGCAGGCTTATAAGGCGGGGCAAAGGTGCGCTCGCCCTAGGCTCTCGGGAGCTAGGGACTTCGACCTAAGATTTGTGTGCGTAGTCATATTAGTACGCTCCTACTATTGAGGTCCAACTAAATAGATTAATTCTAGAAAATGTTGATTGTGCCAGCGGTAACCTACCATGATACGACTCCTCTTATTGGAAAATAATTTTGTTGATGCCACTATTTCTCTCTGACCCAACCCTCATTAAGAAACTTATATAATGTCCAGAACAATACAACGGACCTATCAAATGTGTGAATTATTTTGTTTGCTATTGCACTTTAATAATATTTCTCTTTCAAAATACCAATTTTTTTAAGTATTCTGTGTCGAGGGATCCAAAAACACCAATCATGCTTAAACTTTGAGTATATTTAAAATTTAATATAAATATTAGCGATATCTTTAAGTAATTTTCTGGAGTAGGGGGCATGACCTCCCTTGCCCTAGAGAAGAACCGCCAATGTGAAAAAGGCCCTTAGTGTCGTGTCCTTATAAAACAATGAATCAGCTCTACACATAGAATCATAACTAATCTCTATTAATAATACGGCTTGAGAACATGATGGTGTGGTACGTAAAAAACCGATCCTATCTATGTTTGGTACGTCAAAAAAAACCTGTTTCAATCGCTAAGAAAACCGGCTTCATCGCCATGGCTTCAAAAAAACCAGATTGATGCCTTCGTACGTCATAAGAACAATCCTCTGCCTCCCGTGATTCCCCTGTCCTCCTGAATCGCGGGTCCTCCTCCCTGGCGCACGCGCGCCACGTATCTCTCATTTCGCTGAAGGAATTTTTAATGGGCTTTTTCTCACCAGCCCATTCGTTTTGTTCCGTTGTTCCGCAGATTTGTTCCCGTGTGCATGGTTTTGTTCCCTTACTGATTTGGGCTCGCGCGCAGGTGCACCGGCCTTTTTCAGATTCGGTGGGCTTGTTTAACTCTTGGTACAATGTTTCGGATGGGATGGGCTTATAAACTGGTCAAAATTTTGGTCAGCTTCCGATGTGGGACTATTTCGTACGAAGAACCCGACGTTTTCTTCGTTCATTTGTTCCGCTGTTCCGCAGAATTTGTTCCTCTGTGTATGGTTTTGTTCCCTTACTAATATTTGGCGGTTTCTTTCGTTTTTTGTTCCGTATGATTTGTTCCATCAGCATAGTTTCGTTCCTTGCTAATTTTCGGAACAAAAATTATAAAAATCCAGGAACGTAAATTTAAAAAATTCGGGAACAAAAATTACAAAAATCTAGGAACAAAAATTACAAAAAAATCCATGAACTAAAAAATACAAAAATCCGAGAACAAAAATTACAAAAATCTAGGAACAAAAAGTTACAAAAATCCGGGAACAAAACTTACAAAATCTGGGAAACAAAATTACAAAAATCTGGGAACAAAAAGTAACAAAATTTTCAAAAATATGGGAACAAAATCCAGGAACAAAACATTCCAAAAATCTAAGAAAAAAATTAAAAAATCTGAGAACAAAATCCAGGAACGAAAATTTCAAAAATTGATGAACAAAAATTTCAAAAATCTGGGAACAGAAATTTCAAAAATATGGGAACAAAATCCAGAAACAAAAATCTAGGAACAAAAATCCAGAAACAAAAATCTGGGAACAAAAATCTGAGAACAAAATCCAGGAACAAAAATCTGGGAACAAAATCCGGGAACAAAATCCATGAACAAAAATTACAAAAATCTGGGAACAAAAATTTCAAAAATCTGGGAACAAAATCCAGGAACAAAAATCTAGCAACAAAAATCCAGAAACAAAAATCTGGGAACAAAAATCCAGGAACAAAAATCTGAGAACAAAATCCAGGAACAAAAATCTGGGAACAAAAATCCGTGAACAAAAATTTCAAAAATCTGGGAACAAAAATTACAAAAATCCGGGAACAAAAATTTCAAAAATCCAGGAACAAAAGTAAGAAAATCTGGGAATAAAAATTACAAAAATCCGAGAACAAAAGTTACAAAAATGTGCAAAACAAAATTACAAAAGTCTGGAAACAAAAGTGACAAAAATTTCAAAAATATGGGTACAAAAATCCAGGAATAAAAATTCCAAAAATCTAGGAACAAATTTTTTAAAAATGTAGGAACAAATCCAGAAACGAAAATTTTAAAAATCCGGGAACAAAAGTTACAAAAATCTGAGAACGAAAATTACAAAATTTCGGGAACTAAAATTAGAAAAATCTTGGAACAAGAAATACAAAAATCTAGGAACAAAAAATACAAAAATCCGGGAACAAAAATCTGGGAAACAAAATTACAAAAATCAAGGAACAAAAATCGAGGAACAAAAATTGAAAAAATACAGGAACAAAAATCAGGGAACAAAAAATTGAAGAACAAAAATTTAACAAATCCATGTAGTTGCACCTGATTGGTGGAGAACAAAAGAAAAGAAGGAATCTAATTGGTGGAGAAGGAAAGTGCGTGGATTGATGACATGGCGTACCCGCAAAACAATGGGAAAGGAAGGAAGGTAAGGTGTGTGGTTGAAACATATGCACGTACGATGTACTGGCATGCAGCCCTCGTCTGTAACATCCACCTGCCACCTAGCGTCAGTTCCCGCGCAGGCGAAAGCTAATGGGCCAAGCCCAGGTACGACATTGTTTAGCGAAACGGTGCCTCGGTAGCGCGCGCGCTACCGAGCAGATTCCTGAATCGCGGCTGACCTGAAGAGGAGCGCACGCATCGAGGGCAGCGAAGGAGGCCGGGAGCGCGACCTCCCCTACCCGAGCCCTCCCACGCGGCCGCAGTGGACGATGGCGACTCTCCGCCGACGCCCACGCTAATCCAAGTCCAATTCCCCTGGTTCCCACGCCAGCCGCGCCGCCGCTTTCCGATTAGACTCGAGAGGAGCTCGCCGTTTGGCACAGTGGCTCCATCAGGGCTCCTGGCTTTATTCATGGCGCTCCTCCACGAGCCCTGCAGCTGCTCTAGAGCGAGGGCCAACTTGGTCGGAAGCCCGGGAAGAAGAAGCCGGCACCGCCGTACAAGAGGGCGCCGATGCCTGCTGCATCTCCGGCCAGGCCACTCGCGGGCGCGAGCTTCTCCGCTGACCGGAGGAGTGGTCGGAGGAGGAGGCTGATGGGGGAGCCGACAAGCTCCGCGGCCTGCTCGCGTAGGGCGACGACGCCCTCACCCAGATGAAGTTATTCGTCCTTGAGGTCAGGCTCAGCTCGGACATGGACGAGCCCAGGCGATGGCAGGAAAACCTTGGACAACTGCAAAATAATCAAGCTAAAGTTACGCATACCAATTGCAGCCAATGCAGCGCAAACTAAAGCGTGCTGGAAAGCGATTCAGGCTGTAGCAGAAAGAGCATTATTCAGGTTTTGCTGTAGACCGACGTGATGAACCACTCCTCCAGTCAAACTAAATAACTCTAATGGTGTTAGTCTAGGATTTGCATATTTTGGCCTGTTGATTGGAAGCATTTTCTGAAACTTTTGTTGGTCATGCAGCATTTGCAGTGAAAGGGCAACTGAAATAGAAGAATCATTGGTACCAACTGAAAGATTTGAGTGGGAAATTTAAGATGATTTAGCCTGAAGTCTTGGTTTGTTCTTTACATAACACCTTTGGAATTGAGCATGCGATACTCGATGCGCTGATGATTTATTTTGATAGGCCTGCACGCCTTAAAATTAGAGCACCAGTCACAGAAATAATAATAAGAGGAACAGAACTTATTCGCCTATAGGTTACATTGTTAGAATCGTGATACGGATTGGTGGCCGTGTGCATACTGACTATTCTTTTGACGGACGCGAGGAAGGCTAAAACAACAGCATGGCGGAACTGCAACTATGGTGACTTCAGGTATCGCAGGGTTCTGAAGAATGATGCTTAAAGGAGGTGTTGATAGTCCTTAATAGGCATGTATCAATAAAACAGATTCTTTGCTCATGCTTGCAACATCTATACAAAAATATCATACATATATCCCAACCAAATAGTTCGAATAGAAAGACCAACCGAATCAAGGACCGTTACTTGGCTAGACTACTATGGTGATGTTGCTTCATTGATCAAATTTTCAGTAGTGAAATTTTTTCAAGGCCTAGGAAAATTTTAATAAATAAATCCATTGCAACACATGGGCCTATTTGCTACTGACAATAAATCACCCGCAAGGAAATAAAATTGAAAGTCATGTGGTAAATTTTCGTGTATATATTTATATTTGCGGCAAGAAAATGCTTAAGTAGGTCGTAGCAACGCACGGGCAATCAGCTAGTCTTTAATATTTTTGGTATAGTTGCATGTGTCATCCAACACCAAAACGTTAAATGCACCATTGTCGTAGAGCGACTGGATTTGCAGATAAGTACAAAATTTTCAAGTATAAATTTTAACCTCGTGTATTCCTTAGAAGCAATATGCAACTTCTCTCTTTCTCTCTCCTTTATTATGCGATTAAATGGTTCATATTCTCAAGATTTTGGTTTATCCGCTGTGAACCATCCAAAATTTTGTAATGCTACATCCTATAAAACGACCACTGGAGGGCAAACCAGATTAGTACGTCTCCACAATTCAAGGAAGGGAAAAAATTAGGACCAAACTCCAGCAACCACGTCATCTCGCAGTATCATTCCATAGGATGATTTTCATAAGAATAGGATTATTGTCCAAAATACATCTTCCAAGCAATTGGCGTGTTTTCTATTGCTCTCGAGTTGGACATGCCATGATTTATTACTTCTATTTTTTCTAAATCAATGTTCAAAAGAGGTCACACAAAAATTAAAACATAAGAACAGAAAATTCTCATGAATAGAATGGCATGGCATGTTAATCCTATAAAACATTAGAAACATATTAATCGATAAATAGAGGCTGTGTTTTTGCACCATAGAAAATACACAGATAATTTTGATATAGATTGAGTGTACATGAGTACTTGTTATAAACACAACAACAATAAAGTTCTAAAACATCCAATTTTTTTCTAATAATCCTATGTGAAACGAGTATAGGAAAACAATCTATACAAATGTTGTCCCTTTGAATCAAATGGCCTCTAGAAGAAAATTTCCTTTGAGTTGTAATGCTACAAAATTCTCAACTTAGACAGTTCTCGACCCAAAGGAGCCGTTAGTTATCAGCCATAGTCCTGAGTCAATCCACAAAATAAGTTCGAGACTACTTGGATCGTACTTTCAAACATTTCCGGAAGTGTTCTAACCCTCTCCTCCCCTGTGGAGGCTAGTTCATTTTGGTTAGCATAGACACTCGAAGTCAAGCGTGGATTGGGCTTTCCGGATAAAGAGTACCAACCTACCATCTCTTCAAAGCTCACATTGTAGTTTTAGTTCCTAAGTGGCGTCCTAATCCTAAGTACGATGTTGCACGAAAAAAAAAATACTTACATGGCTTTATTGCTATCATATTATGGTCGTTAGTTTGACAAGGCCAATACTAGAGAGCCTTTGTCATTTTGGTCCCGTGGATCAACTATTGGTCCTTGGACAGGTTGGGGTCGCTGCGGCCATGGTTATAAACGTGGTATGGAGAAGTGTACTCGAGTCTTGGTTTTTTTTTGGCTAGTGGCCCCTGTTTTCTTCCCTAACAACACAACATCGAAGAAGTGGCAACAATTTGCTATACAAAGGGTGTACCCTTGCCATGGTGTTTCAACTATGCTAGGCTCTCACCTTTGGGGTTGCACACCCAAGCGGCTTTTCAAAACCATTGAGTCATGGTGGAGCATGTTCGGAACCATAACTTAGAAGAACCTTGATATAACTCTTAGCTTAATCTTGGAACTTTGTCGTTTTCAATGTGAGATAATTTGCTTAATTGATCAATAAAGTTAAGATAGTAGTAGTTTGCTAAAGAAAGGCTCTTGGAAGCTCACCGTTTCTCCTAGGCTCCTAATCCATGGATGCATGTGGCTATTAGGTCAAAATAAATTGTTGACTAGAGAAAACTTCATGCACGCATAACAATGTTTGCTAGTACTAGGTGCCGACAGCGGAATCATATATCATCGGGCTCCTAACCGCAGCCTTTGATCTTGCACGGTTTTATAGTTATGCCCTCTTTGGTGCTTCTCTTTTAGAACATGCAAAATAATCCCATCATATCGCAACTGTACCAACTATGCAAGCATCCGCTAGCCAGCACACCAACGATTGACAATAACGCGCTACCAGATTCATCGCTGCAGTGGAAGAAACACACCAACAGAACTCAGAGATGCACCGACGAAGCCGCAGAAAAACAACAGTACAACTGACTGATGGACGAGCAGAGAGTCGAACTGAAAATCTACACAAGAACACGACTCGACATTGTTATGAACATAGCCCACTGGCAAAATTCTACACCGAACACAGAATCGGAAGCACAAACGTAAGCCACCGGCTAATACATTACGTTGCTTGTACACACACATCGCAAGCAACAAATCAGATAAATATCTCTAATCACATAATACAACACGACGTTTACACAGAGTTCTACACAAAAAAATACACTCTACGAAACAGATCAGAGTCAGTTCACAAACTCTCCCCGAAATACACCTACAGTTAAAGACCACCAATCGGTACCACAAATATATGCATGCTCCAGCAAGGAAGCAAGCCTACTCCATCTTCATAAGCCCAGAACCCGGCGCCTCCGGTGCAGTGGCCGAATACGAAAGCCAGTCCTTCGCGCAGACAAGCGCCTCCACAATTTCTGGACGGAGCGAGCTTCTGTAGTCATCGAGCATGCGGCTTCCTGTTCCTGCAGAAAATATAGAGCTGCCATTGGTCGACATGGACATCGGAATGGCCAAGATATCACGTGCCATCCTCGAGAGTGTTGGGAACTTGAGTGTGTTGAGCTTCCACCAGTTCAGGATGTCAAACTCTTGGATACGTGGAGTGAGGGATTCATCCAGGTACTGCTCAAGTTCAGATTTTGAGGGCTGCCTTGTAGCAATCTCAGAAAGATACATATCAAAGTCTAGAAGACCATCACCAGTTGAAGGCCGAGTTGCCTGGGTGTTATTCCCATTGGCAGCTGCATTATTAGTTGCCCCTTGTTCAGGGAGTGGCTGTGCTACATAGTAGTCCTTAAAAAGCTCATGCACTGAATATTTACCACCTTAACATACTTGGCAGCCTCAACGCCATAAATCTTCGAGTAACTGATAGAAGTATATTGTGCATTCGAGATAGATACTGGTGATATTCTACATAAGTACGAATATATCATGGAAAACAACTCCGTGGAACAGTGGATCTATCAAAAGCCAGGAAAACATTATAAAAAGATCATTCAATTGGCTAAACAATCATAACAGAAAACAAAATACAATAAGTTACGGAAAAACGGAGGACGCCCTCATTAGGCAATTCAATGGCACCTGTACATAGGTTGCAAAACGTAAAGGCCACAATACCTACCACAGCTTCCTACATACAGATGCGGCTATGCACTTTCCAGGAACAAGCTAAGCTGGGCAAAATAGCAACCTAATGAAAGGAGCCTAGCTGAGCTCATATCAACGACAAAAGCATCAATATGCTCAGCTATGGAAAATATAAACATGAATGTTATGTTCGCAGAATTACATATCCAAAATGACAACACTATTTCTTCAAAATTGCAGCTTCTAGGGGGGCGTACTGAACTTTCCAAATGTCGACATCAAAATGGCGACCAAGACTGTCCACACGGGAATACCATTTCGGCCACACCAGACCACCATAGCCAGAACTCTCCTACAGCGAAATCTCAGAACAAGTCATCGCCAATCCCAGTTCATTTCACATGACTATACAATTAACAAAAACTAAGATACTCCCTCCGTCTCTGTACACGAGGCCACTACGCATTTCGAGACAAAAACTTTGACTACTACTTTGAGCAATACAATATGAGTTATATTTCACCAAAAGCATATCACTGGATTCGTAATTGAAAGATGTTTCCAGCATTAGGCTTCTGGTGACATATAACTCACATTTTTGTTGGCCAAATCATCTGTCAAAGTTTTACCTCGAAATGCGTAGTGGCCTTTGTACACAAAGGGGGTTGTCACACCCCGTGGCCGCCGGTGAAGATCGGGGCGTGAGGCCGGTACAAACTGGATACAAGGTTGCTTGTGGTAGCAACCGAACCTGAAGAAGACGAGGATCCAGACGAGAGGAAGGAGAAGCCAGACAAGAGGAGGTTCAGTTCATTTTCTATTCTGTTCGATGCCCTGCTCTGCCTGCCCTCCTGTGTCTTTATCGTCTCCGCTTCAATGCTTGATTAGCTGGGCCAAGCCCATGTACAACAGCCCATAGCTCTAGTTCGGTCAAGGGATATGTCGGGTGTTACACTACCGCCCCGGCAAAACATTGCTTGTCCCCAAGCAATGGCATGCTGAGGTCGGGATAGTTCGTTGCTCCTTTCGGCACTGAAGTTGCCTGGGCTTGACATGAACTGGTACAACAAACATTATACCTGGATCCCAAGGTGCTGACAAGTAGTTCATGCCTATGATCAGTCTGTATCCTTGAGAACCAATAATTTGCATCCTCCCTGATCGTTCAGTATAGTTCGGCTTGTTTTCACCACTCATAGTCGACAAGAACCCGCCGGGATCCCAGTGTACATGTGCATTGAAGACTTTGACACAAGTCACAACATGATTGATAGCTATCCAGAGCACACCTTGAGGTTCACGGACAATGAAAAGTTTGAGCCCTTGTAGTCCTTGTAGTGACAACAGAAGTTCAGGAATTACCACCAACACAAAACTGTTAAAAGTGTTCTGCTCATGGTTCACTATTAGAAGCATATCCTCTCCACAACGCTTGATGTACTTATCTCTCATATGTTCCGTACATGTGAGTTCCCTAGTCTGGGCTGTAGCAAACAGTTCACTTTCCACTTGATCAGAGCACAACCTCAATCTCCATTTGCCAAAAAGCTCATGTAGCAAGTGATTCTTATGAATACATATGATGCAACACTTGCCTGTTAGACTGTTTCTTGAACAGATCCAAAGAACAATCTGCATCTGCTTTGAACTACCAGCCACCCATTCCATGTTACTGCTTAGAGTATCTAGTACTGGTGGCGGCCAAGGTGGTCTCAGTAATCTAGCTCCTGGGGACCTACTGGAGTCAGCACTCATCTGGTCCATGTGGTCACCCGTGCAAAAATGTTCTGCAGAATTCCTGAACAATATGCTAGTATAGGTTGCCTTGCAAATTGAGCATAACTTGCAACACCCCAGTTGTTCCCACAACAAGCAACAATATCTCAGAAAAGCAAGAGGAGCACTAGCACCTGTATCCCATTGTTTTGCAAAAAAGGTTGTGAGCTTGAGCATTTTATTTGTTGTGACATAGAAGCTGCCTGCTGAGGAATTCCTGGGCCTCATCGGAGTACAATGTCCTCCTTTTTGCGCATCACAAACCATCACGCACTCGCTGCCATGGCACAGCTTGCCACCGGCCAATGTTCCAAAACAAACAAGGAAGAAGGGAACATTGCGGTGCTGAACGTGGCATTCTGTCTGCAGGGCAGCGACCTGGGTGAGCATTACATGAGATCGCGGCTCATCCTTCAGAAGCATTTCATCCAATCCTTGATCAGCAGTATCCACAACAAGCTCTACGAATAGAGATGAGCCTCCAATATGGGTGAGGACATCTTCTAATTCCTCCTGGGCGAGTGTGTCCTTCTCCTTGTGCACCTCAGCCACTTCGTCGAACACCTCAAGTAAACAGTGTTGCTGCGCCTTCTCATGACACAGAGGAGAGGCCATGACCTTGTCTACAATGACCGGTATGGCGGCGGTAGATGATGTCGTTGTGGTAGACGATGCAGCAGCTTGGTGTGCACTTGATAGAGATGTTGCAACAGTCATCGTAGATGTTCCTTCCATGCAAGGCATCACGTGCGCGCACAGCCTCATGCCCTGACCTGAGTTGGACAGATGCCTCTGCCCAACCGCTCCCTTGGAACATGGCCATCATAGTCACACCATAACCATGCATCTCGAAGACTTCCCGGAGCACAGCCTATGTCACCGGATAAATCATGTGGCTCACGGAAACACGAATGATGTTGCTCATGGTCACCTCCTTCAGTGTTGACCGTGCATCAAACACCTTATGGGCAACCGTGGCGGAATCTATTTCACGGCCAACTGAGCGGTTAAGGCTGGCCACGGTAGGCGTCGCAGACAGCGGCGTGGCCGTGCTAGTCACCTGCACCACCTGCTCCCTGGGCTCCCAGGAGGCCTGCAGACGAGCAATACGAGCCAAGGTCGCATCCGTAGACTTTGAGCGCTCCTCAATCATCTTCAGCCTCTCGAGCGATAGGTTGACGCTCGCCTTAATCGCCGCCATGGAGACCTCGAACGGCTCGGAAGCATGAGTCATCGCCTCAATTTCTCGAGGAGCGACCAAATCTCAGATCAGTGGGGAACAAAGCAAAACTGGATGGGGAAAAATTGGGGAGGTTTTTTTTTTGTAGGATGACCTAGCTCTGATACCAAACTGTCACACCCCGTGGCCGCCGGTGAAGATCGGGGCGTGAGGCCGGTACAAACTGGATACAAGGTCGCTTGTGGTAGCAACCGAACCTGAAGAAGACGAGGATCCAGACGAGAGGAAGGAGAAGCCAGACAAGAGGAGGTTCAGTTCATTTTCTATTCTGTTCGATGCCCTGCTCTGCCTGCCCTCCTGTGTCTTTATCGTCTCCGCTTCAATGCTTGATTAGCTGGGCCAAGCCCATGTACAACAGCCCATAGCTCTAGTTCGGTCAAGGGATATGTCGGGTGTTACAGGGGTATCAACTACTATTAACAATTACAGCCGATTAGCTGCTTTCTACCACAGCGAAAGCTGAATAATCGTCTCCTAACCAGAAGAACAGTAGAATTTGCCCCCATAAATAGGCCGCAAGAAACAAATGAACAAAACTAGGGGATAGCCCGCATGTGACAAATTCCATGGCCGCCAATCTTCCGAATCTAAACAGCAACCATATGAACCCGCCCCTTAAACTATCGAACGAAGCGCGCACTCGACACAGCCAGCCGTACAAACTAGAGAAGTAGACGCAACCAGATCTAAGCACGCGAACAAATCCAATCCACGGCGCTACGAGCAGCGGAGGCATGGGGCGCGAGGCCTAGAGGTGCGGAGGAGGAGGGGGGTTTCGAGTTTGGAGGGCTTATGGAGGGGAGAGGCGGAGGTGGGGCGGAGAGATCCAAGTCGAGGCGGGCGGTGCAGGATCAGGGCTCGGCCTCGGCCAAGAAGAACGAAGGCCGAGCAAGCAAACCCTAGATCTGGCTTTGGGGAACACGAGGGTAATCCTGGCCATCGGGCCGGGCTTTTTCGGGCTGTCCCGAGGCATGGGAAAAAAGCCCGGCACGAAATTAGGCCCGGCACGCACTGTATCGGGACGGGCCAGGCCCGAGGCACGGAGTGGGCTGGGCTTTTTTCAGAAAATCGACCCGTGGGCTAGCACGAGCCCGGCACGAATTATTTTGGGCCCAGCACGGCACGAGCCCAGCACGGCACGGCACGGCACGGTAAAGCCCGACCTAGGAGTCTACGCTCGATAGCTTTTATCGCTGGGAGGACGCTGGCTCGCTCCAATCGCTGAGAGCCTGAGACGCTGACTCGTTGAGACGCTGGCTCTCTGAGACGCTGTGAGTTGCGCCGCTGCACTGCACCGCTGCACGCCTTATCGCCTGGTGCCTGTGCATGATTTCAAATTTTGGAGAGGTACTCGCCTGGTGCTGTTGTGCTCTTTTTATGCCCGTTTGAGCACTGTTTTAGGCATATTTTCAAAATATGTGACCGTTAGAAGGGTTAAAAAAGTTTGATTTTGGACAAATTTTTGCTATAAAAAGGGCAGCAGACTCCTCTCATTTTTCACACTCAAGCCACACCTTTCTCATTCACCTCACACTTCTTTCTCATGGCCGATGACCAGTTCCACCACTTTCCCCATCATCAGTTTGATCCATCTATTAGCTTTGATCCGACGCAGTTGGGGCTTACCCCTGACGAAATCGCCTACAACTACAATGCCCACTATCAGCCACATATGCCTCCTCCTGGTCCAGATATGCCTACTCCTTCCCATTCCACGGGATCGACCGGTGCATCCTGCTCCCAAAGCACTGGCACAAAATAACGTCGCACTACCTCAAAAGTGTGGCTAGAATTTGACTTAGAGCAGCATCCGGGGAAGGATGGTGTAGTGGCGTGGAAAGCGGTGTGCAAAAGATGTAAATCCCACCTTGTCGGGGAGTCCAAGGATGGAACTGGCCATTTGGAGAGGCACATCACGGCGCACCGCAAGAAGGATCGTGAAGCGGGGCTGCTACAAACAACTCTCTAATGTATGCATTTGCTAATGTTATTTCACTATTAACTAAAGCCGTAGGATATGATTATACGTCTTATTTCTCTAATGTTAAGATTAAGCTTAATGAAGTTTACAATAAGTACAATGAAAAGTATGCTGGAGTAGTTAGACAGCAACGGCCAACATCACAACCAGCTCCAAAGAATTCAAGACATGCGTGGAGTCAAATATTCTCTGGCAGCCGAGGCGCCGCTTCCAGTTCCAGCAGATCATCACCTGCGTCTCATTCAAGTGGCGATGGTGGGGAGTTAGACACGTACTTGAGGTCCCCAAAAGTCAGTTACAAGGAAACCTCCCCTGAAGACTTCAATATATTACAGTGGTGGAATGGCTATAAGAAAACATATCCCGTGCTTTCCATATTAGCACGGGATGTGTTTACAGTACCTGTCTCAACAACATCATCGGAGTCTGCTTTTAGTCTTGCGGGAAGAATACTTGAAGAGAGAAGAGCATGTCTTGTTGGATAATTAGGCACAATTTCCATGATTAATTCCAGAATATTAAACATGACAATGCTAGCTACTACCACATGTAACTCGAACATACTAGATGTACTGAACAACAAGATGAACGGAAACAAGTAGCAGCGAAACATGTACTCGCAGAACATGATGAACAGGGAAACAGCAGTATACCGCACGTACCGTTCGCTTGCAGATGTAGTCGTAGCAGTAACGTTGTTGATGACAACGTTGGAGTAGACCGGTCGAAGCAGACGGCGATGAAGACGGCGGTAGGCTGCACCACCCGACTTGGATGGAAGACGACCCGTGATGAAGAGTTTGAGCAATCGCGCAGAGCGCTTCCCAAAAACCTAATTCGCCCTCTCCCGTACAGGATCGCAAAGGCGAGTGGTTCCAAAGACCTGCTCTCCCGTTCGCCAGTGCACGCCGGCGCTCGGGATGAGGTAGACTACGGAGGCGGCGCAAGCAGCGAGAGGTGGCAAAACCCTAGATTGATTTCAGGTGTGTGCGGCGGTAGCCGGGCAAGAGTTTATATAGGCGGCGCAGGGGAGAAACCCTAGGCAACGTGGGCCACGCCCACGTCGCACGCCCGAGTCGGTTACAGCAGCCCACGATCCGGGAGCGACCCGAACCGGCTAGCTATGACGCGTCCGTCAAGGACTCGGTCAAACGTTCGATTTTTCTGTGCAGCAAAAAGATAAGCTCAGCTCCGAGGCTCAATTCCGCAAACCGCGGCGCGCGCGCGCGTCGTGACATGTCGTGTCGTGTCGAGACGAGCGAGCGAGGAGGAGGAGGAGCGCGCGTGTGGCACTTCTCTTCTCACTCACTTACCAAGTAGTGCAACACCCCACCTTATATGTTGGTCTACATCTCTCCCAACTTTCCATGTGAGACTAAACTTAGCTCCCACCCATTGCCTTTGTGCAGCCAAAAACTTGGGCTGCATTCCAAATGGGCTCACACACATGGGCTTTGAGATTTCTAGGAATTTCTGAAATCTATTATGGGCTCATATGAAAAGGCCCAATATTTCAACAATCCCCCACCAGATCTCAAATGCCCATTTAGAGATTTGCCAAACCTCACTACTTGTTTATATACCAGTGTTTCAGCAGAGACTGTTAAGTTGAACTTCCGCCTAGAACCTTAAGCTACGTCTATCAGCAACTTGAACAATGGACTACGCCTTGAATTGCAAGTTTTGTGCGTCAAGATTTCACTCAAAGTCATAACCAGTACATGGCTGCCAGTAGCCTACCCCGCGGGTTGGAGCATATGCGTCGTACTCCATGGTCTCTTCATGAGTTTACTAGAGATCACCCAAATCTCATAGACTGCGACGGTTAACAGTCGGACTCATATAGGTGTATGATGTCTACGCACGCGTCTGTTCTTGTAGACAGTGTTGGGCCTCCAAGTGCAGAGGTTTGTAGAGCAGCAGCAAGTTTCCCTAAAGTGGATCACCCAAGGTTTATCGAACTCAGGGAGGAAGAGGTCAAAGCTATCCCTCTCAAACAACCCTGCAATTACGATACAGAAAGTCTCTTGTGTCCCCAACACACCCAATACAGTTGTCAGATGTATAGGTGCACTAGTTCGGCGAAGAGATAGTGAAATACAAGCGGTAGTGATGATTATAAGTAGTAACTGTGATATGAAATAAATATCGCTGCGAGCAAACATGTAACAAAACAGTAAGTAAACGGTGTGCAATGCTTGGAAACAAGGCCTAGGGATCATACTTTCACTAGTGGACACACTCCCAACAAATATAACATGATTGAATAAATAAACAACTTCTCTTCACTATGGTACTCTGAATTACTCTCCTATTGAATAACACTAATCATTGCGTAGGGCTACGAAGCACTCCTTAAAGTTCATCAAGTACTTGACAAACACCACTCATAGAGATATTCAAATCAGATCACAACTCAAGATAGATATTATTGCAACTTAGACCAAGTACTAACACGGTGTACACACTGTCAACATTACACCATGAAAGGAGGAATAGATCACTTCAATACTATCATAGTGATAATTATTCTCATAATCCATAAGAGATCACAATCGTAGCCTAGACCAAGTACCACCATGATGCACGCACTATCACCGTTACACCATGGCAGGAGGAATAGATTACTTTAATAACATCACTAGAGTACACATAATATCTGAATAATAACATCTACTTGTTCAACATGATACAAAGCTCACGATCACATAAAGATCACATCATGAGAGAGAGAGAGGTGAACCACATAGCTACCGGTAGAGCCCTCAGCCCCGGGGATGAACTACTCCCTCCTCATCATAGGAGACAGCAAGGTTGATGGAGATGGCGGTGAGGTCGATGGAGACGGCGAAGACGGCGATGGAGACAGATGGAGATGGCTCTGGGGGCACTTCCCCGTCCCGGCAGGGTGCTGGAACACAGACTTCTGTCCCCCGAAATTCGTCGGCGATGGCGGTGGAGCTGCGGAACTCTTTCTGGAAAATTGCCGATTCCCCCTAGGGTTTTCTGTCCCGAGGCTTCTTATAGGCGAAGGGGCGTCGTAAGGGGGCAGCCAGGGGCTCCTCACACCAGGGTGGCGCGGCCAGGGCCTGGGCCGCGCCACCTATGTGTGAGGGCGGCCTCTGGCCCCCCTCCGGCTCTCTTTCGGTCTTCGGGAAGCTTCCGGGAAAAATAAGACTTCTGGCTTTTGTTTCGTCCAATTCCGAGAATATTTCCTGTGTAGCTTTTCTGAAACACAAAAACAGCAGAAAACAGGGAACTAGCACTGTGGCATCTTGTCAATAGGTTAGTTCCGGAAATCGCATAAAAACGCCACGAAGTGTAACGAAACACAAGACAAATGGTGTAAAAACAAGCATGGAGCATCAAAAATTATAGATACGTTTGAGACGTATCAGCATCCCCAAGCTTAACTCCTACTCGTCCTC
Source organism: Dactylis glomerata (assembly GCA_007115705.1). Taxonomy (NCBI): domain Eukaryota; kingdom Viridiplantae; phylum Streptophyta; class Magnoliopsida; order Poales; family Poaceae; genus Dactylis; species Dactylis glomerata. Next base: position 471,556 of record QXEO01000133.1, read on the forward strand.
GAGTAGGTAAGTGATAACAAAAGAAATAATTTTTGAGGTGACATGCACCTACACAATCTTGATCATATATGTAAGCATTGTGAGCTGGGATCATAAGAACTTAAAACATCGGCATGAAAGATATAATCTTGACAATAGAAACTTAGCAACGATGTTGTAAACATGAAAATGAACACAAACAAAAGATCATGAAAATGAAACAATGAAATTCAAACGTGTGTTCAAATCATAAGGAAAAACATACAAATGGTTTTCAGCTTGTCCTTCAAAGAGAGCAAAACATAAATGCATAGGACACCTTCAAGTTTAAGAGGGCGACTAGATATAAATAATTTAAGAACAAGTGAAACCAACAATATGAATCAATCAATGAAAACTTTGGGACAATGCACATTATACTCAGAATGACAACTATGCTCTCTTAATGGTGCATAAAGATAGAAGGTGGAGACTCAACATAAAAGTAAAAGAAAGGCCCTTCGCAGAGGGAGGCAGTGATTAAACATGTGCTAGAGCTTTTCATTTGTAAAACAGAGAGATAAAACTTGAGTTTTGAGAGGTGGTTGCTTTTGTCAACGACTAGCAATGGGGTTCTTACTATCTTCCATACAAAAAGTAAGCAAGTTTTTGAGAGAGAGATTGGCACTTTTGTGCTCTTTTATAAAGCTTGGCACTCCTCCCCACCTTTTTTCCTTTCTCAAACCATGGCTAACCGATTCCATCGGGTGCCCACCAACATTCACATTCCATGGAGGAGTGCCTTTTTTTCTTTTCTTTTTTCCTTTTTTTCTTTTTGGAATAAGCAATATGGAAGATAGCAAATCCGACCACTACGTCCCCATGAGCTGAAAACAGTGTCACAAAATGAGAAGTGTTTTGAAGGTTTTTTGAAAGGTAGCACATGAAAATTTACTTGGAATGGCTTACAAATACCATGCATAGGAATTTATAGTGGACATAATGGCAAACTTGGTTTTTGGGAGTTGGATGCATGAGTAGAGCTCATACTCAGTACAAAATGAGGGCTAGCAAAAGACTGGGAGCGACCAACTAAGAGAGCAATAACGGCCATAATCATGCAAAGCGACAAAGCGACATTAAAAGAAGCATAAGATGGCATCAAAAGTCAAAAACTAAATGATCATAGAGGCTATAGGTGACTTATTTTGTAGTCAACATGGTGTAAGCATGTGCCAAGTCAACCCAAATAAAGCATCAAAGGAGAAAACCAAATAAATGCTTCCAAACGATAAAAACAACGCATGATTTTTTCAGAGGCTCATTAACCAATCTCAGTTATTTGAGACAAGTCATGCTACAGCAAAACCACTAAGCATACTATCAAAAAGACATCAAGCATGACATGAAAAAGCCTAAGCCGCAGTCTACACAAGCTCCTTCTTGTACCACTTTTTTGCATAAAGCTTTTTCTCTTTTCCAACACCATTTGAAATTTTTATAAACACCTCTTTTGATGAAAACCAATAAAGATCAGAGGCAAAAATACACCTTGATGAAAAGATATAGCAAGATCTGAACAAAAATCAAGGCGAAAAATGCAAGCTAAACGCAGTAGCAGAAAAAGAGAACACTCATTGAACGATAAGAGTGAAAACTAGAGTGTTCTTGGCAAATGAAAAGCGAGTTCATCTCCTCCAAAAGAAACATGATGTGATCTAACCATTTATTGCAGCAAACAAAACAAACTAACAAAGAAAACTAAAACAACTGACGCTCCAAGAAAAACACATAGTGCATGAAGCAATAAAAATATAGTGTCTTGAAAGGTGACCTGATTTTTGCCGATGAAGAAGGGGTGCCTCGGGGGCATCCCCAAGCTTTGACGCTTGTACTTCTTGGATATTTCTTGGGGTGATGCATGGGCATCCCCAAGCTTGAGCTTTTGTCCATTTTTCAACTCATCTCATCATTCTCCAATCCCTACACTTGAAAACTTCCTTCATACAAAACAAAACACAATTCTATTAGCAACATTAGTGTACGCATAACATATAATCAACCCTTTTTTTGCTTCAGGTTTCAACTCAAAACCACCACATATATAGCAAATACTACTGTAGCAACCTCCCCAAAAGTTCCGTGATCAAAAGAACTCAAAAGAAAGCGATAAAGTGGCAAACACAAATATTGGAAGAAATCTGTCAAAACTGAACAGCTGACAAAGGTCGAATTTTGAGGGGTTTTCTGTTGCTCAAATCAAAAAGTGTTCAACTAACGAAAGTTTGGATATAACCTGGGTCATATGCACAAGAAATCGCAGGTCCAAAAGATATACAGAGAATTTATACGATTTTTTACGGTGCAGCACCGAAAACAGTTTCAGGACAGCAACATCCCCAAATCTTTACCTCACTCGAATTAGAGGCTTCTCTTGGCACAAAAACAAAATAAACAAGATAAGGAGCGGTCATTACAGTAGTAATGACTTCCAAGACCCAAATAAAAGAAAAAGTACTGAAAGTAAAAACATTGGGTTATCTCCCAAGAGTGCTTTTCTTTAACGCCTTTGAGCTAGGCGCGGTAATTTGCAAAGATGCTCATGTGGGCGCCATATAAGAGCTTGAGGCAAAGGCGCCATATAGGAACTTAAAGCAATAGAGAGCATCAAAAAGCAAATGTGAAAGACATTTAAATCTAAACCACTTCCTATGCATAGGAATCTTGTAAGAAAATAAATTAACGAGGCACATAGTAGCAAGCATGGATAGATAAAATAAGTGCCACTTCAAGATTTGCAACATAAAGAGGGGAAACTTAATATTGTTGAGATCCATCAAACCATGTTTCCCTCTCTCATAATAACTTTCAGTAGCATCATGAATAGAACTAACAATATAACTATCACATAAAGCATCTCTATCATGAGCCACATGCATAAAAGAATTAATACTCACCACAGGAACAATAGTAATAGGAGCAGATTCAACATAATAATTATTCTCATCACCATAATCATCATAAATAGGAGGCATATTGTAATCATAACTAATTTTCTCCTCAAAAGTAGGTGAACTAAAAATATTATACCCATCATCATAACCATCATAAACTAGAGGTTTAGTATCATCACAAGCTAGAGAACAGCTATTTCTCAAAGCATATTCTTCAAACATATCATCATAAGAAGGAACATGGATAACACTAATGGTACAACAATTATTAACCTTAGAATTGGTACCAAAAATATTTTCAATATCAAAAGTAGAGTGTTTTTCCCAATCATGATCACTAACATAAGTAATAGGCATAGAAACATCATCCCAATCAGAATTATCATAATCTATAGCAGAATCATAACACTTAGGGGATGATACCGTGTCCTCTCGCCTCTTACTCCTCTTCTTCTTCTTCTTCATACTCTTCTTACTCTCTCCTTTAGGAGGGAGAGACTTGAAGGGCATCTTCTCCACATATTCTCTAGGAGGGAAAGGCATCTTCTCCACATATTCTCTAGGAGGGAAAGGCATCTTCTCCACATAATCTGGTTTGCTGACAGGAACAACAGAAGAAACTTTGGAGGATTCCTCCTCTCTATTAATAAGATTGAAACATCTATTAGTCCTGTCATAGCTTGGCAAAACATCATGTTTTATAAGATCTTGTAAGTAAGTATTTGCGAGGCAATCTTTAGCACAATAGAGACGACAACCACGTAGGGTACTATTAATATCAGCATCTCTCATATCAACCAAAGAAATCTTTCTAGATATCTCTTCACAATTCAAAAACAAGGTAAGCTCATCATGCTGATTGAGAGTAATCTTATCATCACAACACAAATTTGCGGTACTCGTTCGATTAATTGGGCATTGAAAATTAAAGTGACCCTTTTCACCGCAAAATTCACAAAGAAAAGGATAAAGCTCACAAACCCTTTCACCAAGCACATCTAGATCCTTGAGCCACATACTGGTTTCTTCATTTGCGTGGGTGATGCAATAATCTTCCTTGTTGTAACATTGTTCACAAGGTCTATGTACTCCACAAAAATTAACATGCTTATAAGAAATAGGACTTTTAGAAGTTTGAGCATGTTTATTGCAATCATCAATAACAATATCACTTTCTATGCAAGTGTCCTTAAAAGGTTCATGATACACGTCCCCATTTCCTTTAGGAACATTCATATGGGAAGCAAAGGCTTTAAAGCAATCAACCATAATTTGAGGATCAAGACCATATTTAGCACTAAGCTCTTGAAAATTAGCAGTTTCAGCGAAAGACTTAATGCAATCAAACTCGTAATTCATACCTGATCCTTTACCTTTGTCGCTATCCCAACCTTCAATATTGTTTTGAATTTTCTCAAGCAGACCCCACTTGGTGTCGACATCCTTGCTTGTGAAAGACCCATCAAAGCATGCATCTAGATAGTCCTTGTAATATCCTGAAAGCCTTGCATAAAAATTATTAATAATAATATTACGGGGAAGATCATGAATAGGACATTTATGCATTAGTAACTTCAATCTTCCCCAAGCTTGGGCAATGCTTTCTCCCTCATGCGGATGAAAATTATAAATGTAATTCCTATCTTTATAAACCTGACTAGAAGGATAGAATTTAGAATAAAAGAGAGGTTCAATTTCCTCCCAATCAATAGATCGGCCATCCTTCAATGTTTTATACCATTCCTCAGCTCTGCCTTTCAGCGAAAAAGAGAATAGCTTCTTCTTAACTTGGTTCATTGAAATACCTGCACACTGAAACAACTCGCATAATTCATGTATAAAAAGCAAATGGTCACCAGGATGGACAGTTCCATCTCCTAAATAGCAGTTATCCCTAACATGTTCAACAATCTTCGTAGGTATTTTAAAAGGATGAGGAGCACAAGCATCACTAGAAACATCACATATGGGAGATAAAATATTATCAGAACAGACCTTCTCTACTAAAGCTGGGGGACTAAAAATATCATACTTAACAAAACCAGCTTCCCCAAGCTTAGACTTTTCTATAGCATTAGCATTAACGGTATTCAAAGCATTCGTACTAATAACATTGCTATGCGAAATAAGCTCCAAAGGATTTTCAATTTTCTCTTCAAATCTAAAATCAGGAAAAAGACTAAAGAACTCTTTGTTTTCCATTCAGCCTAACTAGTGAAAATAAAAACAAGAAACAAAAAGATGTAATTGCAGAATCTAAAGGAAATAACTCCGAGCACTCACACAGGAGGATGCGAGTACCTTTTACCTTACCTCCCCGGCAACGGCGCCAGAAAAGAGCTTGATGTCTACGCACGCGTCTGTTCTTGTAGACAGTGTTGGGCCTCCAAGTGCAGAGGTTTGTAGAGCAGCAGCAAGTTTCCCTTAAGTGGACCACCCAAGGTTTATCGAACTCGGGGAGGAAGAGGTCAAAGCTATCCCTCTCAAACAACCCTGCAATTATGATACAGAAAGTCTCTTGTGTCCCCAACACACCCAATACACTTGTCAGATGTATAGGTGCACTAGTTCGGCGAAGAGATAGTGAAATACAAGCGGTAGTGATGATTATAAGTAGTAACTGTGATATGAAATAAATATCGCTGCGAGCAAACATGTAACAAAACAGTAAGTAAACGGTGTGCAATGCTTGGAAACAAGGCCTAGGGATCATACTTTCACTAGTGGACACACTCCCAACAAATATAACATGATTGAATAAATAAACAACTTCTCTTCACTATGGTACTCTGAATTACTCTCCTATTGAATAACACTAATCATTGCGTAGGGCTACGAAGCACTCCTTAAAGTTCATCAAGTACTTGACAAACACCACTCATAGAGATATTCAAATCAGATCACAACTCAAGATAGATATTATTGCAACTTAGACCAAGTACTAACACGGTGCACACACTGTCAACATTACACCATGAAAGGAGGAATAGATCACTTCAATACTATCATAGTGATAATTATTCTCATAATCCATAAGAGATCACAATCGTAGCCTAGACCAAGTACCACCATGATGCACGCACTGTCACCGTTACACCATGGCAGGAGGAATAGATTACTTTAATAACATCACTAGAGTACACATAATATCTGAATAATAACATCTACTTGTTCAACATGATACAAAGCTCACGATCACATAAAGATCACATCATGGGAGAGAGAGGTGAACCACATAGCTACCGGTAGAGCCCTCAGCCCCGGGGATGAACTACTCCCTCCTCATCATAGGAGACAGCAAGGTTGATGGAGATGGCGGTGAGGTCGATGGAGACGGCGAAGACGGTGATGGCGACCGATGGAGATGGCTCCGGGGGCACTTCCCCGTCCCGGCAGGGTGCCGGAACAGAGACTTCTGTCCCTCGAAATTCGTCGGCGATGGCGGCGGAGCTGCGGAACTCTTTCTGGAAAATTGCCGATTCCCCCTAGGGTTTTCCGTCCCGAGGCTTCTTATAGGCGAAGGGGCGTCGTAAGGGGGCAGCCAGGGGCTCCTCACACCAGGGTGGCGCGGCCAGGGCCTGGGCCGCGCCACCTATGTGTGAGGGCGGCCTCTGGCCCCCCTCCGGCTCTCTTTCGGTCTTCGGGAAGCTTCCGGGAAAAATAAGACTTCTGGCTTTTGTTTCATCCAATTCCGAGAATATTTCCTGTGTACCTTTTCTGAAACACAAAAACAGCAAAAAACAGGGAACTAGCACTGTGGCATCTTGTCAATAGGTTAGTTCCGGAAATCGCATAAAAACGCCACGAAGTGTAACGAAACACAAGACAAATGGTGTAAAAACAAGCATGGAGCATCAAAAATTATAGATACGTTTGAGACATATCAGTGTGTTCTTTCAAGAATGCTTTGTAGGACAACATCTTTGCTAATCATAGCCAGCAGAAACACATTAAGGCATGTTGCCAACCTGCCTTACAGATTTTGAGAGTTTTGCATCTTCACATAGAGAGGGTTACCGAATACTCTCTTCAGTTAAACCACTAGCTTGTTTTCCCAGGTCCTAATTCACGGGATCTCCGATCACAAAGGTTGGGTTACCACTATGGCATAACATCTATGGGTCTCAAACCCATCTCCCTCGATGCACTATCTATCACATTGCGTGATAGCCCCTTAGTAAAGGGATCTGCCAGGTTTTTGTCTGTTTGAATATACGTAACAGTTATTACTCCGGAGATTCGCAATTTCCTGACAGACTTCAAACGTCTTTTAATGTGTCTTGATGACTTCGCGTTATCCTTAGAATTGTTCACTTTGACAATAACTGTTTGGTTGTCACAATTCAAGAGGATGGCCGGCACAGGTTTTTCAACCACCGGCAAGTCCATCAAGAGCTCACGCAGCTATTCTGACTCTACAGTGGCTGTGTCTAAAGCAGTAAGTTCTGCTTCCATAGTTGACCTCGTCAATATGGTTTGCCTACATGATCTCCATGATACGGCGCCACCTCCAAAGGTAAACACATACCCACTAGTGGCTTTGATATCATCTACATCAGAGATCCAATTTGCGTCACTATATCCTTCAAGCACAGCAGGGTGCCCTGAATAGTGAATCCCGTAACTCATTGTACCACATAGATAGCGCATGACCCTTTCAAGTGCATGCCAATGATCAATACCCGGGTTTGACATGAACCTAATCAACTTGCTCACAGCAAAAGAGATGTCAGGTCTTGTCGCGCTCGCTAAGTACATGAGTGAACCAACGATCTGAGAATATCTCAGTTGATCTGTTGGTTCGTTCTTGTTCTTACGTAATATCACACTGGGATCATAAGGTGTTGGAGAAGACTTGCCATCAATAAAGCCAAACCGGCTCAAGATCTTCTCAACATAGTGGGATTGCGATAAAGTAATCCCACTCTCGTTCTTATTCAGCTTGATGTTCAGGATCACATCACCTTCTCCCAAATCTTTCATATCAAAGCACTTTGACAAGAAAGACTTGACCTCATGTATTACTTTCATGTTTGTACCAAAGATGAGAATATCATCAACGTACAAACACAATATAACACCTTCGCCCCCACCATGGCGATAGTAGACGCACTTGTCAGCCTCATTAACGACAAAGCCAACAGAAGTTAAAGTTCTGTCAAACTTCTCATGCCATTGCTTAGGTGCTTGTTTCAGGCCATATAAAGATTTTAGCAACTTGCACACCTTTCTCTCTTCACCTTTTACCACAAATCCATCAGGCTGATCCATATAGATTTCCTCTTCCAACTCTCCATTAAGGAAAGCTGTCTTTACGTCCATTTGATGAACGATAAGACCATAGGAGGCAGCCATGGAAAGTAGTACTCGAATGGTGGTTAGTCTTGCGACAGGTGAATAGGTGTCAAAGTAATCTTCGCCTTCTCTCTGTGTGTAGCCTTTCGCTACAAGTCTCGCCTTGTACTTCTCAATAGTACCATCAGGCCTTAGCTTCTTCTTGAACACCCACTTGCAGCCCACAGGCTTACAGCCATGGGGGCGCTCTGATAATTCCCATGTTCCATTAGAAAGAATCGAGTCCATCTCATTCTGGACAGCTTCTTTCCAATCATCTGCATCTGGTGATGCATATGCCTCAGCAATGGACTTGGGAGTATCATCCACAAGGTACACAATGAAATCATCACCAAAGGACTTTGAAGTCCTCCGTCTCTTGCTCCTTGTAGGAGCTTCATTGTCATCCTTCTCATGAACGTTCTCAAAAACGTTCTCATGTGGTTGCTCAAAATAATCATTAGATGCACTAGATTCAAGAATTATCTCAGAAGAAAATCTAGCAGTGCTATGCATATCTTTCATAGGAAACATATTCTCAAAAAATGTTGCATCACGAGATTCCATTATAGTGTCAACATGCATATCAGGTACCTCGGATTTAACTACTAAAAATCTATAGCCAATGCTCCGCTGAGCATAACCTAGAAAGATGCAATCCATAGTCTTTGGTCCGAGTTTGCGTTTCTTTGGGATGGGAATGTTGACCTTCGCCAAGCATCCCCAAGTGCGCAAATACGAAAGTGATGGCTTTCTCCCAACTCACTCCTCATAAGGGGTTTTATCTTTATTCTTGTTAGGAACTCTATTCAGGACATGACATGCAGTCAACAAAGCCTCCCCCACCATGCCTTTGATAAACCAGCAGTGTCGAGCATGGAATTCACCAAGTCAGATAGAGTGCGGTTTTTCCTTTCGGCCACCCCATTAGATTGGGGCGAGTAGGGAGGCGTCCTCTCATGAATAATACCGTGTTCCTCACAGAATTCATCAAAGATTTTAGGAAAATACTCTCCACCACGATCCGACCTCAGACGCTTGATCTTTCTCTCTAGTTGATTTTCAACTTCGGCCTTATAAATTTTAAAGTAGTCTAAAGCTTCATCTTTAGTTCGCAACAAGTAAACATAGCAAAATCTAGTCACATCATCAATCAATGTCATGAAATATCTCTTTTCACCTTTTGTCAACACACCATTCATCTCGCATAGATCAGAATGTATGAGTTCTAGAGGTGCCAAGTTTCTCTCCTCGGCCGCCGTATGAGGCTTACGAGGTTGCTTCGATTGCACACAACTATGGCACTTAGAACCTTTGGCAATAGTGAATTTCAGAATTAAACTCATGCTGGATAACCGAGACATCAAACCAAAATTAATGTGATATAAATGAGAATGCCATACACTGGTATCATCATTAACACCGCCACAAATATGGTTCACGGATTTATTACAGAAATCTGAAAGTGAAAAGCGGAACAAGCCTCCACACTCATAGCCTTTTCCAATAAATTTTCCATGCTTGGAAATGACTACCTTATTCGACTCTAAAACAACCTTAAACCCATCTCTGCAGAGAAGGGAACCGCTAACAAGATTCTTGTTCATAGAAGGGACATGCTGCACGTTCCTCAGCTGCACGATCTTCCCCAAAGTGAACTTCAGATCTACCGTGCCAACACCACGAACAGAGGCATGTGACCCATTGCCCATTAGGACGGAGGAATCCCGTGCGGCCTGGTAAGAAGTGAACATAGAGATGTCAGCACACACATGAACGTTAGCACCCGTATCAATCCACCAAGAGGGAGATTGAAATACCGAAAGAACAGTAAATAGATTACCATACCCATCAGTATTGCTAGCAGTCACGACGTTGACATTCTTGGCCCTTTTCCCTATGCGGTCTGCGCGTTCTGGGCAGTCCTTGGAAAAGTGGCCGGGCTCTCCACAAGTGAAACAAGTTAGATCACTCATGTCCCTATTCGGCTTCTTCTTCTTAAAGGTTGTAGTCTTTACAGGCTTGTTGAAAGAGGGCTTGAAGTTCCCTTTATTCTTGCCTGAGGATTTGCCTTTCTGCTGGACAAAGTTAGCAGTAGCATGACCCTCTCCTTTCTCAGTAGTGTCCTTAGCACGAGCCTTCTCCTCAACATCAAGGGACGCTATCAGATTTTCAAGTGATATCTCATGTCTCTTGTGTTTGAGAGCTGTGGCGAAGTTCCTCCATGAAGGGGGCAACTTAGCAATAATGCAACCCGCCACAAACTTGTCGGGTAAGGCACACTTAAGGAGTTCGAGCTCTTTGGCAATGCACTGTATCTCATGAGCTTGTTGAACCACAGGAAGGTCCTTAGTCATCTTAAAATTATGAAAGCTCTCCATGATGTACAGTTCACTGCCAGCATCTGCAGCACCAAACTTGGCATCCAGTGCGTCCCAGAGCTCCTTCCCGTCTTTTATGTGCATAAACACATCACACAGACGATCAACAAGAATGCTCAGAATGCATCCCACAAAGATAGTATTGGCTTCCTCGAACTTTTTCTGATCATCCTCAGACATAGTTCCTTCAGGTTTGCCTTTACTAATCTGGAACACTTTCATCGTGGTCAGCCAAAGCTCAGCTTTGTACTGCCACCTCTTGAAGTGCACACCGGTAAATTTATCCGGCCTCAGTGCATCGGTAAAACCAGCCATTGATAATTCAGAAAATTGCCTACAATTAGGTTTTTGGATTGTTGGATAATTAGGCACAATTTCCATGATTAATTCCAGAATATTAAACATGACAACGCTAACTACTACCACATGTAACTCGAACATACTAGATGTACTGAACAACAAGATGAACGGAAACAAGTAGCAGCGAAACATGTACTCGCAGAACATGATGAACAGGGAAACAGCAGTACACCGCATGTACCGTTCACTTGCAGATGTAGTCGTAGCAGTAACGTTGTTGATGACAACGTTGGAGTAGACCGGTCGAAGCAGACGGCGATGAAGACGGCGGTAGGCTGCACCGCCCGACTTGGATGGAAGATGACCCGTGATGAAGAGTTTGAGCAGTCGCGCAGAGCGCTTCCCAAAAACCTAATTCGCCCTCTCCCGTACAGGATCGCAAAGGCGAGTGGTTCCGGAGACCTGCTCTCCCGTTCGCCGGTGCACGCCGGCGCTCGGGATGAGGTAGACTACGGAGGCGGCGCAATTGATTTCAGGTGTGTGCCGGGCAAGAGTTTATATAGGCGGCGCAGCGGAAAAACCCTAGGCAAGTCGGTTACAGCAGCCCACGATCCGGGAGCGACCCAAACCGGCTAGCTGTGACGCGTCCGTCAAGGACTCGGTCAAACGTTCGGTTTTCCTGTGCAGCAAAAAGGTAAGCTCGGCTCAATTCCGCAAACCGCGGCGCGCGCGTGTCGTGACGTGTCGTGTCGTGTCATGTCGAGTCGAGTCGAGACGAGCGAGGAGGAGGAGGAGCGCGCGTGTGGCACTTCTCTTCTCACTCACTTACCAAGTGGTGCAACACCCCACCTTATATGTTGGTCTACATCTCTCCCAACTTTCCATGTGGGACTAAACTTAGCTCACACCCCTTGCCTTTGTGCAGCCAAATACTTGGGCTGCATTCCAAATGGGCTCACACACATGGGCTTTGAGATTTCTAGGAATTTCTGAAATCTATTATGGGCTCATATGAAAAGGCCCAATATTTCAACATGTCTCACCCCTGACATGGTGAGCACACTTATGTGCGTGAAAGATAATGAACTAGCCAAACTTCGTGCTCAACACGCTGTAACTACCCCGAATTTACAACAAATTCGAAGTGCCCGTTATGTATTCCACCACAATCCCAGAATCATTGTTGTGATACACATAACGTAGTTGGTAACCAGTTCCATAGACATTACAATACGATTGTTCAAATACAATGGTCATAGTGACCAAGTTCATATTACAACACAATATAGCAGCGGAAATAACGTCTTCGGGTCCATGCCTTCACCCTACAGGCAATGGCCACTCAGGAGACGATCTTAGTTCTGATACTCTTCTTCATAACCTTCCTCCGGATATTCTTCCCCATAGTCTGGCCAAGTTGATAGCCAGGGACACAGCCATGAGTACATTGGATACACTCGCAAACCATTTTATAAATGAAATGATGAAGTAGATATGCAAGGTTGATATGGTGGACTAAGCACTAAGTTTAGTTGCAAAAGCTAGTTTTGTTTCCCAAGAATGTTCATTGGTAGAAAAGAGGTTTAGTTCTCTAAGTTCAATCTAAAGAGGAACTTCAAGTGTGTCAATATCAATGTCAAGTCAAGTCATTCACCAAGTTCACCATAAATTATTATCATTCTTGACAAAAGTCAAGTACAGCTTGCCAACTGTCCATAACCGAGGACGCGGCTATTCGAATAGTTTTGAAACCTCTGCAGAGGGGTACACTTTACCCACAAGATTCGATACATCTGCCGAGAGAAATCCACGGTTCGTCATACACAAAGTATGCGAGGTTCAGATAATCAAACAAACTCTTTCACTTGCTCACTCTAGTATAGGATCCTTCCCTAGAGCCCGAGACACGGACATCTCCGTTCCGGCGTCTATAGTTTTGCCCGCTCCAGGATGCTGGATGAATGGAAATTTTCCACCCGGTTCAGAAGTACCCGCGCACGGTGCACTTCTATAAAGGATGATACAAGGCCTCCCATACTAAGGTAAACAAGCTACGGACTAAGCCCCTTCCCATTTAGGGTAGTGTGGTCGTACGGTAATGGTTGGCTCACATGGTACATCACTTATTATCATTTAGCACATATATTCCATAGTCCTTAGTCAAGATTATTTTTCCTTCATAAAACCATCATGTAGGAGAATCTCCCTTTCAAGTTTTCAAGTTCAAGTCACCAAGTTCAAATAGGGTTCCCCTTAGAGATGGCCTCAATTTTATTAGCGACTAAGCAACTACATTGAGTAATGATACCACTAAATAGGGTTGGATAAACTCCGCTTGATGCTCTTGCTAAGCAAGATATCACTACACATCTTATCATTCTACTCTAGCAATTCAATCATGCAATTTACTTAAAACAAGTAGAATGCAATAGTAAAACTAGGCATTTGGAGTATGATTCAAAAGATGGCTTGCCTTGGTTGGCAAAGTGTCCGGGGTAGTCTTCTTCTTCTTGATAAAATTCCCCCTCAATATCCTCCTCAGCAACACTAGCTTCTAATAATGAATAAACACAAGGCACACAATCAATACACAATGCTAACAACACACCTAGCACACATACTTGTTTTCAAAGAATAACATTCATGTTGGATTTTATTGAGTTGGGTTGCAAGGTTTCTTCCAAGTGTTCATCAAGTGTGTAAGTTAGATTTTTCTACCAAGTGCCATAAGTGGTTTACTTTCTAAGCATTGGTATTCAACTCAGGGTATTTGGACTAGTTCAAGTGGGGAGGGATTAATTAAGTGAATTGGTAGTGAGGGCAAAACTAATTCTAGGTGTATAATAGAGATCTATCATTTTATGCTACCAACTAGGATTGGATTAGGGTCTAATTGGTACCACTAACAAGGTTTGAGTTGATTAAGGTTGAACTAAACAGTAGGGGAGTTAATTAGTGAGTTCACAAACCAAGTTTCATAATTTTGGGAGGTTTAAATAATTTTCTAGAATTTTCCTAAGATTAATAGGGCTATGGTCAAAGTAATCTTCTTGAATTAAATCCCTAACTCAAATTGAATTCTAACCAGTTTCAGAGGGTAGATCATTTCCTAAGCTTTCCAACGCATATTCATTTGCTAGAATTGGATTTCTAAATCTCTTGGAATTAAAGTTTGAAAAACATCTCTGAAACATATTTGAAACAATTCGAAATAGGCGGGAGATAAATAAAAACGGTTCGGACCGAATTCTAACCTAGCTGGGCCGATTTTCTACAGAACCCGAACGGGCCGGCCCAAATACCGCTTTGCACGGGCAGGAAATGTTTTAAAACAAACTGACAGGTGGGTCCTACTCGTCAGGTCACATAAGTGACCCCAATCGGTACGCTGCCGTTGGATTCTAATCCAACGGCGCGTCTGCGTCATGCTCGTTGGCTAGGGCGGGAGCTCACCTGCACACGGCGAGGAAGACGACGGCGACGGCGAGGCGCGTAGAGGAAGCAGGGCTCGATGGCGACGGGCGGAAAAGACTCCGGCGGTACTCCTCCTCCAGTTCCCGGCGTCCGTTCGTCCAGCGGCGGCATAACGCGGCGGCGCTGCCTGCGCCCAGTAGCTCGCCGGCGGAGCTGGCAACGTCGAACGAGAGCGAGCGGGAGGAAGAGAAGGTGTCTGGGAGCGAGCTGGGAGTGGGGTGACTTCATTCATTTGCTCGGAGGGGGTTTTTATAGGCCAGAGGGGCGGGGACAAGGGCGCCCAGTGGGTGGCCGGCGCAGGGTGTGCTGGCGACGTGCACGGGCGAGGCCGGGCACGGCGGCCTTGCTCGCGTGCTGGCGGGGTTCTGTCTCGGTGACGGAGTGATGTGGGTCGGCTCTGGCGAGGTCACGGCGATCGGCAACGTGCAGAGAGGAAGAGGGACAGGGAGGGGGGGTCCGGGAGGCGTCTTCCCTCTCCTTCCATGTCGCACGGCTTGGGTCGGGGCAGAGGGGGCTGGGCTCGACCGCGGGGGTCTCCACGAGCATGGCAACAGGCTCAAGACGAACGGGAACAGTGAGGCTCACAGTGAACTCGATTTCTCTGGATTTTGCCCGCCAGGTGTTCGATCAAATGCCCGCAAGAATTTGAATTTCAAATTTTTGAAAACGGCCACTGTGGTTCGTCAACATATTGGACAAGGGTTCCAGGGAGATTTTTGTTACAAAGAAAGATGATGTTTTGCAGAAATCAAATTTCAAATTTTGGGTATTGTCACTGTTTCAGATTCAATCTTTGGTTGATGTTTGAGTTAAGTTCTGATTTGAATTTTGGTTAGAAACTTCTTGGTTAAGTTAGTATGCAACTTGGTCAAGCTCAACTAACTGACCACACCTCTACTTAAGTTACAGATTTCTTATTCTAAGTGTCCAAAGTAGGGTAGTCAATAATAATTTCTAGATCAACTTTTTCTTCTCTTTTTCCTTCTTTCTTTTGTTTCTGGTTTCTTTGGCTCTTATAATTCTTCTCTAATGCTTCTGTTGGTTTAGTTAGAACTAACTAACTATTGCACAACAAATAATAACCCACATAAAATCATAAAAGACATATAATGGAAAATACATACACACATGCAATATGAATGAAAAAGTTTTATCTGGGTCCAAAATTTGGCACTTTAATTAATAGAAAAAGGATTACAATTTTCTGAGTTGTTACAATCTTCCCCCCTTAAAAAGAATCTCGTCCTCGAGATTCACTAATTAAGAACTAAAAAGATTGGGAAATTCTTTCTGAAGGTAATCTTCTCATTCCCAAGTGGCTTCATCTTCGGTGTGATTACTCCACTGAACTTTCAGAAACTTGATGCTTTGGGTTCGAGTGGTTCGATATGCTTCTTCGAGGATACGGGTAGGCACTTCACGATAGGTCAAATCCTTGTTGATGTCCACAGAACGGTGATCAATATTCTTGAAGATTTCTGGCTTCTCCGGAACTTCAAGACATTTCCGAAGTAAAGACACGTGAAAAACATCGTGTACTTCAGACAATTCAGGGGGCATTTCCAACTGATAAGACACTTCTCCTCTGCGGCTTAGTACCTTGAAGGGTCCAATATACCTTGGTGCAAGCTTTCCTTTTACTTGGAATATCTGCATTCCCTTGAGAGGTGATACTCTAAGATATACAAAATCTCCAATCTTGAAGGTCAGTTCTCTACGTCTCTTGTCGGCATAACTCTTCTGTCTAGACTGGGCTGCCTTGAGGTAATCACGAATCATGCGAACTTTCTCCTTAGCTTCTTGCAGAATGTCGGGTCCAAATATCTGACTGTCTCCGATTTCAGACCAATTCAAAGGGGTACGACACTTCCTTCCATATAAAGCTTCAAATTGGGCCATTTGCAAACTGGCTTGATAACTGTTGTTGTAGGAAAACTCCGCGAAAGGCAGACAATCTTCCCACTTAGCTCCATAGGCTAGAACACAGGCTCTCAGCATATCTTCAAGTATTTGATTTACTCTTTCAGTCTGTCCATCAGTCTGGGGGTGGTAAGCGGTGCTAAAGGCTAATTTGGTTCCCAAGGCTTGATGCAAACTTTTCCAAAATCTCGAGGTGAATTGAGTTCCTCGATCAGAAACTATGGTTTTAGGGACTCCATGCAAACTCACAATTCTGGATAGATAAAGATCTGCCAGCTGTCCTGAGGTATAAGTGGTCTTGACAGGAATAAAGTGGGCAACTTTGGTCAGTCTATCCACAATGACCCAGATAGAGTCATTTCCACGGCTAGACCTTGGAAATCCAGTGATGAAATCCATACCAACTGATTCCCACTTCCATTCCGGAACTTGCAAAGGTTGCAGCAATCTCGCAGGACGTTGATGTTCAGCCTTGACTCTTTGACAAATGTCACACTTGGATATGAACGATGCAATCTCACGCTTCATTCCATGCCACCAAAATTGTTCCTTTAAATCTTGGTACATCTTAGTTCCACCGGGATGGATGGAGTAAGGTGTCTCATGGGCTTCCTTCATAATAACTTCCTTCAATTCTGAGTCAGCCGGCACACAAATACGTCCTTTATACCAAAGAACTCCTTGATCATCTTCTTCAAATCCTGGCACCTTGCCGGAACTAATTCTGCGCTTAATTCCGTCAATACTCTCATTTCCCTTCTGGGCTTCTTTGATTTGGCTCATCAAGGTGGGTTGAAACTCAAGGTTGGCTAAGAATCCTCGACTGACTAGTTCCAAACCAAACCTTTCAAACTCTTGGTGCAACATGGGTTGCTCCTCTTTGATCATCATATTCAAGGAGCATGGCTTCCTACTCAATGCATCGGCCACTACATTGGCCTTACCGGGGTGGTAATGAATTTCCAGATCATAATCCTTGATCAACTCTATCCATATTCTTTGCCTCATGTTCAACTCCTTCTGGGTGAAAATATACTTCAAACTCTTGTGATCAGTGTAGATCTCACAACGGTTACCCATAAGATAATGCCTCCAGGTTTTCAAAGATAGAACTACGGCTGCTAACTCCAGATCATGGGTTGGATAGTTTTCTTCATGAGGTCGAAGCTGCCGGGAGAGGTAAGCTATGACCTTGCCTTCTTGCATTAACACACACCCAAGTCCAAGTTTGGAGGCGTCGCAATAGACATCAAAGTTCTTGGTGATATCGGGCATGGTTAGGACGGGTGCGGTTACTAATCGCTTCTTGAGCTCTTGAAAACTCTCTTCACACTTAGGGGTCCATTCAAACTTCTTGTCCTTCTTCAACAGTTGGGTCATGGGTCTGGCAATGCTTGAAAACCCTTCAACAAATTTGCGGTAGTATCCGGCTAATCCGAGAAAACCTCTAACTTCAGTTTGAGTGGTAGGGACTTCCCATTCCATGATGGATTTGATCTTCTTTGGGTCTACTGATATTCCTCCAGCTGATACTACGTGGCCTAAGAATCCAACTTCCTTCAACCAAAACTCACACTTACTAAACTTGGCATATAGCTGATGCTCTCTCAGGGTCTCTAAGATTAATCTCAGATGGTTTGCATGCTCTTCTTCAGACTTGGAGTAGATAAGAATGTCATCAATGAAGACAACAACAAACTTATCCAAGAACTTCATAAAAACCTTATTCATGAGGTTCATGAAATAGGCAGGGGCATTGGTTAATCCAAAAGACATTACGGTGTACTCATACAATCCGTATCGGGTAGTGAAGGCTGTTTTAGGTATATCCGTTGCACGGATCTTCAGTTGATGGTATCCAGTTCTAAGGTCTATCTTCGAGAAGACTTGAGCTCCGGTCAATTGGTCAAACAGATCATCTATCTTGGGAAGGGGATACTTATTCTTGATGGTAACATCATTTAGCTTGCGGTAATCGGTGCACAGTCGGCTGGAACCGTCACTTTTATCCACAAACAGGACGGGTGATCTCCAAGCGGATGAACTTGGCTGAATCAATCCCTTACTCAAAAGGTCATCCAATTGCTTCTTTAACTCCACTAGTTCAGCTGGGTTCATACGATAGGGTCGTTGGGCTATAGATCCAGTTCTAGGGATAAGCTCAATGATAAACTCAATATCCCGATCCGGTGGCATTCCGGGTAGCTCATCGGGAAAAACATCTGGGTATTCACAGACGATGGGGACTTGCTCCAGCGTTGGTCCTGAGATACTCTTATGACATCTGGGGATTTGGGTGGGTTTAACTGACACATGCTTTACTATAATTCCATGGCTACTCCTCATAGTGATGGTCTTTTTGGCACAATCTATAATTCCTTGATGTTGAGACATCCAATCCATACCTAGGACTACTTCCAATCCCTTGGTTCCTAACACAATCAAACTGGCTAAGAATGATATCCCATGGATTTCTATGGGCACTGCCAAGCAGGTCCAACTAGCCTTTGTGATCGACCCAGGTATTTGCACAGACATGGCATTTTTCAGGGGTGTTGGTTGAAGTCCACTTCTATCAACGAATAACTGAGTAACAAACGAGTGCGAAGCTCCAGAATCAAACAGAACTCTTGCAGGAACTGAATTAACAGGGAACATACCAAGCACAACATCGGTTGCCTCCTGAGCTTCTTCAACATTCATGTGGTTCAGACGGCCTCGAGGGTGAGACTGGTTCCTTGGTGGATAATTCTTGCCATTTCCCACACGGCGCTGCTGCTGAGCAGGAGCAGGGGTCTTGGATGCATCATTCAGCTTCTTGGGGCACTCATTGGAGTAGTGCCCTTTGAGTCCACACTCATAACAGGTAACACCAGACTTGTCACCGGACTTGGGCGGCACAGGGGCTCCATTTGGCCTTGGAGTATTGGGGTTGAAGTTGTTGCCATTAGGTCTTGGAGGTGCACGGTTGAAGTTGTTGCCGGTCGGACGGCTAGGAAAGTTGGGACGTGGAGCAGGTGCAGATGGCCTCATAGGTCTAGGGGTGAAACCCATAGGTGGATTTCCCCTTGGCTTCTGCGAGTTGCTCGAGTTGCCTTGATACATCATACGGCGCTTGCGGTTCTCTGCAGCTTGCTTGAGTTTTCCTTCCATCTGAATGGCAGAGTCCACCAATGACTCCAGGTCTGCAAAGGGAATGCTGACCAAGACGCATTGCATCTCATCATGAAGTCCATTCAGAAACCTTTCTTGCTTCTTCTCATTGGTGTTGGTGTCATCTGGGGCATACCTAGACAAGGTAAGGAACTTGTCACGGTAGTCAACCACAGATAGGGAACCTTGCTTCAGATTTCTGAAATCATCCCTCATCCTTTTAACCAATCCCAAAGGAACATGGGCTTTGCTAAACTTGCTCTTGAACTCCTCCCAAGGCATCACATACCCTTGGGCTTGCATTGCACGGGTGCTATCCCACCAAGCTCTTGCGGCTCCCGCAAGATAGTGCGTGGTGTACAAGACCTTCTCACTTTCACCAACTTCGGCGACTGCCAAATTGTTCTCCATAGTGCGAAGCCAGTCATCAGCATCTAAGGGTTCTTCAGACTTAGTGAACATAGGTGGGTTGGTGTTTTGGAAACTCTTTAGCTTGGATCGGTGATCATCATTGCCATTGTTCTCTCCTTCACCATGGCCATTTCCATTGCCATTGTTGTGGTTCATTGCCATCTGGGTTAGTTGCTGAAGAGTGGCCAAGTTAGCTTGGCGCTCAGCTCGGGCTGCTTCTCGGTCTTCCATGATCAACCTTAGCAGTTCTGCCATTTCCGGGTTCGGAGGTGGGGGTACTCGCGGCATCTGAAGATAAGGTGTGTAAGACAAGAGGGAAAAACTAATTGCTAAGATTTAATGTAACCTAGATGATGCAATTTTTGTCTTACTAAGGCCTTAAGGGCCAAATTCATATTTCATTCAACAAGCATCAAACATACCATACATACGAGTTCACACATTACAAATGGTTTACATCAAACCATTGCGAATCGTCTACTAGAGAGGGGGATACAACTCACACCTACACGAAGTGACTTAAAGTAAAACTCATAACTAGATAACACGGGGATCTCCAATCTAAACATCGGGCTCCTCGGGGTCTTCCTCCTCATCATCCACAATGAATCCAGCATCCTCATCATGCTCCTGGTCATCAAGGTCCTCCATGAAGTCATCCTCGTCACTAATGAGGGCATTATCCTCCTTGCGAAGATCAATGCCTTCCTCCTCACCAAGGTGGCTCTCTAGACTCTCAATGTACTCAGTCAGCTCAGCCACATTGGCCTTCAACTCCTCAATGATCTGATCCCTCTCATCACGCTGGCGGCGAAGGCTCTTGCGATCCCTAGCAAGGATCCTGATGGTGCTCCTTGCCTCCACCAGTGCGAAGTGCTCAAGGTTGGCCTTGGTACAAGCATGATCTGCCTCCTGCTGAGTGGAGTACAGCAAGAAGTCCATGTGATCGATATAGGTACTCGGCTCATTCTGCCCTGGCATGTTTGCGGGACGCCCATCCGCATCACGCCGAGCAAAGTTCCTAAAGCGCTCCCCCTGGATCTCCTCCACATGCAGTCCGCACAAGTGGGCATGCATCTCCTGCATACCTCGGACCAACCCATCGGCCCAAGTGTTCTCCACAAGCTCAAACTTGATCCTTGGAGAACTTAGATCTCCCTTCTTGCCACGGCAACTCGCCCTGATAAGCCACCGTAGCTCTCCATCCGGGTGCTCATTGAGCACGGCTCCCTTGAACTCCGGATACAGACGATCCAGGAACAAGGTCAGGGTGGTGAGGTCGCGCTCAAAACAAAGGCTGCCACCATGGCCCAACTGGTACTGCTCAGTAAATACCGGGGCCATCTACAAAATTTTAGATTAGATTAAGTTAGTGATCAACTCAAGTGTGCAAAATTTTAAGTAGACAAAAACTGAATCATGTACATAACTTTGCAACTAGAGAGGAAAAGACTAAGCAATTTTTAAACCATTACTTATCTCTTTGCTTTTATAAAGGTTTCATTTAACGCCCATTCTAACTAAGGTCTCCTATGGTCAGCCTAGGCTCTGATACCAACTTGTAACTACCCCGAATTTACAACAAATTCGAAGTGCCCGTTATGTATTCCACCACAATCCCAGAATCATTGTTGTGATACACATAACGTAGTTGGTAACCAGTTCCATAGACATTACAATACGATGGTTCAAATACAATGGTCATAGTGACCAAGTTCATATTACAACACAATATAGCAGCGGAAATAACGTCTTCGGGTCCATGCCTTCACCCTACAGGCAATGGCAACTCAGGAGACGATCTTAGTTCTGATACTCTTCTTCATAACCTTCCTCCGGATATTCTTCCCCATAGTCTGGCCAAGTTGATAGCCAGGGACACAGCCATGAGTACATTGGATGCACTCGCAAACCATTTTATAAATGAAATGATGAAGTAGATATGCAAGGTTGATATGGTGGACTAAGCACTAAGTTTAGTTGCAAAAGCTAGTTTTGTTTCCCGAGAATGTTCATTGGTAGAAAAGAGGTTTAGTTCTCTAAGTTCAATCTAAAGAGGAACTTCAAGTGTGTCAATATCAATGTCAAGTCAAGTCATTCACCAAGTTCACCATAAGTTATTATCATTCTTGACAAAAGTCAAGTACAGCTTGCCAACTGTCCATAACCGAGGACGCGTCTATTCGAATAGTTTTGAAACCTCTGCAGAGGGGTACACTTTACCCACAAGATTCGATACATATGTCGGGAGAAATCCACGGTTCGTCATACACAAAGTATGCGAGGTTCAGATAATCAAACAAACTCTTTCACTTGCTCACTCTAGTATAGGATCCTTCCCTAGAGCCCGAGACACGGACATCTCCGTTCCGGCGTCTCTAGTTTGGCCGCTCCAGGATGCTGGATGAATGGAAATTTTCCACCCGGTTCAGAAGTACCCGCGCACGGTGCACTTCTATAAAGGATGATACAAGGCCTCCCATACTAAGGTAAACAAGCTACGGACTAAGCCCCCTCCCATTTAGGGGTAGTGTGGTCGTACGGTAATGGTTGGCTCACATGGTACATCACTTATTATCATTTAGCACATATATTCCATAGTCCTTAGTCAAGATTATTTTTCCTTCATAAAACCATCATGTAGGAGAATCTCCCTTTCAAGTTTTCAAGTTCAAGTCACCAAGTTCAAATAGGGTTCCCCTTAGAGATGGCCTCAATTTTATTAGCGACTAAGCAACTACATTGAGTAATGATACCACTAAATAGGGTTGGATAAACTCCGCTTGATGCTCTTGCTAAGCAAGATATCACTACACATCTTATCATTCTACTCTAGCAATTCAATCATGCAATTTACTTAAAACAAGTAGAATGCAATAGTAAAACTAGGCATTTGGAGTATGATTCAAAAGATGGCTTGCCTTGGTTGGCAAAGTGTCCGGGGTAGTCTTCTTCTTCTTGATAAAATTCCCCCTCAATATCCTCCTCAGCAACACTAGCTTCTAATAATGAATAAACACAAGGCACACAATCAATACACAATGCTAACAACACACCTAGCACACATACTTGTTTTCAAAGAATAACATTCATGTTGGATTTTATTGAGTTGGGTTGCAAGGTTTCTTCCAAGTGTTCATCAAGTGTGTAAGTTAGATTTTTCTACCAAGTGCCATAAGTGGTTTACTTTCTAAGCATTGGTATTCAACTCAGGGTATTTGGACTAGTTCAAGTGGGGAGGGATTAATTAAGTGAATTGGTAGTGAGGGCAAAACTAATTCTAGGTGTATAATAGAGATCTATCATTTTATGCTACCAACTAGGATTGGATTAGGGTCTAATTGGTACCACTAACAAGGTTTGAGTTGATTAAGGTTGAACTAAACAGTAGGGGAGTTAATTAGTGAGTTCACAAACCAAGTTTCATAATTTTGGGAGGTTTAAATAATTTTCTAGAATTTTCCTAAGATTAATAGGGCTATGGTCAAAGTAATCTTCTTGAATTAAATCCCTAACTCAAATTGAATTCTAACCAGTTTCAGAGGGTAGATCATTTCCTAAGCTTTCCAACGCATATTCATTTGCTAGAATTGGATTTCTAAATCTCTTGGAATTAAAGTTTGAAAAACATCTCTGAAACATATTTGAAACAATTCGAAATAGGCGGGAGATAAATAAAAATGGTTCGGACCGAATTCTAACCTAGCTGGGCCGATTTCCTACAGAACCCGAACGGGCCGGCCCAAATACCGCTTCGCACGGGCGGGAAATGTTTTAAAACAAACTGACAGGTGGGTCCTACTCGTCAGGTCACTTAAGTGACCCGAATCGGTACGCTGCCATTGGATTCTAATCCAATGGCGCGTCTGCGTCGTGCTCGTTGGCTAGGGCGGGAGCTCACCTACGCACGGCGAGGAAGACAACGGCGACGGCAAGGCGCGTAGAGGAAGCAGGGCTCGACGGCGACGGGCGGAAAAGACTCCGGCGGCACTCCTCCTCCAGTTCCCGGCGTCCGTTCGTCCAGTGGCGGCCCAACGCGGCGGCGCTGCCTGCGCCCAGTAGCTCGCCGGCGGAGCTGGCAACGTCGAACGAGAGCGAGCGGGAGGAAGAGAAGGTGTCTGGGAGCGAGCTGGGAGTGGGGTGAGTTCGTTCGTTTGCTCGGAGGGGGTTTTTATAGGCCAGAGGGGCGGGGACAAGGGCGCCCAGTGGGTGGCCGGCGCAGGGTGTGCTGGCGACGTGCACGGGCGAGGCCGGGCACGGCGGCCTTGCTCGCGTGCTGGCGGGGTTCTGTCTCGGCGACGGAGTGCTGTGGGTCGGCTCTGGCGAGGTCACGGTGGTCGGCAACGTGCAGAGAGGAAGAGGGATAGGGAGGGAGGGTCCGGGAGGCGTCTTCCCTCTCCTTCCATGTCGCACGGCTTGGGTCGGGGCAGAGGGGGCTGGGCTCGACCGTGGGGGTCTCCACGAGCATGGCTACAGGCTCAAGACGAACGGGAATAGTGAGGCTCATAGTGAACTCGATTTCTCTGGATTTTGCCTGCCAGGTGTTCGATCAAATGCCCGCAAGAATTTGAATTTCAAATTTTTGAAAACGGCCACTGCGGTTCGTCAACATATTGGACAAGGGTTCCAGGGAGATTTTTGTTACAAAGAAAGATGATGTTTTGCAGAAATCAAATTTCAAATTTTGGGTATTGTCACTGTTTCAGATTCAATCTTTGGCTGATGTTTGAGTTAAGTTCTGATTTGAATTTTGGTTAGAAACTTCTTGGTTAAGTTAGTATGCAACTTGGTCAAGCTCAACTAACTGACCACACCTCTACTTAAGTTACAGATTTCTTATTCTAAGTGTCCAAAGTAGGGTAGTCAATAATAATTTCTAGATCAACTTTTTCTTCTCTTTTTCCTTCTTTCTTTTGTTTCTGGTTTCTTTGGCTCTTATAATTCTTCTCTAATGCTTCTGTTGGTTTAGTTAGAACTAACTAACTATTGCACAACAAATAATAACCCACATAAAATCATAAAAGACATATAATGGAAAATACATACACACATGCAATATGAATGAAAAAGTTTTATCTGGGTCCAAAATTTGGCACTTTAATTAATAGAAAAAGGATTACAATTTTCTGAGTTGTTACACACGCTCCAGTGAACCAAGAACTGTGTGAAGCATTCCAAAGTTGTTATATGGACGAGGTTCCTGAAGATTAATTATGGTCTTTGTAATTTTCTTTTCATTTTGTAATTTTCTTAGCCCTTTTGTAATTTTTATTTCCCTTTTGTAACTTGGACATTTAGAGCGAGCTGTACTCTTTTACTTCCCAGGGATGGAAGGTTTTAATGAGGCGGCTACTAATAAAGCTCAAGTTTTATCCCATATAACGGAGGGGCAATGCGGTCCCAAAATGGCTCAATTTTTTCCTATAAATAGGGGTTCACACACCTCCCTCATTCACACTTCTCCAGTCCTTCTCCATGGCTTCCACCGGTTCTAGCTCCACTAGTGCATCCATTTCCCACACTTCCAATACACAAAGACCTCACAAAATGCAATCAAGAGTTTGGGCCAATTTCAACATACACCAAGTGCTGCAAGATGGTGTGACCAAGTGGAGTGCGAAATGCAAGAGATGCAATGCAACCCTTAGCGCAAACCCTCAAGATGGAACCGGCCACCTGCTTAGGCACGTCGAAGCACACGCAAGGCGTGATGCAGCAAGGAACTAAATATTAGTTCCACTCTATGTAATTTTCTTTTCTTTTCTCTTTTTTGAGCTAGTTGTACTCTTTTTCCTTGCCTAGGGATGGAAGGTTTTTTAATGAGACAACTAATAATAAAGCTCTGTTTTTATCCCATATTACATTGACATCCTATTCTATGAAAAAATCGAATTTTCTGATTTTCTACGATTTTTCCGAGCCAAAACAGGCCAAATCAGAGAACCAGGCAAAAAACGGGCCTTATCGGGCCGCGCCGTGCTTCCGGGCCTTCGGGTCGACGGGCTGGACCCGAACAGGAACCGTGCCGGGCTATTTCTGATTTCTCGTCCCGTGGGCCTCTCCGGCCCGGCCCAGAAAGATTCGTGCTGGCTACGGGCCAGGCCGTGCCGGGCCGTGCCTGTCAGATTCCGTGCCCGGGCCGTGCCGGGCCGGCCCGATGGCCAGATTTGCACGAGGGTGAGGACGGACCGGCGTGGCGGGGTCGAGAGGTTGGGAAATTTTTGGTGTGCTGGAAACAGAAATTTATGGGCCCGCGGCCCATGGCCATGGGCCTGCCGAGCTGGCGCGGGTGTGAGGCTGTGGGTGGGCCTTGGGTGGGGCCAGTCCTATTTTGGGCAGCTTGTCTCGTTCTTTTCGGGAGGCGCTGTTTGTTTTGGGTATTTTTTGTGTGGAAATGGATTGAGGTGGAAAGCGGACGCAGGCTAGCTAGGCTAGGTTTGGGCTGGTGTCATGGTGTGGTTTCGTTCTAGGTTTTCGATGTGGACCATCCGATTTGTATGGCATGTGGATAAGCTTATGAGGATGCGTTTGGGTTGAGATCCGCAGGAGAAAAGCGTCCTGGTTGAGGCCGTAGTTGTCCACTCGTCGATGAAAGATTGAAAAGTCCACCTCTTGTGCCAGTCTCCTTTTAAGGGCAGCAAAGATTTTTTGTGAAAAAAAACAACGCTAAAAGTCTATGAAATATTCATATACATTTTTTTAAATAATATACTAAAAAGCATATGATACAAAAAATCACTTTGCTAATTGAGCTAATACAGTACATTAGATCCAGACCCTCGGGGACTAGGGGCTCTGACCCAAGATTTGTGTGCGTAGTCATATTAGTACGCGTCTACTCTTTATCAAATGTCCGGAACAATACAATGGATCTATCAAATGTATGACTTGTGTGCGTTAGTCATATTATTTAACTTATCAATGTCTAGAACAATATAATGGATCTATCAAATGTATAATTGTTTTGTTTGCTATTGCACTATAATAATATTTCCGTTACAAAATACTAATATTTTTTAAGTCTTCTGTGTATGACAAAGTTGCAGAGCTTGAGATCCAAGAACACCAATAATGCTTAAACTTTGAGTAATCTTTCCAATTTAATATAAACATTAGAGATATCTTTAACTAATTTTCTGAAGTTGGGGGGGGGGGCATGGCCCCCCTTGCCCAAGGGAAGATCCACCAATGTAAAAAAAGGACTCTTAGTGTCGTGTCCATATAGGGCCCACAAAATCAATGACTCGGCCCTACACTGGAAAACATAACTAGTCATCAATATTTTTTTATATAGTTGCATGGTTCTTCCACCGCCAAAACGTTAAACAGACCATTGTCGTAGAGCCACAAGTGACAAGGAAGTCATTTTTCAAATATAATTTTTAACCTCGTGTATTCCTTAGGAGCTATATGCAACTTTTATCTTTCTCTCTCCTTTATTATCTGATTAAATGGTTCATATTCTCAATATTTTGGTTTATTCTATCTGAACCATCCCAAATTTTGTAATGCTACATCTACGGACGTTTTCTACAATAACAAAACAACCACTTGAGGGCAAACCAGATTGGTACGTCTCCACAATTGAAGGAAGAACTCCAGCAACCACGTTAGCCCGTTGTATCATTCCGTAGGATGATTTCCATAAGAATAGGATTATTGTCCAAAATACATCTTCCAAGCAATTGACGTGTTTTCTATTGCTCTCAAGTTGGACAAGCCATGATTTCTTACTTCTATTTCTAAATCAATGTTCAAAAGAGGTCACCCAAAAATTAAAACATAAGAACAGAAAATTCTCATGAATAGAATGGCATGGCATGTTAATCCTATAAAAAAATTAGAAACATATAAATCAATAATAAAGGTTGTGTTTATGCACCATAGGAAATACACTGATAATTTTGATATAGATCGAGTGTACATGAGTAATTGTTATAAACACAACAACAATAAAGTTCTAGAACATCCAAACTTTTTCTAACAATCCTATGGGAAACGAGTATAGGAAAATAATCTATACAAACGTTCTCCCTTTGAATCAAATGGCCTCTAGAAGAAAATTTCCTTTGAGTTGTAATGCTACAAAATTCTCAACTTAGACAGTTCCTCGACCCAAAGGCGCCGATAGTTATCAGCCATAGTCCTGAGTCAATCCACAAAATAAGTTTGAGACTACTTGGATCGTACTTTCAAACCTTTCCGGAAGTGTTCTAACCCTCTCCTCCCCTGTGGAGGCTAGTTCATTTTGGTTAGCATCGACGCTCGAAGTCAAGCGTGGATTGGGCTTTCCGAATAAAGAGTACCAACCTACCATCTCTTCAAAGCTCACAGTGTGGTTTTAGTTCCTAAGAGGCGTCCTAATCCTAAATACGGTTTTGCACAAAAATAAAACTTACATGGCTTTATTGCTATCATATTATAGTCGTTGCGTCTGACAAGGCCAATACTATAGAGCCTTTGTCATTTTGGTCCTGTGGATCAACCATCGGTCCTTGGACAGGTTGTGGTGGCTGCGGCCATGGTGTCAAACGTGGCATGGAGAAGTGGACTCCGAGTCTTGGTTTTTTGTGGCCAGCGGCCCCCGTTTTCTTCCCTAACAACACGGCGTTGAAGAACTGGCAGCAATTTGTTATACAAAGGGTGTACCCTTGCCATAGTGTTTCAACGATGCTAGGCTTGGGGTTGCACACCCAAGCGGCTTTTCAAAACCATTGAGTCATGGTGGAGCATATTCGGGACCAGAACTTAGAAGAACCTTGATATAACTCTTACTTTAACTTTGTCATTTTCAATGTGAGATACTCCCTCTGTTTTAAAATATAAGATGTTTTAGGTTTTTAAAACAAATGTATTTAGACATCTTTTAGTGTGTATATTCGAGTGAATCTACACACTAAAAGATGTCTAGATATATTTGCTTTATAAAGCTAAAACATCTTATATTTTGGAACAGAGGGAGTACTTTGCTTAATTAATCGATAAAGTTAAGATAGGAGTAGTTTGCTAAAGAAAGGCTCTTGGAAGCTCACGGTTTCTCCTAGGCTCCTAATCCATGGATGCGTGTGGCTGTTAGCTCAATATAAATTGTTGACTAGAGAAAACTTCATACAAGCATAACAATGCTTGCTAGTATTAAGTACCGACAGCGGAACCATATATCATCATGCAAGGGCTCCTAACGGCAGCCTTTGATCTTGCACGCAAACATTAACAATAACGCGCTACCAGATTCATGGCTGCAGTGGAAGAAACACAACAGAAGTCAGAGATGCCCCGACGAAGCCGCAGAAAAACATTGCAACTGACTGATCGACGAGCAGAGAGTCGAACTGAAAACATACACAAGAACACGACTGGACATTGTTATGAACATAGCCCAAAATTCTACACCGAACACAGAATCGGAAGCACAAATTTAAGCCACCGGCTAATACATTACGTTGCTTGTACATACACATCGCAAGCAGCAAATCAGATAAATATCTCTGATCAGATAATACAACACGACTGTTACAGAACACACGAAGGGTACACACAACAGCATGGAGGAGTTAACAGAGTTCTACACAACAAATTACATTCTAGGACAGAACAATGAAACAGATCGGAGTCAGTTCACAAACTCTCCCCGAAATACACCTACAGTTAAAGACCACCAATCGGTACCAGAAATATATGCATGCTCCAGCAAGGAAGCGAGCCTACTCCATCTTCATAAGCCCAGAACCCGGCGCCTCGGGTGCAGTGGGCGAATACGGAAGCCAGTCCTTCGCGCAGACAAGCGCCTCCACAATTTCTGGACGGAGCGAGCTTCTGTAGTCATCGAGCATGCGGCTTCCTGTTCCTGCAGAAAATATAGAGCTGCCGTTGGTCGACATGGACATCGGAATGGCCAAGATATCACGTGCCATCCTCGAGAGTGTTGGGAACTTGAGTGTGTTGAGCTTCCACCAGTTCAGGATGTCAAACTCTTGGATACGTGGAGTGAGGGATTCATCCAGGTACTGCTCAAGTTCAGATTTTGAGGGCTGGCTTGTAGCAATCTCAGAAAGATACAAATCAAAGTCTAGAAGACCATCACCAGTTGAAGGCCGAGTTGCCTGGGTGTTCTTCCCATTGGAAGCTGCATTATTAGTTGCCCCTTGTTCAGGGAGTGGCTGTGCTACATAGTCCTTAAAAAGCTCATGCACTGAATCATTTACCACCTTAACATACTTGGCAGCCTCAATGCCATAAATCTTCGAGTAACTGAACTCAACAAGCTTCATCTTAAAACGTGGATCCATCACAACAGCAACAGCTAACACAAGGTTGCAATCCTTCCAGTACTTGTCAAACCTCTCATGCATGTCTTTGGCGATGATACTGAAAACTGGATCTTCATGTCCTGAAGCATTTGCCAGCTCCAGCTGAAGTTTCCAAGCTTCATGGAAAAAAATGTTTGAGGTTGGGTTTCCCGCTGCCATGATGCTGTGAGCCGAGTCATACAGCAGCCTCAGGTAATTGCAGGCCGCCTCAACTTTTTTCCAGTCCTCAGCTGAAGGTGCTTCATTGTAGTTATCATCACATGTTTCTAGTTGACTGAAAGCCTGCTTATAATCCAAGGCAGCCAAGAGCATCAGATAGGTGGTGTTCCACTGGGTTGTAACATCCAGGCAAAGGGTCTTCGTGCTGGGGATCTCCAGCTGCAGAGCAATCTCAGCAAACTTTTCCTCACGGATAGGAGAAGCTTTTATGAACTTTATGCTTTCACGGATATTGTAGATGACACCGTGGATTGAAGCAATGACATCTTGTGCAACTGCATTCAGGATGTGGGCATAGCACCTCACAACAAATAGCTGGCCCTTAAGCGAGAGGTCGTTTTTATTTGAGAGATGGTCTCTCAGATTTGCACTGTAGATATCATGTGATGAGCAATCATTATCCAGTGTGATGGTAAATAGCTTGTCCTTCATACTCCAGTCAGTAAGGCTTGCACTAATAGCTTCACTAAGTGCATTCTCTGAATGAGGCGAAGAGACCATCATAAAGTTAAGCATTCTTCGATGTAATTTCCATTCAGAGTCAATAAACTGCCCAGCAAGTTGAACATAGCCAAGGGTTTGACTAGTTGTCCACAATCCAATAGTGAGGCTGATCCTTCCAGGCATAGTGCTGACTTCTTGCAAAAGGTTCTCCTTTTCTTTCTGATAAACAGCATACACCTCCCCTTCCATTGCATCAACATCAACAACCCTGAAACGAGGCTGCAGGCTATCAATGAAAACAGTGAAGGCTGGCTGTTGAACAATGTGGAGTGGGTAGTCATGCAAAATGATCATCTTTGCCAGGTATGAACAACTGCGGTCTTGATCAAAAGACGCATTCGCATAACCAGTATATCTGTAACGCCTCTTAGACCGCCTCTCCACAGTGCCATCACCATCATTGTCAGTTCCAACCGCTGAACCCAGTGATATCTTGTGCTCTTGGCTTTTTATCTTCGGACATGAACCCAAGGTGATGTGCCTCTTGAGATGACTGGTACCTGCAATTTTTGAACCAGAGCTGTAAGCAAAGGTTTGCTTGCACAATTTACAGCATGCCCGAGTGGCCCCTCCAGCAGCATCTTCAATAGTGAAGTGCTCCCACACCAGGGACTTCTTTTTCCTGCGCCTAATGGTTGGAGGGGTGGCCACCTCAGCGATGGCCAACTCATGCCCTTGGAGCAACTCGTCGGCCTGTGTTAACTCCTCACCTTCACCCATCTCATCACCTTGTGTCATTTCATCAACATGGACCAACTCATTGCCTTGTATCATTTCATCATCATGGACTACCTCATTACTTGGGTCAACAGTGTCATTACCTTGGACCACCTGATTGTCATTGCCAGTTTCATCAGCCATGCTGGTGGACAAGTACCTGTAAGTTGCAAAATCTGGAATAAATAACATCATGAAGTCAGATATCAGAGCACACTTGATCGTAAAAAATGATATCAGAGCACATGTTATTTGATTAAAAGGAAGCAAAATAAACTTAATATACGGTCATTCATGCAATGAATCAGTATCTTACCACATTTTAGATATTAGGGAAACAACAAATAATATTTAGAAGCAATTGAGTAAGGCTTAATTGGACTAACTAGCGCACAGCTCAAACGCTAAAACTTTGGGCTTTGCTTCAGTACTGGTGCAAATCCTCAAGACCAATATTAACTAGAATATTTTTGCTCCTGGACATTAGACTCGTCAATAACCAGATTTATTTCATGACTTGTAATCTTGTTTACAAGGTAGTAGCAAAGCAAAACCCATATAAACTTTTGACAAGTTATTCAGATGTATATATTTTACATCTGCATTTCAATAATAAGAAACAGTTACAGAAATACTTTAATAGCTTCCTGCGAAGATTTCAATGATGTAATAAGGGAGTAAATATCAAACATAAGCAATCACAAATTATAGACTTCATAGCTCTTCTAAAAGAAGTATGTGTTGCCGCCCAGCCCAGGTCAAAATGCCTAAAAGCATGTCTTTTATGGAAAAATTGTCTTGAGCGCAATTAACAACTGTCATTCAGAGGGAAAAATTGAGAAAGAGCACCCCATGCCAAAAATGTTTCGCCAGAATGACCAACGCAACCAAAATTGGCAGCTTTCGTCCCAATTAATTTAGCAGCAGCATCCAAAGAAGTCGATTGTTATTGTTCCCAGTGGATCATTCATTGGTAATAAGAGCAGAACCGATGTCCTGCTGAAAGTGCTACATGGTTTGAGTTGCAATCGCTAACTTAGGCATGTAAATTTACCGCATGTAATCACAAAAGCACACGAATCAAATTGTGAAGGAACAAAACAGACGCAGCAGCTCCACGCCGCCATGTAGTCCCAAAAACCCACCGGATGAAGCTGATCTCCCTCCCCAGATTCCGCCCAAAACTCCAGCCATGGAGTCTCCCAGAGGCTGAAACTACAAATCTAGTCTACTCACTTGCATAGTTAAACTGTTGCTGAAAAAAATTCTGTAGAAAGCAGTCTGCTTTCGAATCAACCCCGCTGGCGAACTCGCTCAGCAGAACCTAGGGGATTGATGAATAATTGGGCCAGGAGCTAACTCCCATCGGTAAAATCTCCGTCTTTTTAGCAAACAAAACCTAGACAAACTCCCTCGCAGAGCCCACCGCTGGCCCAATCTGGCCGCGCCAAACCCCACTAAATCGCGATCAAACGCGGCGCACTCGAAAAGCCCAGAAATTTTCAAACGGCGCGCCTAGATCCGACCGAAACTAGCCCAAACGGGCTCCGAACGCGCGCAGATCTGAGCGAGAGCTTCCGGAAAGGAAGGAGATTAAGCGCGCGCGGCACCGAAATGGAGAGTGATTTGGAAAGTTTACTTACGGGAGGAGCAGGAGAGGAGGAGGAGGTGGTGGTGGTGGCGATCCGGGAGTGAGACTGACTGACAAAGCTAGGGCTCGGCCCAAGAAGAGAAGCGCCAAGGCCGGGCGAGGCGGAGCGCAGATCTGGGTGGGGAGGAATGAGCGAGGGGAGGTGGGGGAAAGGAAAGGGGGCAAAGCAGTAGGTGTAGAGCGAGACTTTGGTGGGGGAGGCTGATTTGCGGGGGTGCGGAGAGAGCCAGAGCGGAGTGACGTTTCGTTGGGCTCACTCACGGGTAGCGGCCCATCGCTGGCTCATAGTGGGTGGCGGGCGCCGGCGGCACCCGCGCCGCTGCCGGCCGGGCCATGGTGGTGCGGGGAGTGGGTTGGGCGGCTTGCGGGGGAATCTGTTTTCTACATTCTCGGGAACTGCTACTGGCAGCTTTTTCCCATAGCGAGCTGGGATTTGGGAATGGGATGGTGTCTTCCTCGCCGTGTCATCAGGGCCGAGAGGGATTTGGCAAACTACAGCGCGACTGAAGAATATACTTATATTACTACTCAAGAAACATCAGGAATTACGAAGTTTCGGCACATGTCCACTAAACCCTCCGGGCCGGAGGATAGCCACACTGCCGTATGGGCATTTGTATGAAATGGCTACTGGTGTTCTGACATCGCTTAATATGAGTAATACAAGTTTGATGAGCTTTCAACATGATCTTTGTCTCTTCAATCATGGTAGAATAGACTGAGCCATCCATCTCTACAGCTTGTAGACGGTTGACTAACTCCAGACAATCAGATTCAATGAGAATGGGGAGATTACTCCAATCCAGCGCCAATGACAGTCCCTCTCTTAGAGCAAATTGTTCTGCTTCAAAGGCATCCCTGCAATTGTTTACACGAAGACAGAACCACTATACCTGCTCCTGCTTCACCACCTGAGTCAAAGGATCCATTTGTATTCCACTTAACCCATCCTTCACGAGGTGGAGTCCAGCTTGGTTCAGTAGTCTTCTCCTTCAGTTTTTGTGGTTGCTTGCCATCAATCTCTAAAACGAGTTTCCCCTTAACGATATCTTGCCCTTGGTGGCACTTGATCTGTAACAAAGACTCCAGATAGCTAACCAAGAATCTTCAAGATGATCCCATAGGAGGGGGCTGCTTCGCATGAACAATTTCATTGCGGACATGCCAGATGCGCCAAAGTACCATCAATACCTTAGAGATACTACCTCTCGAAAGGTTCACTAGCAAGATTAGCAGCCAGTCCGAGCCAGTATGTTGCACAGATTGCAGTTTAGGTAATTGCCATTGTTCTGACATGTAGTACCAGAATTGTCTTGCTAGATTGTAGCGAAAAAATGGATGAAAATTATCTTCAGTTTCAACACCACACATTGGATATTGACATGTAGTCTCAAGCGTTCGTTTGTACTTGTTTTGCCAGGTTGGCAATGAGTCTGTAGCTAATCTCCATGCAAAGTGCTGAACTTTAGGAGGCACATCAGATTTCCAAATAAGATCCCAAACCGTCCTGTTGCCATCAGGAGCTGTAGTAGATGTTTCAGTTGATGCATTCCATTTAACCTCCATTGCGAAACCATAAGCACTCTTCACCGTGAAGAGACCATGTTTTTCGGGCGCCCATGCAAAAGAATCTCCTTCCATCTTGCAGAGGGTTTGATCTTTAATATTTCATCCACATCCGATGGCTGAAAGTATTGGTTTAACATGTCAATTTTCTAGGAACCATATTGATCAATGAGTTCAGAGACAAAGCAGAGTCTGCATCTTCTCTTTTAGGATATTGGTTTAAACGTGGGTGCCTTTGGAATCCACGAGTCTCCCCATATCCGAATACTTTGACCATTACCAACACGCCATATCAAACCCTGTTTTGACAGCTCTAGCCCATGTGTAATTGCCTGCGATGTGGAAGATGGGTTACCAGTAAACACCATGTCCTCAAGCCTTCCATTAGGATAATACTTGGCCTTTAATACTCTGGCACAAAGGCTCTTAGGCTTGGTGATTAATCTCCATGCTTGGCGTGCAAGAAGCGCTTAGTTAAAAACACGAAAATCGTTGTGATCACCAATGAGTCTTCCTCTTGCCGTCTTTAGCACCCCAATAGAAGTTCCTCACCAATCTAGTTAAATCATCACATACCGAAAAGGGTAGTTTGAAAACCCACATTATATAAGTTGGCAAAGCTTGAGCTACTGGTTTAATAAAACCCCCCCTTCCCGCTTGAGCTAGGTGGCCATCACCCCACATCAGTAACCTTTTCGTTAGTTGAGCATGTAGGTTCTGAAGTTTCCCGTGTGACATCCGACCATCCGGTGTTGGCAGTCCTAAATATTTCTCTTCAAAAAACAATGAAGTTACCCCAAGATCAGAACGAATCATTTCCTTGATAGTTTCAGGGCAGGCTTCACCAAACAGCATGGAGCATTTGGAAAGATTTATAAGTTGACCAGTAGTGGTCGCATATGTATCCAGAGCATGCTTGACACTAAGAGCTTGACAATGTGTTGCTTTAAAGAACAACAATGTATCATCCGCAAATAGCAGATGTGAAACCCCTGGAGCTAGGCGGCATACTTTAATTGGAGAGACCAAGCTATCATCAATTCCTTTATTCAACGGAGCTAAAAGTCCATCAGCAACAAAAAAGAAAAAGAACGGTGAGAATGGGTCACCTTGCCGTAGCTCGCGCGATGGTGCAAACGAATCCAGGAGGGTTGATGTCTACGCACGCTTCTATTCTTGTAGACAGTGTTGGGCCTCCAAGTGCAGAGGTTTGTAGAATAGCAACAAGTTTCCCTTAAGTGGATCACCCAAGGTTTATCGAACTCAGGGAGGAAGAGGTCAAAGGTATCCCTCTCAAACAACCCTGCAATTACGATACAAAAAGTCTCTTGTGTCCCCAACACACCCAATACACTTGTCAGATGTATAGGTGCACTAGTTCGGCGAAGAGATAGTGAAATACAAGTAATATGGATGATTATAAGTAGTAAATGCAATCTGAAATAAATATCGCTGCGAGCAAACATGTAACAGAACTGAATGTAAATGGTGTTTCAATGCTTAGAAACAAAGCCTAGGGATCATACTTTCACTAGTGGACACTCTCAACAAAGATAACATAATTGAACACATAAATATCTATCTTCACTATGCTATTCTAAACTATTCTCCGAGATAATGAACACTAATCATGTGTAGGGCTACGAAGCACTCCTCAAAGTTCGCATTTCCCAAAACTAGATTGCCCCACACTATCACCTTGAGCGCACTAGATGGTTCCAACAAACACCAACAATTCATAGAGACATTAGCCAAAGAGACACACATAATGCGCACACTGTCACCTTCACATCATGGTACAAGGTGTCTCCGGAGATTACAATAATAATGCACTTGAGTAGCATGATATATGAAGAACAACATCTACCAATTCAACTAGATACAAAGCTCATGATCACATAAAGATCACATCATGGGAGAGAGAGGTGAACCACATAGCTACCGGTAGAGCCCTCAGCCTCGGGGGAGAACTACTCCCTCCTCATCATGGGAGACAGTAACGTCGATGGAGATGGCGGTGGAGTCGATGGAGATGGCTCTGGGGGCAATTCCCTGTCCCGGCAGGGTGCTGGAACAGAGACTTCTATCCCCTGAAATTGGTCTTCGACGGCGGCGGCGCTCCGGAACTTTATTTGGGAAAACGCCGATCGATTTAGGGTTTTCGCGTCGGAGGATTTATATAGGCGGAGGGGCGATGTCAGAGGGCACCAGGGGGTCCCACACCACAGGGTGGTGCACCGAGGGGGCACCCGCACCACCAGGTGGTGTGGCCACCTCCTGGCCCCCCTCCGACTCTTCTTTGGAATCCGTCTCATGTCGGGGGAAAATAAGAACTTCGGGCTTTGTTTCGTCCAATTCCAAGAATATTAACTGTGTAACTTTTCTGAAACACAAAAATAGCAGAAAGCAGGGAACCGGCACTGTGGCATCTCGTCAATAGGTTAGTTCCGGAAAATGCATAAAAATGCCACGAAGTGTAAACAAAGCACAAAGCAATTGGTGTAAATCAAGCATGGAGCATCAAAAATTATATATACGTTTGAGACGTATCAAGCATCCCCAAGCTTAACTCCTGCTCGTCCTCGAGTAGGTAAGTGATAACAAAACAATAATTTTTGAGGTGACATGCACCAACACAATCTTGATCAAACGATGTAAAGCATTCAATGTTGAGATCAAAGTACTCTAAACATGGGCATAAGAGATATGATCTTGACAATAGAACTTAGCAACCATGTTATAACATAAAAAGTAACACAAACAAAACATCATGAGTAATAATGCATTGAAAGTCAATTGTTTGTTTCAAGCATATAGAAAAACATAGCAAAGTGGTATTCACCTTGTCCCTCATGGAGTAGCAAAACATAAATGCATAGGGCACCTTCAAGTTTAAGAGGGCGACTAGATACAAATAATTTGAGAACAAGCAAAACCATCATCATGAATCAATCAATAATTAATTTTGGGACCATGCACATTATACTCAGAATGACAACTATGCTCTCTTAATCGGTGCATAAAGGTAGAAGATGAAGACTCGACATAAAAGTAAAAGAAAGGCCCTTCGCAGAGGGAAGTAGTGATTGCAAGTTTTATAAACCTTCCAAAAATTATGGTACTGATTAGCTTTGAGCTCTCATTGCCCCCATTGATACGTCTCCAATGTATCTATAATTTTTTATGCTCCATGCTTGTTTTTACACCATTTGCCTATTGTTTCGTTACACTTCGTGGCACTTTTATGCATTTTCCGGAACTAACCTATTAACGAGTTGCCACAGTGCCAGTTCCCTGTTTTCTGCTATTTTTGTGTTTCAGAAGTGATACACGGGAAATATTCTCGGA
This sequence comes from Dactylis glomerata, assembly GCA_007115705.1. Lineage (NCBI taxonomy): Eukaryota > Viridiplantae > Streptophyta > Magnoliopsida > Poales > Poaceae > Dactylis > Dactylis glomerata. Next base: position 509,756 of record QXEO01000133.1, read on the forward strand.
ATTGGACGAAACAAGTTCCTGAAGTCTTATTTTACCCGGAAGCTTCCAGAGATCAGAAGGAGAGTAGGAGAGGGGCCACCAGGCCCCCTCACACGTGGCTCGCGCGGCCAGGGGCCTGGCCGCGCCGCCATAGGGTGAGGGGCCCTGGCCCCACTTCTGACATCGCCCCTTCGCCTATAAGAAGCCTCGGCACGGAAAACCCTAAGGAGTCGGTGAAATTTCCAGAACAGTTCCGCAACGCCGCCGTCATCAAAGCCAAATTTCGGGGGACAGAAGTCTCTGTTCCGGCACCCTGCCGGGACAGGGAAGTGCCCCTGGAGCCATCTCCATCGGTCTCCATCACCGTCTCCGCCGTCTCCATCGACCTCACCGCCATCTCCATCAACCTTGATGTCTCCTATGATGAGGAGGGAGTAGTTCATCCCCGGGGCTGAGGGCTCTACCGGTAGCTATGTGGTTCACCTCTCTCTCCCATGATGTGATCTTTATGTGATCGTGAGCTTTGTATCATGTTGAACAAGTAGATGTTATTATTCAGATATTATGTGTACTCTAGTGGTGTTATTAAAGTAATCTATTCCTCCTGCCATGGTGCAACGGTGACAGTGCGTGCATCATGGTGGTACTTGGTCTAGGCTACGATTGTGATCTTTTATGGATTATGAGAGTAATTATCGCTATGATAGTATTGAAGTGATCTATTCCTCCTTTCATGGTGTAATGTTGACAGTGTGTGCACCGTGTTAGTACTTGGTCTAAGTTGCAATAATATCTATCTTGAGTTGTAATCTGATTTGGATATCTCTATGAGTGGTGTTTGTCAAGTACTTGATGAACTTTAAGGGGTGCTTCTGTAGCCACTACGCAATGATTAGTGTTATTCAATAGGAGAGTAATTCAGAGTACCATAGTGGAGAGAAGTTATTTATTTGTTCATTCATGTTATATTGTTGGGAGTGTGTCCACTAGTGAAAGTATGATCCCTAGGCCTTGTTTCCAAGCATTGCACACCATTTACTTGCTGTTTTGTTACATGTTTGCTCGCAGCGATTTTTATTCCAGATTGCATTTACTACTTATAATCATCTATACCACTTGTATTTCACTATCTCTTCGCCGAACTAGTGCACCTATACATCTGACAAGTGTATTGGGTGTGTTGGGGACACAAGAGACTTTCTGTATCGTAATTGCAGGGTTGCTTGAGAGGGGTAGCTTTGACCTCTTCCTCCTTGAGTTCGATAAACCTTGGGTGATCCACTTAAGGGAAACTTGCTGTTGTTCTACAAACCTCTGCACTTGGAGGCCCAACACTGTCTACAAGAACAGACGCGTGCGTAGACATCACCCATCATAGGCATCTTGAGTGGTTAAGGTTAATGCGAGTACAAATGTGAGATATATGCTTGTCAAACCATAAGTTGAAAATCTCATGTCCCGTGAATACGAGTACCCAAACCTCATGCTACTCGACTTAGGTCCCAAGCAAGTTCTTGTCATTGTAAGCATACATGTATTATCGAGAACGCCAACGGGGTACCTCCTGCCCGATGATATGGAAGCTAGCCCATATCAAAATGATAGGAAAAACAGACAATGAACACCTCGACATCTCTTTTATTTTCCATTGGGTATAGCTTTTTATTTGAGATGCGTCATCGAATGTCCACTATGGTTATGCTGTAAATTTCTACCATGAATGATGTGTGGTTTAGATTAGCGGTACAGGCGTTTCTCTAACACATATACAAACTCCATGAGCTTACAAGTTTCCAACTTATTTCACATCGCTAGGCATCCATAAACAAAAGATCATGATATCAACTAAATAAGAAATAAGTGCAATGTTGAAAGCCTGCCCCATGACAGCATGGCTAAGCTAACTCCCAACTTACAACTTGCAAGCATATAATCAACATAAGAGAGCCACAATGGTCAAGTTTATTAAGTGCAAGAAAGTAAATGTGCCATCAGGTTCATGAGAGCTTAACTAACTAATTTTCACATAACAAAAAGTTTAATTTGAAAGATAGATAAAAGCAAGACGATTGTACTTGGAATAGCAAATTGCTAATAGGTAGATATGGTGGACACATAGGAAATTTTGGTTTTTGGGAGTTGGATGCACGAGAAATATTCCCTCTCAGTATAGATGAAGGCTAGCAAAAGACTGGGAGCGACCAACTAAGAGAGCAATAACGGCCATAATCATGCATAGCGACAAAACATTATTAATCAAAGCATAAAGTGGTATCACAAGTCAAAAACCAAATGATCATAGAGGCTTGAGGCGACTGGTTAAAGTCAAACATGGTGTGAGCATGCGCCAAGTCAACCCAAATAAAGCATCAAAGGAGAATACCACAATATTATGCTCCCATATAATAAAAACAACGCATGATTCTTTCAAAGGCACATTAAGCAATCTCAGTCATTTGAGACAAGTCATGCTATAGCAATAACTACTAAGCATATAATCAAAATAACATCAAGCATGACATGCAAAAGTCTAAGCCACAGTCTAAACACGCTCCCATTTGTACCACTATAAGCATAAAACGGTTTACTCTTTTCCAACACCAATCAACCTTTTTGAAACAACTCTCAAAGATGAAAACCAACAAAGACCAAAGGTCTAAACACACCTAGCTACAAAGAATAAACAAGTTCTGAACAAAAATCAAGGTGAAAAATAAAAGCTAAATGCAGTACTAGAAAAAAGAGAACACTCGTTGAACGATAAGAGTGAAAACCAGAGTGTTCTAGGCAATGAAAATAGAGCGTGTCTCTCTCCAAAACAAATATGATGTGATCCAACCATTTATTACAACAAACAAAACAAAAGAAAACTGAAAGCGAAAATAAAGACGCTCCAAGAAAAACACATAGCATATGAAGCAATAAAAATATAGTGTCTTGAAAGATGACCTGATATTTTGTTGATGAAGAAGGGGTGTCTCAGGGCATCCCCAAGCTTTGACGCTTGTACTTCTTGGATATTTCTTGGGGTAACATGGGCATCCCAAAGCTTGAGTTTTTGTCTATACTTCATCTCATCTCAACATTCTCCTTTCCCTACACTTGAAAACTTCCTTCATATAAAACTTCACACAATTCTTATTAGCAACATTAGTGTATGCAAGATAGTAGATCCACTCTTGGTTCAGTTTCAACTCAAGTACAACACATATTAACACATCAGCTACTATAGCAAATTCCTCAAAAAGTTCCGTGATCAAAAGAACTCAAAAAGAAAGAGATCAAGAGGCAAATGCAAATAGTGGCAGAAATCTGTCAAAACAGAACAGCTGGTAAAGATCAATTTTTTTGAACATTTTTTGTTGCTCAAATCTAAAAGTGCAAAACTAATGAAAGTTAGAAAATAACCTGGGGCTTGTGTATAAGAAATTGCACATCAAAAAGATGTTCTGAGAATTTTCATGAATTTTTACGGTGCAGCGCAAAAATCTGTTTCAGGACAGCAACTTCCCCAAATCTTACCTTCCTCCAATTAGAGGTTCTTCTTGGCACAAAAACAAAATAAAAAATCATAAGGAGAGGTCATTACAGTAGTAATAACTTACAAGACTTAACAAAAAGAAAAGGTACTAAAAGTAAAACATTGGGTTATCTCCCAAGAGTGTTTTTCTTTAACGCCTTTCAGCTAGGCGCAGTAATTTGAGAAGATGCTCACATAAACGCCAGAAAGAACTTGAAGCAAGAGAGAGTGATACGTCTCAAACGTATCCATAATTTTTGATGCTCCATGCTTGTTCTTACACCATTTGCTTAGTGTTTTGTTACACTTCGTGGCATTTTTATGCATTTTCTGGAACTAACCTATTAACACGATGCCACAGTGCCAGTTCCCTGTTTTCTGCTGATTTCGTGTTTCAGAAAAGTTACACAGGAAATATTCTCAGAATTGGACGAAACAAAAGTCGAACCTCCTATTTTTACTGAAGCTTCACGAAGACCGAAGAGGAGACAGAGGGGGGCCAGGGGCCAGCCTCACCACCAGGGGGCGTGGCCCAGCCCCTGGCCGTACCCACCTGTGGTGAGGGCACCCTGGTCCACTCCTGACGCCGCCCCTTCGCCTATAAAGATCCCTCGACGGGAAAAACCTAAACACCCGATCAATTTTCCAGAACCACATCGCGATCCGCCGCCGTCGTCGACCCGAGATCGGGAGGGTCCAGAAGCTCTTCCCGGCACCCTGCCGGAGAGGGGAATCGCCACCGGAGGTCTTCTTCATCGCCATGCTTGCCTCCGGCGCGAGGAGTGAGTAGTCTACCTTGGACTATGCGTCCATAGCAGTAGCTAGATGGTTGTCTTCTCCACCATGTGCTTCATATTTAGATCTCGTGAGCTGCCTTACATCATCGAGATCATCTTTATGTAATCCTACATGTTGTGTTTGTTGGGATCCGATGAATATTGGTGTTATGTTAAGTTGATGTTCTGAATTTTATCTTATGTTATCTCTATGTTGTTTATGATCTTGCATGCTCTCCGTTGTTAGTAGCTATCTTGGCCAAGTAGATACTAGTGACTCCAAGAGGGGGTATTTATGCTCGATAGTTGGGTTCATGCCTCTATTTAATCTGAGGGAGTGATAGAAACCTCTAAGGTTGTAGATGTGCTGTTGCCACTAGAGAGAAAACAACAATCTTGTGTCCAAGGACATTCGTTTTGTTTACATTACACACTTTGCTTAATGCAGTTATCTGTTGTTCGCAACTTAATACTCTCGGGGTCCTCGGATGATTCCCCGCGAGTGGATTATTAGTCATAGATGCAGTTGGATGGCGGTCTATGTATTTTGTTGTAATGCCCAGAGTAAATCTCATAGTGATCCTCATGACATATGCACGTTATCTTTATTCTATCAATTGCCCAACTATAATTTGTTTACCCAACATGTTGTTATTTATCTTATGGAGGGACACCACTAGTGAACTATGGACCCCGGTCCAATTTCCTTTATATTGCTATTACTGTTTACTTTCACTCGCACTGTTTACTTTCTCGCATATTACTATTGCTTTCCACTCGATATGCTCAATCCTTTGTTTACAGCAAACCGGTGAGATTGACAACCTCATCGTAAGTTGGGAGCAAAGTTCTTGGTTGTGTTGTGTGTAGGTTTCACGTTGCTGCTGGTGCAAAGCAAAGCCCTGTACGAGGCGCCTTATAAATTGTCTGGAGCTGTCACGAAGCTAACAGGCATCACCTTCTGAAGTTTGCCTTTTTCCTACTGGTTCGATAAATCTCGGTTTCTTACTGAGGGAAGACTTGCTACTATGCTCATCATACCTTCCTCTTGGGGTTCCCAACTGGGTGGTTATCTGCCCGCATCAAGAACTTTTTCTGGCGCCATTGCCGGAAAAAAAAGATTTCTGCAAGGGGAGTTTCGCACGCACATCCTTTACTTTGTTTATTGTTTTGCTTTACTTTATTTTTGCTTGCATCTTTTTATCAAAAATACAAAAAAATTAGTTTCCTTTATAGTTGTTTATTATGTCTAGTTAATTGCTGCTACTATGTCACCCGAGGAAATGATCTTCACTTTCAAACAAAAGAGTGAGGAATTTTTAAAGAAGCTTGGTCTAGAATTTATGATTGGCATGGAAAAACTGAACCGAAAATGACTTTGAGTTTGCTTCTTAGTAGCTTTTACATTGGACTTGCTCTTCGTTATAGATATGCTTTGGATGCTACAGCAGAAGGAGATTTCCTTCATTGTGATGGAGATCAAGCTTTCAATATTATAAAAAAGTTGATTACAATTTATAGCATGCCAACTGATTTTGATTCCTCTCTTGTGAGAGTTTTTAATAGACTTAATACTCTTGAGACTCGCACTACTTGTTTGGGTAATTACTATAGTACTTTGCGCGAGCATTTTAATTATGTGCCAATAAATTCTGAACCATCAAGTTGGTACCCTACGGTAAAAATCACCATTAGTGGTGAAACTTTTCATGCTCATTGTGATATTATGTATAAATTTTGTCTTATGCCAAAGGATGTTTATGAATCTTTGAGTCTCTGGAAACTTTCTGAGGGGGGAGAAGAAATTTCTCTTACTAATAATGCCACTATATTTCCAGTTGGAATAGCTGAAGGAGTTTATACAAAAGTCCTAGGAAAAATGGTATCTACTGATTATCTTGTTATTGAATGTGTAGGAAAAGGACAAATCACGCTTGGAAGGTCTCTACTAAAGCTCCTCGGTGCCATTATAGATGTGGGAAAAGGCACCATAAGATTCATCTCTCCATCTTGCAATAATCATGTGTTTCCTAAACTTAAGATCAAAGGTAAGAGAGGAATACGTAAGGCACCCGTTGACCCTAATGCTTCATCACTTGATATTACTTGATTTCCACATTTCTGCGCCTAGCTCAAAGGCGTTAAAGAAAAGCACTCTTGGGAGATAACCCATTGTTTTCTTTTCAGTTCTTTTTCTTTTATTTGAGTCTTGGAAGTTATTACTACTATAATAACCGCTCCTTATCATTTTTATTTTGTTGTTGTGCCAAGAGAAACCTCTAATTTGAGGGAGGTAAGATTTGGGGAAGTTGCTGTCCTAAAACAGATTTCGGTGCTGCACCGTAAACATTCGTGAAAATTCTCAGAATATCTTTTTGACCTGTGATTTCTTGTGCATATGCCCTAGGTTATATCCAAACTTTCATTAGATTTACACTTTTTGATTTGAGCAACAGAAAACCCCCGAGAAAATCGATCTTTGTCAGCTGTTCTATTTTGACAGATTTCTGCCACTATTTGTGTTTGCCTCTCGATCGCTTTCTTTTTGAGTTCTTTTGATCACAGAACTTTTGGGGAAGTTAATACAGTAGTATATGCTTTATATGTGGTGGTTTTGAGTTGAAACCTGAACCAAAAAAGGTTGATTCATTATTATGCTTACACTAATGTTGCTAATAAAATTATGTTGAGTTTTGTATGAAGGAAGTTTTCAAGTGTAGGGATTGGAGAATGATGAGATGAGTTGAAGAATAGACAAAAGCTCAAGCTTGGGGATGCCCACACACCCCAAGAAATATCCAAGAGGTACAAGCGTCAAAGCTTGGGGATGCCCCCGAGGCACCCCTTCTTCATCGGCAAAAATCATGTCACCTTTCAAAACACTATATTTTTATTGTTTCATGCACTATGCGTTTTTCTTGGAGCGTCTTTAGTTTTTAGTTTTCTTTAGTTTTGTTTGCTGCAATAAATGGTTGTAGCCCAACAAATTTCTTTTGGAGGAGATGTACTCATTTTTCATTTGCCAAGAACACTCCGTTTTTCACTCTTATCGTTCAACGAGTGTTCTCCTTTTCTAGAACTGCATTTAGCTTTCGTTTTTTGCCTTGATTTTTGTTCAGATCTTGTTTTATCTTTGCATCAAGCTGTATTTGGACCTCTGGTCTATGTTGGTATTCATCAAAAGTGTTTTTTCAAAAAGGTTTGAATGGTGTTGGAAAAGAGAAAAAGTTTCATGCAAAAAAGTGGTACAAAAGGAGCTTGTTTAGATTGCGGCTTAGACTTTTGCATGTCGTGCTTGATATCGTTTTGATAGTATGCTTACTGATTTTTGTTGTAGCATGACTTGTCTCAAATGACTGAGATTGCTTAATGAGCCTTTGAAAAAATCATGCGTTGTTTTTATTATTTGGAAGCATTAATTTGGTTTTCTCCTTTGATGCTTTATTTGGGTTGACTTGGCGCATGCTTACAATATGTTTGACTCATACAAAGTCACCATAAGCCTCTATGATCATTTAGTTTTTGACTTTTGATGCCATTTTTATGCTTCTCTTAATGATGTTTTGTCGCTATGCATGATTATGGCCGTTATTGCTCTCTTAGTTGGTCGCTCCCAGTCTTTTGCTAGCCCTCATTTTGTACTGAGTATGAGCTCTACTCGTGCATCCAACTCCCAAAAACCAAGTTATGCCAATGTGTCCACTATAAATTCCTATGCATGGTATTTGTAAGCCATTCCAAGTAAATTTTCATGTGCTACCTTTCAAAAAACCTTCAAAACACTTCTCGTTTTGTGACACTGTTTTCAGCTCATGGGGACGTAGTGGTCGGATTTTCTATCTTCCATATTGCTAAATTCCAAAAAAAAAGAGAAAAAAAAAGAAAAGAAAAAAGTCACTCCTCCATGGTATGTGAATGTTGCTGGGCACCCGATGGAATCGGTTAGCCATGATTTAAGAAAGGAAAAAAGGTGGGGAGGAGTGCCAAGCTTTATAAAAGAGCACCAAAGTGCCAATCTCTCTCAAAAACTTGCTTCATTTTTGTATGTAAGATAGTAAGAACCCCATTGCCAGTCGTTGATAAAGACAACCACCTCTCAAAAACCAATTTTTATCTCTCTGTTTTGCAAATGAAAACCTCTAGCACATGTTTAATCACTGCTTCCCTCTGCGGAGGGCCTTTCTTTTACTTTTATTTTGAGTCTCCACCTTCTACCTTTATGCACCGTCTAAGAGAGCATAGTTGCCATTCTGAGTATATTGTGCATTGTCCCAAAGTTATCATTGATTGATTCATGATTTTGGTTTCACTTGTTCTTAAATTATTTGTATCTAGTCGCCCTCTTAAACTTGAAGGTGTCCTATGCATTTATGTTTTGCTATTCCATGAGGGACAAGCTGAAAACCATTTGCTATGTTTTTACATATGATTGGAACACACGTTTGACTTTCATTGTTTCATTTTTCATGATCTTTTGTTTGTGTTCTTTTTCATGTTATAACATGGTTGCTAAGTTTCTTCTATCAAGATTGTGTCTTTCATGCCCATGTTTTAAGTTCTTTTGATCCCAGCACTCAATGCTTTACATAGATGATCAAGATTGTGATGGTGCATATCACCTCAAAAATTATTCTTTGTTATCACTTACCTACTCGAGGACGAGCAGGAGTTAAGCTTGGAGATGCTTGATACGTCTCAAACGTATCCATAATTTTTGATGCTCCATGCTTGTTCTTACACCATTTGCTTAGTGTTTTGTTACACTTCGTGGCATTTTTATGCATTTGCTGGAACTAACCTATTAATAAGATGCCACAGTGCCAGTTCCCTGTTTTCTCCTGTTTTTGTGTTTCAGAAAAGTTACACAGGAAATATTCTCGGAATTAAATGAAACAAAAGCCGAACCTCCTATTTTTACCAGAGCTTCGCGAAGACCAAAGAGGATACGGAGGGGGCCAGGGGCCAGCCTCACCACTAGGGGGCACGGCCCATCCCCTGGCCATGCCCACCTGTGGTGAGGGCGCCCTGGTCCACTCCTGATGCTGCCCCTTCGCCTATAAAGACCCCTCGACGGGAAAAATCTAAACACCCGATCAATTTTCTAGAAACACATCGCGATCCGCCGCCGTCGTCGACCCGAGATCGGGAGGGTCCAGAAGCTCTTCCCGACACCCTGCTGGAGAGGGGAATCGCCACCGGAGGTCTTCTTCATCGCCATGCTTGCCTCCAGCACGATGAGTGAGTAGTCTACCTTGGACTATGGGTCCATAGCAGTAGCTAGATGGTTGTCTTCTCCACCATGTGCTTCATGTTTAGATCTCGTGAGCTGCCTTATATGATCGAGATCATCTTTATGTAATCCTACATGTTGTGTTTCTTGGGATCCGATGAATATTGGTGTTATGTTAACTTGATGTTTTGAATTTTATCTTATGTTATCTCTATGTTGTTTATGATCTTGCATGATCTCTGTTGTTAGTAGCTATCTTGGCCAAGTAGATACTAGTGACTCCAAGAGGGGGTATTTATGCTCGATAGTTGGGTTCATGCCTCTATTTAATCTGGGGGAGTGACAGAAACCTCTAAGGTTGTAGATGTGCTATTGCCACTAGGGAGAAAACAACAATCTTGTGTCCAAGGACATTTGTTTTGTTTACATTACACACTTTGCTTAATGCAGTTATCTGTTGTTCTCAACTTAATACTCTCGGGGTCCTCGGATGATTCCCCGCGAGTGGATTATTAGTCATAGATGCAGTTGGATGGCGGTCTATGTATTTTGTTGTAATGCCCAGATTAAATCTCATAGTGATCCTCGTGACATATGCACGTTATCTTTATTCTATCAATTGTCCAACTGTAATTTGTTTACCCAGCATGTCGTTATTTATCTTATGGAGAGACACCACTAGTGAACTGTGGACCCCGGTCCAATTTCCTTTATATTGCTATTACTATTTACTTTCACTCGCACTGTTTACTTTCTCGCATATTACTATTGCTTTCCACTCGATGCGCTCAATCCTTTGTTTACAGCAAACCGGTGAGATTGACAACCTCATCATAAGTTGGGAGCAAAGTTCTTGGTTGTGTTGCGTGCAGGTTCCACGTTGTGGCTGGTGCAAAGCAAAGCCCTGTACGAGGCGCCTTATAAATTGTCCGGAGCTGTCGCAAAGCTAGCAGGCATCACCTTTTGAAGTTTGCCTTTTTCCTACTGGTTTGATAAACCTCGGTTTCTTACTGAGGGAAGACTTGCTACTGTGCTCATCATACCTTCCTCTTGGGGTTTCCAACTGGGTGGTTATCTGCCCACATCAGAGAGCATCAAAAAGCAAATAAGAAACAAATTTAAATCTAAACCACTTCCTATGAAAAATAGTCTTGTAAAGAAACAAGTCATGAAAGCACAAAGCAACAAGCATAGGAAAGCAAAACAAGTGCAACTTCAAGAATTTCAACATAAAGAGGGGAAACTTAATATTATTGAGATGCATAAAACCATGTTTCCCTCTCTCATAATAACTTTCAGTAGCATCATGAATAGAATTAACAATATAACTATCACATAAAACATTCTTATCATGAGCCATATGCATAAAAGAATTAATACTCCCCACATGAACATAGTCACTCTTATTAATTGTAGTGGGAGCGAATTCAACAAAATAGATATCATCATTATTCTCATCACCATAATCATCAAATATAGGAGGCATAATGTAATCATAACTAATTTCCTCCTCAATAGTAGGTGAACTAAAAACATCATACTCATCATTGCAATCATCATAAACTGGAGGTATAGTATCATCATAAGCAATAGAATAGTTATCTTCCAAAGTGTGTTCATTTGTAAACATATCATCATTGGAAGGAACATGGATAGCACTAATAGTACAACAATTATTAACATCAACATTTTCAGAATTGGTACTAAAGAGATTTTCAATATAAAAAATAGAGTGCTTTTTCCAATCATGATCACTACTATAGGTAACAGGCATAGGAACATCATCGAGTTCAGACTCATCAGCAAAAACTATAATAGGAGCAACATGCTTAGGAGAAGATACTATTTCCTCTCTCCTTTTACTCCTCTTCTTCTTCTTCTTCTTATTCTTCCCCTCTTTAAGAGGGAGAGGCTTGAAAGGAAGCTTCTCCACATGCCCTGGTTTATTGACGGAAATGATAGAAGAAACTTTGGAGGATTCCTCCTTCTCATTAATAAGAATGAAACACATATTAGTCCTATCATATTTTGGTAAAGCCTCATCTTTTATAACATTTTGTATGTAAGTATTTGCATGGAAATTATCAACACAATAAAGATGACAACCATGCAGGACGCTATTCATATAAAAAACACTCATATCTACCAAAGAAGTTTTTCTCGATAACTCTTCACACCCCAAAAATAAAGTAAGCTCATCATGCCGATTAGGAGTGATCATGTCATCACAATACAAACTTGCAGTACTCATTGGATTAGAAAGGCTACTATCATATCCTGAGCATTGAAAATTGAAATGACCCACTTTATAGCAAAGTTCACAAATAAAAGGGTAGAGGGCACAAACCTTTTCACCGAACTCATTTAGAGCCTTGTCCCACATTCTAGTTTTTTCATTCATGTGGTGGATACAATAATATTCTTTGATTTGATTCTTTTCACAAGGTCTAAGTGCTCCACAAAAATTAACATGCTTATAAGAAATAGTACTTTCATAAGTTTGAGCATGTTTATTGCAATCATCAATAACAATTTCACTTTTCCATGCAAGTGTCTTTAAAAGGTTCATGATACACGTCCCAATTTCCTTTAGGAACATTAATATGAGAAGCAAAGGCACTATAGCAATCAACCATAATTTGAGGATCAAGACCATATTTAGCACTAAGCTCTTGGAAATCAGCAGTTTCAGCGAAAGACTTAATGTAATCATACACATAGTTTATACCTGATTCTTTACCTTTGTCACAATCCCAATCTTTGGTATTTTGTTGAATTGTTTCAAGCAGATCCCACTTGGCTTCAATCTGCTTACTTGTGAAAGACCCCTCAAAACAGGCATCTAGATAGTCCTTGTAATGTCCTAAAAGCCTTGTATAAAATTTATTAATAACAATATTACGGGGGAGCGCATGAATGGGACATTTGAGCATTAGTGACTTCAATCTTCCCCACGCTTGGGCAATGCATTCACCATCATGAGGATGAAAATTATAAATATAATTCCTATCTTTATGAATCTCACTAGAAGGATAGAATTTAGAATAAAAGAGAAGTACAATTTCATCCCAGCCAATAGGTCGACCATTCTTCAACATCTTATACCATTCCGCAGCTCTGCCCTTTAGTGATAAAGAGAATAGCTTCCTCTTAACCTGGCTTGTTGAAATACCTGCACACTTGAACAACTCGCATAATTTATGTATAAAGAGCAAATGATCACCAGGATGGACTGTTCCATCTCCTAAATAGCAGTTATTCATAGCACGTTCAACAATTTTCATAGGTATTTTAAAAGAGATACTTTCAGTATGAGGATGACAAGCATCACTAGAATTATCACATATGGGAGATAAAGTATCATCAGAGCGAATTTTCTCCTCTAAACCTAGGGAACTAAAAAAATCATGCTCATAAAAACCAGCTTCCCCAAGCTTAGACTTTTCTATAGCATTAGCAATAACGGTGTTCAGAGAATTCATACTAATAATATTGCTATTAGCATGCAAATAAAGCTCCAAAGGTTTTCTAATTTTCTCTTCAAACACTGCATGTCCTAACTTAGGAAAAATACTACAAAGCTCTTTGTTTTCCATCAAGCCTAACTAGTAAAAATAAAAACAAGAAACAAAATGATATAATTGTAGAATCTGAAGGAAATAACTTCGAGCACTCACACACCAGCAACAGTACTAGAAGATAGCTTATTAGCCAGAGGATGTGAATACCTTTTACCTTACCTCCCCGTCAATAGCGCCAGAAAAGATCTTGATGTCTACGCACGCTTCTATTCTTGTAGACAGTGTTTGGCCTCCAAGTGCAGAGGTTTGTAGAATAGCAACAAGTTTTCCTTAAGTGGATCACCCAAGGTTTATCGAACTCAGGGAGTGAAAGGATCGGTACGGGCGACTAGAGGGGGGGTGAATAGGCGCTAAGTCATTTTTTTTAATCTTTTTCAAATTTAAGGCTTGACACAAAGTAAATTCACTAGATGTGCAACTAGGTGAATTTCCTATAAGTGGCAAGCATGCAAGTAAACAAGTAACTAGCAAGATACAAGTAAGGGAAAGAAATAACCGAAGAGTGGAGACCGGAGACACAAGGATGTATTCCCGTAGTTCCTTCCTTATGAGGGGAAGTACGTCTACGTTGGAGAGGTGTGGTGACACGGAGTCGACCAACGCCACAAAGGCTCACCTTGATCTCCGGTGAGCAAGCCACGGAGGCTAGCTCGTTTCCACTAAGCGATGGTATTGGGGGAACCACGAATCCCTTACACGGAGCTTGGGGCACAACTCCACAACTCAATTGGAGGCTCCCAAGAAAGCCACGGAGGCAAGAATCACCACAAAGACAAGTCAATCAACCAATTACAACACCTAGGGTCTCAAGAGCCCCAAGGTGCAAATCCTCCAAGCAAATGGAGGTGGAAATGAAATTCCTTCGGTGAAGATGTAGATCGGTGCCTCCTCCTTCAATCCTCCAAAGATCAAGAGCTTTGGTTGGCTAGAAGGGGAGATCTATGGAATTTGGTGTTTTTTCAATAGGGGTAGGTGAGAGCTTCAAAGATGAACAATGGTTGGTGAAGTTCTAACCCTACCCCAGCTAGGAGAAGGGGTATTTATAGGTAGGTGGAAATCTGGCCGTTGAGGGAGCACACAGCAGCATTTCCGACGATAAGTCTGGCGCCGCCGGCCTCTGGGTCGGACGGCCCGGCGGTCAGTCCGGCGGGACCGGACGCTTCGCCGGGAGTCCGGCGGAGGACCGGGCGGATCCGGCGGCCCGCCGAAAACCGGATCAGTATACCAGTCCGGCGGCTCCGCCGGGCCAGTCCGGTCTGCCGTCGGGTGGTCCGGTCTGGGGGCCGGCCAGACCAAATTTCCAACATATTTATTTTTATGCAATCGAACCCCTTCACCTGTGAACTTAAACCTGTATGCATATAATTCAAATATTAGTTCACACAAAACATAGTCATGTCATTGTAAATCAAAAAAGTAGAAAGGGACAAATGTCCTTTCAATCTCCCCTTTTTGATTTACGATGACAAACTATGTTAGAGTCTCATAGGAGAACCAAAGCAAGATATCTATTGAATAGTGAGAGTGCTCCCCCATAACATATGCACATGGTAGAATTTGCTTTTGGAATGCAAAGTGCAAAAATTAGATTATAGGGAGCTCCCCCACCATCAATAGGAACCAAGCATAGCATGGACAAGATAATATCATGGATAGATAATAATAGCAAGCATAGACATATCCAAACATAAACATAGAGTGCATAGTGCATAAATAAAGTACACACTTGTCCACACACGATAGGGTTCCACGAAGTTTTGAGAGATAAAAAAACGGCAAATAAAACGCAAATGGACACAAGCCACTTAAGAACCAAGGAAGATGAAAGCGAGGCTTGTGTCATGCGACGTTATTCCTAGAGACTCTACACTCTTCTCCCCCTTTGGCATCGAAACACCAAAAAGGGAGAGGAGAGTAGACGATGCTAGCGCTCAAAAATCATCACTGGGGACAGGAGAAGCCTCCGGATCATCCTCGCCATGAGCACCTTCTTCTTCATCAGCATCTTCTGGCTCAGAGGGTGGCTCGAAGTCTTCAAAGTCTTCAATACCAGCAAACATGTCATCATCAAGAGGCGGCATAACATAGTTGACATACGGGACCGGCTCCAACTCATGCCCAACTGGGGGAACAGCACTGCCCCTAGCAGCCAAGAACTCATTCTGCCTCCTCCGGGTCTCCTGACTCATCTCCATGCTCCTATGAGCCACATCATAAGAGCTGCGACACATCTCCCACAAGTTCTTGAAGAACGCAGCAACACCCTTCTTGTGAGAGGGCCTAGGGTGGCGATGGTGACGACGGCGACTAGTACCATAACCAGAGGGACGGTGAGGATCAGGAGCACTCATGGTGGGACCTCTAGACCTGGTACGGTGCAAACTGGGAGCCTCTTCAAAACCACCCTGGAAACCCACTGAGAAGGTCTCCATCTCCACGACCTGTCCGCGCACAAGAGCAGTCGGAGCCCGGGGCTGCCTGTTGATCAAACGCTGCACATACTGACAATAGTTGGGAGTCATGCGCTTGAGAGTGGATCTCTTCATCTCCTGAAAAATGAAGTCACAACCATCTATCTTCCGAAGCTTGTCGGGCTGGCAATAGTACAGCAAGTTCATGTGATAGCCCCTGACACTAGCATCATCTCCAGCCTTACTTATCAGATTCTGACGAAAGAGCTTGGCAAGAGCATTGTAGTAGTAGTACATCCCTGAAATGGCAGGAGCAGGGTGGGATGGCTCATCTGGATAGCAAATGTGAGTGATCTTCTCCACGGTAAAGGGCGCCTCGGAGTGAATCTTGAAACCTCCAGCCCTACCTCCACCATAGCCCAGAGCATCACAGAAATCAGCAAACGTGGCAGTGAACACATCCTGGCCAGTCATCCAAGAGAAGGACTCATCTGGGTCATTATGGAAGAACACAGTGCAGCAGAACTGACGGACAACCAAAGGCTGAATAGACTCGGAGAGAGTGACAAGGTCCATAATATCCATCTTGAGAAGAGCCTCATTGATGTAGCGAAAGTCCCTGGAGACATGGTGCTGAAAGTGCTCGACATTGAGGGATTTAGGCACCACATAGAATCCACTCTTCATTTGCTCAGATTCATCATAGTAATCATCCCACATAGCACGCTGAGAATCAGTCGAGAACCTCTTGTCATTGCCAGTATACTGCCTCTCATGAAAGCGGTACGGGTTTGCAAGGCGAAGTTTACGCCAAATGCTGATATTGGCTGTACCCAAGTTATCTTCAATTTCCTGCTCCTTCTCCACATCCACCGGGCCACGAGCCCCCCTACCCTTCCGAGGTGGATGAGTTCCACGAGAGTAAACAAGCTTGGACCTCATCCGTGGCCCTGTAGCTGCAGAGGTGCCACCTTCAGCTGCGGTCTTCCCTGTCTGACGAGTACGGCGCGAAGTCTGCCCCTCAACCTCATCAATCTTCCTCTTCTTGGCCTCGAAGGCGCGAAGCTCTTCTGCGGTTTCAATCCGGTAATCACTGTCCTCAGTCGAAGCGGAGTCTGAAAAACGCAAGCAAAGCAAAGCAACACCAGATAAAGATACATGTCACGGAAAAGGAAACTCAAAGTTGGAAGAAACAAGTGCAAGATGGAAAGACGATTTGACAGAGTGGTTCGGCGCCAGGTCCGGCGGGACCGGGCCGTAGGCCGGACGGTCCGGCGGGCCGCCGGGCCATTCCGCGGTCACCACCGAACTGGCATTCAGAATACCGGTTCGGCGGGTCCGCCGAATTGGTCCGGCCGGCCGCCGGGCGGTCCGGCGCCAGGTCCGGTGGTCGCGGGAAAACTCGCCGAACGCACTCTTTCCAATCATCTTCCATCATGACTCAAATAAACTTGTTTCTACCAACCTTAAGTATACAAGGATGCCAAGGAACACACACTAGCCCAACAAAGAACGAAACCCTAAAGGATCTATCCCTAGACAAAGATGAATCTAACCCTAGATACACACTAGATCTACTCATACGAGAGCATGAACAAAACGAGTGTGAGGCAAGAGCTAGAGGAAGGAGATGAAACAAGGGAGTTACCCGAAGACATGGTGCACAAGAAGATGAGGATGAGTCCCGATCTCCCAATGCGGTTGACAAAACGCAAAGATCTTCGGGGAAAAGCTTCAACACACCCCGATCTACACCCGATCTAAATTTGGAAGGGATTGGTTGGGTGGAGAGGCTAAGGGAAGGAAAAGCTTGAAGGGGCGGCGCCAATGGAGTAGGGGGCGGGCGTGGGGAGGGAGGAAGTGGGAGAAAACTACCCAGGGAACCTTCCCCACGAGTTTAAATAGGGGGCGCTAGTCCGGCGGTAAGTCCGGCGGGACCGGGCCGTTCGCCGGGCGGTCCGGCGGGCCGCCGGGCCATTCCGGCGAGCTCGCCGAACTGGTATACTGAATGCCAGTTCGGCGGGTCCGTCGAGATAGCCCGGTGGGCCGCTGGGCAGTCCGGCGCCAGGTCCGGCGACCGCCGGGCAGGCCGCCGAAACACCTATGGACTGGAGAAAATAGACAATTTTCGAAATGTGACATGTACCAACAAGAAAAGCAAGGTGTGCGGAAGAAACCAACAGACATCAAACTTGTTTGCAAGAAAATCAACTTAAGATTGCATGCCTTCCAACGAAGAGCAACAACAAACACGAGATTTGAAAACATGCAATGGTGGGGGATTTCTCCCCCTATGTATGATCACCAATGTCGTGACACCGCGAAGAGACATGCTTGGGCTCAAAAGACATTAGTGATCTTATGATGTCGCACACTTGAGTATGCATCGTGCCATTAGTTGACACGATGACTATCCTCAACTATGCGCATCTAGACTAGAACAACACACTATAATATGGGAATGAGTGCACACGATCAAGCCACATTGCAAGAGTCTACGATATTCAATTCATGCCTCAACTCTCGGAATCTTGCTTCATCAAGAGGCTTCGTGAAAATGTCGGCGAGTTGGTCTTGTGTACCTACATAAGATAGGTTAATCTCACCTCGGTTGACATGGTCACGGATGAAGTGGTGGCGGATTTCGATGTGCTTAGTCTTGTTATGTTGAACCGGATTATGAGCGATCTTGATGGCACTCTCATTGTCACACAAGAGTGGCACCTTGTCGAAGTGAATACCATAATCCTCCATGGTTTGCCTCATCCAAAGGAGTTGAGCACAACAACTCGCGGCCGCCACATACTCGGCTTCGGCGGTGGAGAGAGACACACAATTTTGCTTCTTGGAAGACCAACAAACCAAGGACCTACCAAGAAATTGGCATGCCCCGGAAGTTGACTTCCTATCCACTTTGTCTCCCGCCCAATCCGAGTCCGAGTACCCTACAAGCTCAAAGCTTGCTCCCTTCGGGTACCAAAGGCCGAAAGTTGGGGTATCAATCAAATATCGAAAGACTCTTTTGACCGCCATTAAATGGCTTTCCTTAGGGGCGGCTTGGTATCGTGCACACATTCCCACACTAAGCATGATATCCGGTCTAGATGCACAAAGATAGAGCAAAGACCCAATCATAGAGCGATAAAGTTTTTGATCCACTTCTTTACCATTAGGATCGAGATCAAGAGTAACCTTTGTAGGCATGGGAGTCTTGGCTCCCTTCACTCCGGTGTCCATCTTGAACCTTTTGAGCATGTCTTGGGTGTACTTGGCTTGATTGATGAAGGTGCCACCCTTCAATTGCTTTATCTCAAAGCCAAGAAAGAATTTCAACTCCCCCATCATAGACATCTCAAATTTATCTGTCATTAGTCTTGCAAATTCATCATTGAAAGATTTGTTAGAAGAACCAAAAATGATATCATCTACATAAAGTTGGCATATGAAAAGCTCCCCGTTTACTTTCTTAGTAAAAAGAGTGGGATCAATGAGGCCTATCTCAAACCCACGGTCTACAAGAAGCTCTCTAAGATGCTCGTACCACGCCCGTGGGGCTTGTTTAAGGCCATAGAGTGCCTTATCGAGCTTGTAGACATGGTTCGGAAAGATAGGATCCTCAAAACCCGGGGGTTGCTTTACAAATACTAACTCATGCAAAGGACCATTTAAGAAAGCACTCTTCACATCCATTTGTTGCAACTTAAAATTATGATGTGATGCATAAGCAAGAAGGATACGGATGGACTCAAGGCGAGCCACGGGTGCAAAGGTCTCTCCATAGTCAATGCCTTCAATTTGAGAGTATCCTTGAGCAACCAAACGAGCCTTGTTCCTCACAACAATTCCATTTGCATCTTGCTTGTTCTTGAAGATCCACTTGGTTCCAATGACATTGCGGCAATCCTTGGGCTTCTCCACTAATGACCAAACTTTATTGCGCTCGAAGTTATTGAGTTCTTCATGCATGGCTTCTACCCAATCCGGGTCTTCAAGTGCTTCAAACACCTTTTGAGGTTCCACACAAGAGATATAGGCATGGTGGTTACTAAAGTTTGCCAATTGCCTCCTTGTGGACACCCCTTTCCTTACACTTCCAATCACATTCTCCAAGGTGTGGCTACCTCTTTGGAGAGTTGTTGCAATCTTCATGGCACGGCGAGCTTGAGCTTCTTCAAGAGATTCTTGAGAGGCCACTTGGTCATCACCACGGTTTTGGTCCTCGCCTTGACCTTCATTATGAGCTTGCTCATCATCTTGAGCTTGATCTTGATCACCATTTGGTGAAGAGTCACCATCATGCACATGGTCTTGATCTTGATCATGCTCACTTGGTTGAGGGTCATGAGTTTGTCTTTGGCTAGCATCAAAGGGACCTTGAGGAGCTTGTTGTGTTTGAGAGGGTGAAGGCTCCACTTGAGTAGAGCATAGTCCTTCTCCTTCCGCCAAAAGGTGTCCCTCAACGGGTATGAGATGTCCCACACCCATTCTTCTTATGGCAAGAGGAGGTATTTCGTCACCTACATCAAAAACACCACGTTGCTCCACACGGGAGCCGTCATTCTCGTCGAATCTCACGTTAGAAACTTCAACAACTCGAGCGGAGAGTTTGTCAAAGATTCTAAAGGCGTGAGATTCGGCGGCATAGCCAACAAAGGTACCCTCAAGAGCTTTCGAATCAAATTTGGACAAATGGACACCTTTCTTAAGATAGTAGCACTTACAACCGAATACCCGAAAGTACTTGATGTTAGGCTTCTTTCCAATGAGGATCTCATAAGGAGTCTTGTTCAAGCCCTTGCGGAGATATAACCGGTTCGACGCATGACATGCGGTATTAATGGCTTCGGCCCAAAAGTTATACGGAGACTTGAATTCTGCTAACATGGTCCTAGCCATATCAATGAGAGTCTGGTTCTTCCGCTCGGCTACACCATTTTGTTGGGGAGTGTAGGGAGAAGAGTATTGATGGCGAATCCCCTCATCAGTGAGAAAATCATTTAAGGTGTAGTTCTTGAACTCGGAGCCATTGTCACTTCGGATCATCAATATGTCTTGACCATATTGGCGTTGCACTTCATTGGTGAAGTCTTTGACGGTTTGTTGAGTCTCACTCTTATGAGCAAAGAAAAAGACCCAAGTGTATCTTGAATAGTCATCGACAATCACCAAGCAATACTTCTTTCCTCCAAGACTTTCATAAGAGGGAGGGCCGAAGAGATCCATGTGAAGGAGCTCTAGGACCCTCTTAGATGAAATGATGGTCTTGCTAGGATGAGGAAGTTCATGCATCTTTCCTTCAATGCAAGCTCTACACACACGATCTTTTGAAAAGGTTAGATCGGTTAGTCCTAGGATGTGGTTGCCTTTGTGGAGATTTTGCAAAGTTCTCATATTGACGTGGCCTAGCCGGCGATGCCAAAACCATCCCACATCAACTTTAGCCATGAGGCATGTCGCGGCTTTAGTGTCCTCCTTCGAGAAGTCGATCACATATAAGCCATTTTCGACATGCCCTACATGAGCTACATTAAGAGACTTGCTCCACAAAAGAACTACAATCCCAACATCAAAGAAAGTTGCAAAGCCCATATTAGCAAGTTGAGCGACGGAAAGAAGATTATATGAAAGGGACTCAACAAGCATGACATCTTCCACGGTAACATTGTGAGAGACAACAACCTTGCCGAGACCCAATACCTTTGATCTAGAAGAATCCCCATAGGTGACGTAGCCCGCATGGGATGAACCGGTGCGAAGCTCCTTCACCATTTCTTTGCTCTCGGTCATATGATTGGTAGCACCACTATCAATTATCCATTGACCACCACCGGAAGCAAAGCCCTACAAGAGATCAAGTCTTGACTTTAGGTCCCCATTTCTCAATGGGTCCTTTCTTGTTAGTGACAAGGGTCTTTGGAACCCAAATAGACCATGCAACATATTCATTTGATGAACCAACAAATTTAGCATAAATATGTCCATCTTGTGCACGGCAAAGAACATAGGAAGGATTATATTTTCCCGCAAAGTTATTATGGTTGGGCATAGCCTTTTTGCCATTCCCAATAACTTCCCTCACCTCCTCCTCAAATACATTACCATTCTCATCATAGCATATTTCACTAGGAACATGCTTCTTTAATGAGGGAGGGGACGCGGGGACATTCTTCTTCTTCTTCTTGTTCTTCTTCTTCTTGTTCTTCTTGGACTTAGATGTAAATCCAAGTCCCGTCTTGTCACCATGTTGCTTTTGAGCATTCAAAAGCTCATCAAGCATCTCATTTCCCTTTAGGGGGGCTTTCTCACAAGGGGGGTTAGTTGAGCATGAACTTGCAACAAAAGTGCTAGAAAGAGACTTGGTTGCTTCATTAGCAATTATAAGATTTAGTTTCTCATTTTGCAACCTAAGTTCATTAGCAATGGATTGAGCAATATTACGATCACTTTTAAGTTTGGCAATATCCAAATTATGAGATTCTTCAAGACCCAACATGGATGTCTCAAGTGACATCCTTATGTCTTGCTCTTCCTCAAGATATTGAGTAAGAGAAGCAATTTCATCGGCATAGTCATGAGCATGCCCCTCAAGTTCAAAAATGCGATCATCATTTTTATCATTTCCTTGGATGGCTTCATTAAGTTGATCTATGAGGATCTCAAAGCGAGCTTTGATCTCCCCATGCAAGGTTGACATAAACATGTCCATTTCATTTAGATCATCATTTTCACCAACTCGTTCAACACAATCCATCAAAGATAAGCTTTTAGGTATGATGGGTGTGAGAGGCGGTGATACCTTTGTAGCGTGAGCCATGAGACAAGTCGCATTGTGGTTGGAGCGCTTTGATTCATTTGCGGAAGCGAATAGGGATGATGAGGGGGTAGGATGGGCAATGGTGATGGCGGCCCTTCCTATTTCCTCCTTATCACTTGCATCATCCTCGGAGAGGTACTCCTCTTGAGTTATCAAAGCGTGAGTCGGAAGGACTCTCTTCTTGTCGGAGTTTCTTGGGTAAGACTTGGACTTCATTTCCTTGCGGACAAGCCTTCCATTGTGATCTTCAACTCTTTCATATGGACACTCGGCAATGAAGTGGTTAGTGTTACCACAATTGTAGCAAGTCCTCACTCTACTTGTGGCCTTTGGCTTGGAGGGGCTAGATGACTTCCACTTCTTCATGAATGCCCTTTGAGCAAGTGCCATGTGCTCGGCATGAGCATACTTCATATCCTCGGGGCTTCCACCCACTACTTCTTCCTCTTCCAACAAGCTTTCTTCTTCATGATAGATAACTTTGGCTTTCAAAGCAAGGTTGGGAGCACGCACACCACGTGCACGAGCTAGAGCATCATCCGCATTCTTCTCGGAGATCTTTCTTGCCATTATCTCTTGCAAGATGTCATGAGCGGACATCGTCCGGAAATTTGCATTTCCCTTGATTGAGTTCACGGTTTCCCTATGGAAGGGCAAGAGAGCTTGAATGTACTTCCTCTTCATCCATCTCCAATCACATTGAGTGGAGCCAAGATCCGTTAGCTTCACTTGGAGTGACGAGAGACGCCTATGGAGTTCTTCGGGAGTTTCACCATCAAGCATGGCAAAGTTGTCCGCTTCATTGGAGGCTTCATCAAACTTGGATTCTTGAATGCTCTCATTCCCAATGAAGAGGTTGGTGAGAATATCCCAAGCTTCTTTGGCGGAGGTGATGTTGCGAACGAAAGCCTTGTCCTTCTCGGTGAGAGACATGTGAATGAGATGCAAAGCGGAGACATTGAGTTGCTTGTCGATTTGCTCCCAAGGTAGCAAGTTGGTCAAATCCTTGGAAGTGGGATGGAAACCCTGCTCAATGATCCTCCAAAGCTCAATAGACACAAAGTTTATGTGAGAGCGCATGTTATCTTGCCAATTGGCAAAGCTAGAAGCATCAAGTGGTGGCGGTGGGCCGCAAGAAGCAAGGTGTGGCATTTGAAGATGTCTTCCGGAGACATAGCTCGTGGGATGTGGAATTCCCGGACTATGCCCCCGAGAGGTGTCATCTTTGTTTGGGGTGTCATCAACCTTGGGGGGTTCCTCTCCGCCCTCATCCCCATCCTCATCCGGATTATCCTCGTTTAAGTCGGGCTTACCCGAGGAATCAACCGGGGTCGGTGGAGTGGTACTAGACGTTCCACTCACGAGGGCGTCAAGTTGAGATTTTTGGCTTTCCATGGCTGCCATCATAGCATCCATTCGAGCCATTATATTATTTAGATCCCCCTTAGTGGCGGGTTCCTCATCGCCCATAACCTCTTAGGCGGTTAAGCCCAATCAAAGAGCACGCGGCTCTGATACCAATTAAAAGGATCGGTACGGGCGACTAGAGGGGGGGTGAATAGGCGCTAAGTCAATTTTTTTAATCTTTTTCAAATTTAAGGCTTGACACAAAGTAAATTCACTAGATGTGCAACTAGGTGAATTTCCTATAAGTGGCAAGCATGCAAGTAAACAAGTAACTAGCAAGATACAAGTAAGGGAAAGAAATAACCGAAGAGTGGAGACCGGAGACACAAGGATGTATTCCCGCAGTTCCTTCCTTATGAGGGGAAGTACGTCTACGTTGGAGAGGTGTGGTGACACGGAGTCGACCAACGCCACAAAGGCTCACCTTGATCTCCGGTGAGCAAGCCACGGAGGCTAGCTCGTTTCCACTAAGCGGTGGTATTGGGGGAACCACGAATCCCTTACACGGAGCTTGGGGCACAACTCCACAACTCAATTGGAGGCTCCCAAGAAAGCCACGGAGGCAAGAATCACCACAAAGACAAGTCAATCAACCAATTACAACACCTAGGGTCTCAAGAGCCCCAAGGTGCAAATCCTCCAAGCAAATGGAGGTGGAAATGAAATTCCTTCGGTGAAGATGTAGATCGGTGCCTCCTCCTTCAATCCTCCAAAGATCAAGAGCTTTGGTTGACTAGAAGGGGAGATCTATGGAATTTGGTGTTTTTTCAATGGGGGTAGGTGAGAGCTTCAAAGATGAACAATGGTTGGTGAAGTTCTAACCCTACCCCATCTAGGAGAAGGGGTATTTATAGGTAGGTGGAAATCTGGCCGTTGAGGGAGCACACAGCAGCATTTCCGGCGATAAGTCCGGCGCCGCCGGCCTCTGGGCCGGATGGCCCGGCGGTCAGTCTGGCGGGACCGGACGCTTCGCCGGGAGTCCGGCGGAGGACTGGGCGGATCCGGCGGCCCGCCGAAAACCGGATCAGTATACCAGTCCGGCGGCTCCGCCGGGCCAGTCCGGTCTGCCGCCGGGTGGTCCGGTCTGGGGGCCGGCCAGACCAAATTTCCACCATATTTCTTTTTATGCAATCGAACCCCTTCACCTGTGAACTTAAACCTGTATGCATATAATTCAAATATTAGTTCACACAAAACATAGTCATGTCATTGTAAATCAAAAAAGTAGAAAGGGACAAATGTCCTTTCAGGGAGGAAGAGGTCAAAGGTATCCCTCTCAAACAACCCTGCAATTATGATACAAAAAGTCTCTTGTGTCCCCAACACACCCAATACACTTGTCAGATGTATAGGTGCACTAGTTCGGCGAAGAGATAGTGAAATACAAGTAATATGAATGATTATAAGTAGTAAATGCAATCTGAAATAAATATTGCTGCGAGCAAACATGTAACAGAACTGAATGTAAATGGTGTTTCAATGCTTAGAAACAAGGCCTAGGGATCATACTTTCACTAGTGGGCACTCTCAACAAAGATAACATAATTGAACACATAAATATCTATCTTCGCTATGCTATTCTAAACTATTCTCCGAGGGATAACAAACATTAATCATGTGTAGGGCTACGAAGCACTCCTCAAAGTTCGCATTTCCCCAAACTAGATTGCCCCACACTATCACCTTGAGCGCACTAGATGGTTCCAACAAACACCAATAGTTCATAGAGACATTAGCCAAAGAGACACACATAATGCGCACACTGTCACCTTCACATCATGGTACAAGGTGTCTCCGGAGATTACAATAATAAAGCACTTGAGTAGCATAATATATGAAGAACAACATCTACCAATTCAACTAGATACAAAGCTCATGATCACATAAAAATCACATCATGGGAGAGAGAGGTGAACCACATAGCTACCGGTAGAGCCCTCAGCCCCGGGTGAGAACTACTCCCTCCTCATCATGGGAGATAGCAACGTCGATGGAGATGGCAGTGGAGTCGATGGAGATGGCGGTGGAGTCGATGGAGATGGCTCTGGGAGCAATTCCCTGTCTCGGCATGGTGTCAGAACAGAGACTTCTGTCCCCCGAAATTGATCTTCGACGGGGGCGGCGCTGTGGAACTTTATCTGGGAAAACGCCGATCGATTCAGGGTTTTCACGTCAGAGGTTTAATATAGGCGGAGGGGCGACGTCAGAGGGCACCAGGGGATCCCACACCACAGGGTGGTGTGGCCACCTCCTGGCTCCCCTCCGACTCTTCTTTGGCCTCCGTCTCGTGTCGGGGGAAAATTGGAATTTTGGGCTTTGTTTCGTCCAATTCCGAGAATATTTCCCGTGTAACTTTTCTGAAACACAAAAATAGCAGAAAACAGAGAACTGGCACTGTGGCATCTCGTCAATAGATTAGTTCTAGAAAATGCATAAAAATGCCACGAAGTGTAAACAAAACACAAAGCAATTGGTGTAAAACAAGCATGGAGCATAAAAAATTATAGATACGTTTGAGACGTGTCAAGGGTTCCACTAAATTTTACTGCATACCTCACCGACGTCACACACGTCATTATCCAATCGATGAAACGGTGAGAAAAACCCATCTTTTGCATCACTTGCCTCAAGAACACCCAATGAACCCTATCATATGCCTTGGACAGATCAATTTTGTAAGCACAAAAGCTTTTTGTTGGATCCTTTTCCTGCTTGATGTGATGAATGCACTCAAAGGCTAGAAGTGCATTGTCAGTAATCATACGACCAGGAACAAAATCACTTTGAGCCAGAGAGATAATATTGTCTAGCAGCGGCCTCATTCTATTCACCAAGCACTTTGAGACTATCTTATACACAACATTACACAAACTAATTGGGAGGTATTCTGATAACTTTCTCGGATTTGAAACTTTCGGAATTAGCACAATGGATGTTGTGTTTGCACCTTCTGGCATTACACCAGATCTAAAGAACTCCTTGACTGCAGCAGTAATATTCTATTTTAGTGTCCCCCAATTTCGTTGGAAAAATCTTGCCAGGAAACCATCCGGGCCAGGCGCCTTAAGAGGCCCTATCTGAAATGAAGCATCTAATATCTCGATATCTCTTCATCAGCTGCACGTAGACTCTCATTCATGTCCCCTAAAATACGGGGATGGAGTAGATCAATTACTGCCGATGGATCTAGGATACTGTCTATTGTAAACACATTTTTAAAATACTTCGTCGCCATATGCTGCAAAGTCGCTAGATCCTCATGGATCACGCCCACATCATCGTTTAATTTCCGTATCTTGTTCTTACTTGCTCTCCAAACAGCCTTACTATGAAAATATTTTGTATTCCTGTCACCCTCTTTGAGCCATGTTAAGTGGGATCGTTGGAGCCACATCATCTCCTCACGGTACAGGAGTTCATTCATCCGGTCCGTAATCTTCCTGATCTCTTGTCTGTCTGCATTCATATGCATAAGCTCTTCTAGTTGAGAACGTAATTTTTGGATCTCTACATTAACACCTCTGAATTTCACTCTACTCCATTCATGCAATTTCAGCATTGTTTTATTGAGGGCTTCCTCCACATCTCCCTAGTCATGAATATCACCTGACAAAGACCATGCATTTTTAATCACCTCAGGTAGACCATGATCCCATTCCCACATTATTTCGAACTGTATGCATCTCTTCTTTGTAGTTTGGTGTTCCTCCACTTCACCTTTAATCAACAAGGCCACATGATCTGAGCACGGAGTCACAATATGCTGTACTGAGCAATATGGGTAGATATTTCTCCAAGAGTTTGATGCTAAAGCTCGGTCAAGACGCACCTTGACATTCGATCCTCCCAATATCGTATGTGTGGGGGACGCCCGAGAAGCCCAGATCCACCAAACCATAGACTTCTAGTGCATCTCTAAAGGGCGACATTTGAGTTTTAGCTCTCAGGGTTGCTGAAAATTGCTCAAAACTCAACAAGCATTCATTAAAATCTCCAGCTACCATCCAAAGAAGATCATACTGAGTGTGTATACTACATAATGCTGCCCACATCAAATGTCAATTCTCCACTCTCGGCTCACCATATACACATGCGATTCTTGATTGGGGTGCATCATCAAAGGTTTGCACTACATCATCAGTATATCTAGCACTTACTTCCTTAACATCTACCTGTAGTGATTCATGCCAATATATAGCCAACCCTCCACTCATGCCTTCACTATCCATACCCACAAAACCTCCCACGGCCAAAACGTGATCTTAATTTCCTCATCTTATATTTTTTTCTATCTAGTCTCACATAAGAAGACCAACATGGGGGGATGTGACTGAATAGTAGTCGCTATATCACAAACTGTGCGAGCCCCCCCCCCCCCCCCCCCTCGACAGTTCAAACTGAGTAGATACATTGGCACGGGCGGTGCTCCACATTGGAGCCCGCCAAATTCAGATTAGATACGTTTTTGTCCACACCGCTCTCTTCCACCGTTTTAGCTCTTTTTTGTTCCCTCTTTGGAGGAGGGCTAGGGGAACCTGATCACTTGCCTTCCTTTTTTGGAACTGGTTCACTAGTTCGCCAACACCCTGGCCACTAGGATTAGTTACGACCAATTCTTCCCCAGGAGAGGGCATGCCTCCTCCTCCAATTAAACGCTCCGTTGACAATTCTGTCTCCATTGGTTCAGCTTCTGGGTCAGTTATATCATTCACATTAGCCAGATCATCAAAATCTTCAAGAATGTCCTCTCTTGCTCCTCTTCCATAGCCACGGCCAGGGCAAAAACCTCGCCCACGGCCTCTACCGCATCCACCGGAGCGCATGCTCCAACTAGCTTTCAGATCCCTGGACACTAATGGTGATGGTGGGTGAACCCCATCTCCATGCTCAGTACTCAGGTGCCCAATCATTCCACAAAAGGCACACCAGTCTCGGAGGCGTTCATACTTAACAAGGAAAATCTGACGTTTACCTCCCCTAATCATTGACACATGATTTTTTTTAGTGGCTTACTGACGTGGGCATGCCCTTCGAGTACCCACTGATTAGTATACTGGGTCCGGCCTATTATGGAGGTGGACTAGCATAAGGACTCGACAAGATTGGTTATATCGCTTTGCAAAAAAATGGTTATATCGGCTTGGAGACGAAGAAAGACAATTTGCCGAGTTAAACCCTCATCACTTACAGACATCAAGCCAAACACGAACTCTAAAAGAAATTTCCGGAGAAGTCTCCTGTATCACGTTCTTTGCATACAAACTCCCCTACCTTAGACGCAAGCACTTCAATCATTGGCTTGAAACCGTCCAACAGATCATGGATTTGAATCCACATTTTGAACTTGCTCAGAGATCTCCGACGGCTTGGTAAAGCCATCATAAGGTGCTAGGATTACTGTGTGTCCCCTGAATGTCCAAGGACTGCCTTCCATCACTTTTTCCCAGTCTCCAATACACGAAAATTGCATCGTATACATAATATTCTCAAAAGATCTGAATTTTACCTCTTGAGAAAGATCCCATGTAGATCGCATGTTTTTGTAGAACCAAAAATCACTATAACCGTGATCTGTATGAACCCTAGCTATTACTAGCCATCGGGTATTCTCAACTTGCGGCAGAACTTGGTCCTCAAAGACAACATCATCGAGGTCCTCTTCCTTCAATCCCAGTTTCTTCATCAACTCTTCCACATCGGCTTTAGCCCATTCTATTTTACACCAAGATTTTTTTTCAGAATTGTTTGAATCTCGGAAGCGTGATTCTCGATTTTTTCATACAAGTGGGATTGCAGATTACTAGAGCTCGGGAGACAGAAATCTCCACAGTCCCTACATATAACCCAAGTGGTGTATCAATCAATTTGTAAAAGGTCAGGTTTCCTGGTTAGGAATATATTCTTTCTTTGCTATTAAATTTTACATTTTCTAGCCCGATGGCCTTTTCAAAGAAACGAGAATTTGCTTTTCAGGATGCGGCCTTTTATCTTTTCTTTGCAACGCACGGCCACTTTTACTATAAGTACCGATAGACAAAACACACAAGGCAATGAAGAAGAAAAACACCATTAGCATTCAGCACTACATATAACATATGTAGTCTTCACAAACCATTGCCACCACACGACCCAACATTCCATACTACATCTTAATAAGGATCGATCGAGAACCTGCCATGCACCAAAACAAGCGAACCTGCACGCAGAGATTGCAGATGCGGTTGCAGGCCACTACCACCTCCAGGTTCCATGGAACACACCTAAATTAAGCTTAACCACTGCAGCCACCTAGCTACTGCTAATCTGCCACTACCACGCGCTACTTCCTCGAATACTACCTGCTACTCCTGCTGCTGATATGCAAGTCCCAGCTCGGTGCTAGCGACGACACAGCTCGCCTAGCTGTTGTCCTCCTCGGTGCCCTTGAGGTACTCCCCGTCGCCGCTGTGCGCGCCGGAGTTGGCACCGCGGGTGTCGGCGGACAGCGAGGTCGATCCCTCCTTGCCGCCACCGCGGCCGTAGTCCGAGAAAACGCCGGCGTTCATCATGCTGTTGCCAGCGCCTCCGCCACCGCCCATGCTCGCCTCACCGTGGAGGATGTTGAACCCGCTGGTCGTCCCGGAGGACATCCCCAGCTGGCCGTGAGCCGCCTGGTGCTGTTGCTGTTGCTGCTGCTGCTGGAGCGGCGACATGGCCTGCTGCGCGTACATCATCGACGACCGCGCCGCCATCAGTGACTGCGGCGACATCATCTGCGCAGACTGCTGCGGCATGTACCGCGGCCCGGACTGCATCATCAGGTTGGACGGGTACTGCCATGCAAAACCATGGTGAAATTCAGTCTTGATTTTACTCACGGTAAACTTAACTAATCTCCCCGCAAAATAAACTTATCTAATGCAAAAGAACTAGAATCGCAGACGACTGGGAACCTGTGATAGCGATGCCGTCTGGGGAGGCTGGCTGTCGGCGATGGCCGCAAGGTACATGAGGTTCTGCTGGAGCTTAGCTTGGTTCCTGCAGCAAGCGCGGCAGTAAGTTTCAGACAAAAGAAGGCTCAGCGTGTAGGCGCTGTAGCCTGTTGGGTAACAAAAACGTGGAAAAATTGTGCAGTGATCAGTAACCAAAATAGCCTTTCCTGTCACCCAAAGCATATATGAACATGAACATGCATTCCGTTACATAACAGTACTTATGATTGAGAAATAAAGACGAAACTGTTGCGTGGCATTGACATTACAGAAGCAGAGAAACAGTGCACTCAACAAGAAACAGTACTGCTTTATCAGAAGGATACTTTCAATAAGTACTGTATGGATCAGCCTAGAGCTAGCACATATAACCTCAGGTCTCAAACAACATAATAAAATTATTTGACATCACCATTAAGACCGACATGCATGGATCATTACATTTGTAAGATTGTCCGAAATGGGAAGGGCCTTGGTGCTAGACCAACATAGCATGTTCTAGTTTGTGTTAACACTAGTCCTAACTGAAGTTATCATCAGAGCTAAGGTAGCAAAAACGACATAAAGCACTGCATCATTCCATCCTGAGTGCAGTACTCCAACAGCACAGTTGCTAAGTTAGTTGACAAGGAGATCAGATCAGATCAGATGAGAGATGAAGCTCACCGTGCACACTCATCCACCTTCCCGTTGTTCTGGTTGTCGAGGATGGCCAGGATCAGCTGCTTGTTCTCATCCAGGTACTGCACAGTTCCAATGCAGAAACTTTTTATGTCAACAGATTTCAGTACAAGAATATACCTTCAATATTAGTACTAAAACGAAACGTAAACAGTGCAGTTATATGTAAAATACACATTACATCTCAGTGCGAACACATCCATGTCCTAGATGTTTTTCCCTATATCAGTCAGCCAAGCAAAACATGTGTGCACATTAGTTATGACCAACGAGGTACTACATTGGAGATTCGTGTCTCCATTACATACACAGATACTACAAAAGATCTGGCTGCCAACGACCCATCCTATCAAGCTTAGGGTCAATCATTGACTGACACGGCAGCATGTAAACAGGTTATCACCAAGGCAAGGACACACAGGGGGGGCCCTGGCTGTTGTTGTATCAGCCTTAAGCCGTGAGGCAACCTTTAGGGATCTAGCAGTCAAACAAGCGAACCTACATTCCTACTACCCACATGAACATGGACCAGATCATGTCTGGCTCGGCCTGGCCAATACGGCCATGTGACCGGCCACCCTGACTGCTAATCTCTTTCTATAAACATGCCCTGGATTTATGTTTTTCCGAAAAGGAAACATTCCCTGAAATGTCCCTAGGAAAATATCAGAGCTCGCACGTTGGATTAGCGAGATTCATGGGAATATCACAGCCTTTACTAGTTTCCTTCGATAGAAGATTGATTGCGCATGATGCACCTGGTGAGAAAAGGGGGGCGAGATTCAATGGCGGTTTGGCCGCAGGCCTGGCATGTTTACTGCTTGCCAAATACTAGAGGGGGCAGGTGTGATCATGGACACCACGGCACCGACCAAAACAATCTAGAAATAGGATGTATTTTTCAAAAAAAAATTGTGAAAGAAAGATTTTTTTAGGGGGTGGAGGGTGATAATGATGTGGAAATCATCATATCGTGTGGGAAACCAAGAGCTAGAAAAACAGGGACCAAACAAAGACCGCAGCAGTTTGAACTGCAGAAGAAATCAGGCGTGAGGGACCATAGAGAAGAAGAGATGAGCACAAAAATACGCCAGGGCATGTTGGTGGCTGGGAGAAAAATAAGAGAGAGGGCCATGCCCTAGAGCTCTCCTCAAATCGCTAAACAAAGATCAGAGAGAAAAGTAGGCCTTTTACTGAAAGAAGAACGCGCGACAGGCTTAAAGAAGTCAAAAAGAGGGCGAGGAAAGAGCAGAGAAGAAGGGAGAAAACAACACATCGGAAGGCAGGAGGGCGGCACGGAAAGGGAGCGAGAACGGGAAAAGCTGCTCTTTGAGACGAGTTCCATCATTCCATGAAAGAAATGGAGACAGAAAACCGAGTCAGGAACCATGGGAAGAAGAATACGGAGGCCAGAAGCGAGAAAAAGATTAGGGCACGCACCTAGAAAGATGAATACATGTATTATATACAAGAAAAGGAAAAAGGGGGATTTGGGAAGGGATGAGTACCTGCTGAATGAGATCAGTGGTGACAGGGGTAGGGGAAGCAGCGTAGCCCCCCATCATGCTCTGGTTCATCTGCATCAGGTGTTGCTGCTGCTGCATTCCAAACCGATCTGAAAAAGCTTGCGCCTCCCCTCTCCCTACACACAGCAGCGCTGCTCCTCCTCCTTTTGCCTCTGCTTCTTCCTGTCTCTCCTTCCTCCCACCTCTGATCTTGCTTTAGAACAGGACGGCCGGTGGTAAAGGGAGGGGAAGAGAAGCGCAGAGAGATGGTGGTCTGGCTGGGGTTTTGGTGGTGAGAGAGGAGGAGGGAGGGTTTTGGCCTCTGCAGTCTCCTCTTCCGCTTTGGAGCGGCCTTCTTTAAAAAGGGCAGGACAGGAACTCTTGACGGGATTTCTCCCCAATTTTTTTTCATCATCGTCAAAGCTGATGATCTTTTCTCTTCTCTGTTTGAACGAACATTAAAAGCTGAAGATTTTTACCGTGCCAGAACGCGCGGTAAGTTTCCTTGCCTGGGCACCTGCGCATTGATGGATACTTTAACAATGACCAGCAGCCATCCCCCACCGTATCTGTAGGCGTTACTACTACGTTAGGTGTCGCGTAATTTATGTCTGGCTGGCTGCACGCCCGAAGGGAAGTGAGTATTTATGTCCTCTCGGGCGCGTAACACAGAGCCGGTTCCAGTCTGGTCCTCTGGGGGCTACGTGTGTTTTTTTACGGGCTCCGATACGATTCGCAGCTGCTATGTCCCGTCACCCTACAGAAATACGATTCCCAGCATCGGAGACGGAGCTCAATAAGCAGCTGCAGCAGAAAAGACAGGATGGGATGAGCTAATCGCACGTCGCGGCGGCCCGGAGCCCAGTGGCGAACTTGCTTCGGATCTGTGATCTCGCGGCTTGATTAGGCGGCGAATCCCGTGGTTTGAGAGGGTGGCGAACCCAGGCCAGAACCGGAGAATCGCCGGTCCACCGCCACGTCTCAGCGGCGAGCGGTGGCGCCGCGACGGCCCAGACCGCGGCGGCGACGTTTGGAGTTTGTCGTATGCGCGCTGTCTCCCACGAGCACGCGACGTGCGTGCCGGATTTTTACCATGGGGGCTGGCGCCAGGGCTTGTAGAGCCAAAAGTTACAGCGTGGATACAACCTAGGGGGAGGCGCACGGTAGATACTACTACACACAGTCGCTGCGGGCACATGCGACCGCCGTCTCCCCTCCTCTCCCATCGATGCATGGCATGCATGCATGCATGCAAGAACTGAATCCTGACGACGTTGCGTCATCTGACTCGGATCCTCCCCGCGGTAAAAAAGACGCTGCGCGCTGTAATAAACTGATGATACTAGTAGGAGTATCTTTCTTTGTTTCACCGTTTGCCTTGAGATCAGCTGCCTGCCGCGGAAAAGCTACTGCTTTACGGCGCTGGGTAAAAAGGTGAACAGCAGGAAAGACTTGCGGATGGGTCAAAGCTGTCCTCCAAATGGTTCTGTCCACCGCGACCGCTCATTTGCGCGTCTCTTTCCGGTTGCATTTCAAACATGGTCTCCTTTCCGCACCCTCGCACTGGCAGGCAGCTGATCTTTGCAGGTCATTATTTTGGGTAGCACACAGCACATGGACACTGGTTACACCAAACCACGTCCCGCCTACACCGTGCTCCCTCTTATAGTGGAAAACTCGGGGTTTTTTATTTGGTCAATGTAAAAATATGTCAAGTTCCAAATTCAATTGAGAAAACGAGATACAACTAGGTTTTAGGAGCATCATCTTTCTGTTGATACTCCTAAGACTTGACAGCTCCGTGCTACCTCTTTTCGTGGAAAATTCGAGGTTTTAGATTTGGTCAATGTTGAAATATACGAGTTTGAATTCAAACGAGGGAACGAGATAAAACTAGGTTTTGGAAGCATCATCGGCTTGCCTAACACTAGGAGAGCTCCGGTGCACGTTTTTAGTCACTTCAAGAGGGCGGTGAATTTGTCATGCGCTGCGTCTCACACTTTTTTCAATTTAAACTGCATTTCAAGCCCACCCTAGTTCTACACATGCACTCGCTATCTACTCCCTCCATTTCATAATTCCTGCGGTGATTGGAAAAGAGGGAGTAGCTCCGAGAGGCAAATTTCTAAACACGTCGTCTACAACGAGAAGCGTGAGAGCAGAAACATCCATGGAGGTATGGGGAGGGAGGAGGGGGCATGCGACCTAAGTTTAAAGAAATATAAGAGATGAGAGGGGGAGAGAAACATTGAAAAAATGAGCCACTGAAAGTTGGGTGACTTCCCCTTAGTCATCATTGCAATTTGGAACAGTTTGCTGTTTGTGGGAAATGTGATAAAACTTTATTGTTATTTGTGATCTTCTTATCACTTCCTAAGGCACATATATCCATATCCTCTTCATTCTTCCCACTACTGTGTGTAAACTCAAGATAATTTTGTCCAACGGCCTCGATGCCTAATCATGAGATTAGGCACAACACTTTGCATACACGTCAAACAATTATACTTCAATCTATTCGAAGACAAGTGACAAGGGTATAGTTAATAGAGCCCGTTAGTTGAGTACCCCTGAGGCCCGTTGAGCTAGGCCCAATTGTAATGATAGTCGAATACGAGTTCTTACCGTATGTCGATATTGTAATCTGTATCGTACCCTACCCGATCCTCGAGACCTGACCACCTATATATAGGGGCCAGGAGGGGACGGTGTAGGGCAGATTGAAAGCAAGCCAGGTTGAACACCCAAGTTTACTTTCGATACACACCTATTTCGACTAACTTTACCTTCGAGTTCATCCGACGCCCTATCTCCCCGATCCTAAGTCCTTCATCTAGGACATTTGTCGAGTTAACCCTCGTCAACAAGTTTATAGGACCTATATAGTTTTAACATCATTGAAATACATTGCCTATAATCTATATACTTGGCCAATCATTTAGACAAAAAAGTGCATTAAAAAGCATACATCTCGAATAAGTGAACCGTACTTTTATACTGACCAAGTGGACCAGGACCTTGCTTAATAGTAAGGTTATTTGCATTTTTCCGATAGCGAGATAAATTTCATAATTGTGTTATGTTTATATTAACCTTTTTCACCTTTTTGAGTAAAAATATTTTCTCAATATGTTATCTTAACCTCTACCGCTTTCTAGTATAGTAGGAAACATTAACCATATCTTTGTATATCTGGATAATGTCATTTCAATCACATAATTTTAAATTTTAATCATGAAGATTGCACTCATGCTAAATCCGAAACATATATTACAATGCAAGTGATGCCAGTTGTTTTCTTTTTAGACAATATTTATTAAAATTTTCTTTAGTTGGACAAAAAAGTTCCATAAAAAGAACAAAATTGCATGTCTTCATGTATTAATTCTTATCACATAGGTGAACTACAAATATGTATCTGTCTTCACGTCTTTTTTCATTTTCATAAATATCATGATAACGACCTCTGAACCTAATAGACCATTCTCGAATAAATAATTTCCTAAGAAGTGAGCCTAGTTCACTTGGCTAGGTAAGTGGATGTACAACCTAGGCGCCTAGGTTCAACTCCCCATGGATACAAATTTGGATTCTTATTTTTTTAAAGCAAAAAATAGATGTATGGGCTTTCCCTACTATATTTCCTTTCAATCATAAACTAAAATAAATGATTGCCTATCATTGCTGTCAGTAAATAGAAGAGAACAATTAATGTACTCAATAGAAAAAAAACCTAAAATATAGCCATGTCACATGCAATGCATATATGTGAAGTCCCTTGGTTTGACGAAACTGGTCTATAGAGCAGCAGAAGAGCACACCATCGCTACGGCGTCAGGCGTATCCCGTACTCCCTCTTTTCGTGGAAAACTCTGGGTATTTTTATTTTGGTCAATGTAAAATCATACAAAATTTGAATTCGATTCAGGAAACCAGATACAGCTACGTTTTGGGAGCATAATCCGCTTGCTTGATACTCCTAACACAGAGCTCCCATCCACATTACCGGTCTACCATAAGAGGATTGTGAAGCCGTAGCTCTCCATGTGAGCTTGCTAATCTACTCCTCTGTTTCATAATTCTTGACGTGGTTGGAACAGAGCCACTTCTCTCCTTCGGCGACAGTGAAGCTCCGCCCTCTGCATCTTCTGTCTGGCAGCGCTAGGGTTGAAAGCCCCCTTCTTCGAGCACCACCTTGACGGCGGGTGAAAGCCGTTCTGCATCCAAGGTCCTTCGAGGACCTATCCTCAAGCCAGCGAAAGGCTTTGACAAAGCAATCTCCATGGTGAGGCCCTTACCAAGATCGGCTACCGCGTTCAACGTGGGATTGGAGGCAAGTGGTTCCGTCCCCACGTCCATCCTCGACGGCGGCTGCCCAGATCTCTCGCTCGACGGTGGTAATAGAAAAGAACCTGATTGCTTTGGTAGATCTTTCAGTGAGGTTTTTTATTAAAATATCTGGAACCTATGTGTAATTTATTTTTCTTATGGGGTCCTTTGTAACTGTTTGTACTGCCACCGCTTACTCTTAATGTGATGCTTCCAGGCCCTTCGGGGCACTCCTTGTTCAAAAAAAAATAGAGGGAGTAGCCCATATGATGGATCAATGAATGTGGTCAGTAAGTTTCAGATGTCGTGTCCTTGTGTGCCTCCTCCTCGTTGTTCACCATGCATGAGAAGGTGGCTGCAAATTCAAAGACGTCGCATGTGCCGAGAAGCGTAAGAGCGGAGACATTCACGGAAGTCCGAGGGGACGGGATGTAGGAGGGGCAGGGGAGACAAGGAAAGAGAGAGGCATTGATAAAGCGGAAGCATGGAAAGTTTGCGGAAGGAGGTGACTTCCCCTTAGACGTCATTAAAATTTGGAGTTCACTTTTCATCGTGAATGCGATAGAAATTTTATAGTTTTTGTTTATGATCTCATTACCTCCTTGTAGGGTCAATATATCGGGAGAGTGGATTCTGTGCTCACGTGGGTACCTACACACCCCCTTTTAAATTTTTGTTCAAGACATATTAACCCATTTTTAGTTTGTTTTCCTTGTAGAGCACGAGATTCTGGTGTACAAAAGTGGTTTCAGAATTTTGATTTGAATTTTTTTCATCAAAGTTAACTCATAAATAGATTTTTCGTTGACTTTTTGTTTTTGGGGTTGACTTTGACCCAAAAAAATCATATAAAAAATTTGAAACCACTTTTACATAGCAGTATTTCATGTTCTACTAGAAAACCAAGCTAAAATAGGTTAATACATTTTGAATCAAAAGTTGAAGGGGGGAGTGTGTAGGTACCCAGGTCACCTAATTCAATTCCTGAAGGCCTCTAGCCACTCACGCACACACGCAGGCACGCCCGAGCCTGCCCAAACCCGCAGCTCCTCTCATACGCACACACTTGCTCACCTACGCCGACAGATAGATCGAGATTTGTTTGTTTGTCTCCTCTTGTACCGGATCAACTCGATCAATCCCACTGACTCATTCCAGGCACCGCCAGGCCCTACCGCCTCACTTTTTTTTTCACCCGTGGTTATTGGTCCCTGGTCCGCCTAGTCTTGGTCACGGTGGCTGGTGCCTTCCCTTGATAAATCAGAAAATTATACAGATTTGGCTACACCGATTGGTAATATTTCTCTTCACTTTTTGGTGAAAATTATGTCTAACTTGATGAGATATCATAAAACTGTGGTAGAATTGTATGTAGGGTATACGTACATGTAAAGTATGCTTCATTCGCTTAGGAAAATTGGGAAATATTTGTTTTCCGAACATAGATATGTTATTGACAAGCTTATTCTCAAAAGAAAAGCACGAGATGTTCCGAAAACAGAGGAGTTTTTTTTAATGGAAAGAGGAGACAATGTGATGCAAAAAAAGGTAATAAAATTACCAAAAGGTAATGTAAAGAATTTCGCTACTTAATTAATATAATGTTGGCCATTCTACTATGTTCTACTTGAAAATAAGGTCTAATTTTGTACTCCCTCCAATCGGATAAGATTATCGGTGAGCTAGTACAACTTTGTACTAAATCATTCGACAATCTTTCTGATTGGAGGGAGTAGATTATTTAGCCTTTTGTGCTAGATTTATTTTAGAATTTAAAAATGTGAGACATCTTTTTCAAGTAATTTAGCCTCTATTTTATAATTACATAAGACATTTTAATTTTTGATTGCTAATTCTTTGGATTTATGGTTCTTTTATTATAACTAGTAGGCATTTTGAAATTTAGATTGTCATTTTTTATATCACATTAAAATGGTGCATCAGGGTGAGTTAAGCTCTAGCTCCGCCCCTGCCCAGGTGCACACCGTTTTGTTTTTGTATTTACCCATGTGAGTACCGAATCCACTCGCTATATTCATATATTCTATATCTATGGCGCCTGCTGAGGCTCAAGACGAATTCCTGGAAATGGCTCGATGGTCACTCTTGTTATCCATAATAGGAGTTTTTAAATCTTGCCAACAATTTCTATTTCAATTGTTCGTGGGTTAAACTTTAAGGACATATATATAGTTTCAATGTTATTGACCTGCATGGCCTAAAATACTTCTCAAACATGGAAACTTTATTTTTATTTTAACCGAGTGGACCATGGCCTTGCCAAATACTAGAGTTAATCACATTTCTTAGAGCGAGATAAAGTAGATAATTATGTTTTATTTAGGCAACATATCCTGTGCATCCCTTCGTTTCTGGCCGAACGATCAAATCGTGTGCCTCACGGTGAGATGAGAGATTATTTGCAGTTACATGCCTGCTTCCGGATTTAACACACACTCATTTTGCATTACCCCATTTAAGTTTCTAATTTGGAAACCCTATCTGATTCCTCTTCTCCAAATCCCCTGTCTCTGACCAAGGGTAGCGACACCATGGACCTTGCCTCCTCCTCTCCTAGATCTTCCTCGCGTGAGATAAAAAGGATTCATAGGACCATTTTACTTATACTAAACTTTGTTAATTTTTTTGTACTGGAGAACCATTTTCTCAACATATTTGCTTAACATCTACCACTTTCTTTTATAGTAGGCAAAATTAACCATATCTTTTTACACTTATATATCAAACTAATGTCAACTGTCACATAATTTTAATTTTTTACCGCAAAATTTGCACTCACGCTAAATTATATGCATATATTACAATGTAACTAAGCTAGCTGTGTTTTCTGTTTAGTCATTATTTATTAAAGTTCTTTGGTTGTACTGGATTTTCTCCTTCAAAAGAACAAAATCCGAAGTCTTCATCTATTAATTTTCTCACTTAGAAGAACTACAAATATGTATATGTGTTCATGTCTATTTTCATTTTCTTAAATATCATGATGGCAAACTCTGAAGCTCACAGAAGATTCTCGAATATATGATAGTCTACTTAGGTGTAAGTAAATAGAAGAGAACAATTAATTCACTCAATAGAAAAATCCTAGAATCATACCTATGATGCATGCAATGCATATGATGCGAAGTCCCTTGGTTTGATATATGCATCCAATACATATTTCTTTGAAACAAGGCAATATTTTTTGCCATTTTCATTGATTAA
Organism: Dactylis glomerata; assembly: GCA_007115705.1. NCBI lineage: Eukaryota > Viridiplantae > Streptophyta > Magnoliopsida > Poales > Poaceae > Dactylis > Dactylis glomerata. The sequence continues at coordinate 550,185 of QXEO01000133.1, forward strand.
CAAGAAGGTTTTAGAGTATACAAAACCCCAACCTAGGTAGTAGCCTGGTCCAATCTCACTCTCACGCAGATTACGTTACTCAAAGATTTGGTCTGGGCTGAAGGCCATAAGCCCACTTCATCTTCTAAGAGCATGAGGAATGGGGGCAATGGTATGCTACTGCCCCATGTAAGCATAAACCTAAAAAGTAGATGAAGCAAGGGATGTGAATAATATTGGTCCAACCTATGACATTTTCTCTCTTTCTCAAAAGCTTCTTTAGTTTCTCTCTTCTCCTCTCACCTTTTCCCCTCCTTTTTCACTTTTAGGGTTGAAGAGGCTGTCTCCTGCAGAAGAGACTGCTTCTTTAAAAGTACATCTTCCAAGCCTAAGTTGGACCACCCGAACCTAGCTAGAGCTGCGAGGCAGCACCCCTAGAGCTATGCATTGGCCAAGCCCTAATATTCCTGCGAACTTAGGTATGGTCAACAAGTGGATCCAAAACTGGCATGCATTTCTTTCTTTAAGAACTTCCCACCAGACAAGCATGAAAAGAGAAGCCTTTGCTTTTCTCATGTACCTATCTTTAGCACAGAGATGGTCTACCAACCTTTGACGGATAGGGCAACATACCACTCCCTTGGATCGACATCATGTAGACCAAGCCACTCCTTCAGATTTGTCCAAATAAGCATTGTGAAAGCGCATTTGATGAAGAGATGTGAGGCGAATTCTTGGACTTAGTTGCATAGCTTGCAAAGACCACAATTTTGTCATCCACATCGGTCCTATCTTTAGCACAAAGATGTTTTGCCATTCTTTGACTATTTGGGCAACATGCCACTCCCTTGGCTCAACATCATGTAGACCAAGCCACTCCTTTATATTTTTCCAGTACGCACCATGAAGCAACATTTGTGGAAGAGATGTGAGCTGAATTTTTGGACTTGGTTGCATAGCTTGCAAAAACCATAAATTTTATATCCACATCACTCCGACGTATCCGCTATCCAAAATCCATTTTAGAAGACCAACCAAACAAAAAATCGTGCATTTCGGAGTCGCCCAAGGTCTCCACACCAAGGAGCGCATCAGGTAGGAAGTGAGAACCTCAAATTGCAACTTGTAAGTCATCATCGTCAAAATTGAGCCATTTTTGTTAGCCTCCTAGTGATAAAATCTTGGGTGTCGTCGGCGAGGTGGGTGAGGGAAAGCTTCTCGCCAGATTGACAAATTATGCAATATGGTCCACGGAGAAGCCATTTTGGCTGTTGATCTTTCGTCTTCAGGTCCACGAGCTATTTTTGCCCTCATATGTATTTGTCGTTGTGCTCATTATATTATTCTCCATCAGGTGGATGTTACTCAACTACCTTGGTGGCGAGGGTCATATTGTATTTGTGCCAAGATTTTTGTGGTGACCCAGCATACCACTGCATGTGTAGTATGCAAGTCGTTGACATAACACCAATGAAACACCATCTCACTAGTATTACATCGATCAGAGTGGTACAACAGAAACATCGCAGGTCCAAGGTAGGTGCATAGGATTACAATTTACAACATACAGAAGATCTTCAGAAATTTCTCAACAGGTAGAGGTTTAGTCCTGGCGACTACAAACGAGAATAATACATTGAAGACTCAACTGGAGCTTCACTAATGCAATTGGCTTGCTACAGAACTACCTTAGCTACTTAGGTTCTAGGATTAGGGAATTGGGTCCCTCCTACTCCTGTTCTAGTTTTCCACCAAGCTTGGCATAGTCGTTGACTCCATTGATAGTTCTGACATTGATAGAAGGCTTCATCTTCATCTTCAGTGTCTGGAGATTGCCTCCTTGTGTTGCCTCCAATCTAAGCAAGGGTTACGAGGGAGTGGGGTGAGTAACGAGCGTTACCCGGCAAGTTCATATAAGGAATAAGGTGTTTTATGCACTAGCTACAGCCTTAGACTCAAGAGTCGTTCGGCAATGCAGGTTTTCGTAAACATTTCTTCAAGAGGTTACTTTTATTTAGATGAACTATGTCCGTCAGCCTTCACAGGTTGATTAGAGCTTCGATGGGCTCCTTTCCTGCCGTGTTCGCAGCTCCTTCCCGGAACAGGGAGTATCCAGATACTTTCTTACACTCTGTAGAGGTGGTCACTTGTACCCATAGGAGATCAATGCCTTGCGGCACAACCAGGCGAGTCTTTCCTGTCCACACTTCCTTGGTGTGGGGCCCATTTGTTGATCCGAGCCAATCACTATTCCTTCCCGCGACCGTGCATACCCACTCTTTTGCGGCTCCAACTTTGGTTCGCTACCCTCGCCGGTCTACACTTTGGTAGTTGCCAACCTTGGCATACTTGCCTTTGCTAGACAATGAGTTACCCCCACCGGTTTGGTTATGCCCTGTGGTAACACCGGCCTCGGCACTCTATCCCCATCGTTGCCGCAATCCATCATAGACCGCTAGAATCGTGAATTCATTAGGGGGAATCCACCCATCCCGAAGCTCCGCGCAGGGAGACAACTGCTCTGAAATGGCGCGTCCGTTGATATGCATGAGGGAAAAGATACAGCTGACTCTTCCCTCCCATTTTAGACCCTATGGTTGACCATATTTTACGGCACAAGAATCACTGGCGACATTGGTTATTAGTCCTAGGTGAACATTCCCGGTATAGTGGGACCTCCACCATACTCTTACCATGGTCCCACTGCCCACCTTCCTAGGTCGACAACCATTATGATTGTTAACCACTAATCATATTCATTCAAGAAAAGCACAACCTTTGCTTTTTAATGCAATCATAATAATAATACCACCGGTATATTTGCAAGTACTTTGTTAAAGATAAATAAGAGATATGAGCAAGAGTGAACTTGCCTTTTTGACTGCAAGATTATGCAAGTCAAGGTCTTCGATACGATAGAAATCCCAATTCTGAAATGGCAATCATCATCTGGTAGGGATGATGTTAGAAGTCTGCAGCATGATATGCATAAGATATGATATGCATCACTCTAAGCGTAACCTAACCCCGATGATTTGTTATCATTTAGTTATGGTGATTTATTTATGATGTGTTGCACTTTTAAATCACACCATAACATGGTTGTTAAGCATTTTAGGTTAGATCACTATCAGGTGCTATTAAAAGAATAAGACTTTAACAAGAGCTATTGTTTTAGGGCCTTATACTCATTCCTTGCTACCAGGGAATGATGGTTAATGGTGAAGACATGAAGGTAACACTTTTAAGTTGCATCTTATAATTAGCAAGCACTTGGTTGATCATGGATATGCAAAGTCAAGTAAGGTATGCATATAGCAATATCTAAGCAGTTTTAGGGTTGACAACAATCTTAGCATATCTAAACAATTATTATTTAGAAAAGGCCATGGTTTGGTGAAATGCTTATTTGATATGTTCTTAAAAGAATAACTTTTGAAGAACATAATCCATAATGGACATTTGGTACAAAATTACCTTTTAGTGGTCATTTACTTTATAGGAAGGTTGAAGTGAGTAATAAAACACAAGTTCTTTTATTTTTGGATAGTAGGGTTTGAATCACAATTTTAAATGATTCCTAAATTGATTGTAGACATTCTTATGATTAAAAGTAACTCTTAATAAAACAATTTTCAATTACCAGATTATAATTGAAAATAGATTTTAATACAAGCCAATAGTTATTTAGGATTTTTTTTCTTGATTTTAGTATTTAAAATTATTTGGGGAAATAGTTTTAGGCTTTTAAATACTAATAGTAAAGTTTTAGGATTAATATTTACTAATAACAAAATATTAATTGGAATAACAATATAGAAGTAGTCAACTTTTTATTTGTTATTGGAAAACTTGGTTTGAATTATTATGGTTAGGTTTGAATTCAAATTTCAAATAGTACTTAAACAAGTTTTCAAATTTGGTTCTAAATTATCTCACACAAGCATTCAAGATTATAATGTAAATGGATAGATTTTGTTTTTCTGAACATTTTGATATATTATTTATATTTTTCTGATTTAAAATGAATTAGATATGAATTTTCTAAGCTTGGAGATATTTCTAGAATTTCAAATAACAGAGGAGATACTTTTTACACTAACAGACAGCTTAGCCACTGCGGCTGATGGGTAGGGTCACGGACACATCAGCTGCCACGTTGGCAAGACTAAGTCAAAATCGATGACTGGTCAAGGTGATGACATCATCCACCACCGGAGCTCACAGATTGATTACAAATTCGCGAATTTAGGCCGAATTAAGAGGGATGGTTTGGTGGATCAGGTTCGGGAGAACAAGGGGATTCTAACGGTACCAGCCCCGCTGCTTTTTGGTCGTCGGAGCATCGCCGACGGCGAGTCCGAACGGCAGTAAACAACGGTGACCGATGTAGGAATGATTTAGGACACGAATCAATTAGCTGGGGAGCTGGGGAGAACGAGAAGCTCACCATGATGCTCACGAGCTTGCTAGAGAGACCGAAGGTGCTTGGAAACACGAGATCGATGATGACCGGAATTCGGGATACCGAGCTCATCGGTGATGATTAATGGCTTCCGGGCTTGATAGGCTTGATGAGATGGACGATGATGTCACGGCGGAGCTTCAGAGCTGCTCGTGGTAGCTCGGGGACGCCTGTAGCAGCAGCGCTGGAGCTCGCCGGAGCTAGGGTTTTAGGGGTGCCTGCAGAGAGAAGGGACGAGAGCGAGGTAGAAGGGTAACTGGTGATCCTAGGGTTTGTCTCGGCGGCGAGGTCCTCTTATAGGCCGGAGGAAAGCGGCGGCGCGCATCTTGACGCAGTCGGCCGGTGGGAGGTCGACAGCGAGCAGCTTCCCTCGATCCAGAGGTTGAAGACGACGATTCCCCCTGGTGGGTCCTGCTTGTCATATAACGAACCGGTACGAGGACTGGGCTGATTGGTAGTTGGGCCGGCTCGGTGGGCTCTAGCTGGTAAGCGTTTCCTTTATTTTTTTCTGCTTCTAATTCTTTTTCTATTTTGCTGTTTTGAATTCTAATTTGATTTTTCAATTCTGTTCTGCAGGGATTTTGAATCTAGGAATCTTTTTGAAATAGGGCTGATATAGTACTGGTCTCATACATTTTATTCTAAGAGTTTATATGTGCACCAACACATATAGTAATTTGTATTTGGTTGGAATTTGAATTCTAATTGGAATTTGATAATTTATTTTGCAGGTTTTATCTTAGGAACTTTACTGGAGTAAATATATGATAGCAATTATATTTTAAACATTCAGCAAGGAGTACTTATATGTGCATGTGCACATGGAATTACCTATTTAGTACTAGGATTTTAATTAGGCTCTAAATAGGAATAGTTTGAAATATTACTACAAGAGTGTTCAAAGCATTTTGTTAAGACTTGGGTGAGTTCCATATTAACATGAATTTGCATCTTGGGGCCAACTAGTTACTATTGAACATTCTATCAAAGGTTTGACTTGCTATGCAGGTGTAAGTTCCTTTAACATGATTTTCTATTCACCCTAGTTCTTAATGTAGTGTTCTAGTAATTAATTCCACACATGCTCTTGCAAAGGACATGGTATCTAGTTGATTTGGCTATATGCAAAGATGCATCTCAATGATGTGTAAGTGAGGCATTAGAGTGTTTACTAATTTATCTTAACATGCTAGGCTATATAAGCATTCACACAATTAACTATTGGTATGTTCACTAACTAATGGCAGCTACAGATAATGTTCTAACCTTTGTTATGCAAGGGTAGGTATATGAATATTATGCATATGTTGATAGTAATTTCTTGGTACAGACATATGCATGATATGAATAGCTACTCTACAATTTTCTGGGTTTGATTTGCTTCCAAGTAATTTACTTGTTTGTTCTTGGTGCTCATATGATTATTTAGATGTAAGTGATATGCCCCTGGACCATGTATATGTTTTTAGTAGATGATTTCAGATCAGAGGCATATATTTCTCTTGCTTTATGGTGAGTTCTTCCCTTTTCCCAATAACTACACTTCTCTCCTCTCATACTAGACCAACCTGGTGGTCTTGTGAAGCTTGTTCTTCGGGAATTCTGATAAACCTGCGTCTTGTGGCATGCCTGCACCTCCTAGCTGCTTGACCTAATTCCTAATTGAACTAAGTAACCATTTGGTCTTGGTCTTGCTGGTTTGGTTCTTGTGGTTGTGCTGGTGGTGGTGAATCCTGCCCTGTTGCCCAACTCATGAGCAGGGTGGATTGTGTGGTGGTGTTGCTGGTGTGATGGTGGTGTTTCTTGGCCCTCTCTAATGTATGATATGGCCCAAATTCATTGGTCTACCCATACCATGATTTTATGGTGTCAAATGAATGTCATGGGGTTCCTTTTATAGTATCTTGATGCTCACCACAAGTTGACATCTCAAGTGATGACTCTTGTTTTAATTTGGTGAGTAAGCTACTTGTTGTCAAGCTCTCATGCATGAGCATTACTTGGGGTTCAAGAAAAGAAAGATATTTTCAAGTGGATAACTATCACAAGATATTTTCAAGTGGATAAGTATCACAAGATATTTTCAAGTGGATAACTATCCTAGGTGGCATGATGATTATCCTCTAATAATCTTTATTTTGGATAGCCAAGTGGCATTTGGCACTAAATGGACTTGTGGCTGAATCAACTCATATTCTTATACATATTTGTGATTCATAAATGAATTGTGATCAATGAATATTGTATTAATTGTTTGGAAGTTTAACTTCCAAAGTTCATATTTGAAATGATCCAGTTATTGTGAATTATGCATATTGTCATATCTTATTTGTTCCTATTATCAGTTGTGCTCAAAATATCTAAGGTTAGCAAAGGTCATGTTCAAACTTTGAATGATTTTATTTGATTTCACCAAGGCATGATCATAAGAGTTTCAAAATGATCATAATTATTTTTATTCAAATAGTTTGAACTATTTAATGTAATGTAAATGAGCTTAGTTTTGTTACATCTCATATAGTTAATAAGTTATGATTTAAATAAGAATGGGTGGCTTTTATGCACTTTAGACCTTGTGGTTTACCAATTTTGGTAACAAGTTTAAGAGTGAATTAAATTATACCCAGAAGTACTGGATAATTAGTTAAGTAGTTAAACTCTATTGTAAACTCCTCTAATCATCTTGGTACTGGGTTAGTCTTTCCCTCTTCTGAAGCTTCTGAATTATACCCTATGGTTCTATCTCGAGAGATAGGAATGATATTGGATTAGATATAGACTCTCTCCTTGTGCTGGAGCTAAATAGACTTAGATGGGAAAGATTATGTTAATCAAGATATGAAAACAAAGTAGATTAAGAGTCAAGGTAAGACTTGTGTTGTCTTCCTTTAAGCTAGGAATGGCTTCAATGATTTAGGTTTAAGAAATACCATGGTGATCATGGTAGGATTGGATATAAGGTCCTAAGTAATGTGTTAACATATTAGTTCTACCTCACATTCATCTCTTTTAGTTTTTGTAATTATCTCTACCCAAAACAGGGTTGTTAATAAAGGTCATGTTGAAGTTTATCGCACTTCAGTTGATGAGCTACTTCAATTCCATCAACTCAAGAGAAGCTTCAATCACTTTGACAAGTTTTATTTAAAAGCACGAAAATTTCCCAGATTTTCTATGCATGAATGCAATGCACACTTCTGTGTTCTCTCTATTTCTAGCCTCACATCCCGGGATGTTACAGACTCTCCCCCTTAAAATCAACTTCGTCCTCGAAGTTCAAACTCTCTTACGTTTGGGCTGAGCTTATCGTCGATAACATCTTGCTTGCAACTCCTTCTCTAACTGATTGGATATAGATGATATCCTTTGTTCAGAGTATCTCTTAAATCCTCTTCCTCCGGCTCTGAACAATTATTACTTGAATGAGTCCTATGTTGCCTTCCAACATTCTTGGGGAATCCAATAGTCTCCGGCTCCTTAGTTTACTTAGTTTTACAAGCTATTTTGGTTAGGTTTCAGCACTCGAGTATCAACTTTCTATCAATAGACTAATTACTGTCTATAAAATAAGGTTTCACGGAGCTCAAAATAATATTAAGAGGTCCGTTAAGGCATAGGCTTACCTGAAGATTCACTTCCAAGGAATGGATTAGACTCATTTAGTCTATCCAATCTAGGGTTTTGGTTCACCTTCAAAAATTTGATCTTGGTCCTCTATGCTTGAAAAGTTCAACTGTGGGTATACTGATGTCGGTTCATGGTCCATAATTGTCTAACTCCTTCACTGCCCTCCTAATGGAGCTACAGTGAACCTTAGGGAAGTGTCGTTCAAATATACTTTATCCAACTTCCATGATCTTTGGTTTCTTCCCAATTGCTGCTTCTTAAAAGGATTAATTACTCTTTTGGTCAAGTCTAAGGTCTAGTTGTTGCTTCCATGAGGTATAAACCGCAACTTCCATTCTGATGAACTTCCGAAGCAAGTATCAATACAGTACCTCGACATCGCCTTATGGAAATAAGACTAATCTCATCTTAGTTTAGACCTTGTTCTTATTCCAACTGATTTGGTCTAGTTCCATCAACTTGTTGCTACACTCTCCCCCTTTGGCTTTCCTAATGGTCTCTTGAAGAAATCTGCGGTGTACCCACACAATTATGGATATCCGGTATGAATTCTTCGATTATGTGTTCGGGTAGGGCTTCTATTCCACTCTTGGAGGTATGAACTTACCCAAAAGTTCTAAAGGTTGATGAGAATTGGGTTTTCCCATCGCTATCCATCCTAATTCACACGGTAGGGTATATATACAAAGCCACGGGCGAAATCCGGCAGAGTTTCTCTTGTACCGGAGGACATCCACGACAGGCAATTGTATATATTGAGCAAAATAAGAGCTAATAGGAATACAAACGAACCAACGGCTTCAACGGATCATTAGTACATGAAAACCTCACAAGTCTTGGTGACAAGGGTATAGCTAATAGAGCCCGTTAGTTGAGTACCCCTGAGGCCCGTTAAGCTAGGCCCAATTGTAATGATAAGTCGAATACGAGTTCTTACCGTATGTCGATATTGTAATCTGTATCGAACCCTACCCGATCCTCGAGACCTGGCCACCTATATATAGGGGCCAGGAGGGGACGGTGTAGGGCAGATTGAAAGCAAGCCAGGTTGAACACCCAAGTTTACTTTCGATACACACCTATCTCGACTAACTTTACCTTCGAGTTCATCCGACGCCCTATCTCCCCGATCCTAAGTCCTTCATCTAGGACATTTGTCGAGTTAACCCCTCGTCAATTGGCGCCGACCGTGGGGACTCTGGGCGTTGGAATCATGAATTCGACGGCTTTTTCGCTTTTAGCCAACAGCAGTCCAGAAGTCGACGGAAGTCAAGAGGTGGAACTAACCATTGGAAGTTTGAGCATCCTCATCGGGCCATCAGGTTCGTCTCGCCTTTCGGATCCGACGAAACAAGATCAAGATCCGTCGGCAAAAGAGCCCGAAACAACAGCAATGATGGAATATTCTGAAGGCTCTTCCAGCGAAGTAAACTCGCCGGTCAGCCCAGAGGAAGTGCAAAAAGAAAAGATCACAGAAGACAACGAAGAAAAGGAAAATATTGACGTAGAAGTCCAACTCGAAGATCTCACGATCTGCCTCGACGATACCGCAGACAAATCAACAGATACATGGAAGACAGGATTAGAGCTTTCTGAAGATAGCAATTCGATCTTCTCAAGCTTTAATAGTAACATCGGCAAGCAGTGCCAGGTACTCGCCATTGTGGGCGACAACTCAGAAGAATTCGATGAAAATAACAACCCAGTGATAAACCCAGCAAATATCGACAGAGGAGCAAATCACCTAGCAGAAGGGCAAACACCAGAATCCCTCGCGAGCAGGGAAAAAATTCGACTATCAGTCGACGAATGGAGGATAATAAGAGAAGCCGTAGAACACGGCACGCCAATACCATCAAATTCTAGTAAAGACATGCTTTTGGGGTATCACTACGCCCTAAGGCAGCAGGCCAAGCAATTAGCAAAGGAGAAAGCAGAGATACAAAGAAGAAAAGATTCAGCCATTGCAGCTAGCGAGGCTGCTCGAAAAGCACGGAGCGACGCATCATACAGCAACGCAAGGAAAAATCGTCGACACGGTTCAAGGTACGATAACCTCGAGTATTCTGACAGGCAAAGTATTTCCAAAAACCTCGACTCGTCCTTCCTATCGGTCGACGAGCAGGGAAACATCCTACCAAAAACTCCTGAAGCAGCACTAGTGGCAGCACAAGCATACCTACTTACAACTCGACCAAGTCCAGGAGATCCTAGAGAACATATGCATAGAGCAGCACTGAACGGACTCAACATGGTGGGCCACAAGCTATCAGCAAAAGGAGAAGAAGCACATCACCACAAGGAAGTGCACAAAGCAAGGTCACCTCGCCGTCACAATAGTCCTCGGCGCAGAAGCAGCAAACATCGATCTCGATCGCCATCACCAAAGCAGCATGGAGGAACCCGAAGATCACGATCCCCAAATGAAAAACGCGACTATGAAGACGACGAAAAAGAGATGGGGGCATCATGCTTTACCCGCAGGGTTCGCACCACTCCAGTTCCTAAGGGATTCAAGCTACCTCATGATCAGCAAAAATACGACGGATCACAGGAACCACAATCATGGCTCGCAGATTACTTACAAGCAGTTCAAATACTAGGAGGAACCAAAGAAACAGCAATGCAAAGTTTGCAACTACACCTCACCGGCGCAGCAAGGTCATGGTTGAGCAAACTGGAGAAAGAATCCATTGGAAGCTGGGAAGACCTTACAAAGCAATTTACAAGCAACTTCAGGTCGACATACAAACGGCCAGCATCAATAGAAGAAGTCAAGGCATGCGTACAGCAACGCGACGAAACACTACGGGCATACATCCAAAGATGGAGCCTCATCAAAAATTCAGCAGTCGAAGTTTCAGATGAAAGAGCAATAGACGCGTTCATCATTGGATTAAGGCGAAGAGACCTAGTCGAAGAGATGGGTAGGATCAAGCCAAAAACGGTGTCAGATCCCATGGACACAGCAAACAGATTTGCAGATGGAGAAGATGCGTGCAATAACAAACGGACACGATCTCCAGAGGACGACAGAAGAAACAGATATGGAAGTCAAAGGAGACGATCCCGAAACTACGACACCTACGGCCCTCATAGCCAAGTTGCCGCATGATATAAAGACAACAGTTATCAAGGAAACGATCGTAAAAGCTCGGGATATCGCAGCTACGGAAGAGAGGACTACAAGAAGTTCCCACCAAGAGAATCCAGAGAGTACAACCCATCACCAGAAGATATGCTCAACGGGCCTTGTCATATACACTCAGCGTTCGTCGACGGGAAGCGAGTATCAAGGCACGCAATGAAAGACTGCACAACATTCTTAAAACTACAAGAAGCAGCAATAAACAAACAAACCGAAGCAAGACGACAAGGATTTGAAGGAAGTAACAATCCCCCGACAAGCCAGCAAGGAAACAACGGAGCTCCTCAAGGACAAGACCAGCAAAACAAGGGACACGACGACGACGAAGGGTACGTCCCATCAAAAGGACACATCACAACAATGATACAACCAGTGCCCAAGTCGAACAAAGAAGAAAAGAGTATAACTCGACAAGTCAATCTAGCAGTCATGTCGCCTCCAGCTACAACAGAATATTTGCATTGGTCAGAACAACCAATTGAGTTCAATAGAGAGGACCACCCCATAACAGTACCTCGGCCAGGAAATGCGCCTCTGGTACTCAAAGCTCAAATCGGCGCGTATGATGTCGACAGAATATTCATGGACGCAGGAAGTGGGATTAACTTGATATACGCGAAAACACTCAGGGCAATGCACATATCGCTGGAGTTCCTGAAACCAACAGATTGCTCTTTCCACGGGATTGTGCCAGGAAGTGCCAATTACCCACTGGGTCGGATAGCACTCAATGTTTGCTTCGGCAACCGACAAAACTACAGGAGAGAAAAATTAGACTTCGAAGTCATGGACTGGCCATCTCAATATCATGCGATCCTCGGACGACCCGCGTTTTCGCGTTTCATGGCAGTACCTCACTATACATATTTAGTACTTAAAATGCCAGGACCAAGAGGAATAATTACAGTCAAAGGAAGTTTTGAAATCTCAGATCTCTGCGACAGAGAGTTCCACAAGATGGCGCAAAACTTTGGCATGATAGCCAACTATGCAGAAAAGGTGAAAAGCACGACTACAGAAGGCATCAAGCTACTCGAGGGACGCGTCACGGAGCCCGAGGCAAAGAAACCACGAGTAGAAACACCAGGGGAAGACAAAAGCGCAGGAGAAGAAGGGAAAACTGCGACGTCATAGACACAGAGAAGAGCAGGACACAAAGGCTATAAAAGCCACGAGTTATACCAGGGGCAATGCCCTCTAGATCCAGAACATAGGTCATAGGCCGGATCTCTTGGGTCACCCCATGTATCTTATATTACAAGTATAAATAAAGATAAATCGTTCCTCATATTCGAGTTTATGAGTCTTTTTCAAAGAAAAAATGCGGCAAACGCACGACTTACACAAACAACGCTTTGAGAATAAACTTTTCGACACAATAGTCGCAAAGTAAGACACTCTCGCGTTCCATACACACAAAACATTACAACAACGGGTTGTCAGAGTCATCTACGCCTAAAGGGTCCAAATAATGGTACTCGCGAAAAAACGCAGCGTCCGCTTCCAGAAGCCGAGCTACGAGTCTTCGAGCAGGCTGCAGCGTGTTCTCCATATGTACTCGAAGGTTAGCTCCACCTGGAGCCAAACTCAGGGACATAGTACTGTAATTCAACCTCGGGTGCCACTTGCGTATCCACCCGAGAGCAAAATTGGCACCTGCCACTAAGTTCAGCTCTATCAACCTATGAATACGATGACTTGATCTGAAAGTATCAAGAAGAAGGGGGAAAGTTGCAGGCAAAGGATTACGAGGAAGCATGATGGAGTGCATAGTTGTGAGAGCTCGTCGGCAACCATCAACTAACTCGCCAATATGCTGGGCACGGTCTTGAAGCAATACAATGGCGCTCCGGCGTCGAGGATCAGACCACAAAGTCTCGCAGCCAGTTGAATTTTTTTCCAAAGCAGCATTTCGCTCAGCAACTCGATGTTCTTCAGCAGCAAAATCCAAGCAAGTACCTACAATGGCAACGATGTCACAAAAGCAGCAGTGCACAAGCAGGGGGAGAAAGAGTCGAAAGAAAACCCACATCGCAATAGCTCACAAGCAGACTCGATAATGCCAAGAATGAAAGACTCGCACTCTTCATTATGAACAACCTTCGCCATCAAGCTGGAGACCTTTTCTTCAAGGGAAGAGATTTTCTTCATATAGCCACTGGCTTGGCTAGCCTTTTTAATAGCCATCTGAGCTTGGCGTTTGGCCAAAGATAGGCGAGTTTCAAGGTCGAATATCCTCGAAGAATATTCTGCGCATTGATTGCATCGATTAAGAGTCGACGAAATCTGAGGGTCGAACCCACGGGCAAAGGAAGGAGCAGAACCACGAGTCAAAGGATCACGAACATGCATCGACTACAAAAGAAAAGAAAGGAGAAACTATTTCAGAGAGGCAGCATAAAACTTCATACGGAGAGGATATATTTACATAAGAGTACAACCCTATGGCTAAAGTTCTCGGGTTGCACGTAATTGAAGTATTTACATTCAAAAGGAGAAAACTAAAAAAGCCACAAAGAAGCTGAGTCTACGCCACCTCAGCATTATGCTCCGTGGAAGAAGGGGGCGCGGCCAGTTCCTCGCTATAAGTCGACGGTGGCACTGGAGCTTTCGGCGCGGGAGGTGGTGCAGCAGGCACAGCAGAGGCCGCCGAAGGAGAAATTGTTGTCAGCAATACAGGTGCCAACTTCTTCACCCTCTCGAAAAACACCTTCATCTCGTCATGGGTGTGGCCATGGGGGGAGCTAACTTTCTCCCAGTCAAAGTCTGTACCATGCGCAAGAGAAAGTGCAATGGCACCTTCGGCGCCGCGCTTAATGGACAGCCCCTTCAGCTGGAGAGTAGGGTCTTCATCGCTGTCAAAAGTCTTGGCGAGTTCAGTCAGGTTGTACTTCGGAATTGCCATCCTTTTCTTCGGCCACAACCCGGCAAAAAGCCGTGACAGAACGCGGCCAGCCAACTCAAAAGTTTCCTGGATAGATATCCAGTTTTCTTCGAGTAGGTTAACCGCATCCATGAGAGGATCATCGTCCGTTTGCAGGGACGACGGAGATACCCCTATGAATTCTAAGCAATAGAAAAGAAAAGAAGAGACAAGTGTCAACAAATACACCAGTGCAACAGGAGACGAAAACAGAAGACAAGTCGAATAACTTACTTTCGGCAGCAGTAGACATGGTGTGAAGACGCTCCGCCACGGCTTGCTCTCGTTGAGCATGCTCCTTATTGGCATCAGCTAACGCCCTCTCAGCCTTCTTCGCCTTGACAAGTGCAGATTTCTGCGACTTCTCAGCAGTCGCCTTAGCAGCGGTCGCAGCGTTATAAGCTTTCTGCGAAGCTTTGAGCTCCGCCTCCAGCGACGCAATACGAGCATTGGTTGTTGCTAAGGCAGCTGCAAAAGAAGACGAAAGGGAGTCAGATAAACAGCAAGAGACAAAGCACAGAGGAAAAGTAATGATTGAACATCAAAATTGCACCTTCGGAAGCCATTGCAACTGACAAGGGTATAGTTAATAGAGCCCGTTAGTTGAGTACCCCTGAGGCCCGATAAGCTAGGTGATACGTCTCAAACGTATCTATAATTTTTGATGCTCCATGCTTGTTTTTACACCATTTGCCTATTGTTTCGTTACACTTAGTGGCACTTTTATACATTTTCCGGAACTAACCTATTAACGAAGTGCCACAGTGCCAGTTTCCTGTTTTCTGCTGTTTTTGTGTTTCAGAAGTGATACACAGGAAATATTCTCGGAATTGGACGAAACAAGTTCCTGAAGTCATATTTCACGGGGAAGCTCCCAAACATTCGAAGACCTGACGGAGGGGGGCCACGTGGCCCCCACACATAGGGGCGGCGCGGCCACCCCCCTGGCCGCGCCGGGCCCACGTGAGGGGCCGTGGTCTCCCCTCTGACATCGTCCTTTCGCCTATATATACCCCCTGACGAGAAAAACCTAAGGCCCCGACCAGTTTTCCAGAATACATCGCGATCCGCCGCCGCCGTCGACCCGAAGATCGGGAGGGTCCAGAAGCTCTTCCCGGCACCGGAGAAGGGAATCGCCACCGGAGGTCTTCTTCATCGCCATGCTTGCCTCCGGAGCGATGAGTGAGTAGTCTACCTTGGACTATGGGTCCATAGCAGTAGCTAGATGGTTGTCTTCTCCACCATGTGCTTCATGTTTAGATCTCATGAGCTGCCATACATGATTGAGATCACCGTTATGTAATACTATGATGTTGGTTTGTTGGGATCCGATGAATATTGGTGTTTATGATTAAGTTGCTGTACTGAATTATATCTTTTGTTATCTCTATGTTGTTTATGATCTTGCATGCTCTCCGTTGTTAGTAGCTATCTTGGCCGAGTAGTTGCCAGTGACTCCAAGAGGGGGTATTTATGCTCGATAGTGGGTTCATGTCTCTATTTCACCTGGGGGAGTGACAGAAACCTCTAAGGTGGTAGATGTGCTGTTGCTACTAGGGAGAAAACAACATTCATATGCTCAAGGGCATATGCTTTGTTTACATTACACACTTTGCTTAATGCAATTATCTGTTGTTCGCAACTTAATACTTTTGGGGTGTTCGGATGATATCCCCGGGGGTGGATTATTAGTCATAGATGCAGTTGGATGGCGGTCTATGTATTTTGTTGTAATGCCCAGAGTAAATCTCATAGTGATCTTCTTGACATATCACGTTATCTTTATTCTATCAATTGCCCAACTGTAATTTGTTTACCCAGCATGTTATTTTATCTATGGAGAGACACCACTAGTGAACTGTGGACCCCGGTCCTATTTTAATCATATTGCAATCACCTGTTTACTATTCCCGCACTGTTTACTTTACTCGCATATTACTACTGTTTTCCACTCGATACACTCATAACCTTTGTTTCAAGCAAACCGGTGAGATTGACAACCTCATCGCAAGTTGGGAACAAAGTACTTGTTTGTGTGTGTGCAGATTCCACAAACACCTTCAGTCGTCACCATCTCTCTTCTCCTGTTCGATATACCTTGGTTTCTTAACTGAGGGAAAACTAGCCGCTACACTCATCATACCTTCCTCTTGGGGTTCCCAACGGGCTGGTCATCACCACGCACAAGGACTTACTGCTCCCACGTCAACTAAACGCCACAGCTCTTTTCTGGCGTCATCACACGAGTAGCAGCTTCTTTTCTGGCGCCGTTGCCGGGGAAGAGAGAAGACTTCTGCGAGGGGAGTTCTTCGCACACACATTCTTTACTTTGTTATTTGTTTTGCTTTACTTTATTTTATTTTACCTGCATTGCTTTTTATATCAAAAACCCAAAAAAATTAGAATCCTTGGTAGTTGTTTTTACTTTACTTTAGTTTATCATGCTGTTCCCTAAGTTCGTTCTGGAGGACCTCTCAGTAGGTAGTGGTTCGATTATTGGCAAAAGTAACATTGAGGAGTTCTTTAATCACATTAGTATGCATGAGGAAGTTGAGGAAAAGTCTTGGATTGAGCTTGCTCCTAGTATTGAAGTTGCTTCTGTTTGTTTAATTGATATGTTGGAAACTAGGTTTGCTAGTCTTAATCCTTATATGCAATACATGTTCCTCAAGCTTCATGAAATTAAGGATCCCGGAAAGAAAGCTTTTATCTTGGAAACTCTGCGCCTAGAATTTAAGGACGTCGTTGTTGAAGCTAGGAGGGTTCTTAAACGTTTTAATAAACTCGGTTCTCCTATACATGTTATTAGTACAGATGATAAAGAGCCCGAAATACCTATTCCTTGCAAGCTTTTGGGATTGAGTGAAGCTTTTGAAAACAATTTTGACTGGATTTGTCCTGAAAATCTTTTTGATGAGAATAGTGTGCCAAAGAATGATCACAAATAGTCTTCTAAAACTTATGTGGATGAAATACAATGCCTTATTGATAAGACCTCTGCTGTTGATCTTAATGCTTCATCTATTGATATTACTTGATTCGCAATTTTCTGCGCCTAGCTCAAAGGCGTTAAAGAAAAGCACTCTTGGGAGATAACCCATTGTTTACTTTTCAGTACTTTTTCTTTTATTTGAGTCTTGGAAGTCATTACTACTGTAATGACCGCTCCTTATCTTGTTTATTTCGTTTTTGTGCCAAGAGAAGCCTCTAATTTGAGTGAGGTAAAGATTTGGGGTTATTGCTGTCCTGAAACTGTTTTCGGTGCTGCACCGTAAAAATTCGTGAAAATTCTCTGTATATCTTTTGGACCTGCGATTTCTTGTGCATATGCCCCAGATTATATCCAAACTTTTCTTAGTTGAACACTTTTTGATTTGAGCAACAGAAAATCCCTCAAAAATTCGTCCATTGTCAGCTGCCCAGTTTTGACAGATTTCTGCCAATATTTGTTTTTGCCACTTTATCGCTTTCTTTTGAGTTCTTTTTTATCATGGAACTCTTGTGGAAGTTGCTACAGTAGTATATACTTTATATGTGGTGGTTTTGGGTTGAAACCTGAAGCTAAAAGAGGTTGAATATATTTTATGCTTACACTAATGTTGCTAATAGAATTGTGTTTAGTTTTGTATGAAGGAAGTTTTCAAGTGTAGGGATTGGAGAATGATGAGATGAGTCGAAGAATGGACAAAAGCTCAAGCTTGGGGATGCCCATGCATCACCCCAAGAAATATCCAAGAAGTACAAGCGTCAAAGCTTGGGGATGCCCCTGAGGCACCCCTTCTTCATCGGCAAAAATTAGGTCACCTTTCAAAACACTATATTTTTATTGCTTCATGCACTATGTGTTTTTCTTGGAGCGTCAGTTGTTTTAGTTTTCTTAGTTTGTTTAGTTTGTTTGTTTGCTGCAATAAATGGTTGGACCCCAACAAATTTCCTTTGGAGGAGATGTACTCGTTTTCATTTGCAAGGAACGCTCTAGTTTTCACTCTTATTAAAAATCGAGCGTTCTACTTTTTCTGCTACTGCTTTTGGTTTTCGTTTTCGCCTTGATATGCGTTCAGATCTTGTCATATCTTTTCATCAAGGTGTATTTTTGCCTCTGATATTTATGGGTTTTCATCAAAAGAGGTGTTTATAAAAATTTCAAATGGTGTTGGAAAAGAGAAAAAGCTTTGTGCAAAATAGTGGTACAAGAAGGAGCTTGTGTAGACTGCGGCTTAGGCTTTTTCATGTCATGCTTGATGTCTTTTTGATAGTATGCTTAGTGGTTTTGCTGTAGCATGACTTGTCTCAAATAACTGAGATTGCTTAATGAGCCTTTGAAAAAATCATGCGTTGTTTTTATTGTATGGAAGCATTATTTTGGTTTTCTCCTTGATGCTTTATTTGGGTTGACTTGGCGCATGCTCACACATGTTAGACTCTTACAAAGTCGCCATTAGCCTTCATGATCATTTAGTTTTTGACTTTTGATGCCATTGTATGCTTCTTTTAATGTCGCTTTGTCGCTTTGCATGATTATGGCAATTATTGCTCTCTTAGTTGGTCGCTCCCAGTCTTTTGCTAGCCCTCACCTTGTACGGAGTATGAGCTCTACTCGTGCATCCAACTCCTAAAAGCCAAGTTTTCCATTGTGTCCACCATACATACCTACTAGCAATTTGCTATTCCAAGTAAATTTGACTTGCTTTTATTTTCTCTTCAAATTAAACTCTTACCAGTGTTATGCGAAATTCGGTCAGTAAAGCTCTCACGAACCGGAAGGCACACTTTACTTTTTCCTGTTCTTAAAAATTTGACATTGTGGTCTCTTATGTTGAGTTGTTATGCTTGCAAGTTGTAAGTTGGATTCTAGCCCATCCATGCTGTCATGGGGCAAGCTTTCAACATTGCACTTCTTATTTGAGTTGATATCGTGATCTTTTGTTTATGGATGCCCGCGGTGTGAAATGAATTGAGATAACAAAAGATATAATTCAGTACAGCAACTTAATCATAAACACCAATATTCATCGGATCCCAACAAACCAACATCATAGTATTACATAACGGTGATCTCAATCATGTATGGCAGCTCATGAGATCTAAACATGAAGCACATGGTGGAGAAGACAACCATCTAGCTACTGCTATGGACCCATAGTCCAAGGTAGACTACTCACTCATCGCTTCGGAGGCAAGCATGGCGATGAAGAAGACCTCCGGTGGCGATTCCCTTCTCCGGCAGGGTGCCGGGAAGAGCTTCTGGACCCTCCCGATCTTCGGGTCGACGGCGGCGGCGGATCGCGATGTATTCTGGAAAACTGATCGGGGCCTTAGGTTTTTCTCGTCAGGGGGTATATATAGGCGAAAGGGCGATGTCAGAGGGGAGACCACGGCCCCTCACGTGGGCCCGGCGCGGCCAGGGGGGTGGCCGCGCCGCCCCTGTGTGTGGGGGCCACGTGGCCCCCCTCCGTCAGGTCTTCGGATGTTTGGGAGCTTCCCCGTGAAATATGACTTCAGGAACTTGTTTCGTCCAATTCCGAGAATATTTCCTGTGTATCACTTCGGAAACACAAAAACAGCAGAAAACAGGAAACTGGCACTATGGCACTTCGTTAATAGGTTAGTTCCGGAAAATGTATAAAAGTGCCACTAAGTGTAACGAAACAATAGGCAAATGGTGTAAAAACAAGCATGGAGCATCAAAAATTATAGATACGTTTGAGACGTATCACTAGGCCCAATTGTAATGATAGTCGAATACGAGTTGTTACCGTATGTCGATATCTGTAATCTGTATCGGACCCTACCCGATCCTCGAGATCTGGCCACCTATATAAAGGGGCCAGGAGGGGACGGTGTAGGGCAGATTGAAAGCAAGCCAGGTTGAGCACCCAAGTTTATTTTCGATACACACCTATTTCGACTAACTTTACCTTCGAGTTCATCCGACGCCCTATCTCCCCGATCCTAAGTCCTTCATCTAGGACATTTGTCGAGTTAACCCTCGTCAATTGGCGCCGACCGTGGGGACTCGGGGCGTTGGAATCATGAATTCGACGGCTTTTTCGCTTTTAGCCAACAGAAGTCCAGAAGTCGACGGAAGTAAAGAGGCGGAACTAACCATCGGAAGTTTGAGCATCCTCATCGGGCCATCGGGTTCGTCTCGCCTTTCGGATTCGGCGAAACCAGATCCATCAGCAAGCAAACCCGAAACGGAGGAAACAGTGGAGTCATCAGAAGGCTCTTCCGGTGAGGTAAACTCGCCGGTCAGCTTAGAAAAAGCATCAATCGCAGAAGGCGACGAAATTCAGGAAAATTTCGACTCAGAAGAAAAAGCGTGTCAGACGCACAACAACGTAAGGGACTTCGCCGTAAGAAGCAGCGGCGTCTCCAAAGTACAGCAGTTATGCGTCATCATCACTGAGGCAGAAGAAGGAAGCAACAGCAAAGGAAGTAAAAATATCGACAGGCAAGTCGACCAAGTGAAAGGTCACAACAAAAAGGAAAAAGAGAAAGTCCATGTCTCGGCAAGTGAATGGAGAATGATCAAATCAGCCATTAATTATGGTACAGAAGTACCCGAAGGATCGAGAAGAGAAGTTCTAATGGGATATCAGTATGCATTATACCAACACAAGAAGAAATTAAGGGAGGAAAGAGACATGATGTTTCAAGACAACAACAGCATATCAAGGGAGGAATACTGGGAAGACTATAGTGAAGACTCAGAATATAGCAGAGAGAGGCGCGGAGATCCAAAACATAACAGGGAGGCGACGGCACGCGGCAGAGAAGAAGAGTACTCGAGGAGCCCCACCCCGCAGATAGAAGAGGAAGAAGATGACCTGATACAAAAAACGCCAGAGGCAGCATTGGCAGCAGCACAAGCGTATTTGCTAGCTACAAGACCAGAACATGGAGACCCGCGAGAAGGTATGCACCGAGCCGCGATACGAAGCCTCGGAATAGTAGAAGGTAAAATCAGGGAGCAAGCCCCAGAGGTGAAGTCGACAAGCTACAAGAGAAGCGGCAAGGAGAAGTTCAGGTACAAGTACTCAAACGATGACTATAGTGAATCATCAAAAGAGAAAAAGCGACAGAAAAAGAAGGAGGATGCAAGAAGTATAATAGCGCAAGCTCGAGTAGATAAATCGCGGCATGCTTGGAGGGAAGAAAATTACGAAGACGATGATAAAGATATGGGTGCGTTATGCTTTACCCGCAGGGTTCGCAAAACGCGAGTACCCAAAGGATTTAAACTACCCCACGATCAGAACAAGTACGACGGGTCGCAGGAACCCACCCTATGGCTATCAGATTATCTACAGGCAGTGCAGATATTAGGAGGAACAAAGGCGACTGCAATGCAAAGTTTGCAGCTGCACCTCACCGGCGCCGCCCGGTCCTGGTTGAACACCCTACCCGACGAATCCATTGGAAGCTGGGGGGAACTCGAAAGTCAATTCGCAAGAAATTTTCGTTCCACCTACAAGCGCCCAGCATCACTGGAAGAAGTTAAAGCATGTGTGCAGAAGAAAGGCGAAACACTACGATCTTACATACAACGCTGGAGTATAATCAAAAACTCAGCAGAGGACGTCTCCGATGAACGAGCAATAGACGCCTTTTCGGAAGGACTTCGTCGCTCAGATCTTGTAGAAGAAATAGGAAGAACAAGACCTACGACAGTAACTGAGCTAATGGAACAAGCCAACAAATTCGCTGATGGAGAGGACGCGTATAACAATAAAAGAGGACGTTCGCCAGAAGTCGACAGAACAAGTCGACAAAGGAGACGATACCGCAGCGGGGGGAACCAAGGAAGGCGAAATCAGGTAGCCGCAGGTTATATACTAGAAGAAGAGGAAGGGTACGAAAGTAGGAGGTTTCAGGCAAAAGGAACAGAAAAATCAAGATACTCTGGTCCTTCGGCTGAGGATATGCTATACGGACCTTGTCGAATCCACTACGCGTACCTCGACGGGAAAAGGGTCTCAAATCACCAGATGAAGGATTGCAGAACATTCCTAAGGTTGCAAGGTGCCATGGGCTCGAGTCAAGAAGGAAGACAAGGAGAAAAACGTAGAAGTCAAGGATATCAAACTCAAAGGTTATCAAAGCATCTAGAGTCAAAAGTATACATATCAGCCATGATTCAACCGGTGCCCAAGTCGAAAAAAGTGCGAAAGAGCATATCCAGGCAAGTGAACCTAGCAATATCGTCACCACCAGCTACCACAGAGTACCTACGATGGTCAGAGCAACCAGTCAAGTTTAGTAGAGCGGATCACCCACGGAAAGTTCCTAGGCCGGGCCACTCGCCTATGGTTCTAAAAGCGCAAATAGGAGGGTACGACATCGGAAGAGTGTTCATGGATGCAGGGAGCGACATAAACTTAATATATGCTAGAACACTGAAGGCTATGTGCATATCACCGACGAGCCTGAAGCCAACAGATTGCTCTTTCCACGGGATAGTACCAGGAGCAGCAAACTACCCCTTGGGAAGAATAGAACTCGATGTCTGCTTTGGTAGCAGCGAAAACTATAGAAGAGAGAAACTGGAGTTCGAAGTTATGGATTGGCCGTCACAATATCATGCAATCCTGGGGCGCCCAGCATTTGCAAAATTCATGGCAGTACCGCACTACGCGTATCTCACGTTAAAAATTCCAGGGCCCAAAGGAACAATCACAGTACAAGGGAGCTTTGAAGTAGCCAACACATGCGACAGAGAATTCAACAAGATGGCGCAAACCTTCGGCATGACAGCAGAATACGAGAGGTTAAAAGGAGAAACAGATCATAATGTGCTACCCGACGTTGGACGATCCCTGCCAGATAAGGCTTTCGATACAACGCAGGATTCAAAGAAAATTCAGGTCCACCCTACGGATCCAAACAAGACGACATCAATTGCGGTGAACTTGGATCCCGCATAGGAAGGCGCGCTCGTCGAGTTCCTCCGTGAGCGCTGGGAAATCTTCGCCTGGTGTCCGTCGGACATGCCAGGGGTTCCCAGGGAACTCGTCGAGCACGCACTAAATGTAGATCCCAAGGCAAAACCAGTCAAGCAACCACTGCGACGATTCGATGAACCCAAGAGGAAGGCAATAGCGTCAGAATTGCACAGATTAGAAAGTGCTGGATTTATCAGAGAAATCAAAACTTTGAGTTGGGTGTCGAACCCAGTAATAGTACCCAAGAAGAACACAGACGTACAAAGAGTATGTGTCGACTACACATCTCTCAATAAGCATTGTCCAAAGGATCCCTTCCCTCTACCCCGCATCGATCAAATAATCGATTCAACAGCGGGCTGCGCAAGGCTTTCCTTTTTTGATGCATATTCTGGCTATAACCAGATCAAGCTGAAGAAAGAGGACGAGGAAAAAACGGCCTTCATCACACCGTATGGGGTGTTTTGCTACCAAGTGATGCCATTCGGCCTAAAAAATGCAGGAGCAACTTATCAAAGGATGATGCAAAGTTGCCTCGGGAGCCAAATAGGGCGAAACATACAAGTCTACATTGATGATGTAGTCATCACTACAAGAGAGGAGAAATCTTTAATCCGCGACTTGGCAGAAACCTTCGACAACCTGAACAAGTTCAAGCTTAAGTTGAACCCGACAAAGTGTTCCTTCGGAGTTTCAGCAGGGCAACTTTTGGGGTTCTTGGTATCAGCACGAGGGATAGAGGCAAATCAAGAGAAGATTCAAGCAATTCTAACAATGGGGAAACCCACGAAACTCCACGACGTACAGAAATTAGCAGGACGCGTCGCGGCATTAAGTCGTTTCGTTGCTCGACTAGGGGAGAAGGCACTTCCTTTTTATGCACTCATGAAAAAGTCAGATGACAAATTTGAGTGGACAGAAGAAGCAGACGCAGCGTTTGCGCAATTGAAAAAAGTGCTTTCCACGCCGCCGGTGCTGGTCGCACCTAAAGAAAAAGAGCCACTCCTACTGTACATCGCCGCAACCCATCAGGTGGTAACCACAGTTCTAGTAGTCGAAAGAAGTGAAGACGGCAAAGCTCATGGCGTCCAGAGACCGGTATATTTCATCAGTGAAGTGCTATCTCCAACCAAACAGAGGTACCCGCATTATCAGAAGTTGGCGTACAGTGTCTTCACAACTGCACGTAAGTTACGACAGTATTTTACTGTGCACCCAATTATAGTGGTCAATGAAGCACCACTATCGAACATATTGAACAACCCTTTAGCAACGAGCCGTGTCTCTTTGTGGGGAATCGAGTTATCTCCCATGGACATCACGTACGAAAAAAGGAAGGCGATCAAGTCGCAAATCTTGCCAGATTTTACAGCAGAGTGGCTCGAGTTGCAAAGCACGGGACCACCAGATTTATCGAGTACTTGGACAATGTACTTCGACGGTTCTAAGCGAGTCCAAGGCGCAGGCGCAGGAGTAGTATTGATATCGCCTCATGGCGATAAATTAAAATATGTCCTAAGGATGAGCTTCCCGCAGGCTTCTAATAATGAAGCGGAGTACGAGGCTTTGTTGCACGGAATGAAGATGGCTAAAGCTTGTGGAGCAACTCGCCTAAAAATATTTGGAGATTCTAACCTTGTTGTTCAGCAAGTCATGAACAGGTGTGACGCAATCAACGACAACATGATGGCCTACAAGAATTTGTACCATTATCTAGAAGGAACGTTTGATGGATGCGAAGTCTCGCACATCAGCAGGAACAGCAATGAAGAAGCCGACACTTTAGCAAATATCGGATCACAATGCTTACCTGTGCCATCTGGAGTATTTTGGGAAGAAATAGCAGAAAGATCAATAAAAAGTGCTAAAAGTTCGACTACCACGGCAGGCTCGGGGGCTACGACAGAACCTGAGGAGGTCATGATGATAGAAGAAACATGGATGCAGCCATATCTTGCGTACATGATGAATAAAAAGCTCCCAGAAGATGCAGTGGAGGCCAAGAGGATAACTCGAAGAGCGAAAGCGTTTGTCGTGTTGGAAGGAAAACTATACAAGAGAAGTATTACCGGCGTTTTACAACGTTGTGTCACACCCCAGGAAGGGCAAACAATATTAAAAGACATACACGGCGGAGTATGTGGCCATCACACCAGCAGCAGAGCAATAGCGGCAAAAGCTTTTCGAGCGGGATTCTATTGGATAACAGCCATCGAAGACGCAAAAGATATAGTTCGAAAGTGTGAAGCATGTCAAAGGTTTGCATCCAGACCACATGCACCAGCAGCGGAGCTACAAACAATACCATTATCCTGGCCCTTTGCACAATGGGGACTTGACATGGTGGGAAAATTGCACAAATCTTGGCCTGGAGGGCATGTCTATATGCTAGTGGCAGTCGATAAATTCACCAAATGGGTGGAAGCGGCCCCAGTAACAACTCAAGATTCTACAGCAGCAATCAGCTTCATCAAGTCGATAGTTTTTCGTTTTGGTGTACCACACAGCATTATCACAGACAATGGGACAAATTTTACTTCAAAAGAATTCAAAAGTTACTGCGAAGGATTGGGGATCAAGCTTAAATTTGCATCTGTGGCGCACCCGAAGACAAACGGGCAAGTCGAAAAAGCCAATGGCCTGATAAGTAGTGGAATAAAAAAGAGGCTTTTAGCACCTCTCGAGAAAGCCAAGAGCGCTTGGGTAGAAGAATTGCCCTCCGTTCTTTGGAGCCTAAGAACTACGCCCAATGCAGCAACTCAAGAAACTCCTTTCTTCCTGGTCCATGGCGCAGAAGCCGTGCTTCCAGTCGAAGTTACACACGAGGCTCCAAGAGTGACAGCGTATGATGAGGCGACATCGACAGAAGCATTGCAAGACGACGTCGATGCGCTAGATTAAGCAAGAGACAAAGCATTAGAAAGGGCTACGCAATATCAACAAAGCTTACGAAACTACCATAGTAGTCGAGTTCGTCCACGATCCTTCGTGGTAGGAGACCTTGTTTTGCGACTCAGGCAAGATAGCCATGGGAAATTGGAGTCCCCTTGGGTGGGACCTTACATCGTCACGGAAGTCATACCAGGAGGAGCATATCGACTACAAGACAAGAAAACTGGGAAGGACGAAAGCAACCCGTGGAATGCAGAACAGCTACGACGTTTTTACGCGTAGACTAAATATAGAGATATCAATATATTCGAGTTAGCCTTCTGAACCCAGAACATGAGGCCACAGGTCGGGTTCTTTGGGTTGAACTCGACAAAATTATACGATTCTTGTGTTACTTCTCCGCTCGGGGGCTTCAACCCCTGGGTCGTACGAAAATTATTATGACAAGATGGAGGTTTTTCCCTATTATAAGGTTGTTTAGACAACCCGACGACTATTGATAGAATTTGGTTCATAAGAAGAACCCGACATTATTCCTACCTTTTTTGGTTCGTAAAGAGCCCAATATATGGAAAACATACCTCAGAACATAACTTGTTCTCATGGTACTAGCAAAAGACATCAAGTACTTGGACAATATTCATTACAGATAAGCATGGTAGCAAGGACATGATAAAAAGAAATTACATAAAAAACACAGCAAGTCCTAATAGAAGTGGACTTCAAGCTTCGTACTCCTTCTGGCAAAGAGTGCCATCGAAGATCTTCACGTCGAACTTCGACGTCCCGATATGGAAGTCGAAGGCCATAAAGAAACCTTGACGGATGTCATGGTCCTCCGCAAACTGCGACCAGCCTCCCCTGAAGTACTGCTCTCCGTCGCCATCGTACCATACCTCCACCTCGTATGGGATGCCACCGCCAGATTGTTCGCGGAGAACAGCTTCGCGCAGTTCGCGACCATCCATAAACTTCGTAAAATTCAGCGGTAATCGCTGAATCTCACGGCACTGCGCCATGGCAATGTAGAGGAAGGAGAAGATTTGAGGAGGAGTAGCGGGAGCGGCAGGCGCAGCAGGAGGAGAAGCAGCAGGGCCTGGAGTGGCGCTGGTCATCTTAAGCTTGTTCTTGCTACCAGGTGGGCGACCGGGACGACGCTTAGCCGGAACATCAGAAGAAGTTCCTGCGGCGGCCGGCGTGGTCTTCTTGTTCTTACTTCCACGAGGGCGACCCCGACCTCGCGGGGCTACCGGAGAGCCAAGGGTCAGACGAGAATCTTGAGCATCAGCCATGAGCACAGCAGAAAAACTTTGCAAAAACCCTAGATGGAGGAAGAAGATGATGCGGCGGAGGAGGAGTCTGATTAGGGTTTTTTACCTTAATTAGCAGGCGCTTTATTTATAAGCACATCTTATTGGGCCTTCGGGCTACAGCAAAGCCCGTGAACATAATTTACAACAGGAGTTAAATTCTGCGCACAACAGACGATAATATCAAAGAAGAAGGAAAAAAAGGGCGGAGAGATTATGCGATATGAAAACCTCGACTTGGACTCGGGGGCTCGTAAAATAATAAGAGGTTCGAAGAAGAAAGAAGAGCTGGACTTTGAGCCTATGCTTGACTACAAGTCGCCAAACATAGCCTCGGGGGCTACTCCCATCGGGAGCGCTGAGCGCGCACCCGATAAAGATGAGATGATCAATATTGAAGATGCAGAAGGGTAAGCATACAAAACTTCGACTACGTAGTCGACAAATTAAAGATTAGAGATTACTCCCATCGGGAGCGAGTTTTATGGTTGCAGAAACCCGAATATTTTCAGTCGAAATTCTGACTGCGACATAAGATTCTCGAGTTGCGTTATCGCAACGAAACTCAAATGCCGTGATTTATTACGAAGGTAAGACCCCGGGATCCGTCCTGTGTGGCCTGGTATACGCACATGGATGCGCTCTGCTAGTATGTATCCGTGTCTACGACGCGAAGAAAATCCTGGTGGACGCATTGGGTACCTTGAGAACCACTGGGATTCGTTCTTTGTAAGTCCTAAATGCGGCAAAAGAATGGATTTGACCGGTATCCCGAATTCAAGTCCAAGGGGATTGAATTTGAAGTAGGTGACAAGTATCTGTTCCGGCAGTTAACTGTCCTCTTGATCCGTCAGAGTTGTCAGGCTTGTTCATCGAGACCCCTTGCGAGCAAATTATCATCAATATAAGTCGAAAGACCAAGTCGAAGA
This sequence comes from Dactylis glomerata, assembly GCA_007115705.1. Taxonomy (NCBI): domain Eukaryota; kingdom Viridiplantae; phylum Streptophyta; class Magnoliopsida; order Poales; family Poaceae; genus Dactylis; species Dactylis glomerata. The sequence goes on from QXEO01000133.1 coordinate 578,403, forward strand.
TTTGAAGATAAAGTTGAAGAATTGATCGAGTCGAAGATTTGAAGATTAGAGATTCAACCCGAATCTGCAATTCTGGTAGAATCTCAGGGGCTACTGACAAGGGTATAGTTAATAGAGCCCGTTAGTTGAGTACCCCTGAGGCCCGATAAGCTAGGCCCAATTGTAATGATAGTCGAATACGAGTTGTTACCGTATGTCGATATCTGTAATCTGTATCGGACCCTACCCGATCCTCGAGACCTGGCCACCTATATAAAGGGGCCAGGAGGGGACGGTGTAGGGCAGATTGAAAGCAAGCCAGGTTGAGCACCCAAGTTTATTTTCGATACACACCTATTTCGACTAACTTTACCTTCGAGTTCATCCGACGCCCTATCTCCCCGATCCTAAGTCCTTCATCTAGGACATTTGTCGAGTTAACCCTCGTCAGCAACCTTTAGGTAACCCGCACATTCAGTGCCCAAGTCGATGAATCTCCTTACCAAAGCCTGAAGAAAAGAGCGCGTCAGAGAGGGAATGTATGAAAGGAAAGTAGGCAAAGAAGAAACACTCACATCATTAGAAGAAATTGTAGAAACATGGGCCTCTAGAGAAACGTCGGCTTCTTCGGCCTTCTTCGCGCGTTTGAGGTTTCGGGCTCGAGTTTGAGAAACCTTCTTTACAGAGGCCCTGGTAATCCTCGGAGCAACATCTGGTTTAGCTGGCTCATCAGGGGCCGCAGGAGAAGCAGCCGTAGCATATGCCGGCGGCTCTTCATCATCACTGCATGACAAGAGCAAGTTATGAAAACAAGACAAGGAAAATTGAAAGATATGGTTACAATACTTACGATGCTAGCATGTCGAAGTATTCGAGATCTTCCACAATAACGGAGGCTTTGCCAGCCGCCGCAGAGCTCGAGGAAGCAATTTCGTCGACACGCTTCCTTTTCTTGTCGACACCAATTTCGTCAGCAAGTGCGGGAGGAAGCGACGTCGACGAGCTAGTTTCATTTTCTGATTCTTTGATATCATCTTCGTCCTGACTTTCGTCAGCCTCGGGGGCTTCAGATGCAGGAGAGGCGAGATCAGCTGGTAGGGGCCCTGCCTCCGGAAGAGGAGGACGAGAAATAATGAATTGGTGACCCTGCATATTAATAAATCAGCAGAGTACAGAGGCAAAGGATAACGCAAGTCAAAACTAAGAAAAGTTTGACAACAAATGGATATAGGGAAGTATACCTCAGGAAGAGGGTGCACGGAGTCGAAGAAATTTGCAGTCAAATCAGCAACTGAATGTTCCTTGGTGAGCTTGGTGAGATTCCTGACTCGCTTGTCGATATCTTCTTTCGACATCAGATCTTCAGATACGCGAGTAGGATCTTCCAAGCCAGAGTAAGCCCAAAGCTTGGTGAGGTGGTGCTGCAGGGGTTGAACTCGACGTTGTATGAAAAACGCCATGAGTTGGATACCCGACAAAGCACCTCCTAGGCCTGTTTTCAGAGCTTTAATGCGGGATAGAAGAGGAAGAATTTGTTCCACTTCCGCATCTGAAGGAAGTGAGTCCCATGACTTCAATTTCTTCACCTCTTGAGACGCGTCAAAGGGAGGCAAGCCGAATTCATCTTCAGGAGAGGATTTGCGATCCTTGATATAGAACCACTTGGTCCTCCACCCTTGGACGGATGCGGCCATAGAAAATTCAAGATATTGCGCTTCAGGGCGCACAGAAACAACGGCTCCGCCCAATTCAGGTTTCCTAGCCAAAGCAACGTTGGGGCGGAGCCGAAAGATTGACCTCCAAAGAAGGAAGTGGGGTTCAATGCCCAAGAAGGACTCGCAAAGAGTCACGAAACAAGCAATGTGGAGAAGGGAATCTGGTGTGAGCTAATGGAGCTGCACACCGTAGACAAATAGCAGCCCACGAAGAAACTCGTGGGCAGGAAGGGACAAACCGCGGAGGAGGAAAGCAAGGAACATTACCCGGTAACCGCTCGGGGGCTTCGGGATCCGTTCGGTACTGGGAAATTTGATGGAATCTTCGGCAGCGATGAGGCCGTCCGCCGTGGCCTTCTCCACCTCCTTCTTGGTGATGGTGGTGCGAACCCAGTTGGTGGCAGAGGACTTGGCCATATCGCTCTTGGTGGCCAGATGCTTCACGCGCATTCAGCACAAAAGTGCGCTTGGGGGCTCCGCAAGAGAGGAAGAGGCAGAGGAGATCGGCAATGGAGGCGGCGGAGGCAACGAGCTGGTAAACAGTACGATTCCCCACTATGCCATTTATATATCTTCTGGGAGAAGGATCGTGGGCTGAGACGTGGCGCAAAGATCGGAAACAGCAGCCCACCAACGGTCAAAAATCGTGCAGCCCGTTAAACGGTCACAAAATCGCGGAAGTTACAGTGTTACCCATAAAACGGTTCGCACTGATGAAGAGCTACGTCATCATTGATGCGATAAAGTAAATATATAAAGGTAAAAGGATGGCGCCGACAAATGCTGAATTTATGAAAAGGATCATCTATGAAGGATTTTTGGTTATAGCCTTGGGGGCTGTTACTTTAAAAAAGTCGAATAGAACTCTTCATTAAAGTAGTGGACTAATACTCGACGACAAGGTGTTCTTGAAAGTATCTCGAGTTGAAGAATCTCGAAGTTGAAGTGTTTCGAGTTAAAGTATGACGAGCTACATTATGTCTTGAGCCTATACTCGAAAAACCCTTTTTCGACTATAGCCTCGGGGGCTACTCCCATCGGGAGCGCTGAGCGCGCACCCGACGATATTCATTGGTAAAGCATTGGAGATTGGAGAAGTGTTACTCCCATCGGGAGCGAGTTTTATGGTTGTAGAAACCCGAATATTTTCAGTCAAAATTTGACTGCGACATAGGATTCTCGAGTTGCGTTATCGCAACGAAACTCGAATGCCGTGACTTGTCACGAAGGTAAGACCCCGGGATCCGTCCTGTGTGGCCTGGTATACGCACATGGATGCGCTCTGCTGGTATGTATCCGTGTCTACGACGCGAAGAAAATCCTGGTGGACGCACTGGGTAACCTGAGAATCACTGGGATTCATTCTTTGTAAGTCCTAAATGCGGCAAAAGAATGGGTTTGACCGGTATCCCGAATTCAAGTCCAAGGGGATTGAATTTGAAGTAGGTGACAAGTATCTGTTCCGGCAGTTAACTGACCTCTTGATCCGTCTGAGTTGTCAGGCTTGTTCATCAAAACCCCTTGCGAGCAAGTTATCATAAAACATAAGTTGAAAGACCAAGTCGAAGATTTGAAGATTTGAAGATATGAAGAGTTGATCAAGTCGAAGATTTAAAGATTAGAGATTCAACCTGAATCTGCAATTCCGGTAGAATCTCAGGGGCTACTGACAAGGGTATAGCTAATAGAGCCCGTTAGTTGAGTACCCCTGAGGCCCGTTAAGCTAGGCCCAATTGTAATGATAAGTCGAATACGAGTTCTTACCGTATGTCGATATTGTAATCTGTATCGAACCCTACCCGATCCTCGAGACCTGGCCACCTATATATAGGGGCCAGGAGGGGACGGTGTAGGGAACATTGAAAGCAAGCCAGGTTGAACACCCAAGTTTACTTTCGATACACACCTATCTCGACTAACTTTACCTTCGAGTTCATCCGACGCCCTATCTCCCCGATCCTAAGTCCTTCATCTAGGACATTTGTCAAGTTAACCCCTCGTCACTTGGTCTATAGACAAAGACTACACTCTAAGATAAGAAAAGATAGTACTAACGTCTTAACCACCAATCTTCATTTCAAGATTTCGAGACTAGGGATCAATGTTATACAGAAATCTTATGTGTCTTAGTCACGCTAGCAACAAGGGTTACTGGGGTTACCACTCCCAGGCTGAGTAGAGCAGCTGACAATACCAGAATGGATCATCGGTACTACAACACCTCAATCGACCCGTGATGTACTAAGCATAACCAAGGATGCATAACAACGAGCTCAAATACCTCAAATTCAATGGTTGCTAACCTAATTAGTGGTTCTACTCCACGATCTGGTGTTAGGATCTAGTACTTAAGAAATTGGAGTTCCACTAAATTCCATACCAACTGTGGTATCTCTTAATCAATTTTTCTTCTTCTGGGGTTTGTCTTGCAAGGAATACACCATCTATAGGTGTCTTCTCATACCTTTTCTTGTTGTTTGGCCTCCTTCTTGTGATCTCTTCCTATTTTTCTTGACTGCCTTTGGAATTTGCCTCGTCCTCACACGAATCCCTTAACCCTCTAGATCAATTCCATGAAGTAAGAACTTGATAGTGCAACATGCATTTGCATATCAGAGTTAAACTTCATGTATGGATCTAGTCAATCAATAAAAATTCAAGAAAACTCCAAATGTGTGCTGGGAACATACAACATCATAAGCCCGTTGAGTAAAATATCTCTAAGATTCAGGCTTAGATGTGTACTTTATAGCACCAAATAATATAGGTTTATATCGTGCTATATTGCACATAGTGGTGGACTACTACTCTTTGTCTCAATATTTACTCTAGTTGCTCAATTGCAATCAAATAAATTTGAACAAAGGGGTTTGGGAGTTTTTATGACTGATCTAAATGTGTCTTCCTGTTATTCTATAGCTTAACTTCTGTTTTATTGAAGACTATCCTCACATGATCTCTCGAAACTTATAGCATAGCTGCTCTAAACACCTACTTCGCTAAGTATGGTTCACACAACTCCATGATGTTCATGGGGTTCCCCGTTGTGCTTTGATCAACCTACTCCAACTAGGGCTACAGTTCCTTCATATTTAGCCTAGTTACCATAGTTTGGAACACTTCATTCATCCTTCTTCTTAAGCATCTTCCTCCTCAGCAGAGAATTGCTGGTTTACTACAAAGTTCTTCTCCATTATGTAAAGATTCTCATGTGAATCTCACATACTCCAAGATTTTACACCATGGGTACTTCTTACTTGTATATGGAATGCTTGAGTATCCACATACATGACTTAACATGGGTCCTACTACCTCATATAGCTTCACTTTATCACTCAATATCATCCTACTACAGTTTCAGATGACTCAAGTTTAACACGACAGCCTTGGTATACTTCTTCCAATAGGATAGTTCCCATTCCGGTTGTATCCTCTCTTTGGACTACCATGTATTGTATACCAATGTGATCTACTTCCATCCTTTATGTAAGGCTACAATAATGTCATAACTACTTGGTATGGAACAAGATGTCTAACTTCACTTAAGAAAATAGGTAAGAACCTTGGACTCGAGTGTGTCGGGATTATCCTTTTATTGAATATCCATCTCAAGTCATAAAGAAGAATTGGTTTAGATAAGGAGGCTTCCTATAGTCACTACCAAACCTACAGGTCTCCTATTAAAGGGTTTTAATCCTAGGGTCAAATCGTTTGCTCTGATACCAACTGTGGTGACCCAGCATACCACTGCATGTGTAGTATGCAAGTCGTTGACATAACACCAATGAAACACCGTCTCACTAGTATTACATCGATCAGAGTGGTACAACAAAAACATCGCAGGTCCAAGGTAGGTGCATAGGATTACAATTTACAACATACAGAAGATCTTCAGAACTTCCTCAACAGGTAGAGGTTTAGTCCTGGCGACTACAAACGAGAATAATACATTGAAGACTCAACTGGAGCTTCACTAATGCAGTTGGCTTGCTACATAACTACCTTAGCTACTTAGGTTCTAGGATTAGGGAATTGGGTCCCTCCTACTCCTGTTCTAGTTTTCCACCAAGCTTGGCATAGTCGCTAACTCCATTGATAGTTCTGACATTGATAGAAGGCTTCATCTTCATATTCAGAGTCTAGAGATTGCCTCCTTGTGTTGCCTCCAATCTAAGCAAGGGTTACGAGGGAGTGGGGTGAGTAATGAGCGTTACCCAGCAAGTTTATATAAGGAATAAGGTGTTTTATGCACTAGCTACAGCCTTAGACTCAAGAGTCGTTCAACAATGCAGGTTTTCATAAACATTTCTTCAAGAGGTTGCTTTTATTTAGAAGAACTATGTCTGTAAGCCTTCACAGGTTGATTAGAGCTTCGATGGGCTCCTTTCCTGCCGTGTTCACAGCTCCTTCCCGGAACAGGGAGTATCCAGATACTTTCTTACACTCTGCAGAGGTGGTCACTTGTACCCATAGGAGATCTATGCCTTGCTGCACAACCAGGCTAGTCTTTCCTGTCCACACTTCCTTGGTGTGGGGCCCAGTCGTTGATCCGAGCCAATCACCGTTCCTTCCCGCGACTGTGCATACCCACCCTTTTGCGGCTCCAGCTTTGGTTCGCTACCCTCGCTGGTCTACACTTTGGTAGTTGCCGACCTCGGCATACTTGCCTTTCCTAGACAATGAGTTACCCCCCACCGGTTTGGTTACGCCCTGTGGTAACACTGGCCTCGGCACTCTACCCCTGTCGTTGCCGCAATCCATCATAGACCGCCAGAATCGTGAATTCATTAGGGGGAATCCACCCATCCCGAAGCTCCGTGCAGGGAGACAACTGCTCCGAAACGGCGCGTCCGTTGATATGCATGAGGGAAAAGATACAACTGACTCTTTCATCCCATTCCAGACCCTATGGTTGACCATATTTTATGGCACAAGAATCACTGGCGACATTGGTTATTAGTCCTAGGTGAACTATCCTGGTATAGTGGGACCTCCACCATTCTCTTACCATGGTCCCACTGCCCACCTTCCTAGGTCGACAACCATTATGATTGTTAACCACTAATCATATTCATTTAAGAAAAGCACAACCTTTGCTTTTTAATGCAATCATAATAATAATACCACCGGTATATTTGCAAGTACTTTGTTAAAGATAAACAAGAGATATGAGCAAGAGTGAACTTGCCTTTTTGACTGCAAGATTATGCAAGTCAAGGTCTTCGATACGATAGAAATCCCAATTCTAAAATGGCAATCATCATCCGATAGGGATGATATTAGAAGTCTGCAGCATGATATGCATAAGATATGATATGCATCACTCTAAGCGTAACCTAACCCCGATGATTTGTTATCATTGAGTTATGGTGATTTATTTATGATGTGTTGCACTTTTAAATCACACTATAACATGGTTGTTAAGCATTTTAGGTTAGATCACTATCAGGTGCTATTAAAAGAATAAGACTTTAACAAGAGCTATTGTTTTAGGGCTTTATACTCATTCCTTGCTACCAGGGAATGATGGTTAATGGTGAAGACATGAAGATAACACTATTAAGTTGCATCTTATAATTAGCAAGCACTTGGTTGATCATGGATATTCAAAGTCAAGTAAGGTTTGCATATAGCAATATCTAAGCAGTTTTAGGGTTGACAACAATCTTAACATATCTAAACAATTGTTATTTAGAAAAGGCCATGGTTTGGTGAAATGCTTATTTGATATGTTCTTAAAAGAATAACTTTTGAAGAACATACTCCATAATGGACATTTGGTACAAAATTACCTTTTAGTGGTCATTTACTTTATAGGAAGGTTGAAGTGAGTAATAAAACACAAGTTCTTTTATTCTTGGATAGTAGGGTTTGAATCACAATTTTAAATGATTCCTAAATTGATTGTAGACATTCTTATGATTAAAAGTAACTCTTAATAAGACAATTTTCAATTACCAGATTATAATTGAAAATAGATTTTAATACAAGCCAATAGTTATTTAGGATTTTTTTCTTGATTTTAGTATTTAAAATTATTTAGGGAAATAGTTTTAAGCTTTTAAATACTAATAGTAAAGTTTTAGGATTAATATTTACTAATAACAAAATATTAATTGGAATAACAATATAGAAGTAGTCAACTTTTTATTTGTTATTGGAAAACTTGGTTTGAATTATTATGGTTGGGTTTGAATTCGAAATTCAAATAGTACTTAAACAAGTTTTCAAATTTGGTTCTAAATTATCTCACACAAGCATTCAAGATTATAATATAAATGGATAGATTTTGTTTTTCTGAACATTTTGATATATTATTTATATTTTTCTGATTTAAAATGAATTAGATATGAATTTTCTAAGCTTGGAGATATTTCTGGAATTTCAAATAACAGAGGAGATACTTTTTACACTAACAGACAGCTTAGCCACTGCGGCTGATGGGTGGGGTCAAGGACACATCAGCTGCCACGTTGGCAAGACTAAGTCAAAATCGATGACTGGTCAAGGTGATGATGTCATCCACCACCGGAGCTCACAGATTGATTACAAATTCGCGAATTTAGGCCGAATTAAGAGGGGTGGATCAGGTTCGGGAGAACAAGGGGATTCTAACGGTACCAGCCCCGCTGCTTTTTGGTCGTCGGAGCATCACCAACGGCGATTCTGAGCGGCAGTAAACAACGGTGACCGATGCAGGAATGATTTAGGACACGAATCAATTAGCTGGGGAGCTAGGGAGAACGAGAAGCTCACCATGATGCTGATGCTTACGGTGGTGATATCTTTTCACCGTCCAGTTGGGAACCACAAGAGGAAGGTATGATGAATATAGCAGCAAGGTTTTCCCTCAGTAAGAAACCAAGGTTTATCGATCCGAAGGGGAACAAGCCAAACGACTGAAGGTGATGCTTGCTAGCTTGCGACAGCTCCGGACAATTTATAAGGCGCCTCGTCCAAGCTTTGCTTTGCTAGCTGCAAGGCGGAACCTGCACACAACACAACCAAATACTTTGCTCCCAACTTACGATGAGGTTGTCAATTTCACCGGTTTGCTTGAAACAAAGGAATGAGCGTATCGAGTGGAAGATAGTAATAATATGCGAGTAAAGTAAACAGTGCGAGTAAAGTAAACATGTGATAGCAATATAAAGGAAATAGGACCGGGGTCCATAGTTCACTAGCGGTGTCTCTCCATAAGATAAAATAATACATGCTGGGTAAACAAATTACAGTTGGGCAATTGATAGAATAAAGACAACGTGCATATGATGAGAGGATCACTATGAGATTTACTCTGGGCATTACAACAAAATACATAGACTGCCATCCAACTGCATCTATGACTAATAATCCACTTGTGGCGAATCAATCCGAGAACTCCACAAGTATTAAGTTGCGAACAACAGATAATTGCATTAAGCAAAGTGTATAATGTAAACAAAGCATATACTCTCGAGCATATGAATATTGTTTTCCCCCTAGTAGCAAGAGCACATCTACAATCTTTTTGCTTCAGGTTTCAACCTAAAACCACCACATACAAAGCATATAATACTGTAGCAACTTCCCCAAAAGTTTCGTGATCAAAAGAACTAAAAAAGAAAGCGATAAAGCGGCAAATACAAATATTGGCAGAAATCTGTCAAAACAGAATAGCTGACAAATGTCGAATTTTTAGAGAGTTTTCTGTTGCTCAAATCAAAAAGTGTTCAACTAATGAAAGTTTGGATATAACCTGGGGCATATGCAGAAGAAATCGCAGGTCCTAAAGATATACAGAGATTTTTCACGACTTTTTACGGTGCAGCACCGAAAACTGTTTCAGGACAGCAACATCCCCAAATCTTACCTCGCTCAAATTAGAGGCTTCTCTTGGCACAAAAACGAAATAAAAAGGATAAGGATAGGTCATTATAGTAGTAATAACTTCCAAGACTCAAATAAAAGAAAAAGAACTGAATGTAAAAACATTGGGTTATCTCCCAAGAGTGCTTTTCTTTAACGCCTTTGAGCTAGGCGCAGAAAATTGCGAATCAAGTAATAATGAAAGAAGCATTAGGATCCACTATAGGAGTCTTTTCAACAATGAAGTAAATTGTGTCCAAATGAGTTTTTGAAGATCCTTTATGATCACGCTTTGGTACACTACTTTCATCGAAAGGATTTTCAGGGCAAATCCAACTAGAATTCTTTTCCCAAGCATCATGAATTCCTACAAGTTTACAAGGTATTGGTACTCTAAAATCTTCATTGGGTGTACCAACAACTGCTACAGGTGAGCTAAGCTTATTAAATTTCTTAAAAACTTTCCTAGCGTCAATGGCAACATCTCTAAATTCTATGCGTAAAGTTTCCAAGATAAAAGCTTTCTTCTCAGGATCTTCAATTTCATGAAGCTTAAGGAACATGTATTGCATAAAAGGATTAAGGCTAGCAAACCTAGCTTCTAACATGTGAACTAAATAAGCAGAAGGAACTTCATAACTAGGAGCAAGCTCAGCCAACGACTTTTCCTCAACTTCTTTATACATACTAATATGATTAAAGAACTCCTCAATGTTATCTTTCCCAATAATTGAACCACTTCCTACTGAGAGGTCCTCCAGAACGTACTTAGGGAACAACATAATGAACTAATAGTAAAGAAATAACAACTACCAAGGATTCTATTTTTTTTTGGGTTTTTGATAAAACGATGCAAGTAAAATAAATAAAGTAAAGCAAAACAATAACACAAAGTAAAGGATGTGCGTGCAAAAACTCCCCTCGCAGAAGTCTTCTTCTTCCTCCCCGGCAATGGTGCCAGAAAAGTTCTTGATGCTTACGGTGGTGATATCTTTTCACCGTCCAGTTGGGAACCCCAAGAGGAAGGTATGATGAATATAGCAGCAAGGTTTTCCCTCAGTAAGAAACCAAGGTTTATCGATCCGAAGGGGAACAAGCCAAATGACTGAAGGTGATGCTTGCTAGCTTGCGATAGCTCTGGACAATTTATAAGGCGCCTCGTCCAAGCTTTGCTTTGCTAGCTGCAACGCGGAACCTGCAAACAACACAACCAAATACTTTGCTCCCAACTTACGATGAGGTTGTCAATCTCACCGGTTTGCTTGAAACAAAGGAATGAGCGTATCGAGTGGAAGATAGTAATAATATGCGAGTAAAGTAAACATTGCGAGTAAAGTAAACAGGTGATAGCAATATAAAGGAAATAGGACCGGGGTCCACAGTTCACTAGCGGTGTCTCTCCATAAGATAAAATAATACATGCTGGGTAAAAAAATTACAATTGGGCAATTGATAGAATAAAGACAACGTGCATATGATGAGAGGATCACTATGAGATTTACTCTGGGCATTACAACAAAATACATAGACCGCCATCCAACTGCATCTATGACTAATAATCCACTTGTGGCGAATCAATCCGAGAACTCCACAAGTATTAAGTTGCGAACAACAGATAATTGCATTAAGCAAAGTGTGTAATATAAACAAAGCATATACCCTCGAGCATATGAATGTTGTTTTCCCCCTAGTAGCAACATCACATCTACAACCTTAGAGGTTTCTGCCACTCCCCCAGATTAAATAGAGGCATGAACCCACTATCGAGCATAAATACCCCCTCTTGGAGTCACTAGCAACTACTTGGCCAAGATAGCTACTAACAACGGAGAGCATGCAAGATCATAAACAACATAGAGATAACATAAGATAAATTTTAGTACATCAACTCAAGCATAACACCAATATTCATCGGATCCCAACAAACAAAACATGTAGAATTACATAACGGTGATCTCAATCATGTAGGGCAGCTCATGAGATCTAAACATGAAGCACATGGTGGAGAAGACAACCATCTAGCTACTGCTATGGACCCATAGTCCAAGGTAGACTACTCACTCATCGCTCCGGAGGCAAGCATGGTGATGAAGAAGACCTCTAGTGGCGATTCCCCTCTCCGGCAGGGTGCCGGGAAGAGCTTCTGGACCCTCCCAATCTTCGGGTCGACGGCGGCGGCGGATCGCGATGTGTTCTGGAAAAGTGATCGGGGCTTTAGGTTTTTCCCGTCGGGGGGTCTTTATAGGCGAAGGGGCATCGTTAGGAGTGGACCGAGGAGGTCTCACACATAGGGAGCGCGGCCTACCCCTGGGCCGTGCCGCCCTGGTGTGTGGGCACCTCGTGGCCCCACTCCGTCTCCTCTTCGGTTCTCTGGAAGCTTCGGTGAAATTCTGGGCGACTGGCTTTGGTTTCGTCCAATTCCGAGAATATTTCCTGTGTAACTTTTCTGAAACACAAAAACAGCAGAAAACAGGGAACTGGCACTGTAGCGACTTGTTAGTAGGTTAGTTCTGGAAAATGCATAAAAGTGCCACGAAGTGTAAAGAAACACTAAGCAAATGGTGTAAAAACAAGCATGGAGCATCAAAAATTATGGATACGTTGGAGACGTATCAGATGCTCACGAGCTTGCCAGAAAGACGGGAGGTGCTTGGAAACACGAGATCGATGATGACTGGACTTCGGGATACCGAGCTCATCGGTGATGATTAATGGCTTCCGGGCTTGATTGGCTTGATGAGACGGATGATGATGTCACAGCGGAGCTTCAGAGCTGCTCGTGGTAGCTCGGGGACGCCTGTAGCAGCAGCGCCGGAGCTCGCCGGAGCTAGGGTTTCAGGGGTGCTTGCAGAGAGAAGGAACGAGAGCGAGGTAGAAGGGTAACTGGTGATCCTAGGGTTTGTGTCGGCGGCGAGGTCCTCTTATAGGCTGGAGGAAAGCGGCGGCGCGCATCTTAACGCAGTCGGCCGATGGGAGGTCGACAGCGAGCAGCTTCCCTCGATCCAGAGGTTGAAGACGACAGTTCCCCCTAGTGGGTCCCGCTTGTCATATAACGAACCGGTACAAGGACTGGGCTGATTGGTAGTTGGGCCGGCTCGGTGGGCTCTAGCTGGTAAGCGTTTCCTTTATTTTTTTTCTGCTTCTAATTCTTTTTCTATTTTGCTGTTTTGAATTCTAATTTGATTTTTCAATTCTGTTCTGCAGGGATTTTGAATCTAGGAATCTTTTTGAAATAGGGCTGATATAGTACTGGTCTCATACATTGTATTCTATGAGTTTATATGTGCACCAACACATATAGTAATTTGTATTTGGTTGGAATTTGATAATTTATTTTGCAGGTTTTATCTTAGGAACTTTACTGGAGTAAATATATGATAGCAATTATATTTTAAACATTCAGCAAGGAGTACTTATATGTGCATGTGCACATGGAATTACCTATTTAGTACTAGGATTTTAATTAGGCTCTAAATAGGAATAGTTTGAAATATTACTACAAGAGTGTTCAAAGCATTTTGTTAAGACTTGGGTGAGTTCCATATTAACATGAATTTGCATCTTGGGGCCAACTAGTTACTATTGAACATTCTATCAAAGGTTTGACTTGCTATGCAGGTGTAAGTTCCTTTAACATGATTTTCTATTCACCCTAGTTCTTAATGTAGTGTTCTAGTAATTAATTCCACACATGCTCTTGCAAAGGACATGGTATCTAGTTGATTTGGCTATATGCAAAGATGCATCTCAATGATGTGTAAGTGAGGCATTAGAGTGTTTACTAATTTATCTTAACATGCTAGGCTATATAAGCATTCACACAGTTAACTATTGGTGTGTTCACTAACTAATGGCAGCTACAGATAATGTTCTAACCTTTGTTATGCAAGGGTAGGTGTATGAATATTATGCATATGTTGATAGTAATTTCTTGGTACAGACATATGCATGATATGAATAGCTACTCTACAATTTTCTGGGTTTGATTTGCTTCCAAGTGATTTACTTGTTTGTTCTTGGTGCTCATATGATTATTTAGATGTAAGTGATATGCCCCTGGACCATGTATATGTTTTTAGTAGATGATTTCAGATCAGAGGCATATATTTCTCTTGCTTTATGGTGAGTTCTTCCCTTTTCCCAATAATTACACTTCTCTCCTCTCATACTAGACCAACCTGGTGGTCCTGTGAAGCTTGTTCTTCGGGAATTCTGATAAACCTGCGTCTTGTGGCATGCCTGCACCTCCTAGCTGCTTGACCTAATTCCTAATTGAACTAAGTAACCATTTGGTCTTGGTCTTGCTGGTTTGGTTCTTGTGGTTGTGCTGGTGGTGGTGAATCCTGCCCTGTTGCCCAACTCATGAGCAGGGTGGATTGTGTGGTGGTGTTGCTGGTGTGATGGTGGTGTTTCTTGGCCCTCTCTAATGTATGATATGGCCCAAATTCGTTGGTCTACCCATACCATGATTTTATGGTGTCAAATGAATGTCATGGGGTTCCTTTTATAGTATCTTGATGCTCACCACAAGTTGACACCTCAAGTGATGACTCTTGTTTTAATTTGGTGAGTAAGCTACTTGTTGTCAAGCTCTCATGCATGAGCATTACTTGGGGTTCAAGAAAAAGAAGATATTTTCAAGTGGATAACTATCACAAGATATTTTCAAGTGGATAACTATCACAAGATATTTTCAAGTGGATAACTATCCTAGGTGGCATGATGATTATCCTCTAATAATCTTTATTTTGGATAGCCAAGTGGCATTTGGCACTAAATGGACTTGTGGCTGAATCAACTCATATTCTTATACATATTTGTGATTCATAAATGAATTGTGATCAATGAATATTGTATTAATTGTTTGGAAGTTTAACTTCCAAAGTTCATATTTGAAATGATCCAGTTATTGTGAATTATGCATATTGTCATATCTTATTTGTTCCTATTATCAGTTGTGCTCAAAATATCTAAGGTTAGCAATGGTCATGTTCAAACTTTGAATGATTTTATTTGTTTTCACCAAGGCATGATCATAAGAGTTTCAAAATGATCATAGTTATTTTTATTCAAATAGTTTGAACTATTTAATGTAATGTAAATGAGCTTAGTTTTGTTACATCTCATATAGTTAATAAGTTATGATTTAAATAAGAATGGGTGGCTTTTATGCACTTTAGACCTTATGGTCTACCAATTTTGGTAACAAGTTTAAGAGTGAATTAAATTATACTCATAAGTACTGGATAATTAGTTAAGTAGTTAAACTCTATTGTAAACTCCTCTAATCATCTTGGTATTGGGTTAGTATTTCCCTCTTCTGAAGCTTCTGAATTATACCCTATGGTTCTATCTCGAGAGATAGGAATGATATTGGATTAGATATAGACTCTCTCCTTGTGCTGGAGCTAAATAGACTTAGATGGGAAAGATTATGTTAATCAAGATATGAAAACAAAGTAGATTAAGAGTCAAGGTAAGACTTGTGTTGTCTTCCTTTAAGCTAGGAATGGCTTCAATGATTTAGGTTTAAGAAATACCATGGTGATCATGGTAGGATTGGATATAAGGTCCTAAGTAATGTGTTAACATATTAGTTCTACCTCACATTCATCTCTTTTAGTTGTTGTAATTATCTCTACCCAAAACAGGGTTGTTAACAAAGGTCATGTTGAAGTTTATCGCACTTCAGTTGATGAGCTACTTCAATTCCATCAACTCAAGAGAAGCTTCAATCACTTTGACAAGTTTTATTTAAAAGCGCGAAAATTTCCCAGATTTTCTATGCATGAATGCAATGCACACTTCTGTGTTCTCTCTATTTCTAGCCTCACATCCTGGGATGTTACAATTTTTCATGGAAATGGTCCTAAAAGCAAAGATTCCCAAACAAATCCTCTCCACAAAGTGGTATGGGTTTCTCATGCAGATTGTACGCCGGTCTTTTGTCGGGATATTCTTCACACAATCCGGCACATCCCGAACTTCAGGCTCATCTTCCTCTTCTTCGATTTAAGTGACAGAAGATCTCCCCCTCCCATTTCACATCTAGCATGCTTTAGAGAAGCCGACGAGGACCGCATTCTGGCTGCTCCATCTATATCAGCCCCAGACAAGACTGTGAGCCGATGGGCGTGTGAGAAGACGTCGGAGAAAATGTTGTCGTCGAGTCACTAATTAATGCTGTGTTTCTACAGGATGTTTGGACTACATGCGCTGCAGAAACCACATCTCGATGTCCTCAACTTCACGATAGCATTTAGCATCGTTGAAGATTGGGGACCCTCGAGGTTAGACCTCTTCCTTTTTTTCAACAAAGGGAATATATTAATATTAAGAAGATGTCAGTTGCACCCAGCCTCTGCAACAATATAATATCAAAAATTGGCCGAGATATCAAAGATGCACACAAGTAAAAAAAGAAAAAGAAGAAGAAATAAAAAGACCTCTTCATGGGGAAGCCATAGTATGATTCTTTCTATGAAATTTGAATTAAGGAAAAACTTTCCAATGGAAGACACCTACTGAAGTTTCTATGTATTATAATCCAACAAATTAGAGAACTCACGTAGTAAACAAAATTTGCAGGTGCAATTAAAATTTCTTAAAATAACAAACTTCCATAGTTCGATTGAAATTGAGCCAGTATCATAGAGGCCGCCCCGAGTTTCTGCATGACATTCTGATTGGCATCCCTTTCTCGTACGTGTTACTTACCGGAGAAGTACCAACTGAACAAGAGACAATGATTAGTTGGCGCTGACAAGTCCAAAAGGGCAACACGCTCCACCAGGAGCAGTAGCCAGCTGCCAGCAGCGCAGCTGTTCAGCAGGGCAACAGAGAATGCATGCATGATCTTCAAAGGTTCAATGGCATTTCCGGCAACCTCGTCAGATGGCTTTCTTGGTTTTCAAACGTACAATCACCAAACATATGCACGCTGGCTAAGCTAGCTAATGATGTTTACTACGATGATGCAGAGAAGTGCACCCACACGATCGACACATATGGTGGACCGAGCCTAAACAGTTGACAGCTACTTCTGCTCCGCTCCACCAACCAGCGTCGATCGATCAGGTGGTGGGATCGTACACGAGTTGAGTGCTTAAGCTAGGGTCCCAACTGGAGTACAAGACATGACCCTGCTGAACTGGGGTGTGCAACACGGACATGGAGGTGGTTAGCGAGTTCAGTCAAATGCACCAACACTACAGTCGGGTGACTAATCTCGGCAGCCGAGCTTTCGTTCAAATTCATGGGACGATCACAGGCGGCACTGCACATGTGATAACCAGGCAACCAGCTATCGCTTGGCTTCCCAGCTGTAGTTTTCTCAGAAATCCATCTGGTAAAATTGAAGGTCCTACACAACCAAGTTGCAATTCAAGGTCCACATCCATTTCGTGGTCGCACATCTTCTCAGACATGCAAGATAGTACTGGTACGTAGTACAAGGTAGAGCTACAGTGCAGTGTGTGTCATACGTACTGCACTGTATGATAATGGAGCCGAAGAGCAGCAGCAGCAGCAGCAGCAGGGTATTCAAAGCGGCCGGCATGAATGAGGCAGCCCCGGATGCATGGCGCCAAGAGGGATGGTGTTGGCCGGCCTGCAAAGTTGCCGTGGCAGTCGCAGGCTTGGCAGGCGAGCTAGTCGTACTGGCCATCCATCAGACAGGCAGAGGAGGAGAGAGACTTGGTTTGGACGGATAGAGAGAGAGAGTCCCTGATGATCAAGACAGGCAGGAAGAGGAGTGGGGAGTGGGGAGTGGAGAGGACGGACACGAGCTGATGGTGATGGGGGCATGCAGCTGCAGCTTGCAGGGGAGAGGGGCGCAGGTGCTAAGTGGGCCCCGCACGCCACACACATAGCCCGTACATACCCAGCCCTCGAAAAAACAAGACCGAATCTTTGACCGCGCGCTACTGCTCTACTACATCCAGACGCCCAGCCACTACTACTACGTAGCGGTGCATGGTAGCGGCATGTATGTGCCGGGCTAGGACTAGGGCTTTTTATTAATAGAAAATTAAGTTATATATATATAAATTAGAATAAAATGATTATCCTAAAAACTTTGCAGAGAAAAACGTAAGATATCGAGAAATATAAATCTATCTTTAGGGTTTCCTGCAACCACTAAAGTCATCGGTCGCCGTCCAACTCCGTCGCCGCTGATACGCATGCCGGAAGAAATGCCGAGCCTCCACCATTGTCGGATCCAAGAAAGCACCATTGCCACTGAGGCTTTGTGAGTCGATGAACAGGCCCGCTGCACGCAGCTAGGCACATGTCGCTGTGGCACGTCGACCGGGGGATGTCTCCGTGCTGTCTTGGACCAAGGCCCGCCGTCTCCCATCGATGAAGTCGGAGAAGAACGTTAGATTCACCACCTCGGGACCAACATCCTCGTTCCAGAGAAACCATCTCGCCCCGGCCGCCAGAGTAGGCCGACGACACACCGAGAAACAGATCTCGCCAGATCTGAAGAACGGCGAGAAGACCAAGTTGCCGATCGGAAGGACCAAACAACACACGTTGCCAACACCTCCGAGGTGCCACCATGAAAGTTGTCACTGGTGTGAGAATAGAGATGAGACAGATTTATTCTTTCAGGCGCCGCTGCTACAGACCCTAACCCTTACGACTAGAGCTCTCGCCGACTGAGGGCATCTCCACCGGGCTGACCCATTTTCGTGTCCAGATCTGTCCGATTTGGTCCGTTTGGGTCGGCCCGCGGACACAAAAATGACGGACACCCGTTTGCGTCAAGGGATCTACCCAGCAGTGTGTCGAAAAAAATAGACTTGCAAAAAAAAGGTCACAACCATATCTTATTCTCCATCCCGTGCGGCTACCTTCTCTTCTCCCCCATGGCCGATGGCCGGCCCCGCCCCTCCCCTTCTCCCCGGCAGCCGGTGCCGCCCCTCCTCTTTTCGTCGATGCCGGAGCTTCTCTCCCCCCTTCAAATCCTGACCACCGGTGGCGAGCTGCACGTATAGCATCGGATGAAAGGCAGAGATCGGGACGATAACACTAAGGGTCGGGATGGCGGTGCCGGAGGCCGGCAATGCGACGCTAGGGGGTGGGACGGCGGCGCCAGAGCTCTGGAAGGGGGCGTCGAAGCTCGGGAAGGGGACGGGCGGAGTTGGGGAATTGGACGGCGAGGGCGGCGGGAGCCCGCCGGCGGCGAGGGAGTCCGGTGGCCAACGGCGGTTAGGGCGGCGGGAGACCCGGCGACTTTCTCAGGAGCATTGGAACGGTGAGGAAATGAGAAGAAAAGAAAAGAAGAAAAAAGAAAAAAAGAAAAAAGGAAAATACAATGTTAGACTGACAAGTGGGGTTGTATGTGTCCGGGCCGGATACGCGGACGCGTCCGGTGTGTCCAGGCCGACCCAAACGTGGACCAAATCTGGGACACAAATGGGTCATGCGCGGACAGTTTGTCCATTTGGGTAGCCCCACCGAGAGGTCTTTTACCTATATTTTTATCCGCGCGGACACATTCAGACCGCAAGTGGTCGAATAGATAGCCCCGCTGAAGATGGCCTAAGAGCATCTCTAGCCGTTTGGACTCCCTAGGCCAAAATCCGGCGCTATTTAACGCCGGATAGATGAAATTTCGGCGTGGAGAGGTCCATGTTCCCAGCGGCGAGCCCAGGGGAAAATTCGAAATCAAACAGAATTAGACGAAAAACATTCAAAGTTTGGCGAAATTTAGAGATATTTATATATATAGGCGAGTTTTTACATATATAGGCCGAATTTGTAATATATTTGAATTCGGCCTAACCTAACCTAAAAACACGTGTTCTACATGCCGAAATGGCGGTAGAAACGTGTGTAGTCGCCGCCGTCGTTATCGCTGGAGTCGCCGCCGTCGTCCTGCGGCGGCGCCTGCTAGCTGCTCTGGCCGAGGGTCCAACGGCTGGACCCTGTCCAGCGTCGCCGAAGCGCGGCGGCGTAGGCCGGTACAGGTCGTCATCGCTGGAGTCTTCTAGCTTGACGACCGGCGCGTCTCTGGCCAGTTGAGCGGCGGCTTCGACGCGGCGCCGCGCCTGCGCCTGGTCCAGCAGCCGCCGCTGCTGCTCCGCCTGCTCCCTCTCCCAGTCCTGCCTGGACCATGCTAGCGCCGCGTCCATCGGCATGGAGTTGTCGGCGGGCACGAGGTCGGCGAGGGACTTGGCGATCACCTCGCGCATCATCGTATCCTCGGCGCGCGCGGCCTCCGCGTCGACGAGGTCGGGCGCGGCCTTGGCGTCGTCCTTCCTCGGCTTCCTCTTGCGGCCGCGCAGCGGCGACGACGAGGTGCGCGCCCCCTCGCGGATGACGAGGGCGTCGCTGCTGCGCCTCGGCGGCGCGGACGGCGGCTCCTGCTTCAAGGTCCTCGGCGTCGATGCCGACCCTGACGCCGAACCGGAGGACGTCGACCCGGAGGATCGGGATGCCATCCTCCGTGGCATCCACGAGCTCCCGCGGCGCGACTGCGTCGGTGGCTGTGGCGGCGGCATCCCGAGGACGGGCGAGTTCCCGCGCTCGATGTGCGCGAGGACGGCCTTGAGGGTGCGGTCGGGCGCGCTCCACCAACGGCGGTGGCCGGCGGCGTTGTTGCGCGCAGGAGGAGGGGGAGGGCCGTCGTACGCGATGAGTTCACGCTCATACCTGCGCCGGAAGAACGTCGTCCACGCCGTGTAGGGATCGGGACGCCCCCCGCGCTCAGGCGCCAGCCTCCGGGCGCGCGGAAGTCGCGCGGCGCCGGGTAGCCCGCCGCGTACAGCAGGCGGCCCTCCCACTGGTGGACGACAATGCGATGAGGACGACGATCGCCCTCTCTCGCTGACAAGTCAGGGCCACCAGACGCGCGGGAACTTTTCTCACCGTTTTGCGCGCATTTCTTTCGTCCGAAGTCCCCGAGCGCGTCCTGGAAGGCCGGGGATGGTCTGGCCTCGTCGGATGGATAAAGGCTCAAATCTAGGCGAAAACGAGAAACCGAGGGGCACGACTGAACTTTTTCGCCGTGCGGATAAAAAAAGGCTATCGGGGCCTCGCCGGGACCATAGGTGAAGATGCTCTAAGATAGGAAGTTGGGAGCCGCGGCAGCCTCAGTGAAAGAGACGGACGGGTCAATCAGTTCTAAACGGCTAGGGCTGCAGCCGTAACGGAAATGGGTAACGGCTCGGGGCCCCATCCCGTTGGCCTGCCCGTCATGCGTCAAATCGAAATCCAGAGAGTAGAGTAGCGTAGGTGCCCTGGGATGGTAGGGCTGCGCCTAGCTAGGGAAAGTACGGCGGTGGTGGAGATGGGGGCGGCCACGCACTGTACTGCTGCTCGCTGACGGCTGACATGCACGTCCTGGGATCATTTGAATCGTTTGTCAGCAGGGGTTAATGTTGTTGGGCGGTACAGTCTATTTTATTTTGTTTTCGTGTGTGCTTGCTGCGACTGAGACAGGGTGCTGCAGCTGGCTGAGGGTAGAACGACATGGACCATCATCATCTTCACCACTTGTGTCGTACCGGATGGTGATCTACTCCCTTGAGGGCTTGACCGATCAATCCATGCATAGAGTACAGATTTTGATTCTAAGCGTCCATGTGATCGTCTAAATGCACTGGGCCGCTCTCCAATCACATGTATGCATGTCTTCAAAATCATAAAACGCAAGCTTGTTTCGATATCCAACTTAAGGGGCACTTTCTCCTTTTCACAATTTTTGTTGCTGATTTAGGTGCATCTAGATATATTTTATACATCTAAATCCGCGACAAAAAATTACAGAACGGAGGAATAGTAGTTTATTAGATTCTATATCTCCTGTGATAACGTGCTAAAAGAAGATGCTCCTACTAAAAAAATGTTTCAAAACGTTAGCTTAGGCTAGTCATAGTGCATAGTATCATATAGGAGTATTATGCATATGATACTAGTATATGATACTACTACTATAATGGAGGGTATCATATTATAGTATCATAGTGTTATTGTATTTATTAAATTGTAGAATCTCAATGCAAAACAATGTACAAGATTTATTTAATATTAAATTTTCTCGTAAT